>OX375867.1:57657856-57944452 GCA_947359475.1 Heligmosomoides polygyrus bakeri | reverse complement strand
CATAAGAGAAACGAGCAAAAGTGTAGTAGAGGTCTGGCTCTAATCTTTCAAAACTTACGGGTTAAGTGGCTTCCGAAGATCCCAGTCAAAGTACTATTGCGTCCATCATTAGATGTCTTACACACTTGGTGTTGCTATCCTATCACCATATTCTTTGCTTTGCTCTTCAGCACTTATGCTTGTCTCACTCCGTTTATCCCCGCACATCATTCCTTACTTGGCAACCCTTATTTTCGAAGTTTTGCAATGTTCAGTTACATCTGTGTCTATGGCTTTTTCAAGCAGTTGTCACATGGGTGATGGTTTCAACCAGGGATGAGCGGATAACAAAATTTTGAAACCCGGATAACGGATAATGGATAATTTTGCCCAAAAATCGCCGGATAAAGGAAAAACGGATAACGAACAAACAACAAAAACAAAACTGGGCTTAAACTGCTCTAGTTTCAACAGCAGGCATGGAACGCAACTGCTGTCAAATTATAAGTCCTTTCTAACGATTTTAATGGAGTTTTTTTTTTAAACATAGTGCAGTCGCTTTAACAAAGCCCTATGGGATTCTCACGAAACTTCAGTAAAAGAAACGCTTCCTCATTGCCATCCAGACCGATGCCGAGTTCGATTTGCGAACCACGATTCCTTCACCAGGTTCCACGAACTGCTATCAAACTCATCAGGGAGGACAAATAGCAAGACCACCAAGCTGTGAAACTAAAACTGTTCTGCAAACTCTACTCTTCTGATGTTTCGCTATGATCACCTTAATTGAAGTCTAGAAAAGATGAGGAGAGACTTTGTTCATCCAAGCACATTTCCATAATGCGATTTACAATTTTTCATATTTTTGCCGTTTAAAACGAATTGAAAGAAGGAGGCAAAGGATGCGTAAAGCAGCCCAACTAACCGTATGGAAACATTCATAAGTCGCCCTTGGAGGGAGAGATGTGAGACTCATCCACCTCTTATTCACTCACATTTGTCTTCATCGAACAACTTGCCTTCATTTTGTCAGTTTCCATTGTTGGGTGGTTTTAGTGATCAATCGTCAGGTTTTCTTTTTGAATTAGGACTATGACCAAACAGAATGATCCTTGGATGAATGGCTCCTCCGATGCCTCTTGACTTTTCTATGCTAGGCCCGACTCAGCCGAATAAAGTCTGCATAACAATCTTGGTTTCACGCGGATCGATACCCAAGATCTAAGAAGAACGTGGAATGAGATGGGTGAAATACCAGCTTTCCACAGGCTAGCCACTACAAGCCATTGTGCAGTCCTAATGCAGAGAGATATGAAAACTAGGAAAGCAGAAGTAGTGTCCCTGAAAAGCAATCTTAAATTAAAATGAAGCTCCAACATGGGGAATCAGTTTAGTACAGTTCAATTGCACTATTTTGATTTTCAATAGAGAGGATCAATTCCTTAACACTACGGAGGTGCCATCAGTACAAGCGTACAGAAAATGCTTTCAGAAAACAGTTTCTATAAACAAATCTCAACAATTTGTAGGATTTGTAGGCGTAGCTTTCTCCACTCATTTAGATTGAACCTGTGCCCATTTTGCTTGTATTCATTACTGCTCAGCGGTATGCGTTTAATGCGTTGCAACAGTCCATCAGTAAAAACTAAAACACCTTTGCCGAATGCTACCTACATACTGCGATCGTGGAAAAGAACGCTAAATTCGGCACTAAACAATTCTTCTTGGGATGTGCCAGGCCCTCCACTTGTGACCGCCAGTATCAAGGCAGCTTGTATGCATTCTTGGTCTGCATATGGCTTGTGGTGAAAAGCTCATGAAGAAATCAGCCCATAGTAGGTTTCATAGATGTATGGTATAAATGGACGACCCTGGAAGGATGGAAGTTAGACGTCTTTCCAACTACGTCACCAGTGCCTGAACTCACCCACCTCCTAGATTTAAATGCCCGCTATTGTTGCTCTCGATCACTCCTATGGTTGTGAAGCTTACACAGCTATACAATACCACGCCCAAACCTGGGTATCAGCCAATTTGTTGTTCGTTATCCGGTCGAAAATTGCCGGATAACGAACAACAAAACGGATAGGCCAAAACCCCCCGGAAATCAGATAACGGATAACGGATAACGGATAATTCGCTCATCCCTGGTTTCAACGTACTTTTTTATGCAGGTTTTGCTTTGGAATTCTCTAACCATTCTCGAAATACCCAAAAACGACAGTTGCAACTCCACTTCAAAGCACGCGCCTTTGCGATTCACTGCCTAGGTTCGAGACATTTAAACATGGGCTTTCGATCTCCAGAGTTCTCTGATGCAGCTGATATACAGCATGCAGTGTATGTCCTCAATAGAAGGCGTCATGATCGACGATCTAAAACCAGGGCATTTTGATAGAATAGTTTCAATTCTTCTGCGCCATTGTAATCTAACTCTTAATCCTGACGGTATCGTCGTTATCAAAGGCCTGAAAAAATTCCTTTTTTGCGGACTGCAAGCGCATGTCGTCAATTGCTCTAATTTTCCCGACCCCATAGTACTAGTAGGATACACAGAATGTCAATAAGAAACAACTGCTATACGAACGCATTCCACCGCTGCTTCATCAGCACTGAAAGACCTCCTAGTATACGACAACCATTGTGCAAGTGGAACGCACCGGTACACAGGAGTATGAAGCCTTCGAGAAGCATGTCGTCTCACAGCTCACACAGTAAATGAAGGATAAAGGGTAAGTACTGAGTTGCTCAACCTCTTACGGGATGCGCCACTCATTCTACTTCTACGCGATGCGTGGAGGCGATTTGAATGCGTATTTGGCAATACAATGACTTACGGTGTCCAGCGAATAGACACGTCAGCGCTTCATCCCTCCCAGACAAGTCTCGTTCACCGGAGGAATGAAAAGCTTCGTTGGCCCGCGTGGGAAATCCGAATCAAAAACGTTATATAGGGTGCATCTGGCACCTTTTCTTACTGTGCTACACGCGCCTACACATTGGAATAAAAGGCAAAATGTCACTCTAGTGGAAACGTACTCGTTCCTATAGTTCGTGGTTGGATTGCGCTCCAGAACCCATGGATGGGATCTGGAATATCTTCAGTGTCTTCCTCAGTAGTAACATTCATTTGATGTAAAAATCGTGTCCGTTGTGGGTCTCCTCGTGATGCTTACCAGTGCGCTTAGTAAGCTTCGCCATCTGTGTCTATGGCTTTTTCAAGCAGTTGTCACATGGGTGATGGTTTCAACCAGGGATGAGCGGATAACAAAATTTTGAAACCCGGATAACGGATAATGGATAATTTTGCCCAAAAATCGCCGGATAAATGTAACTGAACATTGCAAAACTTCGAAAATAAGGGTTGCCAAGTAAGGAATGATGTGCGGGGATAAACGGAGTGAGACAAGCATAAGTGCTGAAGAGCAAAGCAAAGAATATGGTGATAGGAAAGCAACACCAAGTGTGTAAGACATCTAATGATGGACGCAATAGTACTTTGACTGGGATCTTCGGAAGCCACTTAACCCGTAAGTTTTGAAAGATTAGAGCCAGACCTCTACTACACTTTTGCTCGTTTCTCTTATGAAAGTGAAATGTCATGAAAGTTAATTGGCAGTAATATATCTTTCTCACTTATTACAACCCACATATTTTAGAGAAACCGCATAACCCTCTTATCAACGCCGGTGCGATTGTGGTCGCCTCACTGATGAGACGACAAGCTTCCCTCTCAGATCGCTTTGATTTCGTAAGTGTACTCTTCAATTACTGCCAAAGCCAACTAGACTAGGCAATGTTATTATTACTAGAGGCTCGAACTTTCGGGTTCGACGAGCCGAACCGTCTCCTCTCAACCACGCCCCTTTCAACAGTTGGAAACAGGAACTGTGGTTGCTATTGTGTTGTAACAGCAACACAGCAAAATGTGTTGGAACTATGTTGCTATCCTGTTGGAAGGTCGCAACACACTGCTGCTATCCAGCCGTAGTTATTAGCGTGCTCTAACCAGATACGCCCGCACCGCTAGGAAGAAGTTGGAACATAGCAACACACTGCTGCTATCCAGAGGCGCCTCGCGCTATCGCCTCTGCGCACTCTCACTGTCTGCGCTCTGAGTTGGCCGCGCCGTCGTCTCTCGCGCTCTTGCGCTCTGCGCTCGCAAAGCCTCTCGAAGCGGTCTTCCCGCAATCAATACTACCGACGCCTAGTCTAGACAGTAGACTTAAGCTTTCAACAAATTGACGAAAGCATAGGGTAACGAGATTTCTGCGGCTTGCAAAAAGTCAAGATCGCGCCATGCCGCTCCTGAAACCTTGCATTTCAGACTCGGTTGATTGGGTTGAATGCTAGCTACAATCTTGTTACTACCTGGCCACATTAACCTGTGCTGTACCTTTTTAACATTATGCGTCACCAAGTAGCTGCAATTACGCCGATTAACCTCTCCTTTCAACTTGATATTGCTTCATCAGTTCAAAGAATTCGTCTTGGAAAGCGTGAAAAGAAGCATAGCACAGGTTAATCAGGCGAAGTAGATTGTTACAAGCATTCAGTCCATGCACAACCAATCGAGACTGAAACACAATGTTCCAAGCAGGCATGGCGCAATCTTGACTGTTTACATGCCACAGAAATCTCGTTACCATGTGCTTTCACACGATCTCAAACATCTTTAAAAGCTTAATTTGCAGCAATGTTGGAACCTTTCAAACAGTATTTGCATTTTTTGGGACACCCTGCATTTTTTGCAAGCCGTTTAGTGTGTTCTTAAGTTTTAAACCTTAAAAAAGTGCAAATCAATCGATAGGCCACTTTCTGATGAAATTATAACAAGTATTCAACCCTGTATATGTGTATATATACATGTGTGTACACATATGTGTAAATATCTACACATGTGTAACAATATATGTATATGTGTAAATATGTATATACGTATGAATGTATGTACGACCTGGATATATGGGGATATTAGCGCACCAGCAGCGGGGATACGAAGGCGCGGTTATCGGACCGGAGGGCTCTGACACTCGCTCTCGAGGGACCTCACAACAACTTGCCATTTGGGCGTTAGCCGTTGCTATTCGGGCCAAGCCGGGTTGACTGGGTGTCGGCCCCAGCTGCTAGGCTGTTGCAGCGCAGCAACGCCTGTTGCAATTGCGTTGCTAAAAAGTAATGGACAACCGCCCGGCTGCCTGATTCTGCAGAATATATCCACGCATATCCAGCTGGTATCCATAGTATATCCATAAATGCATGTACACACACGTCTATGCACATGTATACACACGTGTATACACATAAGAATATAATATAAGACACACTATACACAGATATACATATACACCTATATACACGTGTGCGTACACTTGTACATTCATGTATGGAATTATTTATATGTGTACATTATGTACACATACATATGATTACATACATGTATACACACGTGTATACATACATGTATATACTGTATATATGTGTATATACAGTAGTGTATACCGTGTATACATCCATGTAAATACAGGTGTACATTTATATAAAAGGATAAAGGACAGCGTTATTCAATCCCCTTCGGGATGCGCCACGCATTCTATTTCTACGGGATGTCGTGGAGGCGAGTTGATGCGTATTTGGCCATACAATGACTTGCGGTGGCCAGCCGATGAACAAGTCAGTGCTTTATCCTTCCCAGACAAGTCTGGTACCAATTCACCGACCCCGGAGGGATGGAAGGCTTGGTTGGCCTGGGCCGGAAATCCGAACCAGGAACCTGGTATCGGGTGCAGGCGACAGCCGGCGCCTCTTCCGACTGCGCTCCACGCGCCCCACATCTATATATGTTTATATAAATGTCTATTTACATACATATGTATACACACGTGTATGTACGCATGTATACACGTGTGCACAATGTTTAATATATAACTTCAATATCGCAAGAACAGCAATATACATACACAACAATATACATATGATCTGTGCATATGCATAGCATATATACAAAAAACATGACATCTACGGCATCTTTAAAATTGAGAGAGACACTTCGTATTATTAAAGGGCAAAAATGTGATGACAACAAAATCAAAAAGTGAAATCAATCAAAGTGATATTCAGAATGTGATATTCAGATCTTCAAAAAAGTTCAAAAAATGAGCAGAGAAATGTGAAAACATTTAAAAAGGCCTAGATGAGATATGGCATAAGATAGAGATAAGTGAGGCCTATTAAACAGAGTGAGAACCGAAGGATGAGACCCGAGAAAATAAAACATATGTAAATACATGGCAGAAGTAAAGTCCTAAGGCAATAAGAGAGTGGAAAACTAGACAATCTACACCCTATATTCTAGACTCTAGACTATATGTACAAAACGTGTAGGCATGATATAACATAAAACTACTAGCGTTATAACTACAGAACCTGATGAACGAGAGAGAAAACAAAGGGTGGGTGCTCGCTTAAGAAAGTTCAATTTTAGTTCAAAATCAAACCGAAAGTTCAATTTTAACCCAAAATGAAACCCAAATTTTTGCTACCCAAAGTTCAATTTTAACTCAAAATCAAACCCAAATTTTTGCTTAACTTTTCACTTTTCGACCGAACTTTGACCAAAAAAGCGGGATACAAGAAGTTTTGAAAACGAATGCTAAAATTTACAAATTTTGCGCCAAAAGGAGTCGCTAAAAATGGTGATAAACAACTGCTTTAATTTAAAATAATTCAACTAGAGCGCACACCTTTGTTTGAGAACGAACATGGAGCACGTGAATTTGAGAGAATGTCAATGTGAAGTGGTGACCTGAAACCGTGTGAAGTGTCCGTCCGCTGAAGGCCATTGTCCTCAGAGGTCCGGGTCGTCGTTATCGTCGTCATCGTCCTCATCGCCGATATATCGGCGGGAGGATCTTCGCGCGTGGGGGCCTTCGACAGTCTTCACCTTCTGAAAAAATATTTAATTATTTTGAAATATTTTGGGAGCACAGCACAAAGGGAAAAGGAAAACGCACCGGAATACGAAACAGAAGATTTCAATAATGATCTCATTCTTCAGCTTTTCGTTTACTTTCGTTTAGGTTCAAGAGGTGAAGGTCAAGAGGCCAAGAGAGAACGGAACACATAATGGGACGGAAAGGCTAGGCTAAAAACGGCCTAAAACCGGCAATTCGTAACACAGAAACGGAGATTCCGCACATCCCTAGCGATCACCCAGCCATGGTTTCGCCCACCCCCCACCCCTCACTTCACTAACTTCCTTAGTGAAGTGGGAGGGGGGTAGCCATGTTCGACTCTCCTTCAACCTCACCTTGCCATGGTAGAATCTGTCTGTAGAGTTGCTGAGCTCGTTACGAGGTTGCTAAACGGCTTTACTGGTGGCTAGCGTTTTGATTTGACCCTTTCAGACTCTGAAGAGGGTGATTCTGCCAAAACGTTAGCCCCAATAAAGCCGTTTAACAACCTCGTGACGAGCTCAGCAACTCTATAACTCTACAAACAGATTCTTTAGTACATTCGTTTTTATGGAGCGAGTGAGTTCAACATATTTAAACATTAAACGCAATCAGTTCTTATGAAGTCGTTTAAGAGCGACCACCACTAACTAACTAGAATTGCACTAAAATAGCACCAAAAAAAAACCGTAAATAACATTTGCTGCCGACTGCAGCAGAAAAAAGAACCCACTGGGTAAAATACGAACTCGTGGCAACGAGAGCAATTAGAAGAAGACTGACACAACATTGACACACCTATTATTAGCTACAGCTCGAGCGCGCAGGTTTAAAAAATCTAGCTTTTAACAAAAATTCTCAATTGCTCAATTCTGGTAATTGCACTTTTCAAATCTTTGTTTTCTTGAAAGAGATATCCTCGACGTCAGTAGGAAAAATGGTATCCGCAAGATCGACATCCGGCGAATTGCTCGACATCCGACGAATTGCTCGACATCGGTCATGTATCTGTGATTATGCCCTCCACTAGTGATGACCTTCGTGAACCTGGGAACCTGGAAACCAAAAGTAGCGGTCACAACTGCTACTATGTGTGAAAGAAAGAATGGAAACAATACCTGAAAAGGCTGCTCCTGCTGCATTGTCTGTGGCGACATCCATCCCATAACGCAACGTTTTGTTAGTCGAGCTAGACCCCTGTCGGACTCGTTTGTGGCGATATACCATAACACTGGTCGAGCTAGACCCCAGTCGGACTCGTCTGTGGCGATATACCATAACGCTGTTGAGCTAAACTCCAGTCGGACTCTGTCAGACTCCCTTGCTCCCAAGAGCTCGTTCACCTGCAGCAAGGAACTAATCATTGAGAAATCGCGGCATCCTTCAGATTTGAAGATAGGGTAGGCGAAATTTCGCTACAGGACCAAATGAAAAGCAGATAGATACCAGGCGAGACTGATATGCTGCATCCAGACTAGTCGTCGGCGGAGCAGTAGACGCACTATTGCTTGCGACCAGGGGTGTGCATAATTACGATTTACGATTTACGATTTTACGATTTACGGCGATTTTGGGCAAATTTTTTACGATTTACGATTTACGACATTTTGGGTCGTAAATCGTAAATTTTCGTAAATGTGATCTTTAATCTGCAAATAGTAGGGTCTACAGGTTGTGGCGCAACTTGCTTTATAACAAAACAATCAATCTTAGAGTTTCCTCTCACAGCGCATTACCAGTTCCTGTTAGATTTTGATCCTTAATGTTCATATGTGGTACCGAAGCAGATGACCAGATTTGTGTAGGGGCGGTTCGATTTCCACTTCTCTTTCTCTCTCGCTGCTTAACCATTTCTCGAACGCCGTAAGGCTGCTGCTCGGGATGTCGTGGAGGCGATATGAATGCGTATTTGGCCATACAATGCATCTCTTGCAAGCCGTTTAGTGTGTTCTTAAGTTTAAAACCTTAAAAAAGTGCAAATCAATCGATAGGCCACTTTCTGATGAAATTATAACAAGTATTCAACCCTGTATATGTGTATATACATATACATGTGTGTACACATATGTGTAAATATCTACACATGTGTAACAATATATGTATATGTGTAAATATGTATATACGTATGAATGTATGTACGACCTGGATATATGGGGATATTAGCGCACCAGCAGCGGGGATACGAAGGCGCGGATATCGGACCGGAGGGCTCTGACACTCGCTCTCGAGGGACCTCACAACAACTTGCCATTTGGGCGTTAGCCGTTGCTATTCGGGCCAAGCCGGGTTGACTGGGTGTCGACCCCAGCTGCTAGGCTGTTGCAGCGCAGCAACGCCTGTTGCAATTGTGTTGCTAAAAAGCAATGGACAACTGCCCGGCTGCCTGATTCTGCAGAATATATCCACGCATATCCAGCTGGTATCCATAGTATATCCATAAATGTATGTACACACACGTCTATGCACATGTATACACACGTGTATACACATAAGAATATAATATAAGACACACTATACACAGATATACATATACACCTATATACACGTGTGCGTACACTTGTACATTCATGTATGTAATCATATATATGTGTACATTATGTACACATACATATGATTACATACATGTATACACACGTGTATACATACATGTATATACTGTATATATGTGTATATACAGTAGTGTATACCGTGTATACATCCATGTAAATACAGGTGTACATCTATATAAAAGGATAAAGGACAGCGTTATTCAATCCCCTTCGGGATGCGCCACGCGTTCTATTTCTACGGGATGTCGTGGAGGCGAGTTGATGCGTATTTGGCCATACAATGACTTGCGGTGGCCAGCCGATGAACAAGTCAGTGCTTTATCCTTCCCAGACAAGTCTGGTACCAATTCACCGACCCCGGAGGGATGGAAGGCTTGGTTGGCCTGAGAGGGAAATCCAAACCAGGAACCTGGTATCTGGTGCACGCGACCGTCGGCGCCTCCTCCGACTGCGCTACACGCGCCTCTGGAGAAGTAAGTAGAATGAATAATTGGAGAATGAACATCCCATCAGGAGACTGTGTACTCCTTTTCCCGTTGCAGGAGGGCACTTCGCTTCTAGCTGTCGGAGATAGTTTCGCTCTTGCTGATAGAAAGAAGTGCAAATCCATCCTGTACGGGAAGAAAACGACTATTGGCTAATCCATACTGTGTGTTCGCTACCTTCTAGTCGCCTTGCCCACAAACGCTTTTTCCTAACCCAAACGAACTGAATTGATACAGAGCCATGAAGAAATACTTACTTTACTTTGACACTTTGGTGGTCCTTTTGTCTGCTGGAGGTCTTCTCAGCGGGGACCACAACTCTTCCAGACCGCTCGATCTCTGGCTGTTAGCATCCAGTGAGGCAGACTCCGCTCTCTGAAAGATCTTGAGAATGAGTCTGCCCATCGCGTTGGCAGTCGTCCCAGTGGTCTCTTATGGTCTCTAGGGAGCCATTCTGTGACACGAAGACTCCATCTATCGTCCTTTCGTCGAAGCAGGTGTCCGGCCCAGCGATATTTGGACTTCTTTATGTACTGCAGCGGGTCGGCTAATTGCGACTTCTCCCGTAGCTCCGAGCTTCGTAGGCCTTCTTGCCATTGCTGACGAAGACTTGTCCTTAGAAGACATCTCTCCAGTGCACGATGCGTAGTTTGCATAGCTCTGGCGATTGTCTTGTTGTCGGGCCAGGTTTCCGTGCCACCTCACCGCGGTGAAGGGGTGAACATCACTTTGTGATGGCTAACGGCACAAACGGTCACGCAGTACGCGTCGCTTTTGTCGTGTATGGGCGGCTCTCCTGTATCCCTGGCCAGGAACATGTGAGTAACCAGACCACCGCTATGGCTCAAACAACTAAACCCGCGCCCCAGTCCTCCGCGTGCCGGAGGTGGGCTTCTACGACGTCGGTTGCATCCACCTCCGGCGAGGGGCCATCTAATCTCGGAGTTAAACTATCAGGACGTCATTGGAATCGGACTACCGGAAACTCCCTCCCACCACGACACGGAAACTGCCTATTCGTCTGCACTTATAACTGTCGTTTGATCGCATCTGAGCGCATCTGAGCAGGATCTTCGGACACTGCTTTACGGAAGCCGCAACATCAAATACGACGTTATCGCCCTGCAGGAAACGAAAGGCAGAACGGAAACCATAAGAAGGACCGACCACAACGAGCTTCTCATTATCGGAGCAAAGGTGGACAGGAAGAATATTGGCGGAGTTGGATTTCTCGTCAATTCGACAGTGCACCACCTAGTAGACTCTTACAAGATCATCAGTCCGCGAGTAGCTGTTCTTCGTCTGCAAACCAAAGATCAAGGAACCATCTCCATCATAAATGGATATGCTCCAACATCTGCGGCCACAGATGAAGAAAAGGAGGAATTCTACAAGCTGTTCGAAAGGACTGCCAACGACGAGAAGAGCTACCACAAAGTTGTCGTTGGTGACTTTAACGCTATCGTCGGTACGAATGATCACGACGAATGGAGGCTAGGACCACATGGAACTTCCTCAAGGAACGAAAACGGAGAACGCCTGAATTCCTATCCTCATGCCGTCTCTACCATGGAAATTCTATGTTTAAGAAGCCTTCAAACCGACGATGGATCTGGGAAAGCCCAAATGGAGAAACACGTTCGGAGATCGACCATGTTCTTACAAACAGACGCTGGAGTCTGTTCGACGTCTCCGTGCTGCCCTCAATTCACACCGGCTCGGATCACCGTCTTGTCCGTGCGAAGCTGACTCTCAAAAAGAGGATGTTCAAGCGTGACACTCATAAACCGGCACCGGTGAGGATCCCCACATTCAAGTCTGAGGAGTTTGAATGTGCAATAAAGTCGTATGATTGGAATCTTCTTGAAGATCGATCGGAAGACTACGACCTTCTCTCCAAGGGACAATTGAAATGTGCTAGCAGCTCTTGCGAAACCACATCATCGTCCGCTTCAAGACTCAAAGCACATGCGATTAAACTCTTGGAGCAAAGAAGAGCTGTTAAACTGGATCCTAATGCTTCCCATCTGGAAAAGTCACCATCTCGAAGGCCTGTCGAATTGCAGTGAAGGAGTCCATTCAAGCCTACAGAAGATTGAAGCTGTTATAAGCCGCTGCGTAAGGTTCAAGCATAAAGCGCTGCAAACGAGATCTCTGCGATCAGAAGGCAGTAATGTCAGCCCTTGTGGATAAGGATGGAACAACGCAAACGTATCGAAGAGCGATGGAGGCCATCGTTCAAGAATTCTACACAGATCTGTTCCGTTCTTCCATCACTGTCCCAAAATGCTTGATGCCACCAGCTGAGGAAGTACCTCCCATTCTGGAATCAGAAGTTGCTCATGCCATCAGAAGGATGAAGCCGGGCACTGCTCCCGGACCGGACGGCATTTCTGCTGATCTCCTTCGTGCGGGTGGCAGTGCCCTCTGCTCACTTCTTGCCAGGCACCTCAACCACTACCTTCGACTTGGTAGGATTCCGGACTCATGGAAGGAATCGAAAACAGTTTCAATCTTCAAAAAAGGTCAGCAGGAGGATATCAACAACTATCGACCCATCAGTCTTCTCTCGGTTGTGTACAAGATCTTCACCAAGATACTGCTTAACCGCATGGAGCGTTGCTTGGATGAATATCAACCAGTGGAGCAAGCAGGGTTTCGCAAGGATTTCTCCTGCATGGACCATATTCAGACTGTCTCACAGCTCATCGAGAGGAGCCGCGAATACCACCTCCCACTTGTCCTTGTCTTCGTGGATTACCGGAAAGCGTTCGACTCTGTGGAAATCAACGCCGTCTTGAACGCACTTGTGCACGCTGGTATACCATCGCCCTACATCCGACTTCTCGACTAATGCTTCTCTAACACATCGACTACCATCCAGCTGTTCGATCGAAAGCTTAAAATTCCTATCGGGAAAGGAGTACGGCAGGAAGACACGATTTCTCCCAAGCTATTCACAGCGGCACTTCAGGATGCCATGAAAGACTTGAACTGGGACGATAAAGGCTACCTTGCCGACGGTAAACGGATCAGCAACCTTGGCTTCGCCGACGATATGGTTCTCATCTCTACCAGCACGGCAGAAGTCGAGGAAATTCTAAACGAGCTCAATGTGGCAGGTATGAAGATTGGATTGGACATGAATATGTCCAAAACACAATTTATGGTCAACCAGTGGTGTGACACGGGACTCGCAAGGTTAAATGGAGTCGCTCTACAACAGGTCGACTCCTACGTCTATCTGGGAAGAGAGCTGAACATGGATAACGACCTCGCTCCTGAAATCGCCCGCAGGAGACGCGCAGCATGGGCAGCCTTCAGTTCGATTCGCGAAGTCACCGATCAGGTCAAGGATCCCGGCCTCAGGGCCTCGATATTCAACGCCTCTGTACTGCCTGCGATGTGCTACGCCATGAAGAAATATCATTCATAACTGAATGAAGGGTAAGGAGCAGCTACTAGACTCTAATGGAAATAACGAACCACTGAAGCTTCCATCAGATTACGAAGCGCGTTACAATGTTTCCTTGACTAACAGAGCCTCTGAATTCGGCCAGCGCGTGATTGTTACGTGTGGCAGCGGTAGAACACACATTGACCAAAGCTCAACTAATGGCTACCTACCTTCTTGTAACCATTTTCCCTTAGTAGCCTCCTCAACTAAAACTGTACTTCTTGGCTTCTCAGCTCAACTTCAATTTTTATTGAAATGAAACTGAGCAGCTTCTAAATTGCTTGATAACTTTGCACAGTATAGTTTCATTTATCAAAAAAATATAACTCGACTATCTAGGGTGTCTAAAAAATCATACCGTTTCAATACTATCCTCTTGCGGCAAAACTGTTTTATGGTTTATACCAAGCGAATAGCTTATTCTTAACTGGACGCTTTTCATTCTACATCGGACTCTTTTCAATCTGAGGCGAACACTTCATTTTGAACTTGAGAAATAAAATTGACAGTTAACAAAACAAGCCAGACGTATCTAAAGTCCAAAAAAAAACATTGTTAAACCATTCGCCTTAAGCATTGTCCTAGAAAAAGCTACGCTATGAATAAAAGGAAAATTTTTATCTTGCTTGAAAAATGTTCCATTTAAAATGAAAAATGCCCGGTTAACAATGTAAAGCATCCTTTTGTAGGGAAAATGGTATTCTTCAAAATGCAGAATAGTGAAGACCTTGGCGCATCGTAGTCGATAGGTCACAAGCAAGCAAAGTGTAAGGTAAAATGCTGGGAATTTTATGGTTGCGCTTTTTAGTCTTTTTTTTGGTCGTCATGGATATTCTTTCTTTTAACTAAGCTTCTTAAATCAACAGTTTGCTAAAAGGTAACGCGCCAAGTTTCCTTTAGAAGGCGTTGAATTGATTTTAGAGTCGTGCGGTCTTGTTCATTTGAGGCTGAAATTATCGCTGTAAACAAGTACTGAATTACCTTTAATTACCGTAACCAGAATGTACCTTCAGAATGGTACAGTACCGCGCATGTCTTTTGGTCAATTCCCGAAAAAGTCGCTTTGGAACGTTCCAAAGCGGCTTTTTTAAATAACTTTCTTTAAAATCAAGCACTTGTGAATAGAAACATATATTTGAGCTCAGCAGGCCAAGCTCTATCTTGCGACATATAAATCAGGAGAGATGAACAATGCATATAGGCCGGACATAATCAATCGAGTGGGCGCGAGAGCCTGTAGAGTGACAGTTTGGGGAATTTTATTGAAATACTATTAAAGCTTTGCACTGCCTACAAAATTCACGAGCCGCAGCCGGAACGATTCGATCTCGAAAGAGTTATTGCGCTCCGAACATACTCGCGCGTGCAATTTGCGAGCGGTTGCGCCTACTCGATTGATAGGTTCGATTCTGTATGCATTGTTTACGGCGCACTCCAAAGGCAAGCTGGACAGTCCTAAGGCAATTTCTAAGTAGGGCGGCTGGGAATTTCCGATAAAACTCCCGAAACGGTCACTCTACATGCTCTCGCACCCACTCGATTGATAGGTTCGATTCTATATGCATTGTTTACAACGCGCTCCAAAGGCAAACTGGGCAAGCTAGAAGCATTTCCTAAGTAGAACGACTGGTGATTTCGCTAAAACCCCCGAAACGGTCACTTTACAGGTTCTCGCGCCCACTCGATTGATAGGATCGATTCTGTATGCATTGTTTACGGCGCACTTCAAAGGCAAGCTGGACAGTCCTAAGGCAATTTCTGAGCAGGGCGGCTGGGATTTTCCGATAAAACTCCCGAAACGGTCACTCTAAAGGCTCTCGCGCCCAATCGATTGATAGGTTCGGTTCTATATGCGTTGTTCACGGCGCACTCCAAAGGCAAGCTGGACAGGCTTAAAGCATTTGCTAAGTAGGACGGCTGGGAATTTCGATAAAACTTACCAAACGGTCACTCTAAGGTTCTCGCGTCCACTCGACCTCACTCTGCGAGTGGTCGCGCCCACTCGATTGATAGGTTCGATTCTGTGTGCATTGTTCACGGCGCACTCTAAAGGCAAACTGGACAGTCTTAAGGCAATTTCTGAGTAGGGCGGCTGGGAATTTCAATAAAATTCCCCAAACTGTCACTACAGGCTCTTGCGCCCACTCGATTGCTTATGTCCGGCCTACATGCATTGTTCATCTCTATTGATTTATATGTCAGTAGATAGAGCTTGGCCTGCTGAGCTCAAATATATGTTTCTTTTCACAAGCGCTTGACTTTGAAGAAAGTTATTTAAAAAAGCCGCTTTGGAACGCTTCAAAGCGGCTTTTTCGGGAATTGACCAAAAGACATACGCGGTACTGCAGTGGTACTTCTTACGACTTACGGTTTACGATTTACGATTTACGGCGATTTTTTCGTAATTACGATTTACGATTTACGAAATTTCGGATTTCATTTACGCACACCCCTGATTGCGACCGACTGCTTCAAGAGGCTTCGCGCATCACCACGCGTGCGTCCCTGCGCAGGGTGAGAGAGCGCCGAGAGCCTCCCCGTTGGCGCGCGCCCCACGCAGAGACGCAGACAGCGCGTCAGCGTGAGAGATGTTCCTTGCACGTCTTTCAAGCCAGGACAATACAAGTCTGTATGGATGAAGCAAAGGCTTGAAACAGAAGGCTGCCATTGCCTCAGAAGGCTTCTATTGTCTGCTCAAAGACTCGGAGATTACGAAAGTTCTATCAGAGAGTTCGCAACCACGCAACATTCATTAGACAATGATATAGAATCTTATATTCTCGCTGAGCTTTTAGAATTGAATGATATTCATTCAATTCTGAAATTGAATGGATATCAATCAATTCTAAAAGCCCAGCGAGAATATAAATCAAAGTTGACATTGTCATTTTTGATGATAGCCATATGTTATGTCTTGCTTCCTCATATGAGAAGGGGTACGGAAAAGAGCGCCTCGCGCTCCTAAAACGTACACCCAATCCCTCGTGAGTGGCCGAAGGTCTAACGACTGCCTTAGGAGATCCTGGAGATGCAGTTTTTGCCTGCTTTTTGAAGCTCAACCAAGAAAAGTCGAGGAAGTACGAGCCAGGCGTATCACATAAAAGTCCGAACGTGTGAAATGTCGGCGAGGAATTGTTTTCGTGCTTAGCTTCGAGTTCACAGCAGGTTAAATACTACTGAGACGACATCAAAAGGTTCCTAATATCGAATGAGGCGATGGATTTAATAGTTACCTCTTGCCTGTTTCATTGATGTGACCTATACCGGTAAGCAATTGCTCTCATAGTAGTTATTTATTAAACTGGTACTGAGCGAGCTGGTGCCCGCAACACGCCGATAAGGTATCTTAGAACGGTTAAGCTAAATTAGCCAGACCCCGGAATCTTTAGCAGTGCAGTTATTATACGGAAATCGCTGTTCCTACACTGCCTGCCCTAGAACCAGTTTCGTGAGCACAAGTCCGAGAATATAAGTTAAAAAGTTGACCCCGTCATTTTTGAAAATAGCCTTCTTCTTGCTTCCTCTCAGAACTAAACTATGAAAAACAACTTCCTTCGCGTCCTGATGGAATTTGTCTTCATTGTAAATCAAATGCCATAACAGTCTTTGGACAGAATTTTCCAAGCATTAACAATTCGTTAACAACGATACAATTGAAAACCAAAAAATAAACAGAGCACAACGAACTAGTACGGCTACATATACATAGTCGAGCACTGCATAAAAGCATTACAACACGAAGAAAGAGACCGGTTAAGGATACCTATAAACACAACCAAACAACTCTGCGGTTCATATTAAGAACAACTTGGACACGAGTCGATTCAAGAACATTGACAGCATTACAAATGACCACCAAAGCACGACGCAATTAGGGTCGGGTGTGGGGTTACTCCCCTACTCAGTGGTTTTACGCCTTGATAAAAAAGCACGTGTATGCCCAGTTACATCGTAAATGTCCTATCTCAGTCCACTTTAGGGGTAGAATACACTATTGCTGCAAAAAATTGTGGTTTCAAAAACTAAATAGGGCTGCACTTCGGTGACCCCCCCCTCCACCCTATTTGCGCCCAAAGAACTCGTGGTAAAACCGACCACTACCGATTAGCGAGTTTACAGTAGAACAAATAGTGATGCCATAGCAAAACCATATATAATAAAACCACAATCCGAAGCCTTAAATAACAAACCTCCACGAAACGAAGAAAATGGAGTACGCTGAGATCCTCGGTTTTTCTCAAAGCTCTAACCATGACTTCGAAACACGCGTAGCGGTTAAGTCGTCGAGCTCAGCTCACACGTACTTTTTCACTAACCATAAACAATCATGAAGGGTGTATCTATGCGTTGCGAGTTTTTTAAAGCAAACTACACTTCGTCAAACTTGAGACATTCGTTGTGGGGGTGTGAAACGTCCAGGCGATTAGTAGACCTCTCGATAACTACGCAGCACGGAACGGCAAAGGAAACTGACGGCGGATTATGAATACGGGCACTACTGTACTTAGTGTACCGCACTTAATCTTGTTCAAAATAGGTCTACTAGGGGTAATGGGCGATTCGTACTTTATATAGCGGACTTATAAGGCATTTCCGCAACAAGAAAACCACTACGATAATGATTCTCATTCTTTCCATGGCAGATTACCCTTAGTAGACCTATTTTAAACAAGATTAATCGGCACTCTAAGTACGCTACTACCGCAATAGGTCGACAGCCATAAAAAGCGTTCAGTAAAGTCCGACAGAGTCCGACATTGCGGTTAAAGCGGGTACATCCTCCTCCTGCTTCTCGACAGCGTAACAGTAAGCTAAAACGGGAATCCGGCCGCTCCCGAGAACACAATAGAAGCAATGTTAGAGCAAGGCTGTGTATCACACTGGTGCTCGCCGGCGCATTTTCAAACGGTGTCGTCATCGCGTGTGCCGTGTGACTACGGCCTGCACACACCGTTCCGCGGCCCTAATGACTGCGCCCGGATAGCAGCACTGAGTTGCTAACCTCGAAATTCTTCCTTTGGACGCGAGCGGTGCGAGCGGTCCGATTGGAGCACGGTACCACTATGGCCCGGATAGCAACATATGTTGCCCGCCTCCAACGGAATAGCAACACATGTTGCTGTTCCAACTGAATAGCAATACACTATTGCCATTAGCAACGGCTGTTGCTAAACCCTTGAAGCCCTTGAAGGGGCGGAATCGGTTTGACCCCTCGAGAAGAAATGTCAGAGATTGTACGAGTCCGTACAACAGAATGATGATACTCCCATCCATAATCGGCTTGAGGACCTGCCGGCCACGGCTCAAGAATAGGCCAACATGCCTGTAAAACTCAAGAATAACTATAAGCTATAAGAGGGATAAGGCTGTTCACCATTCATCATCTGGATCCCTCCATTCTGGCACATACACCGTACACGAAACAAAGATTGTGCAGACCATGTGTACTTGGCTACGTGGCCCACACGAAACTAAACGAAAAACTAATTTTCGACGAATTGGTCCATTGAGTCTGATTCTCGAACGCGGACAATGACTGGAACTCTGGAAGCCCTCTCCGATTTGCGGGAACACTCCTAGTAGCATCGCCCTCTCGATTCCTCGCTGGGCGACAGTGATCACGTTTTCATCCAGCAGTCGTAAGGTCCAGATCCAAGTCCAGCAGTGGGGACCAGGTGTGAGCCGTATGTTAGCGCTGGGAAAACAATGGAGTCAAGCATGTGGGTGTGGATCTGAAAACATGTACGTAAGTGCCAGCAAGCAGATCGCTGTCTGCAAACACGCACCATGCTTCTAGCGCGTGCGTAACAACGGGGGCGCTCTGGCACACGTGTCGGCACTGCACCTGTTCATGTTCGCTACCTAAGCGCAAGATCACCATCGCACAGCCTGCAGAAATCACCTCGGCGTTTTCAGATGATTCGATGGAAGAGACGTCACAATCACTAGGGCGAGCATATCGTAGATCAATAGCGCAGGCAGGAGGAGGCAGGAGCGCACGGCAAGTCGCCGTCCTCGCAGTCGAACTATATCGATTGCATTGCTTCCCTTTAATCCATCAGCAGATCGATGAACCATGAGTTCGCCGACATAGACAAATTGGTACTGGTTCGAAGTCCTAAGACCTTGGCATTGTTCAGAAAGTTTCTACTCTTCCGTGGTTTCATATTTGTTTTATATCGCGTAGCTTTGTCTGTGTCGCGTGCGTTGTCACATTTCACCTGATCCCAAGTGGTCGACTGTATATCATCATCAGTTGTTATCACAGCGGAAGTTCTTAGGGAGGGGAAGGGTCCCAGGCGTAGGTCTGAACGGGGGAAATAGGGTGGAACTGCGAGAATCTCCACCCTTATTATAGTAGAAAAACATGTTTCGTTTTTGCTGAGTCCTTGAAGCAAAAGAACTACGGTCCCTCGACAGTGAGGTACAGTATCGCACCGTCAGCGCGTGCAAACGTGCATACGTGCGGACGCTGACGTATGGGACGTGGCGAAAAGCTCCACGGCAAGCGAATCGGTCACTCAGCAGGGTGCGACGCTGCTTCACAGGTGCTAGATCAGATGTTCGACTCACGTGCTATGCAGTGTTTTTGGATTTTTTCACGACCACTGCCTCCTTTACCAATTTGCTTCCTATGCATCTCCTACACATTTATTTCACTCTAAATTGTCAAAAGGGTCAGATTCGTGATCAACACTCCAGATAACTGAAAACTCATACCCCCACTATGATGCTTTATGCAAGCAGCATTTACGCTATCAATGAATTGCTGCGAGCTTTTTGAGTGCATGGGGTGATGTCATCTTTTGATACCCTATATGTCTGATGCCTTGTTGCGCTTCAAAACTCAATTTAATTTGTTATCTAATATTATTTTTCTTTTTTTTCTCAAAAAACAAAAACTTCATGAAATTGTTATCAGATTGTAAGGAAAGTATCCGGCCATTTGTGCATTATTTTCAATTATTTTCCATTTTCCCTACATACAGTAACTAACCAACATATGCACCATTATTATCTACAACATATTGCCATTTGTCATGTGATCTGTAGATCCCGCTTACATAGAGTTCCTGGGGTTTTGATGTAAAAACTGAGTGAGGCACTTTTCAAGTTGCTCCCTGTCATCAAATTGTTTCTCAAGCGAATGGTTCGATAACGAACGACACAGTTGGTAGTCCGTTGGAGCAAGGTCTGGTGAATACGGTGGGTCGTCCAGAACATCCTATCCGAAACACTGGAGTTTCTTCCAAGTCTCCCTTGCAACGTGCAAGAACGAAGAGCTGCTTCAACGCGATCTAACACTGCCTGCAGTTGACATCGCTAGTGACCCTAGTGCTTGGAAGTAGCTCCCATTGAATGACTCCTCTGCAGTTCCACCAGACACTGAGCATTACCTTCTTGGGTGAAGTTCCGGTCATGGCGTGGGAATCCCTGCTTCACTGAGATTGAGCCACTAACTCTCTCGATGTAGTTCACTATCCACTTTTCTTCCCCAATGACTAGGTTCTCGTGCCAAGAAAAATTCCGCCCTGAAGTCAAGAAGTCCGTGCACGCATCCTGACGCACCTATAGCTGGTGGCTGCTAAGTGAATGCGGTATCCGTGCACCATATCTGTATGTCTTTCCACGACCACGCAGGTGTTGAGCTATTAGGATGCAGCCGGGTTTCGATGTCAGTTCACGGGTGCAACTCCGGGGATCTTCCTGAACCAGCTCCAGAAGGCGCTCATTCACTGCAACTGCTCTTCCAAACCATGGTTGGCCTTCCAAGCAAAAGTCTCCGCTCTTGAACTTCAGGATCAATACTTTCGCTGCGTCGTAGGAGACAGTGGTAGAACCCATCCATCTACATATGTTATCCACCGCGACTCTGCACTGCTTTGCTTTTTGAACTCTAAAGGCAAAAGCAGTTGAAGTTGCTTGCAGTCAAGAACGATTCCCTGCCATAGTCGTAACGGAATATGACGACAATAGTGGTAAATGTGGGTCACGGGTCAGCTTACATGCGTTATCGGAAGACGGCGGTTCCCGAACACTTCTCAAAAATTTGGTGGAATGCCAAAGTGAGAGGAAGGAAACTTTCCTTACAACCTAATACACACATTCGGGGTATTGTAACCATGTTGTCTGTAGTTTTACCTGCAAGAGGCTCGTTTCGATTTATTTATTTATTTATTATATTTGCAGAAGGCAAATATTAAAAACAACGCTCAATGCTACAAAGTCAAAACAAACACAGCATACAATACAACGTACAATACATACAATACAAGGAGTTCTCAAGAAAGATTATATCGAAACAATGTATTGCTAACAAACCGTTTAAACTACTTTACTGATAAGACCATTGATTCGTTTTTCATAACCTCGAGGTATGCATTTCCTGCTCTATATGGAAATGAGTTTGCATATAAACCTGTTTTTGGGCGGGTTAACTTGATTTTTTGCAGAGCACCTCTAGTACGTGAATTGGACAAAGTAAATAACTGTTTCATAATTACTCCTTTGCTAGTGCATCTAAAGTGCACTACCTTATGAACCATGCAAACATCAACGACTTTACATCGAGAAGCAAGGGAAGGAAGTAGAAGAAGCCTGCTTCTCACTACAGCGTCTGGAATTCGGTCATATTCCCAAGTGCCAGTACGTGCTAGGAGTTTTCGAGTGTAATTGTTCTGAACTTTCTCAATGCAGTAAACTTCTTTCATCTTATGTGGGTTGAAGACTGTGATACCAGATTCTACAATAGGCCTAACATAAGTTTTATAAGCACGAAGTAGAATATCTTTATTTTTACTACACAGTCCTTTAAAAATTTGAAACGTGCGCATAGTTGCCTGTTTACATCGATCTCTGACATGCTCAGAAAAATCCAGATCAGTATTATAACGGAAGCCAAGATCTTTAACGGAACTAGCAGATAAAACAGCATCCACGTGGTACGAACGAGCCTGGATTGGTGATGTTGTCTTTAGTTGCATAAACGTTGTCTTCTGAGGAGACAGACGCAACTGCCATTTTTTAATCCAGACTACCAGAGAATCAATTGCCCTTTTAGCCTAGAAGAATCATCTGGTTCCTTAATTACATGATATATCTTTACATCATCTGCATACATTTTTATAGAAATTCCATGATTTTGGATTACCTTTGCTAAATCATTTGTATAGATATTAAACAGAATTGGTGAAAAAACCGTCCTCTGAGGTACTCCGCTCGTGGTAGGCATAAGGTAAGAAAATGTCTGATCAAATTTGACTTGGAACGTCCGGCCGGACAGGTATTCGACGATCCACTTGACGAGAATCGGATGAAACCCTAATTTTTCTAGTTTAAATATTAATTTTCCATGGGGCACCCGATCAAAAGCTTTCTCGAAATCGAAATATATGATGTCGCAAGTATACATATTATTGATTGCAGTTGTCCAATCATCGACGGATTCGAGCAAGTTGGTTTCGACAGATCGGCCGGGAACAAAACCGTGCTGTTGATCAGAAATGATTCTACGTGCACAAAGAAAATTAATTATATGTTCCTTAAGTACCTTCTCAAAAAGCCTGCATAAAATGGAAGTGATACTCACTGGACGATAATTTCCCGGATTACAGCTCGGCTCTTCTTCAAAATTGGGGTGATATAAGATTGCTTCCTTAGAGGAACTTCGCTGTACATAATTGATTGGTTGACAGGGTACGCGAGAGGTCCACATATGACACCAGCAATTTTTTGGAAAAAGAAGAGCGGGATGAAGTTAGGTGTAACAGAGGTAGACTTTGGCCATTTCATTAGTAAGTCATAAAGCTGATTCGACTCAAACCACGGAAAGTCAGTCATGGGATTGATTGCTGATGAAAAACTAGATGGTGTTATTCCATCATCATTCTGATGCACTTTTGCAAATGTATTTGCTAACAAATTCGCTTTGTCTTGAGCTGTTGAAGCAACAACTCCCTCATGTTTGAGACAGCCCACATGACTGGGACCATCAATTTTCTTGTTTAAATATTTATAAAAACTCTGTCGATTTCTAGATTCAACCACCTTTTTCTCCAAGTGCAAATTGTATCGCTTAAGCTTTTTTGCGAATTTTACAGAGAACGCTTCGTATTTAGAAAAATCACTTATACGTCAAGCCTCATGGAATAGACAGTCTCAGTGAACCAACATTTTCTGTAAATGTGAGGAAGACGGATAGCCTTAAAAACGTCACCATTCCCCACGGAACATGTTGTTCTATGTCCTTATGAAGTATCCCTATGAGAAGCTCATATTTTTCATGTACACTATTTTTCGAGTCAAGTAAGTCTATCCAACGAATCTGAGCCAGAGATGTATTGACCTCATCATAGTTGCATTGCGAATACAATCTGCGAAAGATTGGTGTGCTCTGAATTTGGAATAACGGAATGTCAAAGGAAATGCTGCAGTGATCGCTTGAACCCACTGGGCTTAATATTTGAAATTAGTGAGTGCTTGCTAGAAAAACGAGATCAAGAATACCGCTTCTTCTTGTAGGTTTCACTACGTGTTTGGAAGAATTGTGACAAAATACCAGTTCTTCCAAGCATGACAGATTTGATGAATATTTTTTACTGATATTAAAATTCGGCATATTGAAGTCACCTACGATCACAGAGTCTTGCTCGAAAGCTATTAAGTCACTTAGAACTTCACTAAGTTGTTCAGTTTTGTCACACGTACAGGAAGGAGTTCTATACAAGACGGTTAGCCTAAAACTGGAACCTTCATGCATGATGTCCACGCATAGTATTTCATAAGAGTTTTCAACGGATTCCTTTAAAACTAATAAAGAAGAGAACCTACGGTTTGCTAGAAGCAATACGCTTCCACCAGACTTTTGAGGTCTGTCGCACCTATAAACCTCATACTCGTAGGACAAATTTCCTAGTAGAGAAGAAATACTACGACTCGGTTTTAACCAAGTTTCTGAAAATGCGTAAATATCATAGTTATTATTTATTTGGGAGACGTTTACTTTGATTTCAGTGGTATCAAGCATATTTAGGCGGGTTTCTAATATAACGTGAAAAGTGTCCAGTTTGACGTGAAAGTGGCATGTATAGCAGCTGTTGTTGTCAGTTATCATACCGAAGTGCTGAGTTTGCTGTAATCTCCTAAACGAAAATGCTGTTAACTGAAGTGTGTGTATTGATCTAGCGAGCGAACTTTAGGAACGTTGTCCTATTTTTGTCCGATTTTATCCGAATTATGGCATTCTCAAGTGGCCGAAATATAATTGAATGATTCGGGTACCGGTAATTTTGTGGATCCCGGGTATTTGCATGATTCGGATAATGGCAATTCCGCGGACTTCGAATATTTGGATGACTAAGACCTCGACAATATTGCTGGTGGCGATGTCCGTTCCGGACACTTTTCACGCCACTGCTGGCACTGGAAACTGCTCGCTCTGCGAGCTAAGCTAACCACGGACACTCGTTTGCAGGCGAAAGGCCCTCATGACAGGCCGGCCTACGAAAACCCATGTTACATCATATGGTGTATGTCAGCGAGGTGCGAGGGTCCATCGGTGGGCAACTGAGCTAGTCCGAAAGTCCCGTAGCGTAAGCAGGACCCGCGTGGCTGAACGTGTGTACGTTGACGGGCCGCTCGTGTGAGTTGGTTGAAGCACTGGATCGTAGAAGAGTTGATTTCTGCGCGGCGCTGGAGACGAGGTGGTCCTGCCGCAAGGGACATAGCTCAAGGCCTCAAGGCCGTTCTAGGTGGAAGTCCTGGGACCACCAGTGGTGTCGGAATCATCGTCTCCGAACGTTTCCGAGACTCGATTGTACGCGTCGAATGCTGTGACTCCCACCTCATCTCATAGTATAGTGGGAGCTCCAAGTCTCATATAGACTTTGTTCTTGTGAAGGATCGTGACCGAAGTCTTGTGAAGGTTGTGCCGCATGAGACGGTCGCTCCACAGCATCGACCGCTGATCTGCACCCTAAAGATCGCCCCTACGAGGCTAAAGCAGGTCGAGCGATGCGGCGCCCCAAGAATCAAGTGGTTCGAATGAGAGAGAAGGAAGCAGCTGTGATTTCTCGCGAGCGGTTGACGACAGTCACGACTGTCGACGAGACTTGGAAGAAGGCGACGGACGCGATACGTCAAGCTGCACAGTTGGACTCGGCATTACGAAGCCTGGACGACGAAAGGTCGACAAGCGGGCATGGCTGTGAACAGACGACGTGAAAGCAAAAGTGAGAGAGAAGAAGTCGCTCTATCACGTGTTTCTCGGCAAAAAGACAGCCGATAACTGGCGGGGTACCAAGAAGCGAATAAAACTGCAAAGAAGACCGTGGCTGTTGGAAAGGCCACTCATTATGGAGACGTCAACGAGGAGCTCAGGTCATGCGATGGCGAGTGGTATCTGTACCGACTTGCTAGGAATCGCCATCGGCAGACCGAGAATATTGAGAAGTTTTTCGGCATCAATGATGAGGACGGCCTTTTTGTTGTGGACCCGCAGGAAGGCGTTAAAGTGATGGCGCGATTACCTTGAGGAAATCTCTGTGGTAGAATTTCCTCATCCAGCTATCTCTTCAACGGCTCCAGTCTACGGCCCTGTCCAGAAGATCACCGTGGAGGAGTCTGTACGACTTTGAAGAAGATGAGGCCAAGGAAGGCAACTAAGCCCGACGACGGAGGTCAAAGTTTTATGGAAGTCAAAGTTTTGACACTCTGAGTGGTTGGCGAAGTTATTTAATCAGGTTGTGGCGGAGAAGAAAGTGCCTGAGTGTTGGCGCGAAAGTGCGACGATTCCGATTGACAAGAAGAAGGGCAGGCCTGATGACTGTTCGAATTACCGTCCGATTCGCTTGCTTTCGCACAGCATGAAGATCTTTGAGCGAATTGTCAACGGACAAATTCGTGACATCGTTCAGCTTTCCAACAATCAGTGCGACGTCGTAGCTGGCAGTGGCAATACATACCGCCCACCTCCTGTTAGAGAAGCGGCGCAAGAAACAGAAGCCAGTGCATATCGCCTTTCTCGGCTTGGAGAAGGCCTTTGACCGCGTACCGCGTGAAGTGATATGGTACGCCTTGCGACATCATGGAGTTCCTGAAGAGCTCATAGAGTGGGTGCGATGTCTCTACTGTTGTCCAAAGAGTAGAGTTCAAGCTGCAGCTGGAACCTCGATGGAGTCTCCCATTTCTGTCGGACTACACCAGGGTGCTGCGCTTTCGCCACTCCTATTTGTTATCGTAATGGATGCCATCACACGAGATCTTCAGAAGCCCGTCTCTTGGACGTTGCTTTATGCTGTGACGTAATGCTCGCCTGCGAAGATAAAGGTGAACTAGAGCGGCAGGCGCAAGCTTGGTGCGATCGCTTGGAGATGTTCGGGGTCAGGCTGAACGTCAAGAAGACCGAGTATCTGACGACTGACATAAACGAGTTCGGCTCCATTAAGATTATTAGCACTGAGCCTGTACGCACTTCAATGTTTAAGTACTTGGGATCAGCAATAGCATCTGATGGCCCTCTGATGATCGAAGTGAATTCACGCGTGAGTGCAGCTTGGTACAAGTGGCGCTCGTTGACTGGCGTGCTTTCCGATAGGAAGATACCAGAGCTTTTGAAGTCGGAGATCTACAGAGTCGTCGTGCGGCTGGTAGCGATGTACGTCGCTCAGTGTTGGCCTGCGGCCAAGGAAGTTGAAACGGCCTCAGCGTCATGGAGACGAAGATACTGCGCTGGACGGCTGGAGTCACGCGCATAGACCGCATCCGAATCGATGTCATTCGGCAGAAGTTCGGTGTCGCGCCGATAGCTGACAAGACGCGAGAAGATCGCATACGATGGTTCGGCCACGTTCTGCGTGGAAAGGAAGACAGCGTCCGCAAGACAGGCCTTAAGTTCGAGGTAATAGGAAAGCGGCCTAGAGGGCGCCCGAAGCAGCGCCACGTTACACATGGACTTGAAGGTTGCTGGTCCGCCCTGATCTAGCGCTGGATCAAAAAAGATGGCGTTATGGCACCAAAATAGCGGACCCCGCTAGGAAACGAGACAGACGCTGAAGAAGAAAAATAATAATAAGAAGAAGAAGACGAGCTTGACAATTTTGCTAACCTCGGATAATCGGATGACTTGGATCGGATATCTCAAAACCATTCATTCAGATAAAATGCACACTGGGCAGTACACAGTCGAATTTTACTAGATTCGTTCCTTATCCACCACTGGGACGTGCGCCATGACTCCACAACAACCGGCCCGAGATCTCTACCAGGAAAGTCTAGAGATTCTCCAATGAGGAACATTAATTTGGAATTCATATTTTCTTAGGCACCGGCAAGCAGGTCGACACCGTTTTCATCTCCTCCCGTTTTACCTCTTTACACGTCTTTATCACTGGTAGAGAGAATTTAACACTCAAGGAATAACGTGGGTGTTTCGGGGAAGTTAGTAGCCAACTTATGAATAGCACTCTTGCATGTGATTCGGGCACATGCTTTTCTAATGGTCGTTCCAGTTTCGAGGAAGTGCATCATTGCACTGCTCAATTCAGGCAATCCACCAGATGAGGCGATTCTGTGGCGGTGCTGGATATGTTGGCTTCAACAATGCTGTGTGAGAAGAGGCTCCATACTCTCGTAATGGTCATTTTCGATAGAAATAGTCCATTCAAGATTCCTCTCCGAACGCGAGACTGCAGACCGAAACTACGCGCTGTCCTATTACATGAGGGAGCATAAGGTGAGCAATGGATGAAAAATATGACCACTGTGGATTTGTAGAATGATAACCGTCGGCGATTTAGGTGTTTCCCCCGGATACGAACCTCCAGGACACGTTGGACTTGTACTTTCAGTTGTGCTCCATAGAGACGAACTGCGACACCCTCGCAGTGATGGCAGCGAGCCTCGCTAACGGCGGTGTGAATCCGGTGAATGGTGAAAGGGTCATCAACAATAGGTGTGTCAGTTCGTCACCATTCCTCTTATAGTTCTGCCATTTCCTCACAGATCAAGATCTCCTACAATATGTATGTGGTTAGCAGTGAAGTGTGAGACAACCATAACCATATTTGTATCTGAGGAATTGAATCCGCATCTCCTTGTAACACACTGCAGTTACATACACATGACGCAGCACTCATCAAGTCGGACCAAAAGTGCCTAGAGTTTTTGATTTCTAATTTCAAAAGATCATAACTTCGTTCGTTATCAAACATTTAATATATGGGAAAATGGTTACACTTGGGGTATCGCTGCCAATGAAAACTGCTAGTAATTATCTTTAAGTTGTAAATGATTGGACAGTTAACGCTAATAGGCTGATATTAGGCATTTTTGCAGACCTCTTGCACACAAAGAGAATTCTCTTCTGAAGGCATCCCAAGAAATTCGAAAAAACAACGCTGTGATTACGATGGAGATCATGCAGAATCGAAAATAGCTTTAATCTCCAAACGGTACAGTTTTTGTGCAGATGAATTTAACATGTGTTATTTGTAGTTGGAGCTCGGAGGGATATTAACCTTTTATTTATCGGAGCAGAACAGATTTTCAGCTTTTACTATATTTTCATGCTTTGTGCTCAGATTTTTATAACCACATTCTGCCCCAATTTTAGTTTGCTCACTGGACTTCACCTAGGAACTTCACTATGGTTCGTGAAAACTGGCTTCTCACCAAATGTTTGGCGAACGGGTTTGGGCTGTTGCTCATGATTCCTTGTATTCAATAAGTGTCTGCTATTCCGAAAAATGTTCACTTTGTTCCAATAAAAAATCTGAGCTTGGTGTCAAGTCGTAGAGTTTAGGCTAACATAAGTGAATTTCTTTTTTCCTTATGGAAGGAGAGGCCTCTATGCGTTACATTCATCGACTTGAAGAAGGTATGCGACTCTGTCGACACTGAAGCGATTGTCGAAGCCTTACCCACTCAGGGTTTTCCTGCTCAGAATATCAGAGTTCTTCGATAGCTGTACAGTGGAGGATATCACCATCATATTATACAACGACGTCATCATGAACGTGAAGAGAGGGGTTCGGCAAGAGGATACCTTATGTCCGAAGCTCTTCAGCGCCACCCTTTAAAATGGCATGATCTAGAATGGGAAGGCATGGGAGTGAAGAGGCCGGCAGCTGTGCCATCCTCACTTCGCCAACGACGTTGTGCTCATAACACCGAGCATCAGCCAGGTGGAGCGAATGCTGGCCGACTTCGATCGTGTCGATGTTAATGAGTAACGGACGAGTTTCTGAAGCCCATTCTCGCTCAACGGAAGGAACAACTCTGAATGCGGCAGCTGCGTGCAGGGTCAAGCTTGAAGTTCTGGAAGCCAAGGGGGTTCGTACTGTAACGTCGTGTGGAGGGGGAATCGTACTCTCTTGGTTTTGGCAGAGGATTCTTCCCAAATTCAGGTTTTTAGATGATGTTGCATCTATTAGTAAGCTATTTTTTCCAGGTGTGGCTACGACAATGCGGAGCTGTACAGGCACTTGCGTTTCCTGTAGTTAAAAAATAGGATTGAATATAAAAAAAATTATTGCCGATTGTTGTAGAGTGAAAATAAAGACTTCCTGTCCACAGATTTAGAGTCAATGATAGGTTTTCATTCTTTCAGATTTTCCCAGAACGTCATGGACACGGCAGTTTTCTGCCTGAAGGAGCGACATCTACTTCCAAAATTGCACTCTATATATATTCAAGTGTTAATTACTGAGGATGACCAAAGTATTTTCCCTAAAGGTTTTTGAAGAGCTCTTCGAATCGATGATGGAATGGTAACCTAAGGACGGACTTACCTCGAAAGAAATTTCTCTCTTCTGCAGGAAGCAGCATCAGAAAGTGAAATCGCACCCTATAAAATTTTAGGCCGGTTTCGCATGCAGTGATAAAACTACGTTTTTCCGAAACGATCTTCTATATGATCAGACATCTCGATTTGGCATCATTTGCCGAACAAATATCGACCCACTAATCACGTGGAAGATGCTAAAAATTTTAAGATGTGCCTACTATATAGCAAAAAAAACTAAGGCTCTCCGATGCGATGACAATATGCTTAGGATGGATCGCGTACAAAATTCTCGTTTTTCATAAAAAATTATTTTTTAGCCGAAGCAGACCACCCATACGGATAAATTCTGCCACAAAAACTTCGAAGTCTTGTAAAATTCACAGTGAAAAATCATGATTTTCTGGATCGAACAGGTTGAATCGACCTCTGGTCGACTTTGCACCAATCTCATCGGAGCATAAAATTGAACGTCCACAAAAAGGTTCATAACTCGGTAAGGTTTTCGAATTTTGAAAGCTCCGCTAGCTTTTCAAAAACTAGAAAAAGGGCTTTTAAACCTTGTAAGAACCATTTAAAAAAGAGTTCTCCATGCGCGGCGGACGGTTGAATTTTTGAGCGGAAAAAATTGAAGTGACTTCACAAAGATGCTCATAACTCGATAAGTTTTGCGAAGTTTCAAAAATTCAAAGGTCTCCAAAAAAGGGGTCTTCATGCTCGGCAGAGGGTTCGATTTCTGGTCGATTTTCGGCAAAAATGATGATTGTCGGTGTTGTTCTACTTGACTTCGACTCTTTCAAGAACTTCAGATAGTAGATCGCTCCTTGGTCGAGAATTTTGAAGATGGTATAAAATCACTGTTGCGGAAAGGAAAACAAGTAGCTCAACAGTCGCCCACTAGATATCGTAAAACTTTTCTTGAACCACTGTTGAAGATCGTGGCTGTTCATCTTTTGTGGTAGTAAGCTGATCTCTTTACGCACCCGATGATAAGGAGAACATAAGGGGAGGGAAGCAGTCGAAATACTTTGAATGGTGGTTTGTGTCAATTAAGAATGGCCAGCTGCTACAAATATGTTTCTTTGAAAGCTCTAACACAACGAATGTAAGGGCTTTGCAGGGCTTGTCGTGACACTCTCTCATTGATGTACTCCTGCGGTATGTATGACTGGTCTGGACAGTTTGCCTTTCGGGTGAGTAGAGATTCCGGTTCAATTAAATGTTTGTCTGAAGAGATTGATCTAAAATCGTTCTGTTACAAAGAGATATTCTGTCATCCTGTCCGTTGTTTGATCTTCCATTTTCAGCAGTAATTACATGTTCCGTTTCTTCCGTACCACACTCGCTTTTACGGAGACCAGTTGCTGATCCATAGCCTAGCCCTCGTTTTTTTCTGGCTTGGACGGTCAATGGCAGAATTAAAAAAGAGAGAAAAAACACAACAATTTAGAACAGTGTAGAACTAAACTAGACCAGACTCAGAAAGTAGATCGGCCTTGCTTGTACAGTACCGGACGCGTCTTTTAAATAGACACCGCAAAAACCGTGATTTTGTGGTTTTTGCGTTTTTTTGATATAACTCTTTTTGATATTTCAGTCACTCTTAGCGCAGCCGCATAGAAAGGAACTTCTGAGGATCTAGTGACTGGAGATGAGAGCTGGATAGTCTACGATAATAGCGCACGTCGTGCCGTCTGGTTCCCATGCGACGCAGAACCTCCAGTCCAGCCGAAGCCAGACCCCCATCAACGCAGATACTTACTCTCCGTTTGGTGGGATGCAAAAGGGCCAATCTACCATGAGCTGCTGGCTGCTGGCAAGACCGTCACTGCTTCCATATACGCTAATCACCTTTAGAAATTGGCCGATGCAATGCGAGAAAAGGCGAAAGGTCAAGTGAATGCACGACACCGCGCGCCCACACGTTGCATCGACAACCTGTGAGAAGATAGCCGAGCTTGTCTGGCATCCGTTAGCCCTAGTTATTTGCCGGATCCTGCGCCATGGACTGCTATCTATCTGGACCTCTGAAGCATCATTTGAGAGGGGAAAAATTTGAAAGCTACGACGACCTCAAGATTGCAGTCGACAACTTCTTCAAGTAGCAGCCCGCTGATTTCTGAGCCAATGGAATCAGCGATTTGCCGAGCCGATGGGAGAAGGTTATATCGCTCTATGATAAATACATATGTATTGTTGATTCCTAGCTTCCATTTAGAAAACTATGGTTGAATAAAAAAAATTTATTTCAAGACTTTCGGCCGGCTGATAGTACTTGCATATTTTTAGGATAAAGGATAAGGATAAGGATAAAGGACGGCGTTACTCAATCCCTTCTGGGATGCGCCAGCGCATTCTACTTCTACGGGATGTCGTGGAGGCGACATGAATGCGTATTTGGCCATACAATGACTTGCGGTGGCTAGCCGATGAACAAGTCAGCGCTTTATCCTTCCCAGACAAGTCTGGTACCAATTCACCGACCCCGGGGGATGGAAGGCTTGATTGGCCTGGGCGGGAAATCCGAACCAGGAACCTGGTATCGGGTGCACGCGACAGTCGCGCCTCCTCCGACTGCGCTACACGCGCCCATTTTTAGGATACCTTCATTTTTGGCAAACCGTATTGTGTTTTTAAGTTTTAAATTAAAAAGCACAAGTTAATCAATACATTCCCTATAAGGAGAAATTACAACAAGTAGTTAAGTGGTGTAAAATGGAAAAATCAGACGAGTGCATGGCGCAATCCACACCGCTCATATGTCAGAAAAATTTCTATTTTTTAAGCTTTCATGCTTGCCCTTAACCTCTACCGTACTTTCACTGTGAGCGAAGCTACCACCTTTCGAAGGGCGTATACATTTTTTGAGACACCCTATATATTGATGACAAGAGCGCTGACCCACGGCCGATAAAACCTGCTACTAATTCATAACCCTTACCGCTTAGAAGTCCAGATGTGTGTTATCTGGTTGATTTCCACATGCTGAGCAATAAAAGAAAACCACCTTTGGAGACGTGCCGCCAATGTTAGTAACGTGCCTGGGGATTCAGAAGACGTTTCGTAGACGTCGCCTAACCTAGATGTGCCATCAATAGATCCCTTCCATCCATACTCTGCATTTTCCGGAGAGCCCAGCGGCCGTTTTATACTGTGACGCATGTTTAATGTTTCGTTATACTTTGATACTAGGAGGGAAGAATAAGGCAAACATAGTGGAGAGGACCACCAGTGTAGGTTCCTCCAACTAGGATTGCACAGCAAACTGTATTACAAGGGTATGACTCGAACAAATTGCTAGTTATGAAAAGAAGATGGTCAAAGGTGCAGTTAAAGAGAGAGAGAGAGAGAGAGAGACAGAGAGATGGAGTTCACTCTGTTAGGAATGCTGCACTGTCCGTTGCGCAAGCGCGCTCCTCCGCGAACACCTGACCGAATCCATTGCACGAGAAGGGGGGTGTTTTTAAACGCGATCTCCACGTGCGTATTCGAGCGATGTCTTGTAGGCCGGATAGCTTGACTCCCTTCAAGCGTGTTGTGAGGCAAGGGTAGTGGCGTTGCCTCATGCGAGGGAGGTCCAGGTTCTGTCCTCGTGCGTGCTTTTCCACTTTAACTGAGTGGTTTTGACGTCTACATAATTCGCTGACGTTTTCTGTGCATTTTCCAGCCGTATACGTTTCTGAGCTTGAAGAGCGCAGAACCAAGCTGCGGACTCCCCTGAGCGACGAAGGCAGTTTCCACACGAGCAGCTTGGATGACGCACACCCTGGAGTCCCGGGGACGGTCAGGAGGTACACCCGCCCTTGCTGGGGGAGGGAGGCGTGCGATCTTCCTCTCATCCCCCTTGCTCACCCACCCCCAACCCCTCGGCTTCACCAAGAGTCTAACGCCTTACGAAGCCTTTGACACGCAAAACAAGCTTCCGGTCCGCAGAACAGCGGTGTACCTCCTGACGCCACGACCCCCAGCAGGGGACGGGCCCACCTCCTGTCGCGCTGTCTGGGAACCCTTCACTAGCCTGGTTCTGCGCTCGAAGAACATACGGCCTCCGAGTGTCCGATGAAGGCGCGCACTTTTCTGATTGGAGCGTAAATTATTTGCTCATGGAATGTTGAAGCAGGAAAGATAGATTATTTTGTTGGATCGCAGATTTCATAGCAATCGAACTTTCGAATGCGAATGTTTCGAGCATTCGAACTCGAACACATTCGAAAATCGCGTTTTTCAAACACTCGAATACGAATATTCGATTTCGAATAGAACTGATCGCATTCGAATGTTCGAATAATGATTCGGGCACAACTATACATTTGAGGCACTTCTCCGGGTTTGTTGCCGATGACGCCATTTCGACGACAGTGAAGTTTGCCATTTAGAACACAGTGTTATGGCAAGAAATTGAAATCTAAATTTGTCCGGATTTAAGCGCCGCACTGCCCACCTACAATTTTTTCCTTAAAAAGGACTGCTAATGGAGACAAAAGACACTTTTCTGCAGCGTCAGATGCTACGTGCTGTATGTGCTTTGTAGAATAACCCTTTCCACTAAAAGTTATTTCGTGATTCAGATTCAGATATTTCGTGGTGCGGAGGAAACGAAGATTTTGTACGCAGATGGACTTGTCTCTGTCAAAAAAGACAAGTAATCTGAACTAAGCTCGATACCAGCCACTTGAGGCTTAAAGAAACTGATCTTAATTTAATCTGAACTACATATTGTAAACCTGTAAAACTTTATGGTGCACCATAATATTAAAGGTTTGCATGAAGGGTAAAAACGATAGTGATTTTTACACGCTGCCATTGCTAAGGATTAAAGCTATCGCTATCGACAAGCTATTACTGCTGCGGAGAAGCAGATGGAATCTCTTACGCGTTAGCCGTCCCGGCGCTACTTCCAAAACTCATTAAAGTATTACTCCCTCACCTCTTATGATGTCAGATAATTACTTAACCTTTTAGGTGAATCATGTACTCGCGCTCGCGAATTTTGCTGTGTTCTTTGCCGACGTTCCATACGTACATAATCCACTAATGCAACATTTTTTCTCAAGATCCTCCTTCCCATATCCTAATTGCCCCTAATCGGAGAACGATGTGTACCTTAACACGATTCACATGAAAATGCCACAGATAGGACTGCCAGCGAAGTCCGGTGTCTCCGGTGGGATGATCATGGTGATCCCAAACGTGATGGGCATCGCGATCTACTCGCCTCCGCTCGACTCCCTTGGAAACACCTATCGCGGCTTAAGGTTCGCCGAGGCGCTCATAGACAAATTCAACTTTCACAACTACGACAGTCTGGTAAGGTTGTTATGATGCGGAGCGATCTTGGGAGATGTCTAGGAGAGGCCACACCTTGAATCTGTAGGTGTACTCGGACTGCAACAAGATGGACCCGAGAAAGACTCTCGCTGAAGCCGACCAGGACACCACCTCACGACTCATGTTCGCTGCAAAGCGCGGTGACATATCTTCTATAAAAAGGCACGTTGAATCCTTGAACTCAGGAGCATTTTTCCATTTTTTTGGTACATCGATTAGAAGTAATGGTAGAAGCGATGAATGAAATCCAGTGATGAAATCCAATGAAATGGAATGTGTTGGTTCTGAGAAATTATGCTTCAGTTTTACTTTGATTTAGAGTATCTCCTGTCCTATTCGAGAAACGAAGAATTTGAATTGCAACTGATAGTCCTACGTGAGGAGGTCAAGCACTCATGCCTCGCTCTCTCGGCAAGGATTCTGTTGCACCTTTAACACATCCGGAAAACCACAATGTTCTTATTATCCCAAACAGAAATGCAAATTCAGGCGCGTATTAAGCATGACGCAAGCGCTATGATCAGACCTGAACAAATTCGTGGTCGTTCTGAGAGACAGTAGCAGGAAACCTTTCTGCCGCCAAAGAGGAATAACTACTTAAGGTATCTCCTTATGGGAATGAATATTTATGTTCACGATTACGATGAACGCACAGTGCTTCACGTTACGGCATCTGAAGGCGACATTACGTGCCTAAACTTTATTCTCTCGAAATGGACCGAATCTCCTGGTTTGTTCAATTTTGCTGTATGATTCCCATAATTCTAGTGTAAATATACGATATGATTTAAAGAGCCTCGCGATCGATTTGGCCGGACTCCTGTCGACGACGCCACCTTCTTCAATCATCAAGAGTGTGCAGCCGCTCTTCAGACGGCCATGCAAAAGTGGAAGATCACCGAGCATCCTTCGAAGACAGCTCAAGAGTCATAGACAGATCTTAATGCGTAGCTCAAATTCGAGCTGATTAGAGATGAATGAAATACGTTCAACGAGGACCCACATTTACAATGGCTCGACAGTTGTTGCAGGTCAAACGTTTAAAGTCGTGGAGTGTCTGCGGCTAGGTGTGGGTTTTTTAGAAATTTTACATGCGCATGCGAGGTTGTACATAAATCATTAGATCCGAGGATAATTGTGAGAACAGTTAGCACCGTGGAACTTCGATGACACAAATTTATTCACAGCGCTTCCACCATTTTAACGAACTATCAAATCTCACCATAAGTAAAGATGGAAGACATGAATCACTGACGGCAGAGGTTCGTAAACAGCAGAAGTTCGCCAGTAGTTGAGGCTATTCTTCCCTATCGCCAGCCGTAAGGCCTACGTTATACCATCGCTCAGTGGTAAGCGGTGGCGTGGACAACAGAAAGAATTCGTGACGGGACCGTGTCAGACTTTCACAAAGCCTGCAGTGCATTCCAAAAGCAAGTATCCACCTTTTAGTTTGCTCATGTCTCGTTTCGTATTCGGTTTTGCAGGCACGCATTAGTTTCACTAGATTGCCTGTAGCCGAAAATAGGTAACCACTCGCTTTCAGGAATTTTTTCGTCCCACACGAGAATCAGACTTTTTTGAAGAAAATTCGTTGGAAATTGGCGTTCCAAAAGTATGTATCCACTTGTGAAAAACAAATATTTTACTAAATTCAGAAGTCGATCGGACCACCATTATTTCTTATAACATCATGCATGGTATTATTCATGCTATTGACAAGGATCTGGATGATTTTGCCTTCACTGGTGTCCCAAGGAATCAAAATTGCCATCACGTCATTGAACTGCCGGTAATTCGAGTAGACTCTTCGAACCACAATCCCCTACATGGGATATTCTCCATTGGGCTGCTGTCAGGAGAACAGGCCGGCCAGTCCGTTACCTGAATCTTGTGACGGTGGAGCCATACTTTGGTCGAGCTAGAGACATGGACTGCAGTGCTGCCCTGCTGCAGAACATGTGTCTGATGTCTTCTGCTTTTCAAGAAAGGCGAAAGGATAGACTCCAGTACACCTTGACTCTTCATACTGACCATGCGACACGACTGGACACAACGGAAGACTAGGTTTCAGTATTTCGCTGCTGCAGAAGCCGGCCACTGTCACTAATGACCCGCCTCCAACGTTGCGATGACGGGGACTTCTCGCGGGTCTCTCCAGTGATGTCGGTATCCATCGGGGCCATTCAAATTAGATTTTCCCATTGGTAAAGATGAAAGACATTCAACCAGCATGGTCTCCTATGGATACCGACATTACTGAGAGACCTTGAGAAGCCCCCGTCGTCGCAACTTCGGAGGCGGTTCATTAGTGGCAGTGGTCGGCTTCTTCCTGTATGTTCCTATCACTGCAGGGCCTAAGAAGAGGGAATTTTGAAGAGAGAACACGAGCGTGACGGTTGATTACGATGACCGAAGAAAAGGATTCACAGCTGGCCAAGTTTCGATCAGGCAATCAATATCCATTGATACTATCGATCTTTTGGACGGTGCTATCGGCTTTCTTTCAGACCTAACTCATCGGTGTAAGTGTTGCATGATTGTGATGGCCGACGGAAGCGCTTCGCAGTAGGGTGAGTTTCGATTAAGCAATCAATATCGATCGATATTATCAATCTTTTAAACGGCGGTATTGAATTTCTCTCAGATCCACTGGTGGAAGGAAAATCAGTCAGAGACCAAATCCCACCGTATGAAGGCCTGTAGTGGTTCGCTGGGTTACCGTGCTTTTTACCTGCCTATCTACCTCCCCAGATCCTCCAATTTTCAGCTGTGGACCAGTAAAGGCCAGCGAAGAAAGTTGATGGGACCTGCGTTGGGTTCGGCTATGTTTTCAACCACGTCCTGAGCTGGGACCTCAATTTTCAGCAGTGGTTTATGTTTATTTCTATTATGTCACAAAAGACAGACAGATGCGAGGTAGAACTAAATTAAAAAAAACAGCGAACATCAGTATAAACACGATCATAAAAAAACTGAATATAATCGATCTCAAGGCCTAAATTTCTTCAAACTTTAGTAAACTCTTCGATGAGTAGCGCTTAAACTGAGAAATGTAGTGCGTTTTTGAGAGGTTTTTCGTGAGTTTTAAGCAAGCGCTGCCTGCTCTGCGTGTAGGGCCTATGTTAGGCCGGCAGCAGAGTCTTGCGGGTGCCGCGGACCCGCCATGACAACGGCGGGTGGTGCGGCGCCGCAAGGGCTGCTGTACGCAACACTGCGTACTTTTGCCGGCAGTTACAACCTCTAAAAATGTCAGAGATGAAGTAAGCAGAGCGCTTTTTCTTTTGTGAAGAACCGTTTTCTAAGTCAAGTTAGGAGTTCTTGAATCTAAGCCCGAAATCTAATAGAACACTTCTTATAACTCAACAGTTCTGTGCCATTTTGCGCTTGCTCTCATTTTTGTCGGCCTACATCCGCTAAAATTTCCTCGTTTGACAAGCAGCTCGAAGATAGTGTGGTAGCCCTTGTGATGACCGCATTCTCTCCGATGCCTTGTTAAGTTCGATAGGTCCGTCCGATGCAGTTACACCTCGTACTAAAAAGAACGGTCTGCTTTCTTGTTGCATTTCTGTGCAAGGGCTTTCCTTAAACCTCAGACGACTAACTTGTGACTGGAAGGTCGCGGAGATTTTCCAAGCAATTGAGGTTACCTAATATCGTGCTAAGCTTTTTTGCGTTACATTTTGAGTGCAGGATTCCATACACCTCCATTTGTCGACACTACCGTTGATTATATTGTTGGTTGTCAAGCTTCTCTATGGACAGAGATTATGCACCAACTTACTATATCCCTAGCATGTAGATCGTTTTAGAAAATGTTTAGAATAGATGAACCATAATGGACACGCTTCTATCACGCCCTCCGGCGGGTCTCACCCGCAGCTTCTGGCCGCGACAACTCGTCCGCGCCGCGGCTTCCACCACAGTGGCAGCGTGGGTCCCACTGCGGCGGGAGCGATATGGACGAGTTCTCGGGGTGCTGCCGCGGGACTCTGTAGAGGCCCTTACACTCCACCGGACGTCCGCGGGCGGAAGGTGCACCGCGGACGGTCGTCGTCGTCGCCGAAGCGGCTAGCGTCGCATTGGGGCGCGTTTTTGGCGCCCGACTCCGCGGGAAGTATAACATCCCTCTCGTCGTCTGTCGGCAGCGATCCGAGTACGGAGGGCGTGGCAGCGCGCGGCGATTGGCTGGGTGAGGGATCTCGGCGCGATTCCCGCCCGTACGCGGATGCTCCCTCGAGAGTATAACATAGGCCTAAAAAAGGAAGTGCGAACTTTTGTTCTTGGAACCAGGTAGTGCAATTTTCATAACCTCTCCTCTAGTTCGTGAGGGCATCAAACTGAATAATTCCGTAATCCCAGCAACGTTAAGTTGGTGCAGAATTTTGCGAACGAGACGTCGAAACATCAAATACTTTGTGCCGTAATACGAGAGATGGAAAATCCAAGTACCTATGTCTGAATACGGCTTAAGTATCCTGCAGTATAAGAAGCCTCCCATGCAAATCAACAACTTCGAGTAAAATTATTTTAAAGCTTCCTAATCCTGTTGACATCGTTTAACCTACAGGGATTTAACACTGTAGTACCAGTTTCAACTAATGGACGTATATACACTGCTGGACATAAGGATAGATCCACTCGAAAATATAATTTCTTCAAAACCTGCAAATGCCTCGTGAGTATCTTGTATAGTAGTACAGGCATTGACAAAGCTAAAAAATAACAACAAAAACTGGCCTCATGAAGTGGCGAATTTCCAGAAAAATTCCAATTTTATGGAATACAGCGTTTTTTCCACTCAGTAATACTAAGCTAAACTCGCTTCTGAGTGCTTTTTGCCAAAATGTGTTACTGCACTTGTCGTGTTCATCCTCCATCGGTGATGGGTAGAGGAACTCGCCTTTCGGATCTCGAGAAAGGCCTATTAACGGCATGAAGAGCCGCGGCATGAGCAACCGTAGCATTGCTAAGAAAATTGAACGTTCCCATCATGTTGTCAACTCGTATGTGAACAATCCAGATGTGTACGGTGCCACGAAGCCTACAGGCAGAAAACCAAGCACGATAGAGCGAGTAGCATCGAACTCCTTGTCGACGTCCGCTCAGGTCAAAGCAAACCTCAACCTGGAAATTTCCTCCAGAACAGTCCGACGCGTCTTATCGAAGAGCACACACATCGTGCGACGACGAATGCGCTGTGCCCCATTCATTACTTCCGCGAATCGTCAAAATCGACTTCTTTTTGCACGTCCAAACATAAGCACCGACTGGTCAAAGATAATGGAGTTCTCGTGTCATAGCGTCTGCTATTTTCTCTGTTTCAGATTGTGTGGTCCGATGAAAAGAAGTTTAATTGTGATGGACCTGATGGGTTTCGCAACTACTGGCACGATCTGATGAAGGAGAAACTCTTTTTTTTTCAAAACGCAACTTCAGTGGTGGTGGAGTGATGGTGTGGGCAGACACCTGATCGACTGGACGAATCAAATTGCTCTTCGTTCCGAAAATGGATGAACTCGGCTCAGAATCAGTTTGCTTTGGAACATGGTCTTCTTCGCTTCTGGAGGAGAAATTCACAACGAAATTTGATATTTCAGCAGGACAACGCCAGGATTCATGTGAGTGGTAGCACTAGAGGACGGCTGCAACGCCATCACATTCCGACTTTGAATTGGCCGGCCAATTCGCCAGGCCTTAATCCTGTATAAAACATTTGGGGCTTTATGGTGCGCTATATCTACATGAATAATAAGCATTATAAGACCACTGTTGAGCTAAAAAAGGCGATTGTGGAGGCCTGGCACGCCGTAGACGGCAACCTCTTAAGTAATCTGATTTCAAGTATGACCAATTGTTTAATTCGAGTCATTGAACGTCGAGGAGGCCCTACTGATTACTCATATTGTTGTTCCTGTTTACATTTGTTGTTGTAAACCATGTAGAACCTTCTATTGCTTGGTGAGTATGAAGTTGTGACCCCTTAAGGAAAACATTTGGTGAAGAAAATAAAGTTTTTATAAAGTGTGTTCTTTTTCAACTCAGAATTTCTTTTTGCTATATCTTTGCTCTTTCTGTGACATTGTAGCTGTAGTGAGATTTTGTTCGAAGCGGCTCACAATTCCTAGAAAAACAAGAAAAAACACAAAAATTTGAGTGGATCTATCATTATGTCCAGCAGTGTAGGTCTTGTTAGCCACGACCAACATTGTTTTGTTCTTTGGAGAAAGACCTTTGAATGTGTGATATGTGCGCAAAAGCGCAACTTGACATGTTTATTGACCTTCTTGTACGGGAATCGGACCGCTGCGCGCCCTTTACTGTATTGCTACGCGCATATTGGAACGGTCTTGAAGAAGGCAATATTAAAAAGATTTATTATTCTCAAATAGTCTACTTGATCCACGGATCTCCCTCGATAGAGAGCCTTCGGGCTCTCTTGTTAAGAGGGATCTCGGGCCGCTTGTCGCAGGGCCACGTGGCGCGTCCCCGGGTGGTGGATAGGGGAATTAAACGCGAACCAAATGCGACCGTGTACTGCCCAGAGACGCAGGTGGGATGCAGGGGATGGACTCCTTGCTCCTGCTGTGTCGGGTCGATGCGTTCCTTGTGCGTGGGAGCGGCATGTTCGTGCACAGTGTGCGTGGATGTGTCCGTGACTGTGCGGATTGTAACTGTGTCGGCTCGGCCAAAAGCTTGCACTCGGTAGACTGGGAGTACATGTAAGGCGATTCGAGGCCGCCTTAAGTCTCGCCCCGTCCCTTCGATCAGTCTGGCTGACTGCCCGGAGTACCCCGCCCGCACGACAGAGCCTGACTAGCTACCCGTGTTGTATTCCAGTCAAACACAGCAGCACTAAAGGGCCTCATTCCCCTGACCCCGAAAGAGCCCCCATTTCTGCAGCGATGGGAAGGACGAGTACGGAGAGGCTGCTAAAATCTCAGGGCCTAACCAGGCTGCGCAAACTGAGAAGGACTAGGATGACGATCTGTACTTACAACGCCCGCACACTTGCGTCGGAAGCATCCGTCGAGGACCTGATGATGCAAGCCAGGAAGATCAAATACGACGTCATCGGACTGACCGAGACGAGAAGACACCACCCCCTACACGCCGCTTACGACTCCGGAGAAGAACTGTTCCTCGGAACATGCGACAGCAGGGGAGTAGGCGGCGTTGGTGTCCTCGTCAACACGCACTTGGCCATGAACATCGATTCGTACGAGTCTCTGACAAGCCGAATCGGACGTCTGCGACTGAAGCGATGTGGCTCCGTGCCAGCCTTGACTGTGTTCGTCGCGTATGCCCCAACATCCGACTACGACGACGAAGACGTCGAGGCCTTCTACGTGGAGCTGGAGAAGTTCTATAAGGAAGATCACACCTTCTACAAGGTGATCGTCGGCGACTTCAACGCCAAGATCGGGCCACGAAGGTCGCCGAAGAACTTCACATCGGAACCCACGGTTTGGAGTGCAACGAGCAAGGTGAAAGGCTGTCTGAGTTTATCATGTCGACCAAGACCATCCATGGAAACTCGCAGTTCCAGAAGCCTCCCTCCCTACGATGGACCTGGGAATCCCCCGGTGGCCAGTTCCACAACGAGATCGACCACATCATCTTCAACCGCAAGTATTGCCTGACCGATGTCTCCGTTGTCCCCAAGTTCTACACAGGATCGGACCACCGCCTCCTTCGCGCGAGGTTCCGCTTTTCGCGTCAAGGAGAGAAGGCCGCGAAGTTCAAGAAGAGGAGTCCCAGAACGACCATCAACTGGGATCTCTACACCTCTCTTGTCGGCCTTTGGGAAGATGCCGTCATGGACAACGTCGACGAGGAATACGATCGCTTCGTGCACCATCTCCACGATAGTGCTAAGGGAGCCGAGAGCTTGAAGACCACCAAGAGACGCCTGTCTCCGGAAACTCTCGAGCTGATACGCCAGCGTGGAGCAGCACGAGCGTCAGGCAACTATCAACTGACGTCCGAGCTTGCAAAGCTATGCAGAGCGGCGATAAAGGAAGATCTGAAGGAGAGAAGGGCGGAAGTGTTGGCTGAAGCAGCAGAGGCAGGGCTGAGCATCCGCAATGCCCGCCGGAACTTCGCCAACTTCAAGACCAAGATGACCGCTCTCCGACGTCCTGACGGAACCGTCACCTCTTCCAGAAGGACCATGGAGAAAGTCATCCACGACTTCTACTCCGATCTCTTCGATAGCCACGTCCACCTGCCCCTACGCCATCTTCCGCAGGATGGATACGTCATCCCCTCTGTTCTCCCTTCCGAGATCCGACACGCCATCTCGTCGGTGAAGAAACGTACAGCGCCCGGTCCTGACAGGATCAGAGCTGAACACCTGAAGAACCTCCCGCCAGCGCTCATCAACACCTTGGCGCGGCTCTTCACACGCTACCTGTCCGAATGCAAGGTTCCATCTCAGTGGAAGACCAGCAAGACCGTCTTGCTGTACAAGAAGGGAGACGTGCACGACATTGGCAACTATCGCCCGATCTGCCTGTTGTCCGTAGTCTACAAGCTGTTCACTCGAGTCATCCTGAATAGGATTAGTAGAACGCTGGACGAAGGACAGCCATGCGAACAAGCAGGATTTCGGAGAGGATTCAGCACGATCGACCACATACACACCATTACGAAGCTCATCGAAGTGTCGCGAGAGTACAAGTTGCCGCTTTGCCTTACGTTCATTGACCTGAAGAAGGCATTCGACTCCGTCGAGACTGAAGCGGTTATGGAAGCCCTGCTCACCCAGGGCGTTCCTACTCAGTACATCAGAGTCCTTCGAGAGCTATACAGTGGATTCACGACCAAGATCTCACCATTCTACAACGACGTCGTCATCGACGTAAGGAGAGGGGTTCGGCAAGGGGATACCATATCCCCGAAGCTCTTCAGCGCCACCCTCGAAAACGTCATGCGCGAACTAGAATGGGATGACATGGGAGTGAAGGTCGACGGCCGGCAACTGCACCATCTTCGCTTCGCTGACGACATCGTTCTCATAACACCGAGCATCAGTCAGGCGGAGCGAATGCTGGCCGACTTCGATCGTGTATGTGGAAGCGTTGGACTGCAGCTGAATCTTACGAAGACGATGTTCATGAAGAACGGATGGGTTTCTGATGCCCCATTCTCGCTCAACGGAACGAACATCTCCGAATGCTCCAGCTATGTGTATCTGGGTCGCGAAGTCAACATGGCCAACGACCTAGCACCAGAGCTGAGCAGGAGGAAACGAGCGGCTTGGGGAGCTTTCAAGAGCGTCGAAGAAGTCGTGAAGAAAACGAAGAACGTCCGACTCCGTGCCCACCTATTCGACTCCACTGTTCTTCCTGCCCTAACATACGCCTCAGAGACCTGGGCTATACGAAAGCAGGATGAACACGCGATCAGCGTCGCGCAGCGTGGAATCGAGAGGACGATGCTCGGAGTGACACGACTCACGCAAGTGAGAGAAGGCCTCCGGAGTTCCGAGCTTCGCCGACGTTCGAAGATCAGAGACGCTGTCGCATTGGCCAAGTCGTCGAAAATTAGGTGGGCCGGCCACGTAATGCGATTCGTAGACACCCGCTGGACGAGAGCCGTCACAGACTGGATTCCGCGGGATGTCAAAAGAACACCAGGACGCCCACCAACGCGTTGGTCGGACTTCTTCGTGAAAGCCCTGAACGACCGATATGACGCTCTTCGTGTCCCTCGAGCGAGGAGGATCCATTGGACCACTCTGGCACGCGACAGGGACGAATGAAGACGCTGCTGGCGCCCGCTCGAGCAAGTCGATGATCAACGGGACGACAGGTGATACAGGTGATACAGTCTATTTGATCTACTACCAAGGGCCGTGTTGTCCGATATTGAGGGCAGGTCGCGAGGCAGTCGTACCGGAGGCGATATTGGGCTGGCATTGAGCACGGCGCGACGAAGTCCGTGCGTGCCGAGCGAGTGAGTTAGAAGACGTGAGCGAGATCGTGAGACGTGCTTGCCTCGAGCGTCTGAACCCCTCTTATACGGCGAGCGGCGACGACGGCGGCGCGGTGGAATGCAAGCTTCTGCTGTAATATTCAAGAGGTCTGCCAGCAGGCATAGAATCTGAGAAAGTAACATCGATTGAACTAAATCAGAAGTGGAATAAATGAAATGAGAAACCTCTATTCACATTGTATCGATAGCTACACATGTTCAGAAAAGTCTAACTTGTTACTATAAGTAAATCCAAGATCAATCGATATGATATAATCAATCGATATGATGCAGACACCATCCACTTTATATGCATGCTGTGGATTGGACGGAGTTTTGCTAACACGCATGAAACTCGTTCTACGAAGAGCCAAGGGCAGCTGCCATTGCTTACACCAGGCAGCCATTTCTGGTATTTCCGAGGTAAAAATGTTAAACATTATAAGCGATAACATTACATCACAAGTGGGGTGCTACAAGGAGCCCCCCTTTGGCTCCCCACTTGTAATGTGCTCTGCTTCGATGAACACATGCCCAATTTTGACCTGAAACCTCCCATATAGAAAATCAGCATTCCACCTTGTAAGCATGGGACGTATGTAGGTCTTTCCAGTTTCAACATCAAGTAAGAGTTTGACCAGTTTACATACAACTATGTGCTGTACTAGCCATCATAGCGGCCTCTCGACCGCACTGACAGCTTCTTCTCAACGTATCCGCAGAAAATCGATTATTTGATCAACATCGATTGATGGCGATCGATACTTCAAAAGCGGACGTCAGATTCATGTTTATAGACTGCCTCAGGGTTAACGTTTCGGATCGCCATCAATCGTCGAGTATCGCCAAGACGCAGTGTCCCACCAGTTGTGAAAGGCAGTCGGAAGGACGGAAACACAGACACAAACACACACACACACAGCGCAAAATTATAAGTTCACCCCCAGTTTGTCCATTAGTGCCCAGAGAACCCGCTGCCGAGGATCAATTATATTGCTATCATGTTCCTTACTGTCGAGAACCTCTATAGAAGAATTCTAAGCAGGTCACATTATCAGTGCAGGATACCACGAACTTTTATTGAAAATTTAACGAATGGAGATCGGTGCACAATATAAGTTCACTTCATAAAAACCTGATTAATCATAAAAGTATCTACAGATCAAGTAAGATTAGTACTTCTTCACATCTCCTTTGTTGTAAACAACATCGAAAATTTTATTTGGCATACTAGTGATAAGGCTACCAATAACAATTTGCTCTACATTGGTCCATGCATCATGTATGGCGTTCTTCAGATCAGAAACCGAAGTGGAAATGGTTTCATTTTTGTATACTTCGTGTACAAGAATGCCCCATAAATTGTCTATCGTGTTGAATTCTCCAATCTGTGGCTGACTGTTGTAGTGCATGGATGCATTATCTTGTTGGAAAATAAGGTTGTGCCTACGAAATCTTCTGAAATATGGCAGAAGGTGATCTCCGAGCAATTTCCGGTAATCTTCACTTTTCATCCTACAGGAGATGAACTTCAAGGCATCAAGCCTGTATCCAGAAAACCCATCTCGAACCATGAGACTTCCACCGCCAAAGTTGCGCTTGGAGAATGCTCGCTTATCTCACCTTCTTCTAATTCGTGCTCATGTGAGCACGAGCGAAGCTGAGCCTGGGGGACTTGTGCAGTATACTTATGCTCTCCCAAAAATTTCGAATATTCGAATGGTTTCGAATACCGAAAATTTTCGAGCATTCGAAATCGAATATATTCGAAAAACGCGATTTTTCTGAACATTCGAATTCGAATGCATTCGAAAAACGCGATTTTTTGAATATTCGAATTCGAATACATTCGAAAAACGCGATTTTTTGAACATTCGAATTCGAATACATTCGAAAAACGCGTTTTTTCGAATATTCGAATTCGAATATTCGATTCGAATATTCGAATTCGAATGAAAAATCAGGCTGTATTATAGACATGATAGAAGGCAACACAGAAGAGAAAAGGGAAGCAATACATAACGGATCTCTTCCTAGTTAAGCACGAGGTTTTTATCGACAGGCATCTCATAAACCCCCATGTGAGTCGTAAAAATGAGATAGAGAACTTACACGTAGAACGATCAAAGGGCTTATGGAAGCGTCTAATTTCCTTGCTTACTGGAATACGAATTTTTCTCAAAGGAATACTAGTGTTTTGTTAATTGCTGCTTATGAGGAACAAACGAAAGGTTTACAACACATTTGAAGGGAACATTATCTGGTTGAGCCACTGGCTTCTAGGTCCCTTTAAAACAATCCTTTTTGAAATTGGTGGCAGACTGACTGTTAAAGAACTTTCATGAAACAATGCTTTTGCCTAGCGGCAGCTAATGAAGGACGGACGACAAAGTACTACATGTAAAACTGTAGCAAGTCTGTCCTGCTCATCTACAAATGTGAAATATCACACTGTCGATTTTGCGGCCACAAAATGTATTACAAGTAGCTAGGAATAGGCTACCCATGAGGGCCAGTCTCATTTCGTTCTGGTGGTTCACCCAAGTAAGTGGTAGGAATAAATATTTCTTATTTGCGATGAACTTGTGAATGTAATTATTCTCCAGCCAACATATTGATAAACTACGGTAAACTTCAGAAAAATAGATCGATCGATAACATCCGGCCGACATACACTGCCTCCCCTTTGTGAAGTCCGGCATACGGCCAACGTATCCATGCGAATCCCACTCCAAGTGGCCAATTCAGAACAAAAATCGATAAAATCGATCGATAACATCCGGCCGACCTACGCCGCCTCCCCTTTGTGAAGTCCGGCATACGGCCGACGTATCCATGCGAATCCCACTTCAAATGGCGAATTCAGAATAAAAATCGATAAAATCGATCGACAACATCCGGCCGACCTACGCCGCCTCCCCTTTGTGAAGTCCTACCTTATAATATAGCTTTTGCGGAACTGTAGTCGTTGCAGAAACGAAATCCAGGAGCAGAGCATTCAGACCACGGAGGAGCAGAAGAGCATAGCGCGACGAAAATTACAAAGCCTTCATGAGGTACTCTTCTGCACCAGGAGACACGCGACGTGGCAGAAGACAGAAGCGCACCCTGTTGACCCTCACGCCCATCCTGCAGACATTTGCTAGCTTGTGGTCTCAGACTCTTAACTGCAGCGTGAAGGACAAATAACGTCCGTTTGAAACGCCGCTTGAACCATCATTTTCAATTTTTTTTTGTTAACAATTCCTACTCTTCCTCGGCCGCTTTGCACAGGCGCAGTAATAAATGTGGAATGCTTGGTACCTCCCAAACAAGAATTTACCTTTATCCTTCCTTCTGCTGTCCTTCATCCTTTACGTTATTACGTTTACGGCGAAAATAGCTTCTAGAACTGCTTGAGTGGAATGCAAAACTGGTCCAGATCAAACTAACCCTTATGTCCATACTCTAAGATCTAAAAAACGTCTGATACTATATAGGAGCGCGCTAAGAGCTGTCGATCGTCGATGCGTCAGAAATTACTGACAGCAACAGGTGCATAAAATTAGCGTAGAATAGGTACACAAAATACTGGAAAATATCCAGACGTCTCCAGCGAGCGCCTTAATTCAGAAGACCATGTCACAGATTGATCAGGCAATCAATATCGGTTGATACTATCTATACTTTTGTCGGTGAAAGTGGTTTTCTCTCAGAATTCACCAATCGGGGTGGCGACGATTACTGGTCCCCGATCGGTCATTCACCACTGCAGCGATTCTCCGTGGAAAATTTTTTGCATTTCAACATTGTAAGACGTTGTGGAAGTTCTTCCTCTTAACAAGAAGGCTTTCCGGGAAGTGACTAGTATCGATGAGGCGCTCAGTATCCGGGCACCGAGCTACCATCGTACCACAGCTTTGATTCACAGACAGAACCGTTGTGTCGACCCAAATTACCCGAGAAACCCACCAAGCCTTTTCAAAATACGCCGATACACAAATTCTTGTTGGGCATTCGAATGACACTTTTCGAATACTTGAATAATTTTTGCTTTCTGGGAAATTGCGAATATTCGAATGGTTTCGAATACCGAAACTTTTCGAGCATTCGAAATCGAATATATTCGAAAAACGCGATTTTTCTGAATATTCGAATTCGAATACATTCGAAAAACGCGATTTTTTGAACATTCGAAGTCGAATACATTTGAAAAACGCGATTTTTTGAACATTCGAATTCGAATACATTCGAAAAACGCAATTTTTCGAATACTCGAATTCGAATATTCAAATTCGAATGAAATCATTCGAATACCTATTCGAATGGGTCATTCGAGCATAAGTATATTGTGCAGCCGTCAAACGAGGGCACATTTCATAACTTGGTGAACATGTGTGTACTGCGATTCAAGCTTCATAGTATCGTTCATTTCGATACAGAGGGTCCAGATGACGTCGGAAGTTCTCCGCGGACGGGGTACTGTTGGAAGCCGTCCGGAGCAGCCTCTCATCTCTTGCAGACAGCTTCCTTGGACGGCCAGCTGTTTGCTTGTAGGCTTCCGTGTCCTTCAGATAGCAATTGATGCCGTTGAATGACCACCTTAGTTGAGCTGCGATCTTCCTGTTTGAAACGCCGGACGCATGAAGAGCAGCGACTTGAGCTTTCTCACATGTAGAAAGCTTAGGGCCCTTTGCCATTGTATCGATAGCAGAGTTTTGTTTTTGAGCGGGATACCGAGTTTTGCGCGGGAAAATGGTAAGCGTGGGAACATTCCTCAAGTGAACCTATATTTTGTACCGGCCTCTATTCGTTACCTCTTCAATAAAAGTTCGTGGTATCCTGCACTGATATGATTTGCTATAAAGGTTTTAGCTAGGGGGAAAACAATGGTAGCATCAAGCCTCGGCAGGGCTTCTTCGGATAACAATGGACAAATCGAGGGATGAACCTATAATTTTGCACCGGGGTGTAGTAGGATACCCGATGCCGGCGAAGCAGGCAAGCCTGGCGTAGCCCATACGCCAAGCCCGGGCCATGCGTGACATGGTTTTTAATAAATAAGCTTAATAGTCAATTCTTGCCTTTAAATAGGCATTTTTCTGAAAATTTACTCGTTGCTTCTTAGAGAACTTTTTCGGCGCCAATCTTTCACATAAGACCAGTGCTACATAAGGTATTGGACAATAATAAGTAATATTGTTGTGAATACCCAACTAGGGTTTACATTCATGAATGTATAGTATTATAATATAGAGCAAATAAGAATGAGCGGTAAGGGTTAGCATACTTAGGTGAACACTCTAAGATAAGTATCACTGAGTTGCATCCACGACCATGACTTAGTGGTACGGCAAGTAGGTAATACAGATTGCGCTCAAGTAGTCCACTCTAGGCGCGGTCCCCTTTCAAGACCAGAGGTAGTTGACCCCATTGGCTAACTATCGCAGATATTTGTGGCTCCGCCTCTGCATATTGTCTGTATAACCTGTTGTGATGTGATAATCGTGTTGTGCTCTGCTAGTTATAAAGTAATAAATTACTTATTACAATTGGCTACAGACGTACCGTTGGTGAAAAACATCCAAATTGATGCATCAGCCGTGGATTCAATCCCACGCAAAAGTCTTCGCTAGGTCTCCTTAGTGAGAAACTGACGGTTTTATTTATTAGTTCTTTGCGAGTTCTTTCCAGAGAAACCAGGACTTGACTGTCAGCTGTGCTAGTTATCTTCGTGTGAAGCAGCCGATAATTCCAAATTTTCCTCTGCGAGTCTTCTCACGAGGAACCAGGAAAACAGAAAGCTTTCCTTGTGAGTTCTCTTGGGAGGAACCAGAAAGTAATTAAATTTTCATTCCAATCAAGGAAAGGATGTCGAAAGAACCTCTTCTTCGCGAGACCTCCACCAAAGAACTACCAAAGAACCAGAAGGAAATTCCAAATTTCGTAGAGATCCGAAGATCCTAAGCTAGAAGAAAAGTCTCGCGTGGCAAGAAGACCTACTTCGAACCTAGCGAAGTAAAATTCATAGTTTAAACTTAGAAACTTTGACAAAACGTGTCAGAAGCAATAAAGATGGCAGAAATGCAGGTTTGCAAGACAAAGATAACGAATGCTTGCGGACTTATCAATTCAAGCGAGCCAGAAGTCAACCGTCTGAACCAGCCGTCCGAGTATCCGGAAGAAAGGAGGGGTTGCGAAGCGACAGCACAGCTGAACCGCATGATGATGGCGGTAATTCAACAAGCAATGCCTCGATAACTGCGTAAAGGAAGCAATTGAGACAATAAACTCACATTCTTAGCGATGCGATTGAACGCGTTGGATTGGGGATACCTCGCCACGGTATTGGTGCTCCAGTTGTCCTTTGCATTGGGCGAATTACGTGTGCAAGTACGCAATGGTGCGTAATCGCGTGACTGCGTCGCCGGCCGTTTGAGTGCTCATCGTCGCCCGAAAAGTTCCGACGGGACGCATCGCTCCGTTCGTCCAGGGATGGAAGTATAAATGGGGCTTGTATTAAATCTAACCTCCTTCCTTCGCGTGATACCTATGAGTTCTTCAAGTGTTAGTATTGTGCCAAACGAGGTTTTTTTTATAGTGAATCCTCTTTATTTATTCGTGCCCAACGTTTGGACAAGATTGTCGTCTTCAGAGGCCTGCAAGACTGAAGATGCGCTCTACCCCATCAAACGCCGTAGCCACTCTAGCAGTTCCAAAAGCATAGAAAGCCCCACTAAAGCTACCCGAAGAGAAGCATAAACTCACAATTCCATCCAGCAAGAGTGCCGATGTCACTCTGCGTTAGTAAGGTTAGTGAGGACGAACGAAACTTACAGCAGCGGTCGTATACCGCATACAGATCCATAACGATCTGCACATCATCCTCCATTCTACAGCACACATCACAGTCTTCTTAACTTAGCACGATTTTTGCCAGCCAGATGTTATTTAAGTCGAACAGCTAGTCTTCTTTAATGCACGATGCGTTACAAGCCTGACATTCGATTTGATAAATTGCCCCCATATGAGAACAATCACCTAGTTTACCGTATAGACATATAACGCAGTTCTCTGATAAACACTGCTTATCGTAGAGCCTGTTTCTGACAAGCTGTCATTTGATGTTATCGTTTGGGAAATTAACTAAAGGGACATCGTTCTGCAGCTGAACTCGCACAATGAGCCCTTTGAATTGCAGCACTTACCATACCAGAGATAAAAGGCATACAAAGGGGTACCCTGCTTCCGTGCGGTCGTTCTGGTTGGCGGTTAGCTTGAACTCCTACTAACAACGTGAAGAGGTATAGCCGTTCTCATTGGCTACATCTGAGGCCAATCGCAATGATTCCTGCCGCTCCTGATCACCTGTGCACACTTGTGAGGCCGTTCGAAACATGTTTCTTACGGTACTACGCTTTTTGGCTACAGAATAAGCAGAGGTCGCGTGAATCAGTATATTCTTTAAGCTTTTTTCCGGTACCATTTTACACTAACAACGCCATTGGATATTCGGATTGTGTTGACGTAACAATACAATAGTCGTCTACACACTTACATAATATTAGTGGTAAGCGCAAAATACAAGTACCGGTTCTACTATCCGGCTCATAAAGCAAATCCCAAGTACAGGCGCTAGCAGTTGTCCCATGACTAATTCTCTGACTTAAAAGAAAAGTATCTGCCTGACCATTTAAACATATTACAAGGGAGACATTCCCTGGCCAAACCCATGATGTTTGCTTTGATTAGTCCAAACGCTTTAATATTGCCTATGTGTCGGTCCAGCATTTCAAACAATGCCTGAAACGCTTGGTCGTTTTTAACATTTGCATAAAGCGATTCCACATCAAATGACTTCATCACGCAGTTTTGTCCAATAGTAGAACTGCGTAGCCTTGCAAGGGATTGGATTGTGTTGGTCAGGCGTGAGGGGACCATGGGTAAGAGCTGGCTTACGATTTTGTTAAGAAACCATGATATTCTTTCGGTTGATCCGTTCATGCAGCTGATTATAGGTCGGATTTTGAAAGTTTCCGCCGTCGTTGATAGCGTATCCGCACGACCCAGCTTATTAGTTTTTACAACGCTGTCCAAATGACACGCTTAGCCGGAGTATGGCCGAAATACTTTTTCCACCTCGGCAGTCATACTTTTGGTTTTCGAACAGCAGAGCCGTTTCAAGGCGAAACGGCATTGTAGATGCTAATATTTAGTCTTTACCGAGTCGATATCCAACTTGTAGGAGTAGGGCAAATGTAGCGAGCTACCTCTACGGTGCAAAAGAAAATGTGCAAGCGAAATATAGTGCTCATTATAGTTGCGCACTCCCAAAAATTTCGAATAACCGAGTATAATCAAATAGTGACGAAAACACATTCAAAAATCGCGTTTTTTCGAGCATTCTAATTCGAGTACATTCGAAAATCTTGTTTTTTCGAGCATACGAATTCGAATGATCGAATATTGATTCGGGCGCAACTAACGTTTTGGGAGGGAAGACCATTCCATCAAAGCAAATACCTCTAGTGTCTTAAAAAATTTACACAGTTCGAAAGGTGAAACGTTGCTCTTTGTAAGGGCACTGAAGACGTTAAGGGCTTATATGAGAGTTTAAAAAAATGAAAATTTTCTGACATATGAGAGGCGTGTATTGCGCCACGCACTCGCCTGATTTCTTGCCCTTTACATTCGATTGTGTTTCAGTTAAACACTTGTTGTAGCTTCTCCTTAAACAAACCGTATCATTTGATTTGTGCTTCGATTAAGGTTTAAAACTTAAGAACACACTATGGCTTGCGAAAAGTGCAGGGTATCCTAAAGATGCAGGTACTCATTGAAAGGTTCTAATATGCTTCTAGTGAAGCTTTTAGTGCTGTTTGAGACTCATATTAGAGCGCATGGTAACGAGATTTCTGCGGCGTGCAAATAGTCATGGCGTGCCTGAAACCTTGCATTTCAGACTCGATTGATTGGGCGTGGGTGACATGAGAGAGTAGTGCTTTGAGAAGTAGTCGCTAATCGTCTTTGCACTTCGATGATGTTTTCGATTTTCCAGAAGCACCTCAGATAAAATTCTTCACCTCGAAGGAAAGCCTAGAGGGTCCGATTGATTCGCACTTAGGCGGACGCTCTGTGTAATCGCGCCGACCAATGGCGCGCGACCGGCCGGCAGCCGGATGACTCATACGTCCGCATCTACACGGAGGGTATGGAAGTCCGGATAAGCTGCATTGAGGAGAACAGCGTGAGGTTAAATTTCTTAAAACGAGGGAGCACCACTTGTTGTCCTTGGGTTATGAAAGGTTTTATTGATCTGCAAGACACTAGTTCCTATGGACCTTTTGTTTAGCTTTCAGGACTGCCTAACTACTGCATGTGTACAAATAGGGAGCTCCTCGTTCTTCATTATACTGAGCATTTTCTTCTAAATCATGACAGATTCTACTCTACTTCTACTAAATCCTGATAGCTATAGCTTAGAGTCGGGAACAGTGTACAACACGGGTGAAAGGCTACTGTTCACAAGTGCTTAGAGGCCATGCGTGCTCCTCTTCGGAATATAAAACAACTGAAAGAACGCTTTTTTCTTCAGCCGTACCTGCTGTATATCGCTAGAAGACCTCAGACAGTATGAGTAATCGGCCGCGCGCCATTGTTCGGGGCGATGACTCAGAGCGTCCGCCTAAGTGTGAATCAATTGGACTAACCAGGATACTATCTCAACGGTAGGTCGGAACGGCGCAAGTGTTGTATATGGGCAGAACCGCCTCTCTCTGGGTAGTAACAAACTGCAGGTATCTCGACCCCAGTACAACTCTGCGCAGAGTTAGGGGCGACGGAAGTCGCGGGTTGGCGCCTGTTGATTCACGTGCTCCACAGCTGACGGGCGCGCGCGGGATGAGGGCTCGTATCTCGACCAAGCGCAGTGCTCGGGTGGCGTAGTAGGGAAGAGCTCGGGCTCGTAAACGCGGGGTCGGGGTTTGGATCCTGCAGAATGCGTTCGTTTTGCACTTTTGCAAAATCCATGTTTATCATATAGGTAATCCACCTAGGGGTATTATAGTGTGTTATAGAGCATGTTTACATATAACATATGCTTCAAACTACAGATTAGCTAGAATGTTCACTTCTGTGTGTCACTTGTTTGAAGCCTATTTTGTGTGACCGTAGTTATGTAACGATAGATATTTTGTGGCACTAGTTAAAAGTTCTGACTCCACCGACTAGACTTCGGTCAAAAAAAATTCCGCTGAAACTTCGTCTAGGGGGGTTATCTGGGGTGCTGATCACGAATCTGATATCCGTTTTTCACGATGCGGTCGGAGACCACCCATAGCTTTAACAAGGGTGGTCCAGGCAGAGTCACCGATTTCTCTGAAACTTCGTCTAGGGGGGTTATTTGGGGTGCTGATCACGAATCTGACATCCGTTTTTCACGATTCGGCTGAATAATATAGATACAGGAAGGCACAGGATTACATTCTTAATGTTTCTGCCGATGACGGCAGGTAGAGACAGAATCGTGAAAAACGAATGTCAGATTCGTGATCAGCACCCCAAATAACTCCCCTAAACGAAGTTTCAGCGAGAAATTTTTTGACCGAAGTCTTGTCGGTGGAATGGAACTTTTTACTAGCGCCACCAAATATCTATCGTTACATAACTATAGCTTCACACAAAATAGGCTTAAAATAAGTGACGCACAGAAGTGAACATTTTAGCTAATCTGTAGTTTGAAGCATATGTTATATGTAAACAAGCTCTATAACACACTATAATACCCCTAGGTGGATTACCTATATGATAAACATGGATTTTGCAAAAGTGCAAAACGAACGCATTCTGCAGGACCCAAACCCCCGACCCCGCGTTTACGAGCCCGAGCTCTTCCCTACTACACCACCTGAGCACTGCGCTTGCCCGCGATACGAGCCCTCATCCCGCGCGCGCTCGTCAGCTGTGGAGCACGTGAATCAACAGGACGCCAACCTGCGATTCCGTCGTCCCTAACTCTGCGCAGAGTTGTATTGGGGTCGAGATACCTGCAGTTTGTTACTACCCAGAGAGAGGCGGTTCTGCCCATATACAACACTTGCGCCGTTCCGACCTACCGTTGAGATAGTATCCTGGTAAGCCTAGAGCCACGCATGACTCTTGGTATGGTCTCAAATGCGTAGAGGACGTTATTAGAGCGATAGCGGGAACGACAAATTGTGCATTCAATAAATTCACACGTTACGTGTCTTTCACATGATTGACAGGTTCTAAATTTTATAAATTTTAAAAGAAGCACAGCACAGGTTAACGTACTCAAGTATTGGACTGGTCAAAAAGTCTTGCAACACTTTACACTACTGCCTGTTAAATTTGTTAGAGCTCTTACAGTATTGATTTTGTGCTGTGACGTCACAGTACTTTCTCGAAGCTTCCTCAAGCATACTACATAAGGCCTTTGTCATACCATCGCTCACCCCGAGCGACGCCTAATGATATGCTCCCATATCGATCGGGCGGCGCGATGGAATCAATATGGGAGCATATCATTGGGCGTCGCTCGGGGTGAGCGATGGTATGACAAAGGCCTAAGGCCTCGTCGAGTACGAATACAGCAACAATGTTAACGATAAACAGCAGCATCTTACGACTATCGTCTACTGCGAATTTCTGCAAGGCCATTCTGCAAGGACTGCAGCCTCCAACATCTGCGCTGCATTCAAGGGGAAAGTCGTTCGCTATCCCACAGTGGCCAGTTAGTATCAGCGCTTCAAAGCTGGAGATATCTCTCTCGAAGATCGACCACGCCTCTTTGTTGTGGAAGAAGACAGCTTGCGCGAAGTCGTCTTGGGTACCACATGAGCTGCGGGACTCTTACAAGTCATGCCGAATCAGTGTTGCTGAGTCGCTGCTCATTCGCCCCACAGAAAGAACTTTCTGAAGGACATTGTTACTGGTGATGGAAGCCTGTTTCTTTATGTTAACCACACCCGCAAGAGCCAATCACTCTCACGCGGAGAACCGTCTCCAAGACAACCGAAACGTAGACACCATGAAGAGAAGGTTCTTCTGTGTTGCTGGTGGGACTCAAAAGGCATGCTTTAATGGGAATAGCTGGATAGTGAGACCACAGTCACAGCATCTGTCTACGCTATACAGCTCCAGCGCTTGGCCGACGCCGTGCCTCAAAAACGTCCAGAACGCGAAAATTTCCACATGTTGCACGACAACGCGTCCTCATGTCGCAAAAGTGAGTCGCGAGAAAATCCAGGAGTTAGGCTGGGAAGTTCTACCCCATCCACCGTACTCTCCAGACTTCGCTCCTTCTGACCTCCACTTGCTCAGAACTCTGAAGCAGTATCTTCGAGGTAGAGAGCTCGATGATCGACGTCAACTGGAGATGGAGGCTTCTGAATACTTTTCCTCACAGCCCTCGGAACTCTGGCGGAAAGGAATTGAAAGGCTGCCCAAGGATGGGACAGGATCTTAGACTTGGATGAGGAATATATCGTGGGTTGTTTTTGTATATTGCATTATATTGCATTGTATTGTAATGTGCTAGTGTTGCAAGACTTTTCGATCAACCTAATAGTAATAAGATTGTAGCAAGCATTCAGCCCATGCACTATCTGCACAGTCTGAAATGTAAGGCTTCAGGCGGGGGTATGGCGCCATCTTGACTCTTTGCACGCCTCAGAAATCTCCTTACCCTGTGCTTTAGTATGAGTCTCAAAGCGCTCCAAAAAGCTTCACTAGAAGCAATGTTAGAACCTTTAAAATATTAGGCTATTGTGATGCCGAAAAATCTTAAAACAAAATTTTGAACATTTCAGGATTTTCTGAAAGAAATCCAAAATTAGGGGTTAGTGAGGACCGTGTAGAAGGATCGTGCTTCCGCTGTATGAGTATATAAGGGCTCGCGAGCATCATTTTAGTGACATGTCGAACATGATTAGCCAGCTTCGAGTGGTCATCTTCTACGAAAGGTGTCGAGGTTCCAACGCAAGCACAACGGTTTCTAATATCACCGATGGATTTGGAGAAGGGACTGTAAGCCTCACGACGGTGCGTCGTTGGTTAACTCGCTTAGATTCAGGAGATATGAATCGTGAATGCGGAGAGCAATGAACGACCTTCTGCTATCGATGATGATGAATTGCAGCTCGCTATCAAATCAATCCAGAAGCAACTACACGGGAACTGGCAACAACCCGGTTGAACCCACTTCACCTTCGAGCTCCACGACCTTGGCCATCGAAAAGTTTCGACAAGATGGGTCCTTCATAGGCTGAATGGGGCACATAAGCAAGTGCGGATGAAGACATGCCAGTCACTCCTCGAGCAGCCGCACCGAAAAGAATTTCTTGAGGATGTAGTGACTGGAAATAAGAGCTGGATAGTCTACGACAACAGTGCATTTCGTGCCGTCTGGTTTCCACGCCACGTAGAACCCCCAGTCCAGCCGAAGCCAGATCCACACCCACGCAGACATTTACTTTGCGCTTGGTGAGATGCGAAAAAATCTACCAGAGCTGCTGGCTGCTGGCAAGACGGTCACCGTTTCCATATATTGTAAGCAGTTTCAGGGAGTGGCCGATGCAATGCGAGAAAAAGGCGAACAATATCAAGTGTCCACTAGACTTGAGCTCGAATAATCGGGCCGAATAATTGTTCGAGCGATTTCGAACAATTAATCGCTCGATTACTCGAAAATCGTAAATCGTTGTTGTTCAAACATTGTTCGAAATCGAGTTTCACGAAAAACCGTTATTCGAACATTGTTCGAAATCGAGTTTCGCCAAAAACCGTTGTTCGAACATTATTCGAAATCGACTTTCGCGAAAAACCGTTATTCGAACATTGTTCGAAATCGAGTTTCGCGAAAACCGTTATTCGAACATTGTTCGAAATCGAGTTTCGCGAAAAACCGTTGTTCGAACATTGTTCGAAATCGAGTTTCGCGAAAAACCGTTGTTCGAACATTGCTCGAAATCGACTTTCGCGAAAAACCGTTGTTCGAACATTATTCGAAATCGACTTTCGCGAAAAACCGTTGTTCGAACATTGTTCGAAATCGACTTTCGCGAAAAACCGTTATTCGAACATTGTTCGAAATGGAAAATAGGAAGACGTTGTTCGAACACTGTTCGAAATCCAAGATGGCGAAAAAGCTTTGTTCGAATATTGTTCGTAATCGAATATTGCGAAAAAGTATTGCTCGGATATTGTTCGAAATCGAACAATGTTCGAACAATATCAAGAGTAGGCCGCCTAAGTATGAATCGTCTCCGTTCCCCGAAAAACCCACGTTCAAATTTGCTCCACTTCTGCGCCTGCGGTAATTGGCGGGAACGATTTGCGATTTCCTTTCGAGGGTTCTGGCAGCTGACTCTTGACATTGTTCGAACACTGTTCGATTTCGAACAATATTCAACAACAATGTCATCAATCTGCGATTTCATTTGAAGGGTTCGAATTTGAAAATCGCGAAGTTTTGTTAGAACGTATTTCGAAATCGTGCTTTAGATCGAGGGATTCGTCATAGTGAATTAAAGAGGGAATTCAAGTAGAAGTGGCAGTTAACTAGAGGTAGTGCGATATTTTGTTGGTTGCTGTTGAACATACCTAGGATGTAAGAGTCCGATTTTTCTAGGTTATTACAATCCCTGAGAATTCTCGAAAATCTCATGAGCATTAAGCAGCGTCACGAAACTGCTGTCTAGTCGATTCTGGTGGCGATATTATGATTTTGGGTACTATCTCATCCTCATGTCTAGTGTTGTGTATAGTTTTGTTCGGATGACCTATTCGAACAGGTGTTCCAATGATTTTCATTAGAACTTAGATAATGAATTCGAAATTTAAAAAACCGCGTTTTTCGCATGTATTCGAATCCTAACCTTCATAATACCACTCTTCGATTACGTTTGAATTCGAATACTCGAAAACTGCGGGCATTTGAAACCATTCCAATAGTCGAAAATTTTGCGAGAGCACAACTATAGTTGTGCGTACAGTTGATCCTGAACTCGTTGTTTCAACTGATAATAATAAGTGATAATAAACTATGATTTTGATTAAAAAGCCTGACAAAAGTTTTCAAGTGATAAAATACATTTTTTTGTAAAAGTGATGATGTATTACAGAATAGATGTATGGATGTATCAGTGAAATGCTAGCTTAAACTATTTCTGTGGGAAATTTTAAGCAGTTTGGACATCGTCGAGAGCTCTTTCTTATTGCGTGCTCCGATGGGAATACGGCGTGCTACGTCAGTTTCGGTAGTTATTGCGTATTGCAATCGTATGCTAGTGTCTGGGTGTGTAGGCCGGTGCGTCTCTGAATATACGGAAGCTCGTCGTGATCGTTGCCGAACGTCGCGTCCGCATGGTCGCAGTGCATTAGAAAATGTTCTGTTTTACCATGTGTAGATCAGAGCAATTCCTCATTAAACGTACATTAAAACTGCGGAAGAACTGTCGCCGTCGGAAAACGCGCTCTACGAACGTCAAAATCGTCATTCATTGCAAAACAAATCCAGGCGCGAATTTCAAACCGCGTACAGTGACTATACGTAGCAACACGCTTTTTCGTTAACTTTATGAAAATGGGTTCGAAGGAGGAGGGGTCACCATATAAGGCACCCGCATAACGCATTTTGTGTTGCATTACTGTGTGTACAAAATGGAACTCTTACTCAACACTACTGTGTCGTACCTCTTGTTGTTCCATTGAATTCTGTTGTTCCATTTTTGATGTAAATAGACATTCATGGGCCTTCTCAGGAAGCGTGAAAACCACAAACTAAAAGGATGCCTCCTCCACCAATTTACTGACTATTACCGTCCTTTATGCGTATCCTGTCCTTGTCCGAGCTGGAATCGGCTGAACAGGAGCAAAGAGCTGACTCTTGAACATAATAAGATGGAAGCTACCTTACAAACCCTACGGGTTTATATGTGTGCTGAAGAAAATATGCTATACCCGAAGCCGGCAAGCCTGGCGTGGCCCTCACGCCCAGCGTAGGGGACCGGCGAAGCCGGCGACGGACACTGGTAATCGAATAATGCGAGAATTTAGTGACATCTCGCAAATGAAGAACCCGTGGCAGATAGCAAATTACGCGTAGAAGTGAGGAAAATCCCTTCCTTTGGTAGCACATCAACCCTGGAGAATGTCCACTACTTGCAAATTAAATGACCGAGTATCTTGTTATTCCGGTCTTCTAATTGGATTGTAAACGATGATTCAGTTGTCTTCCTAAGTGCAACCCTTTTCATCCACAACTGTGGTTTTGTTCTGTCTTCTTTCGGTTCTCTGTTGAAATGCCTTCGAAATCGAGTTATTCGATTGTTCGGCTTTCGAAAATTTCAAAAAATCGAGTTATTCGATTGTTCGACTTTCGAAAATTTTAAAAAATCGAGTTATTCGCTTGTTCGACTTTCGAAAATTTCAAAAAATCGAGTTATTCGATTGTTCGACTTTCGAAAATTTCCAAAAATCGAGTTAATCGATTGTCCGACTTTCGAAAATTTCAAAAAATCGAGTTATTCGATTGTTCGACTTTCGAAAATTTCAAAAAATCGAGTTATTCGATTGTTCGACTTTCGAAAAAAATTGTCGAAAAGCTCAACTCTAGTGTCCACCCGTTGCACGACAACGCGGGCCCTTACGTTGGGTCGACAACCTGTGAGAAAATGGCCGAACATGGCTGGCATCCGGTAGTGCGGCAGTGGTAGCCGGATTCTGCGCTATCTATCTGGATCTCTGAAGCATCATTTATGAGGGGAAACATTTGAAATATTATGACCTCAAAATGACAGTCGACAACCTCTTCAAGTCGAAATCCCCTGATTTCTGGATTGGACGAAAGGAGTCTGCAATTTGCCGCGTAGATGGAAGAAGGTAGTATCGTTCCGTGGTAAATATATCTTTGATTCGGAGTTTGTATTTAGAAAACTATGTATGGTCGAATAAAAAAGATTTTTTGTTTGAAGACTTTTCTGCCAACCTAATAGCACTTGCATTTTTAGGATACCTTCACTTTTGCACGCCGTAGTGTGTTTTTAATTAAAAAAAAAACACAAATTAATCAACACGGTCCCTTTAAGGAGAAATTACAATAAGTAGTTAAGTGAAACACAATCAATCGAGTGTAAAATAGAAGAATTCAGACGAGTGCATATCGCAATCCACACAGTTTTTGTCAATTTTTTAAAGATTTCCTATTTGCCCTTAACCTCTTGAGCACCTTCACCGCGAGTGAAGTTATCACTTTTCAAACAGTGTGTACAAATTTTGAGACACCATGCATATTAATGACAAGTGCCCTAACCTACCTGTTCGTGAGCTTCGCATTTGCCAGCCTCTCTTTATGTTCGACTTTCGTTTCGCTAATATATGGATAAGACCACTTATACTGGGGATAAATTGTATCGTCCAATCCATGAAGTTCTTTTTGGTTTGGGTTTGGCTTATGATATTGCCCCAAACAGTTCGTTCGTACCCGTTGCAAGCGTTACAAAAATTCAAATTTTTGGCAAATAAACTCTGTCTGAAGAAGCCCGGAGCCTTAACCCCTTTTGAACGACCGCTATGAAGTCTACAAAAATTCAAATTTTTGGCAAATAAACTCTGTCTGAAGAAGCCCGGAGCCTTAACCCCTTTTGAACGACCGCTATGAAGGAGAATCTGATGTTGTGAATCGATTGTCACAACATCAGATTCTTCCCATAAATGGCAGCTCCCTCTTTTCCACTCCATTTGCTTTTCCTCTCCTTTATACTATATATTCACGCCCCGGTGAGCAATCTTGAACGAAACATTGAAGGAATAACACATCTCGCCTTTCCCCACTCCTCTAACCCTCATCTAAAATTAACGGCCGTTGAGACCAAGACCTGCTACTAATTCATAACCCTTACCGCTTATAATTCCAGATGTGTGTTATCTGGTTGATTTCCACATACTGAGCGATAAAAGAAAACCACCGCTGGAGACGTGCCGCCAATGTTGACAAGGTGCCTGGGGATTCAGAAGACGTTTCGCAGACGTCGTCTAACCTACATATGAGTTTAGGAGATCCTTTCTATTCCTTCCCTGCCTTTTCTGGAGAGCCCAGCGGTCGCTTTATGGTGTGAAGCATGTCTAATATTTCGATATACTTCAATGGTAGGAGGGAAGGGAAAAGCGAGCATAATGGAGAGGAGCAACAGAGTACATGGAACATTCCCCTAACTAGAATTGCACCTCAAACTGTATTGCAAGAGGTATGACTCGAACAAATCGCCAATTATGGGAAGGAGATAGTCAAAGCTGCAGTTATAGAGAGAGTTCACTCTGTTAGGAATGCTGCACTGTGCGTTGCGAAGGTGCGCTCTACCGCGAACACCTGACCGAATTGCACGGGAGGAGTTTTTAAACGCGATCTCCACATGAGCATTCGAACGATGTCTTGTATGGCCGAGATGGCACTTCCGCCGAGCGGGGTGTGAGGCAGCGGATAGTGGCGTTGCTTCATACGAGGGAGTTCGGGGTTCGGTTCTTCTGTGTTGAGCACGAGCAGCTTGGATGGCACACACTGGAGTCCCTTCCCTAGCCTGGCTCTGCGCTCGAAGACCATACGGCCCCCGGGGGGCAGTCGTTCGGTAAACCGTGTCGCCCGCCGCCCACTTCCCGCCCTGCCCGCGCCGCCCTATTTGGACAAGTTTGCTGCGCGCGAAACCCTCGTTGATTGATGTGACGTGTTCAAAAACCTGCAATGGCGGGACCTGAAGAAAGCCTTGACGCTGCAGCTGAAAGCTCTTTTCCTCCAAATGTGGTGAACAAGATTCTGACTTTGTTTCAAGAACGAAATCAGATCAGGATAGAGCTGCAGGGCCAAGGGAAGTGATTAGAAAAGCGGTGCCTCCCTGTGATGGCAGGGACTCGGACATCTTGTCCTCGGCGCGCCCCTCGCCCCGCCCCTTTCTGAGGGCGGTGTATCCAACGACTCTCCGCCGAAGCAGGAAAGATAGATTATTTTGTTGAGTCGCAGATTTCGCAGCAATCGAACGTTCGAATGCGAATGTTTCGAGCATTCGAATTCGAATACATTAGAAAATTGCGATTTTTCGAGCATTCGAATTCGAATACATTCGAAAATCGCGTTTTTCGAACGCTCGTATACGGATATTCTATTTCGAATAGAATTATTCAAATTCGCATGTGTTCGAATATTCATTCGGGCTCAACTACAGTGCTCACAAAATGGATACTCATGCTTCTCTCTACTGCTCAAAAAACTGAACGTAACAAGGACGATAGCTTCGCATCTAGATCACCACCCTTGATTGACAATGATGGCCAAGGTGCGAACCTCGATCTAGGCTGAATGCTTGAAGCGAGGGTGAGGATTATGAGGTCATAAGCACCAATTTCGCCCAGACTTTGTGTATAGGGTTATTCTGGGGCGCTGGTCACGAGTCTAGCGTCCTATTTTGACTTGCTTTACGAAAAAATCAAAATGTGTTATCCTTCCACTTTCATCGGGAGCGTGTAGCTCAGTCGGAGGAAGCGGTGTCGCGTGCACCCGATACGCGGTTCTTGGTTCAAATTTCCCGCACGGCCAACTAACCAAGCCTTCCATTCTTCCGAGGTCGGTGAATTGGTACCACACTTGTCTGGGAACGATAGAGAGCTGATTTCTTCATCGAGGGGCCACCGCAAGTCATTGTATGGTCAAATACGCATTCAATCGCCACCACGGCATCGCGTAGAAGTAGAATGCGTGGCGCATCCCAAAAGGGATTGTTCCTCCTTCCGTCCTTTATCCCTCATCCTTATCCTTATCCACTTTCATTCAAAGAGCTCGAAAAAAGGTATATGATAGTTTTCACCAGATGTTCGTTCAAAAATGAGTTGGAAATGAGTGCAAAGGATGTCACCTACGATAAATTACAAAATGGGAAAGCACCAGCGTCTATGGGGACTGAAGCCTAACCAGTTTCCTACAAGCTGACTTTACTTCCACTGTGCCGCCACCGCAACTGGCTGAACTTCTAATGGCTGCGCTTATTAATCAACGTTCGCCCAACGGTGCATCAGCGCACGCGAGCTTTCTTTCACCGGCCAGTACTCGCTTAGAAGATCCGTTTAGCAAATTTGGTCTGCATATTTTAATCAAATTTTCAAGCCCTTTCACGTGGCATAGGTATCTGTGCAAAGTTCCATGGGCATTCCCTGGTATAACCTGCCATTTAAAAAAAAAACGTATTGAACTCTCATCTCTTTGCTTAACCGAAAATTGCCGCTAGCGACAGCAAGCCTCGACACCGGGGCATCATCATTTAACGGAGTTTTGCTTTTTTCTAGTTTATTTGTGTGCCAGAAGGCCATGTGTGGTATCTGAGTAGACACATGTCTACGAACCCGATGTTTATTTATTTCTGAGCATGCATCACAGTGAAAGCAGATAATTTATTTCCGAATTGAATGATGGAGTTGCTCTTAGTATCACGTGAACGACCTGAAATATGTAGATATTAACAATACTCTGCAAAAGCTGGCACAAGCTGGGTGCTAGCAAGGAGGTGTTGTTCGAAAGGCATTCTTCATTCCTTTGAAGGCAGCAGTTGCAGGTAGATGTGGAATAGAGAAACGTACACCTCGTCGTCGGACTGATTTCCGTTCTGATCCTGATTCGGCGTCGTCTCGCAGTTCAGCTCTGTGGCGGAAGCCGGACGCGATCGTTTCGGCTTCATCTCGGTCTCGAAAGGATCGAACATGGGCCTCCTTCGCTGAACAAGCGACGGTGTTGAACGGAACAGCAGCGGCTGCCTACTAACCGGAATCCAAGCGCACCTCCCTTGTGACCAATCCGGCCACTTCTTGCCGGGAGTAGCCCATTTCGAGCAGATTGAACGAGTACGAAAGAAGCTTCAAATTCTCGGGAACGGAAAGCGAGATCAAATTGGCGAATTGGATCAGCGCCTGCAAAAAGAGTTTGGAAAATCAATGATTGAGTCAAAGCCTAAATATTATACTTGAAAACCCAAAGGAAAATTGGAAAATGTTTTGATATCGGAATAAAATTTTGCCAGGAGTATTTGCATTAAAATTATATTAAAAGTCTGCTAGATTTTCTAATGGTTCTGGAAGAGTGTAAATTTCCTTGAGGACCATTGTTAGCTCGCAGCCAAATCCACTCTAGTTTCCTGGTGAGGATACTATAAATCCTTGAATTGATGTTCTGAAGACGGAATTGGTCAAACTTCCTGGAAACTCGCTCGTTTATGTTCAGGATGGTTTTTGGTGGTTTCGTATTTTCCAGTGTTCAGTGCACGGTAACCATTAAACTGGAGTGTCTGGTCTTAGGCTTCGAACTTCTTTCAGGCCTTTGGAAACGACGAAGTTGTCGAAGTTGGCCCGAATAAAGTTGCTCCACCGCAACAAACCTTCATGGCCCAGAGGCATTAAACTCATACTGGCACTCTGTTGAAGCGCACGTACGTGCTCGCTCAAGGGATTCGACGATCAACGAGGGGACAGCAGATACAGGTGATGGGTGATAAACGCCTATCGTCTAGGGCACGCTGAGTACATAACTTAGTGCGGACCAAAGAGGTTGTACGCAACGGGGATTGGACCCTCCACCTGCGTTGTAAGCTACTCATTGGTGCTAGACAGACATGCACGAGTGAGTTCAGTGCCAGAACAGCTGACAAAAATATGGCAAAAGTATAAAGTCTTTCTCAGTACAGCTATTAGATAAAGCCCTTAGGGTAATGCAAGGCTAAGGAAGAGCATCCAGTGTAAATGTGGCGTAGCTTATTGGAACGTCTTGTTCATTTGCTAAAATCATAGCCTAAATGTCAACAGAAAATGACAGTTTTGTATCCGTATGAAGAGAAATAATACAACTATAGTTGTGATATAATACGCAACTAGCACTGAACTCTGCGATGATATTGAGAAACAAATAGAAGCGCGATAGAAAAAAAGAAACTGTGTGAGAGATAAAGTCTGTTGAGAATAGAGCCTCACCTGGTTCAGTGTCAAGCTCGGGTTATGAGGTTTGATAATTTCCTTGTATTGCTCGAAGAGATCCGCGATCTGAAAAAAAAACAGAAACATGAACGCTGATAGAGCCTGAAATGCAAAAGCACTACGGGGCAGCACCACAAGCGGTTGTGCTGTTGGAGCATTAGAACAACTATGGGGAAATTGTCCAGAAAAAAACAGCTGGAAGAGACGTCGGCTTGTGTACCTAGAACTGAGTTCTTGGTTGGGCCCACCATGCTAACCAAGCCTTTCTTTCCTCCATGCTTGGTGAAATAATTCCATCTCATATGGAAAGGATAAAGTTTGAAGTGCCCATCGGCCAACCATTGCAAATCATCCTATTGGCCAAATAAACACTCAAGTTCCCTCTACGATCTACCGTCAAAAACGCGGCGCATCCCGGAGAGGTATGCGCGTGCTAGCGCAGTCGGGGGAGGAGGCGGCTGTCGATCTCAGGCTCCTGATTCGGGTCTCCCGTTCAGGCCAATCAAACCTTCCTTCGCTTCGGGGTCTGCAAGTTGGAACCAGACTTCATAGAGCACTGATTTGCTCATCGCTGGTCGCCGGAAGTCATAATATAGGTCAAATACGCATACGAAATGCCTCCTAGACATCCCTAGAAGTAGAACGCGTGGCCCATCCCAAAAGGGATTGATTAACGCCGCCTTTGTCATTTTATCCATTATTCCGGAGAGATATACAGAGTGTCACAAAAAATGTGTGCACTGTTTGAAAGGTGATAACTTTCCTCACAGTAAAATAACTGGAGAAGATAAGAGCTCATATGAAAGCTTGAGAATTTTTTTTCTGACATATGAACGGTATGGACTGCGTCATGCACGCGTCTGAAATTTTGTTTTTTCCACTCGATTGATTGTGTTTCGCTTGAATAGTTGTTGTAATTTCTTCACAAGGTAATCGTATCGATTGTTTTGTGCTTCTTTTAATATTTAGACCTAAACACTCACTACGACTTGCGAAAAATGCAGGGTATCCTAAAAATGCATGCACTGTTTAAAAAGCTCTAACATTGCTGCTAATGAAGCTTTTGAAGACGTTTGAGATTCATATTTAAGTCCAATGTAACAAGATTTCTGCGACGTGGAAATAGTCAGATTCCTCCATGCCCCGTCCTGAAACCTTTTATTTCAGACCCGATTGATTGTGCATGAACTGAATGCTTGTTACAGTCTCGTTACTACTTGTCCTCGTTGACCTGTGCTATGCTTCTTTTAACGTTTTCCATGACCCGGTAGCTGCAATTTTGCCCATTAACCTGTCAGCTTGAATGTTGCTTCATCAGTCCACAGAATCAGTTTTGGAACATGGGGCTCCTGCTCTCATTTAAATTGTACAATCAATAAACTCGTTTGTCTCCCCTGATTGTCAAGCTCGAAACGTTAGATGAAGCAGGTTAATGTGGCCAAGTAATAACAAGATTGTAACAAGCAAGTTCGACTTTCCATAAATCTTAGCATCCAATTATTTATTTATTTATTTACAAGTGCTCCGACACGCCTAACGGCGTGTCTCGCACTTGCGCGCTTCGCGCGACTTTGTAGCATCACTGTGACCTATGGAAAGTAGTTTTTGTAAAACATAAAGTTCACTAGCATCTAGGACTTGCTACGTGTTTTATCGGCATCAAGCCCTTCACCACTTCGGTACCTTCATCGTAAACATTCTTTCCTCACCGGCCAGTAATGTCATTGGTTTGTGCTGCGCAGTACTTCTGTCCCTCAGGTTGTTCCACCGCAATTGTTCTCATGCTCAACAGCTAGCGTTTGAAGTTGTCGTTGACATGTCTTTCGAAGCCAGGTTCCCCCTCTCGTTTCTTTTAACTGGATCTAATTGCTGTTCCGCCTTTACTGGTCTTCCCTTCCCCTCTTTAGTCCCCCACCTTTCTGGCCCCAACTACTGGCCCACTTCTTTGTTTCCACTATTGACACCTACTGGTCTCTTCTTGCTGGTTTCTCCATCCTGGCCCTCCTCCAGGTTCTTCCTTTCCTTCCTGGTCGCTTTCCTGGTCCACCATAGAGGTCCCCCTTACCGCCCTTCTCCACCACCCCCTAAGTGGTCCTCCCATGCTCACGGCACGGTCGGTGACACGTATTCAAAATCAGGATGCTAGCTGCGCGACGCTAGGGGGCCCGTTTTCTGGATCAAGAAGCTCAGAAGCTCGCGCAGTCGCCGCTGTGTTGAACATGAAGAGGCTATGCATATGGCAGATTCTTTGTTCTCCGAAATTTCTATGAATTCCCCTACGGCTCCCGTCTTGCTGGTTCCCCGCCCTGGTCGCGCCTCCAGGTCCCTTGTTCCTGGTCGATCTCTCCTCCCCCCTCGGGATCTTCCCTACTACTCTACCCCAAGTAAGTAGGTCTCCCACGCTCACGACACGACGACGGCGAGCGAACGCCCATTGTGTGACATCGGTGTCACATCTTCTAAATCCGTACTCTCTTACTGGTAATGGATCCCCTTACTGATCCTCTTAACTGCTCCCCCCACCTGATTGCTAATTCCCTACTGGTCCCTCCTTAATGCCTAAACCCTTCTTGGTGCCTCCTCCTGGCCTGCTTCATTGATCCCCCTATCGACCCCCCCCCATCCCGATGCTTCCTCCAAGTCGCTACCTCCTAGTCGCTGTCGATTCTCCATCCTCGAAGTCCCATCTTATACTCTTTTCCCTTTACTGGCCTTCTAATGCTAATGGCAGCACGGCTTCTGAATCTGAACGCTCAGGAACGCACGTAAGTGCTGTTATGTCAAGCAGTAAAAGGATGCGCTTTCCATGCTGCAGCAATTCCTACGTTCAATGGGAAATTTCGAATGCGCTGTGGATGATACAGCGTACCACACTTAGATTAGACCATTCGACCGCTCTCGCTGTGGATGATGCGGCGTACCTCACTTAGGTTATATCATTCGACCGCTCTCGTTGTGGAAATGTTATGGAAATGCGGCGTATCTCACTTAGATTAGATCACTCGACGGACAAACTCTTTTATATATAGGTGGTGATATGTGTTCTTGATAAGCTATCAACCAAGATTGTTAACGGCTTTATTCGGCTGAGGTTTTGGCAGTTCTGCCCTCTTCGGAGCCTGAAAAAGTCGGAAACATTCACAACATTATTTCATCCTATAGGGTATAAGAATGAGGGAGCATTTCGATGGCCTTAGAAAAGGCAGTGTCCTGACTCCTTGGGAGAACATAAGGCCCGCATCCATGCAGGTCTGATGCTGCAGGTTTCCACGTCCATCCTGGCACGAGAAAGTGACATCTCGGCACGCAGGAGGCGCCCTGGATCACAGCTAGGAATCCTGGGGTCAATCGAAAAAAGAAGGCGTCTAATGGTAACCCAAGAACTAGCGCCCTTCTTTGATCTCTGCGGGTTTCGATCTACTTGATCTGACCTGCTGGGTGTTTAATATACTTGTGCTTTTTGAAAATTTTTCGAATGAACGAATAATCGAATAACCCCATTTTTTCGGTTATTCGAATTTCTGAGTAATCGAATGTTCGAAAAAATCGAATAATCGAATAAACTTCATTATACAGTACCGGACGTGTCTTTTGAATAGACGCCGAAAAGACCGCACTTTTGCGGTTTTTTCGGCGTCTATTCAAAAGACGCGTCCGGTACTGTAACTCAATAATACACCCTGGTGCAAAATAGGTTCACCCCGATTTGTCCATTAGTACCCGAAGAACCCGCTTCCATGCCTTAGTAATATTACCATCGTGTTGCTCACTATCGAAAACTTCTATAGAAGAATTCTAAGCAGCTTATCTCAAAAGTGAAGGATACCACGAACTTTAACTGAAAATTTAATGACCGGGCAAAATATAAGTTCGCTTCATAGAAAACCTGATTAGTCACAAAAGTACCTACAGACAAGGTAAGATTAGTACTTCATCACATCACCTCCCCTATTGTAAACAATATCTAAAACTCTATTTGGCATACTACTAATTAGATTATCACTAAAGTTTGCTTAACACTGGTCCATGCATGAAGTATGGCGTTCTTCGGATGTGAAACCGATGTCTAAGCGATTCCATTTCTGTACACTTTGTGTACATGAATGTCCCACAAGTTTTCTAGTTTTCGGGTTGAGATCTGAAGAACAGCTAGGCCATTTCAAATGTTGAATTCTGTATGAGTTAAGCCAACCTTAGTTGACTGCGATACGTGTATGGATGCATTATCTTGTTGGAAAATAAGGTTGTGCCTACGAAATCTTCTGAAATATGGCAGAAGGTTATCTCCGAGCAGTTCTGGTAGTCTTCACTGTTCATCCTACACGAGACGAACTCCAAGGTAACAAGTTCGTATCCAGAAAACGCAGCCCAAACCACGAGACTTCCACCGACAAAGTTGTGCCTATAGAATACTCGTTTCTCTCTCCTCAAATCTCTCCAATAGTGTCTGTACGGGTTCATCAAAATTTCCACTTCTTTTACACTACTGAAGAGATCTGAGAAAAGAAGTCGAGTATCCTCTAGGCGCAACTTTGGCGGTGGAAGTCTCATGGTTGGGCTGCGTTTTCTGGATGCGGACTTGTCTCGTTCGTCTCAGAGGTTCGTCCCGTGTAGGATGAACAGCGAAGACTACCAGGAATTGCTCCGAGATCACTTTTTGCCATATTTCAGAAGATTTCGTAGGCATAACCTCATTTTCCAACTATATAATGCATCCATGCACGTATCGCAATCAACTACAGGTTGGCTTAACTCCAATACAATTCAACTTTTGGAGTGGCCTAGTTGTCCTCCAGATATCAGTCCGATAGAGAACTTGTGGACATTCTTGTGCACGATGTGTACAAAGTAGACCCACTTACTTACACTTTGGTTTCTGATCTGAAGAATGCCATACTTCATGCATGGGCCAATGTTGAGCGAACTGTTATTGATAACCTAATCAGTAGTATGTGAAATAGAATTTTCGATATGGTTGCAACAAAGGTAATGTAACAAAGCACTATTCTTACTTTCTGTAGGCACTTTTGTGATTAAACAGGTTTTTTTTATAAAGCGAACATATATTTTGTACCGGTCTCCATTCGTAAAATTTTCAATAAATGTTCGTGGTATCCTGCACTGATAAGATAACCTGCTTAGAATTCTTCTATAGAGGTTTTAGATAGTGAGGAATACCACGTGACGTCGCTGAGCCTAGGCAGCGGATCCTTCGGGTACTAATGGACAAATTAGGGATGAACCTATAATTTTGCAGCGGAGTGTATTAATGAGGACTATGCGATTTTTGTGTTAGCCAATTTCGTTTGATATCGTTTATTTACTTCAAAAGTGCATTGTGTGGGTTCAAGTAAGTGTAGTAAAGTAAGTTCAACGAAAACATTCGCCAGAGACAAAATAAAAGAATTGAATTCTTAAAAAAAGGCAAATAATGAAGACATTCAATATCTTCTGAGAACCGTTTACAATAACAAACAATAATCCTACAAAAACGAATTCCTATAGAAATACATGTGCCAGACATCTGCGCACAAGGCAAGGTTTTGAAAAAAAACGCCCACTCTATTTGTTCATTTCATTATCTCACAGGAATCGTCAGTCAATCATATTGTGGAGCTACAATACCGCCCGCGTCGCGCGGTCAAAAAGACGGTTTGCGAAAAATCCGTCGCAAACCGTCGCATGCTCATAACTTCTTTAATTTTGAGTTATTTCAGAAAATTTTGGCACCATTCGATTCGTCTCCTCAAGATCTACAAAACTATGTATAAAACTTTACCGTGGGTGGCCTCAAGAAATAACTGCAGCTGGCTTTTGCGATTGGAGCACCTTATTTTCCAGGACGTGCATGTGACGTGCAGTGCTTTCGGAGTATCTTAAGCATGGCGTGCGTTGTCAGTGCTCTGTCATGCCTGGAATGTTCCGAGAGTGCGCCGTGCACAATGCATATAGGATCGAACCTATCAATCGAATGGGCGGGAGCATGCCTACTGGGTTTCTATCGTCACTTAATGGAAAATGTAAGCCCTTCAAGACTATCTTGCACCGTTTGGAGAATTTTATAAGAAATTTCCGGCCGTCCTACTTAGCATTTGCTCCTCTCAGTCCGACGAGCCTTTGGAGTGTGCCGTACACAATGCATGTAGGATCGAACCTATCGATCGAATAATCGAATGAGTTCGACAACTGGTAGAGTGAGCGTTTGGGGAGTTCTATCACAAACTTCCAGCCGCCCTACTAAGGAATTGCTCTAAGGTTGTCCAGCTAGCCTTTGGAGTGCGCCGTGAACAATGTATATAGAGTCGAACCTTTCAATCGAGGGGGGGGGCGACCGCTTGCAAATTGCACGCGCCTGCGTGTTCGGAGCGCAATAACTCTTTCAAGTTCAAATCGCTTCGACTGCAACTTGTGGGTCTTGTAGGCAGTAAAACGGTCTAGTGCTAAGCTAGAGTAGAACGGTGTAGCTTACGAAGAGGCAATGTTACAGGGGTGCGAACATGCAGGTGAGGCTTGTGTGACTCATTTTTTCCGATTTCGGTGGACCACTGCGGGAAGACCCGGCGAGCAAACGGTCTTGAAATGCGTGTGCATACAGAGCGCTAAAGGTACTTCACGACTACGTTCTCAGATCTCCTCAGCTTTCTGAAATGCCTTAGCCTCAGCTGCCAGTTTAAACCGGCGGAAGATAGCGGTTAGAGTTTCTTGCGCTCTTACTCGCCCAGGTTTGATTGTTCGACACTAGCAGTGGTACCGTTCTGTTCACCATGGAAAGCGCTATCGAAGGGTACCAATTTCGACCGATTTGGGAAACATCGGTTTTTTGACAATTTCGCATCGAGGAGGAGGCCGCTCGAGGCCGCTAGAGGCCACTGCAGACGGACCATGACGTCATCGAAAATCGATATCATCGAATTGAACCATGCTTGATACCGTTTTTCATGCTGAATTGAATGGTGTTATTGTGAGTAGGGAAATCTGTAATATGGGCGAGTAAGAGCGAGGAGAACATCGACCGTTGTTGTGCTAAATTGCACGCGCGGGCGTGTTCTGCGCACGAAAACTCTGTCATATGTTAACCTTTCCGGTTACAGCTTGTCGGTTTTGTAGGCAGTAAAATGTTCTAATAGCGCACTGAAATACAGCAATATAGCTTATGATTGGACAAAGTTACAGCAGTGCGAAAATGCAGGTTAGCCTTGGGCGACACGATTTTTTCCAATTTCAGTCGATCCGTGCTTGAAGACGCAGGGAGCTAATGGCCTACAAATGTGCACGTGAGCAGAACACTTTAAGTGCTTTAAGATGACGTGCTTACAGCTTCCTAGCTGTTTAAACTGCCTTAGCCCCAGCTGCTATTTTAGGGCGGCGGAGTTTTAGCGTTGACGTTTCCTGCGCCATTATTCGCCCAGGTTTGAGTGTTCGACACTCGCAGTGGTACCATTCTGTTTACCATGGAAAGCGCTATCGAAAGGTACCAATTTCGACCGATTTGGGAAACATCGGTTTTTTGACAATTTCCCAGCGAGGACGGGAGCGCTACAGGCCGAGTCTGCGCGGACGATGACATCATCGAAAATCGATGTTTTCGAAATTGGCCAAATTTTCTCGTCCAAAACCATCTAGGGGTTATTTGGGGCGCTGATTACGAACCCGACGTCCGTTTTTTAAAATTCCGCCGATTTCGGTAGGTTTTGGATATTCCTCTGGATAATGGGAGGTGCTGGGTCAGGATCAGGATTTTGCTCAAACTTCGTATAGAGGCGGGTCTTATTCGGGGTGCTTAACACGATGCCGAATATGACATTGTTTTCAAAAATAGGTGCTTTTGAAGCAAGCTATTCAAAAGCGGCGCTTTCTCGCCCAAAACGGCGCAAAAAACGCAGTTTTGCGCCGAATGGACAAAAGATAGGGCTGGTATTGTACTAATGGATTTTCGAGAGAGGAACCCCAGTTCAGTGAGGCTCGTCTATCTGTCCAGCCTTGCTACTCCAAAGAGGCAATGCTAAAACAATGTCAATGCACGGGCAATGCCAGGGTAGGTTAGTAAATGCTGCGGAACAGGAACATGAAATTGAAAAACAGAGAAAACTGTGTTTTCCATCTCTTCCAAAATTTTTAGTTTTTCCGTTTTTTTCCAAGGACAGGATCTGCCTTTACCGTTTGAAAACAACCGCTGAAAGGATAAAGGATAAGGATAAAGGACGTTATTCAATCCCCTTTGGGAAGCGGCACATATCTTCTTCTATGGAATGTTTTGGAGGCGATTTGAATGCGCATTCAACCTACACAATAACGTGCGGTGGCCAGGCGATGAACAACTCAGCGCTTTATTCTTCCCAGGCAAGTCTAGTACCAATTTACCGATCCAGGAGTGATGGAAAGTTTGGTTGGCCAGGGCGGGAAATTCGAACCAGGAACCTGGTATCGGATGCACACGTCAACCGGCACCTCCTACTGCGCTACATGTCCCTGAACGAGTTACCCCACAGATCTCCCACCCAGTAGTCTGAAGCATAAGTTAACTCGCAACTGTCTCTACGATCGTTTCTGCACGGCACCCAATTGCATAGTCTGTTCAGGATGGGGCAGGGTACCTATGCGTAAAACAAATGAGAAAAAGAAACAAGTCCTACTAAGAAAATGCCAAACAGCAACCAGACTGCATAAGAGGCATTCGTAACTCTGAAACCAGCTAAGATCAGAATTTAGTCAACAGCAGTTTCTTGAAAACATGCATGCATAAAGACAGGAGATTTTACGCAAGCAGAGAGTTGAGCTCCCGCAGCCTTCTACATGTCAGAAATGAAGATCTGATCGTGGCTTCTGCAACGGGAACATGCAGACGGAGCCTACTCCTTCTTGTTCTTTCTGCTTGATCGCCGACAAAATGTGAAGAGCTTATGTGGAGTTTCCCGTTAGAATCTTGAACAGCATCTTGAGATCAACAACCTTCCTTCCACACACCAAAGATTCTAGTCCAAGTATTCTATTTCTTTCACTGCCGTTTCGGATTAGCTAATAATCTACGCCAAAGCATCTTATATGAGTTTTCGTGTAAAATTGTTTTGAAGGCTCTCCAACATATCAACGTCTTTTTTTCTTGACGGTGTTGAAAACCGTTGCACCAAACTCAGCTACGGGTCGTACGTATGTTTTGTAAGAAAGTAAAAGCGGTTCAGGATTTTTGCTTTTTAGAATCTTGAAGAGATTATATGAACGACTATTAGCCATTTTGACCACGGCCTTGTAATGCATGTCAAAATTGAGCCTTTTAGTTATTAAGAAACCTAAATCTCGGACATCATCAACCACTTTAGGTCAACATGTTGAAACTTATAAACAGGTATCTGTGCCGTATTATGCGCTATTAAAGGCAAGAAAGAGGATTTCTCTGATGCAAGTAGCAGATCCCACTTATTCGCCCAGTAGTCAAGAGCTGCTTGGATGCAGTGAGTGTCCTGGTCTTCCTTTAATCTTTTGTATATTTTTACATCATCAGCATACATTTTGCACGTCACCCCTAACGCCGAGATTGCCTCTGGAACCTCGTTAGTGTATAGAAGAAAGAGTATAGGTGAGAGCACTTCGCCTTGTGGAACGCCAGTGTGGGCGTTGAACCCAGAGGAGAGTGCTCCCTCAACCCTCACCTGGTATGTCCTTCTTATAAGGAGATAGTGCGTCCACTCCGTTATCCTTGGATGAATCCCGACAGTGCTCATGTTGAGCAATAGTTTGTCTGTAGGTACCTTATCGAAAGCCTTTGAAAAAGTAGATATACCACGTCTACTCTATGTTTAGTTTCCATAGCTTCAGTCCAGTCATTAAGGGACCTCAGCATGGACGTTTCTACAGACCGTCCTTGCAAAAAGCCAAACTGGTTATCAAAGATTATTATTTGGTTTTCTAAATGCGTACCTATATGTTTTTTGACGAATTTTCCGACGGTTCTAGCAAACACAGACGTATTATGTACTTATGGGGCGATAGTTCTTTGGATCACTTAACGGAGACTTCTTTGGAATTCTTTGCAACGAAAGAGTGCTTCCATCTTTATATAATAGCACTTCAGATGTCATAATACTAAAATTGTAAATATGTTATAGGGGTAAACTATGTGGCTTAAAATTTGTTTAATAAAGCTAAGAGGAACGAAGTCAGGGGAGATAGAGGACGATTTTGACCATTTTGAGAGAATGTCGTGGATTTATTCCATGTGGAGCCATTGAAAACGTTCACTTGAGGAATACAACGACACGGAAAGGAATCCGAATTCACTTCATCTCTATCCCGAGTTTGAGCTGTTAGAGAGTTCGGAGTCGCACGTTTTTCGAAGTGCGTAAGAAACTGGGTAGCGAGTAGATTAGATTTGCCGATAGATGCTCTTCAGAATGGCTCGAGTGGGTCTCCTCCTTCGCGCACAGTATACATTGGATCCGATCGAAAATGTTCGGATAATTGGATGACTCGGAAAACGGCAATTTCGTAGACCGATTCGGATAACGGTGATTTTGCGGAACCCGGATTTTTGGATGATTCGGATACGGCCAATTTCGCGGACCTCGGATTTTTGGATGTTTCGGGTCAGGATATCCAAATCGGATATCCGAAAATGATTTATTCGAATCCAATGTGTAGTGCACGGCAGGGCGGTTCTGCCGTTCTTCCACTGAGATGGAATCTTGCACTCCGATAGGTAGCGTATGAAAAGCCGCGCAAGGGTATTGATGAGCACTGGCGGAAGGTCATTCAGGTGTTCGGGTGTGATCGTGGGGACCAGGTGCTGTGCGTTTCTTCACCGACAAGATGTCAGGTCTCGGAAGGGAAACCATAGAGGACGACGCATCCTGCGGAAGATGGCACGGGAGGTGGACGTGGCTATCGGAGAGATCGGAGTAGAAGTCGCGGATGACCCTCTCCTTTGCCTTTCTGGAAAAGGTGGCGGTTTTATCAGAGCATCAGAGAGTGGTTGGCTTCATCTTGAAGTTGGCTAAATTGCTCATACCCACGTCTGCAGCTTCAGCCAACCCTTGCGCTCCTCTCTAAATCCACTTTTCTCACCTCTATGCAAAGCGTCACAAGCTCAAGTATCCTTTCGCAAGAACGAGGGTCAGGAACCCATGCCCGCCGGTGGTTGTCTGATGTTGTTCATAACGGTGTTTTCCCAAAGGCCGGCAAGAAAAACGCAAAGATCTCATTTCATGGACTCCTACTCGTGAATTTCCTGCCTTCTTTCACAGACACGAAGAACAGCCTTGCGCGAAGGAGGGCAGTGATGTGCTCATTAAATTCTTGTAAAAGCCACCGTTGTAAAGGTGATCAGTCAGTGCATCTTCGTCCCCCCCCCCCCCCCCTCCCCGATCGCTGCTTTAAACACTGTTTGCAGACCTGTTTGACCTCGTCGAACGAGAAGCCGAGTTGCATGAGGTCGAGTGACCGCTCCGCTGGCAGTTTCATGTCGTCGTCACAGACGCTGTTCGGTCGGAAAAGAGGCGCCAACTCAGATGTCGATGAAGACGGCGTTCGTGGCGACTGCAATAACGAGCCAAGATTACGAAGAAATTTCCAGACCCATGTGCTGAGTCGACTCAGCAGAACATTAAACTGAGCCATTTATAATGGTACCTCTGAGACAGAAGCTTGTACCAGACTGTGCAGAGTTGGCGGCGAAAGGTAGCTCTAAAGGACATGTTTTACGTCACTCTAATTTCGTTTCGTTTCAGTGCAGAGATGCGTGAATTGCTGCACAGAAAATGTCGCAATCGCACTTTCCTTTTATCTGAGATCACATATGCTTCTTAGGCCTATGTTATACTTCGGCGACGCGTCGCCGAAGTATAACATAGGCCTCAGGCACTCAATTCACCACGCTCCTCGATTACATAGTTCAACGCTTTGGGTATTCGTGGAGGCCGCGCGCGAATCTAATTCGTTTTACATCAAAACATCCGTTGAGTTTCTTCCCAACTAACACTTCGGTATCGAAACTTGCGACCTCCAGCCTGCCTTCTCCTCGCCAAAAATCGCAATGCGCCGCACAAGATTTGTCGAGACAGTTGCTAGTAAGGATCTTCACCTCAGTGCTGGCGTTGAACGGTCCGAGCTGCTGCCATTGCGCTGCCAGCAAGGATGGCGTTCCGTCGCCGGGCGTACCTGGGTCTTGGAAGCCTTGGCGGTAGGCGCTCAGTGTTGGCGGCTCGAACTTCTGAAACAACCGGGCGTTATCGTGCGACGCAGCGCTGACTACCGCGATCATGCCTCCTTGTTCTGCTTCAGCCGATTCTTCAAGGAAGCGCGCTGGATGTCGGCTGCTCGGCAAATCCTATCGAAGAACACCTCCTTCTGAGGTCCGAGAAACTTTCCCAAACTGAAAACAACGCCGCATACTGAGAGTTCGGTATCGTATAGAAGACGGATCAAACCTACTTGTGAATTTTTCGCAGTTGCTCGAAGGTGATTGCAGTCTTCGCATTGACGCTAGATTCCTTTTGTTGGCGAATATCACGCTCCAATATTTGAATTTCTCGTTCGCAGTCGAAACTCTGAATTTGATTATGCATACCTTCTAAGGATCAACTTGCGTATAGTCGAGCTCTTCACAGAAGGACTAGGATTTCAGTTTCTGAAGTAAATAGAAACCTGAGCATCTGAATTCGATCTATACCATTTTCACGTCAAACTAGACACTTTTCAAATCAAACTGCGAACTCTCCTGAACAAACGTGAGACTTTTGAAAATAAACTGAACATCTTCCAAATCAAAACGAGCGTCTCCTATATTAAACTAGGACTCTTCAACAGATTAGTTTATTTATAATCATTTTCTGCTTAAGGAAGATTTAGCATAACTTTTTTGAAATGTTTAAATTCACCTGCCCCAGTAAGTGAACACACTCTTCGGAATTTTATGAAATTCACAATTTTCAAGGAGAAAGATTTAAGGAGCACAAAGGCAGCAATCACTTAATGTATTGAAAGAAGAGATCGCGCCCTGTACTCGACTAGAACGTCGTCATTTTAACTTGAATGATAATATAAACGCTGTCTACTTGAAACAGGGGTGCAAGTGTACGCGTTTTTATAACTGTTCATTTAGTACAGTAAATTTTTATAAAATTAGAAACAGTGCTGTTTGCTTATTGGGGGAGGTGAATTTAAAAATTTTTTCAATGATGGTATATTAAACTTTCCTTAAGCAAAAAATTATTCTAACCGTGTCGAAGAGTAATACATTTTGATGGGGAAAAAGCTCGTCTTCATTAATAAGATGTTCAGTTTGATTTCAAAAGTGTCAAGCTTGCATAGAAGAGTCTCTAATTTGACGTGAAAATTGTATTTTTTTCAGCAGAAATTGTCGGATAAACTCAAACGCCATTCGCTATCTGTAGCTCACTCACTTCTTAACTTATCACTCCTTGCCATGCCGCAATTTTATTATTGAAGCGACAAGGCTGGAAGCATGGCTGCTGTTCGTCTGTCGTTCTACCCATCCTATTCAGGAAGTCTGGGAAGAATAACTTGTAGACTAACGAAGGGCGCAAGACGAGGAGGCAGGTGAACGTGGCTATTCGAAGATATCTGACATAAGTCGCTGATGACGTCCTCCACATTCCCTTGGGAGAGGCCACAGAGAGCGTTCGTTTGGTCTTGAAGTTGGCCAGGTTCCGGTTTGCGAATGCTCGTTGCCAAATGCTTGTGCTCGCCTACCAACTTGAGCGTCTCCGTCCGTAGATACACGTCTCTTAGTGGTCTTCAAGCCTCAGGCTCTCTTAGCACTCTCGTGGGGATGAAGCACGAAGCAGTCGTGTTCGTCGTCGATGCAGTCCATGACAACATGGTCCCACTTACCAGCATGCGAAGTCTAGACCTCCTCGCTGTTGGCCGCCCTGTGATTCCTCTTCTTGAATTTCGCAGTGAGGCGACACTTGCGCATTAGGTCGTTGATCCGTTGCGGAACTGGCTACGGGACGACTCCCATACCCGTCATAGGGAGGGAGGTTTCTGGCACTGCTAGTTTCGGTGAATACCTCGCACCCTCCGCTAATAATATATATTTCTTCAACACTTTCGGATTTTATAGACGACAACTTTTAGTATTTCTGAGCCCTGCACTTCTTCAAATATGAGTTCGGTCATGCTCACGATTTTGAAAGATTTGAAAGAAGAAGCAAGCACACCAGAAGCGTGAGGCAAGCACTAGACCAAACCGCTTCACGTGTGCAATTGCGACCTACCGGAACTTGCAGCGAACTGAACTTGGAATCTTCTCCTCTGAAACAAAGAAGTGACTGGTTAACTTCCTTAACAAAAGGCTAATCAGGCTCCGCAAACTCACCCAAGCACCTCATTCTTTACACAGGGCGATTGCTGATCTTCTTCCATATCGAAAGCGAAACTCGAACTCGAGATTGTCACACTGAAAGTAACGAAGTGGGCCTTTCCAATTCACTCGTGGAAATGTTAAATATGCCGGATACGGAGGTTTACAAGTAACGCTATCAAAAATCTGATAGTACGTAGTAGCGCAGCGTGTCATATGCAAAATGATAACACTTCTACACGTCCTACTGATTGCCAAAGTGCCACAGATATTGTAGCAACTAGGAGAGTGAAGTGCGTTCCCAAGTCGGCATCCGCGGTAACAAATGTCCTTCTTGGTGACATGCCGTCTATAGCTGAAGGAATTTCCACCTTCCGGGAATCGACAATGTCCACCGACATTTGTCGCACGATCAAAAATTTCTACCTGTTATGAGGCACATCTATCGGTCATCATATTCGCCTGACTCCCACTCATGACCGAACAACCGATAAAAACCGACGACATGTTGAATGATATTGATCGCCTGATTGAACTTCCTTTGATGCCAATCCGAACATCTATGGCTGTCTTCTGAATCTGCACTTTCGACCCAGGACATTTTCCGTGCAGTGCAAAATACAACATATAAAGCTGTGCCGGCGGGCCAACGGATAGAATTTTTCGGTTTTTCATGATTCCAGCAAAGGAACGTTTGAATCGCAAGAATTTTTTAAATGCTTAGGCTCATATTCTTTTGAACAACTCACGGCTAGCAGCTATTCTTGCAATCTGTTCTGTGAACAGAACTGAAAGGCCAGTGCTCGAACGCTGTCTCTCACCGCACTGCAGATATTAGAGATGATTGTTGTGTTATAACATCATCACGAATCGATTAGGTTTAGAATGTTAAGCTAGCAGTCGCAGACATTAGACTTACGAGGGAAGTCCCAAAGAGCGGTTGGCTCGTTTACCTGAACACACCCAACAAAGTGTCCAAGTGGAGTGGAAATGGTACCTCAAACTGGGCACAAAAAGCGTTTTGATTCGTGCCGCCTGCTCTGCTCGTCCTGCCGCCGTTAAACGCGCCGTTGTTGGGAGCATGTTCCGAACGCACAACAGGAATGTGCTCAGGTCCTCAAGAGCGTAAAGAATCTTTCCAACTAGCGCTGGATATACTGCCATTTTAGATGGCTACACGGCTCCACTTCGTCTGCGAAGACTTCAGGCTAACAACAGCGAAAGGTCTCGTCGAGATAAGTTACCGTTTGTGGTCTCCATCGTCTCCGACAACGTCGCGGCTGCATTGCAAAGGGCTATTGTAAGAGCACAGCTACAAAATGATGTTGTCCTAGTGATCACTTCTAATGATATCATCAGACTACAGCTAGATCGGAGAGCTGCATTACATGTCCGAACGGTAGTGTGGGAGATTGCTCGCGAGCAGAAATAGTTGACGAAATTGAGCGCATGAACTGTAACGATAAGTGTATATTGGGGAAGTGCGTAAGACGTTAGCAGTGCGCGTAAAACCTAGCTTCTCTAGGCAAAAGGCGTGGCTCTTTAAGTAGTCCTCTTGGTAGGCATAGGTTGCATGCGCACGATGGTGACGATTACGGCGCAAAATTGCCAATTCTAGCCATGGAGGAGTTAGTATCCGTAGGGAAAGTATTAGAGGCACTCCTGGTCCTTACCAAGAATCCAGCAATGAACAACCGGAATGTGTGTATTATGTCAGACCGGTTGTTTCTGTCCATTACGAGTAAATTTTTTTCCTTTGTCCCCATTGCGATCTCGAGAGCGGGCAGTAGGGGACGTGCACGTCAAAGATTTATTTCTTGTACGGTGAAAGCACAGTATGATCAAGATGCAAATTTAAAAACGACGAAAAATTTAAGAACAACCTAATATTCTATTTATACCAAACTTATCATCTCTGTAATGACGTCTTTAATTTGGTTTTTGGTTACTCATGACAACGCCTGCTGAAGCAACTATTTTGACTTAGAAATGAAGGTCTCCAATAATAGAAATCCTTAAAATAAAAAGAGAGATTTTATCATAATATTAGCAACCTGCCAGCTAATGTCAACTAACTAACTAATGACTAATGTCAAAGAAACTACGATATGTGAAGAAATTCTAAGAAATGTCCTCGCCTACAGCTTTAAACGAGATTTTAACATTTATTTTGCTCACTAAAGAGTAACTATCCAAGGCAGATCATGACGGTAATTTTTGAATTTGTCTTTAATTAGGTGCATCCATAAAAACAAGTTCATCCATTGTAAATCAGATCAAGATTACACTGACCTTCAGATAAAGGATTGATTGGTATCACGTATTTTCACTAGTTTGCTAATTTTTGGCCTTTTTGTGAACTTTTAGTATTCCATAACAAAACTAATAATAGTTATTACGCTCGTGGAAGTGGATAGACGACGTTTGGTGGTTCGGCGTGGAGGTCTATTTTTTTGTTGGATGGTCAGGTTGTTCCTTGCCGCTTCAATCAAGTCTCTCACCGTTTCTGCCCTACTTTCCACTCCTTCCCTCGTGGTTGTGGATTTCCACATTAGGCCGCGTTTAGGCCTTGTTTAGTGCGACGCGCGACGCGATGCCATGCGTAGTGGCTGAATTGATCAATCGCGTCGCTCGATCAATTTGGCCATTACACATGCATCGCGTCGCGCGTCGCGTGCACATTAAACAAGACCTTATACTTCGACGCCGAGCGAAGCGAAGCCACATATAGTGGCCATATTGATTGAGATTAATTCGGCTACTTTACATGCCGTCGCGTCGCTCGGCGTCGGAAGTATAAGGCCTTGTTAGTGTGCACGCGACGCGCGACGCGATGCATGCGTAGGGCCTTTGTCATACCATCGCTCACCCCGAGCGACGCCAAATGATGTGCTCCCGTATCGATCGGGCGGCGCGATGGGATCGATATGGGTGCATATCATTAGGCGTCGCTCGGGGTGAGCGATGGTATGACAAAGGCCTAGTGGCCAAATTAATCGAGCGGTGCGATTGATCAATTCGCCCACTACACATGGCATCGCGTCGCGTGTCGCGCGCACACTAAACAAGGCCTAAACGGGGCCTTAGCCGCCTTTTATGCTTTCGGCGAGATGGCTGACATAGCTATCGATTTTTCGCACCGCATCGCTTTCATACTCCGCCGCCCCAAAACACCATATTTGACGGAATTTTGGGTTACGGTGTTTGGCGAATCGCGCCGCGGGAGGGGAAGGCGCGGCGCGGCGAAATCAGCTGCGGCAACCAACAGAACAAAAAGGGTGTGGCAAAATGATGGCACTATTGTACTTTCAGGACTCCAGAGGGGGAGGAGAGTTCGAAAAAGTTTTTCGACTAAGCTTCGCCCGGGGTGGGGGGTCACTTAGGATGCTGATGACGAATCTCACATCCGCTTTGAAATTTAGGCCGATGACGGTAGATTACGGTAGGTTCGGGAGACTAAGGCTGTCGAGATTATAGTGACCGATTTCGCCCAAAATGGCCTAGGTGGTTATTTGGGGGTGCTGATCGCGAATCCATTTTTCGTATTAGGCTGGAGTTTGGGCGAAATCGGTGACCATGACTTTAGTCACCCACACCTACCGTAACCTAGGAGGAGAGTGTAGATCTGTAGACATTCCTGAAGTTTTACATACTATGCCAAAAATGTTTAGTGCACAATGCCCCCGGAATGGCCATATGAGAGAGAATTCCGACTCCAGCCTTAAGAGAGGACGATGAGTACCTTCCAGCAATTTTACTTTTGGACCCGCACATGTTGCAAAATAAAAGGTCGTTTAGTGCCATTTGTACTGCAGGAGATTCGAATTAACACCACAATCACCAGTTTCAACCATAGGGAGAACGGACGACTTCGACCCCAGCCTTAAGAGAGGATTCGTCGCTCCCCACAGGAAACCCACCACTAACATTAGCAAGATGAATTCCGCTGATAGCCGGACGAATCCTTCCTGTTCTGGTTCTCCAATGACTCATGGATTGTCTCCTCCGTCATCCTTAGCGAACGGACTGTAGCAAGCAGAAGCTCGTGGCCTCGCTTCGTCGGCGCTCCCCTTTCTAAAGGCCCGGCACAATTCTGCGGCAACGCCGCTCGCCGCTATGGTTAAAGATAGGCAGGGACGCCACCGGCGGCGAGCTCTGCGTCTCCACCCTGTGGTTAAGGATAGGGCCGCGGCGTTGCCGCAGAAGTGTGCCTTGAAGGCCTTAACTGCAACCGCTCAGCGGCGCGTCAAACTCGAGGCGCGCCGCGGCGGAGTATAAAAGGCGCCTTAGGCCAAGGTGCGCTTTCCGAGTCATTGCTGCAAGTTGTTGTACTTACTCTAATTTCTTTTGCCTTCCTATATCTTTCGTACACCCTTTTTCACAGTTTTTCTGTAGTGTCCATTTTTATAATGCATCTAGCATTTACCTCTTCATAGTTGGTGCTCGTCATGCCCAACATCATCAGAGGCATTCATCACCACTCACCGTCCTCTAACGGTAAAAATACCCCCAAATTGGGGGAATTTTCACCGTTAGAGGGCGGTAAGCGGTCGACGAATCCAGCCACAGGAGTGGCTCAGGTTAGACTGTTGCAATCCTATGTTGCTTTCCCTACCCTTCTACTCGCCACAAGGGGAAAGAAGTATTGCCTATTTGGCTTTCGTCTAAGGGCGCGGCTGAAACAAAAACAAAGCGACTGCTTCCCTTTACATTCTTTTGCATGCAAAGTTACTAATACACTTACATGGCTTCACTCTTTTATAGCTTACATAATCGGCTCAGCTAAACCTGCAACAGCAAGAGCAACGGCTGTGCTGTAGTAGTGCTCTCGTTGCGCAGGAGCGGGTTGTGGCTTCCGATTTTTCACACATTAGCTTTGATACTCGACAATGTCTGCTATGCATATTTCAACATTTTTTTGAATAAGCGACTGGTAGCAATTAATAATGAGTTGAGTAATTTAGTTTTCGACGTCAGAAACGTATGACAGTTTCTCGATTAGCACAACAAATCCATCATACAGGGTTTTGGAGAAATTAGTACCGCACGGTCAAAAGTGCGATTGGCGACGCCAAAATATCGCCTCAAAGCGTCGCATGCTCACAACTCCTTCAGTTTCAGGTTTTTCGAAAAAAAAGTTGGCACCATTCGAATAGCCTCTTCGAGATCTACACAATCGTGTATACATCTTTACCGGAACACCCATATTTTCGCCGTGGGTGGCCAAAAATGACTGGAGCGGGCTTTTGCGATTAGAGCAGCTTATTTCTCAGGACATGTGTGCTTTCGGAATATCTCAAGCATGCGCGCTGTCATACCAGGAGTGCTCCGAGAGTGCACCGGGCACAATCTGCACAGAATCGAGTGGGCGAGCGCATGTTCACTGCGCTTCTATCTTCTATTATTGGGAAATGCGAAATCCTCAAGACTATTTCGAACCGTTTACAGAATGTTATCAGAAATTTCCAGCCACCCCACTCAGGATTAGCTCCAATCTGTCCTAGCGGAACCTTGGTGTGCGCCGTGTACAATGCGTACAGAGAAGAACCTATCCATCGACTGGATTCGATATCTGGTAGAGTGAGCGTTTGGAGAGTTTCATCAGAAATTTGCAGTCGCCCCAGTCAGGAACTGCTCTAAGACTGTTCTGCTAGCCTTTGGAGTGCGCTGTGAACAATGCATATACAATCGAACCTATCAATCGAGTGGGGCGACCGCTCGCAAATTGCACGCGCCGGCCTGTTCGGAGTGCAATAACTCTGTCAAGTTCGAACCGTTTCGTCTGCAACTTGCAGGTCTTGTAGGCACTAACGGTCTAGTAGTGCACTGAAGTGAAATGGTGTAGCTTAGGAAGAGGCAGTGTTACAGGGCAGTGTTACAGGGGTGCGAAGATGCGGATGGGGCTTGTGTGACGCATTTTCCCCGATTTCGGTGAACCACTGCGGGAAGACGCGGAGAGCTAAAGGCCTTAAAATGCGTAGGCGAACAGAGCGCTTAAGGTACTTTACGATGACGTGCTCAGTACTCCTTAGCTGCTTAAATTGCCTTAGCCCCAGCTGTCAGTTTAAAGCGGCGCAAGATAGCGGTCAGAGTTTCTTGCGCTTTTACTCGCCCATATTTGAGTTTTCGACACCCACAATAGTACCGCTCTGTTCTGCTCGAAAAGCGCTGCCGAAGGGTATCAAACAAATGTACCGGTTTTGGGAACATTGATTTTTTGACAGTTTTGCATCGAGGACGAGGCCGCTCAATACCGCGGCTGACGGACGATGACGTCATCGAAAATCGATATCTTCGAATTGGACCATGCTTGACACCATTCGATAGAGCTTTTCATGCTGAGTTGAAGATGTTACTGAGAGTAGGAAAAACTGTAATCTGGGCGACTAACAGCGCGGAGAACTTCTGCCGTTGTTGCGCTAAATTGCACGCACGGGCGTGTTTGGAGCGCGGTAACTCTGTCATGTATGAACCGTTCCAGTTGCAGCTTTTGTAGGCAGTAAATTGTCCTAGTGGTGCGCTGAGACACAGCAATGCAGCTTATGACTGGACAAAGTTACAGCAGTGCGAAATTGCAGGTTAGCCTTGTGTGACACGATTTTTTCCAATTTCAGTCGACCCCCCCCCTTATTCGCTCACATTTGAGTTTTGGACACTTGCTATAACACCATTAGCTTCATCACGAAAAGCTCTATCGAACGATGTCAATCTCGACCAATTTCAGAAAAATCGATTTTTTGACAATTTCCCATCGAAGACGGGGCGCCTTACCAGGTTGGTTAGGCCAAACCTGCGCGTACGATGGCGTCATCGAAAATCGATATTTTCGAAATTGGCCAAATTTTCTCGTCCAAAATCATCTAGAGGTTATTTGGGACGCTGACTACGATCCGACGTCCGTTTTCGAAAATTCCACCGATTTCGGTAGGTTTTGGATTTTCTTCTGGATAATTGAGGATGGTCGGGTCAGGATCACGATTTTGCTCAAATTTCGTCTACGGGCAGAGGTTATTCGGGGTGCCGAACACGATACCAAAGCATATTTTGCCGAATAAGGCCCATACCAATAACTGAGAGTGATCGGTGATCCTGACCCGACCACCCTCAAATGGAAATACCCTAATGAAATCGGCGGAATTTTCAAGAACTGACGTCGGATTGGTAATCAGCTACCCAAATAACCGCCTAGATGATTTTGGAGAAGTTTGCACTTTTTGAATTGGTCGAGAGAGCGACACCATCGACACCATTCGATAGAGCTTTGCGTGATGAACAAAAAAAATTTCTGAGAGTGTCGACAACCCAAATATGGGCGAGTAAAAGGGCAGGAAACTTCGCCCGCTAAGTCCGCCGCCCTAAAATGGCAGATGCGGCTAAGGCAGTTAAGGCAGCTGAGAAGTTCTGAGCAGGTCATCGTAAAGTACCTTAAGCTCTCTGTTCGCATACACATTTTAAGGCCGTTAGCTCACCGCGTCTTCTCGCAGTGGTCCACCGAAATCGGAGAAAATGCGTCACACAAGCCCCATCCGCATCTTCGCACCCCTGTAACACTGCCTCTTCCTAAGCTACACCATTTCACTTCGGTGTACTACTAGACCGTTAAACCTACAAGACCTACAAGTTGCAGCCGGTGCGGTTCGAACTTGACAGAGTTATTGTGCTCCGAACAGGCCCGCGCCTGCAATTTGCGAGCGGTCACCCCACTTGATTAATAGGTTCGATTGTATATGTATTGTTCACAGCCACTCCAGAAGCTCTCCGGAAAGATTCGGACAAATCCTATAGAGCACGGCTGGAAATTTCTCATAAAGTTCTCCAAGCGCTCACTCTACAAGCGGTCGCACTCACTCGATTGATAGGTTCGATTGTATATGCATTGTTCACGGCGCACTTCAAAGGCTAACTGGACAGTCTTAGAGCAACTACTGACTAAGCGCTGCAAATTTCTGATAAAGCTCCCCAAACGCTCAGTCTACAAGCTGTCCCCCCCCCCCTCAATTGAAAGGTTCGATTGTATATGCATTGTACACGGCGCACACCAAGGTTCCGCTAGGACAGATTGGAGCTAATCCTGAGTGGGGTGGCTGGAAATTTCTGATAACATTCTGTAGACGGTTCGAAATAGTCTTGAGGATTTCGCATTTCGCAATAAGAGAAGATAGAAGCGCAGTGAACATGCGCTCGCCCACTCGATTCTGTGCGGATTGTGCACGGTGCACTCTCGGAGCACTCCTGGTATGACAGCACACTGGCAACGTACACCACGCTTGAGATACCCGAGAGCATGCATGTCCTGGGAAATAAGCTACTCTAGTCGCAAAAGCCCGCTCCAGTCATTTTCGGGCCACCCACGGCGAAAATGTGGGTGTTCCGGTAAAGATGTATACACGATTGTGTAGATCTCGAGAGGCGAATCGAATGGTCCAACCTTTTTTCAACGAACCTAAAACTGAAGGAGTTACGAGCATACGACGCTTTGCAAATCCCGCTTTTGACCGTGCGGCATGGGCGGTATTGCATGTACCTTGGGCGAGCCTCACATCCTGAAAGGCATTGTTTTGCGCTTTGTTTTGAAAAAAAATCGCGGAACTTCGGATGAGAGTGTTGTTTTAGTAGGAAGCCTAAAACAGAATGTCATTTTTTGCTCGGACTTTCCGCTTTTCGATTCGGTGGACCAGTGATCTTTGTGTCTAATTTGACATCAAGAATCTCCATCTGGCCTCAGTGAGCTTGAATAAGCAAAGGGTTGGTGCAGAATTGATGCTTAGCTTTTGTTTGTTAGATTAAGATCATGAAATAAGGTTGTGCACATATTTCTGGCACACACTGGAGATGAAGGTGTTGCATCCCGCCACAAAACTTTTTCGGGTGCGTTACGTTAGGTGTCTCCCATTACTGTAGGAGCGGAGCAATGCGCTCAATTACGGTAGGCGGACCTGGTGCCGCACTCACCACGGGCGAGATTTCACTCCGAGATTAGCCGAATTGAGCAGAGCGCGCATTGCTGCCATGGAGTAGATTCCGTGCAGAACCATACCGGACCTGATTCCTTTTATTTTTTGCTCTGCATTCTCCTTTTCTGCAAGTGTTGGGCCCGACCACATGCCGCCTCTGAGATTACAAAGTCGAAATAATAATAGGAACAACACGTCAAGTTTCTTCCTTTTTTAGGCCGGCAGCAGAGTCTTGTGGGTGCCGCGGACCCGCCATGACAACGGGGGTGGTGCGGCGCCGCAAGGGCTGCTGTACGCAACACTGCGTACTTTTGCCAGCAGTTACGACCTCTACGAATGTCAGAGATGAAGTAAGCAGAGCGCTTTTTCTTTTGTAAAGAAGCGTTTTCTAAGTCAAGTTAGGAGTTCTTGAATCTAAGCCCCGAAATCTAATAGAACATTTCTTATAACTCAACAGTTCTGTGCCATTTTGCGCTTGCTCTCTTTTTTGTCGATCTGCCTCCACTAAAAGTTCCTGGCTTGTCAAGCAGCTCGAAGATAATGTGCTAGCCCTTGTGATGACAGCGTTCTGTCTGACGCCCTGTTGAGTCCGGGAGGTCTGATCGATGTAGTTATACCTCGTACTAAAAGAACGGTCTGCTTTCTTGTTGCATTTCTGTGCAAGGGTTCTCCTCAAACCTCAGATGACTAACTTGTGACTGGAAGGTCACGGAGATTTTCCAAGCAATTAAGGTTACCTAACATCGTACTAAGGTTTTTTTTGGGTTACGTTTTGAGTGCAGGATTCCATACACCTCCATTTGTCGACACTACCGGTGATTATATTGTTGGTTGTCAAGCTTCTTTATGGACAGAGATTATGCACAACCTACTATATCCCTAGTATGTAGATTCGTTTAAAAAAATGTTTAGAATAGATGAACCATAATGGACACCCATCTACCACGCCCTCCGGCGGGTCTCACCCGCAGCTCCTGGCGCTGCGGGTGAGAGCCGCCGTGAACTGCGGCAGCCCTCGGGGACCTTTGCGTGCGGCGGCTCCGCGACAACTCGTCCGCGCCGCGGCTTCCACCACAGTGGCAGCATGGGCCCCACTGCGGCGGGAGCGATATGGACCAGTTCTCGGGGTGCTGCCGCGAGACTCTGTAGAGGCCCTTACACTTTTTTAGTGTACGATAGCTTTGTAGCTTTCGCTCAGGCCATGTTCCCTTTTCAACTTCTCCTTTGTTTTCTTTTACCTGTTTTATAGTTCGTTAGTGAATGCAGTCCTTACTGGCACGTGATATTTATTGCCTTCGTTGAAGTGCGTAATAAGGTGACCCCCCCCCCCCCCCTCCATCAGGAGTCACTCGGAACCGAAAGCATATGAAAACTAGAAGGGCAAATAGAAAAAAGCAAGAAATGAACAAAGTCGTCAATCGCCACCCTACGACAGAAAGTCTGCTCCACAGCGTATGTTGTTCTCTGTTCATCCGTTGCACCTCGTCTAAGGAGGGGTTAACAACCCGCACGGTACCGTAATCGGGGGTCGGTGGCAGGCGGCGGTGGCGCGCTACCGTAACTCCGGGAGACACCTAACGACGAACCCCGACTTTTTCGGGCGGACGCATCAAATTGGCACCGTCAAATTAGGTGTCGGTAGTGAAATCACGGACATGCCCCTTTTTTACGTCTTTCCAGTAGTAGACGTGCCAAGAAGGATTATTCGGACCTGAGGACACGTTTGCTGCAATGGGTGGTACGAAACAGATAAAATACTGGCCCCAGAAGTTAAAGGAAGGGCTCCTAACCTGAATTATTCAAGAATTCTTCCTGATTATACAAAGTCGTTGTCCTAAGGAGACTGGCGAAAGCTCCCTCCAAAGATTCCTTTCCGGGCAAAATTCAGGTCGATTTTTGATGCCACCACTTGGTTTTCCTAAGAGAGCATTCGTTACACTTTCCAAAAGAAGCTCAAGCAGCACGCTTTGTGTTTTCTGAGTGGGTTGAATTCAGTCATTCATGTCAGTTCACACGACTCTAGAATGAATATTATGGCAAGAGTGTTAGGTGGGTAGTGCTTTTACAGACGATTGATTTTAGATCGCTAAGATTCCATAAATCGTTTCTATCCAGCCAAAAATAACGCACTATGTTGCTGGAAATGAATCAGCCTCAAAATACTCAACAGGGTTCTCAAGTCGTTAGTTCCAAAAGCACATTATCCAGCAGTTACGTGACCCTTAAAATGTTTGTATAGCTTAGAAAAGATAACGAAGAAATAGAAGAATTTCCTAGCTGAGCGTTTAGTTTTTTATTTTTCACAACTTTGCGATTAAACGAAATGACTGAGTGACCTGATGATCTTCTGGTTTGTACAGCACTCTGACATCCCTTTATAAAAAGTTGTTGTTCACTTAGCTCTTACCCCATCGTAGAGTATCCTGATGGAGTAGCGTTAGCAATGAGCGTTGGGCTCAGTTCCTTACAAGACGAGTAGTGTTCAAGAGTTTCGGCTACGAAATCTTCTTGCAGCTTCATGATTTATAACGGGGCTTAAACACCTTTCGGTTCGCAGAAGGATGCACGCGAGCTATCTGCAGGTTTCCCTTAAAAAGTGAACGCCGTGTACCAGACATCTCTACAAAGGATAAGCACTGATATGCTCATCTGCTGGCCACCCAATCCATTGTACTAGTATAGTATGTTCCAAATACCAAAGGGTTTGCTCTTTTCTACAGCACTATTTGCTCCTGTTGCTATTATACAATGGTGTGTTCAGTGTGTCCATATTTTTGTTACACTTTTAACGGTTTTATTACGATTACGTTTCTGCGCTTTCGCCTTCTTCGAAGCCTGGAAAAGTGGGATATTCGCAACACTACCGAAATCGAGTCGACAAACCAGTCAAAACACTCAACAATCAGCCTAATAAAAGTGACTCTCTTGGTGTATTGGTCAATAAGACCACAACGATAATCAAAGATGTCATACGAACGTTCATTGTAGGTCGAACCTGGGGAACTAAGAGTCTTCCGAAGGCCCGCAACCGCAGTCTTTTTAGGACATCGACTTTGTATAAAGTTCAATCCATAATCCAGGAAGGATTCTCGAATAATTCAGGTTAGTAGCCCTTCTTTTAAGCTCTGGGGTCACTAGTTTATCCGTTTCGCACCTCCTTCTTGTAGCAAACGTGTCATCAGGTCCGAATAATCCTTCTAAGCACGTCTACTAACGTAAGACGTCAAACAAGGGCGTGTTCGGGATTGCACTCCCAACACCTAGTTTGACGGTGCCAACTGGATGCGTCCGCCCGAAAAAGTCTTGTCATCCCGTCCACTGATAAGTCTAATAAAGAGGTGTTGGGTTCCTTGAGTGATAGCCAGGTACATGTCTTCTGGTCATTCACCGGGAAGACCGTGCAGATCAACCGTACGGACCGTTCCAAAGCGGCCTTTTTGAATAATTTCTTCGTAAGTCACGTACTCGTGAAAATAAATATATATTTGGACTCAACAGTTCGAGCTCTATCTTTTGGCATATAAATCTCACGATCAGTAGAATTGAATAAAATGAATGCATATCGGCCCGACAGAATCAATCAAGTGGGCGCGACAACCTGTAGAGCAAGTAGTTTTATCGGAAGTTTCCAGCCGTCCTAATCAGGAACTGCTCTAAGACTGTTCAGCTTGCATTTGGAGTGCGCTGTAAACAATGCATACAGAATCGAACCTATCAATCGAATGGGCGCTACAGCTCGCAAATTACACGCACGGGCGTGTTCGGAGCGCAATAACTCTGTCGAGATTGAATTGTTCCGGCTGCGGTTCGTGAATTTTGTAGGCAGTAGAAAGCTTTAATAGTCCGCAAAAGCAAACCGTTGTAGCTTTTAAACGGGCGAAAATGTAGAAAAAAATGAAAATTAGAAATGTGACACGATTTTTTCCAATTTCAGAAGACAGCTGTGGCAAGACGCGATGGGCTGACGGCCTACCAATGCATGGGAGGACAGACCACTTAAGGTAGTTTGCGAGGAAGTGCTCACGAATTCCCATCTGCCTAACCTGCCTTAGTACTAACCGCCATTTTAGAGGGCAGCGGTGACGTTTCTTCCGCCCTTACTCGCCCACATTTGAGTTTTCACCACTCGCAATGATACCATTCTATTCAGATTAGAAAGCTCTATCGAATGGTGTCAACTTGACCAATTCTAGTAGTATCGATTTTTTGACAATTTCATATCAGAGGCGGCTCAAGGCTACGGCAGAAGGAAGATGACGTCATCGAAAAACGATTTTTCCGAAATCGGCCGAATTTCCTCTCCAAAATCACCTAGGCGTTATTTGGTGCGCTGATTACGAATTCGACGTCCGTTTATGAAAATTCCGCTTTCTGTAGGTTACCTACCGTTTGAGGATGGTCGGGTCAGGATCACCGATCACCCTCTCTTATCGGTATGGGCGGTCCCCCATAATCGGCCAAATGGGCTTCGGTATCGTGTTCGGCACCTCGAATAACCTCTGCCCTTAGACGAAGTTTGAGCAAAATCAAAATCGGTGATCCCGACCCGACCACCCTCACTTATCCAGAAGAAAATCCAAAACCTATCGAAATCGGCGGAATTTTCAACAACGGACGTTGGATTCGTAATCAGCGTTCCAAATAATCTTCTAAATGACTTTGGACGAGAAAATTTGACCAATTCCGAAAACAACGAATTTCGATGACGTCACGTCCTTCTGAGCCTTGAGCCGCCTCGCCTTTCATGCGAAATTGTCAAAAAATCGATAGTCCCAGAATTGGCCGAGATTGACACCATTCGATAGAGTTTTCCAAGCTGAACAGAGTGGTGTCATTGCGTGTGGTGAGAACTCAAATATGGGCGAGTAAGGGCGGTAGAAACGTCACTGCTGCCCTCCGCCGCTCTAAAATGGCGGCTGGTACTAAGGAAAGTTAGGCCGGAGCATAATTCCATCGCTGCGATGCCATCGCGGCGCTTAGTTCATGGCCATTCCGCCGCACGCGGTCGAATAGTGGAAGGAAAATGTTTCATGTTCGTCTGTCGTTGAATCTTGGCATTTTTTCCTGTGCTGTAGGATCTCGTGTGAAACTGTTGAGCCCAGATTGATATACTTCTTTATTCGGCTTACGTTTTGGCGTAACCGCCTTTTTCAGAGCCTTGAGAAGACAAAAGGAGTTGGGGAAATTACCCGCCCAAGGATCATTTCAAGTTACAGAAGCTCCAGGAGCAAGTGGTAGAATGAGACAAAAGGGGAGTAAGGCAACCCGACTGACCTTATGGAGACAGCCGAGAGACTACTAAGTCACCCTCGGATGGAGAAAGACGTGGATAAATGAGATTCTACCTTCGGGCCACATCTTCAAAGACTTTCTGGTTGGCGTCCTCCTGCGTGAAGGCCACAGAGGTCGGCAAATGGGGCCAGCTCCTGGAAAACGGCCACCCGCTCCTCTTTTCTGTTAATTGCGGGGTTCTTGAACGCAATCCACAAGGCCTCCAGGGTTTTCCGCGCTATCGGACTCGCGTGCTAAGATCGTTACTTCCACACCAATCGCTGTGCCATTGTGGATTCGCAGTCTGTGCTCTCCCAAGGGAGTACCTTGCACTTATTCAACCCATCCGCATGTTCTTTCACCCTGACCCAAAGAAGTCTGCCCGTCTCGCCGATTTATTCTTGCTTGCATTCGGAGCAAGTAGTGAGATACACCGTACCAACCACTCTGCAGTCACCTTCCCTACGGTACGGACAGACCATGCAACACGGCGTGGTGCAGGTGTTATCATTTCGATACCACCTGGTTTGAAAGGTGCTCTGAGAGAGACGGACTTCTGGGTTGAGGAACGGTAACTACTCATCTGTCGATTTTTCCCTTGGAGCTTAATGTGCTTCGCTTGTTGATTGAGCAAATGGAAACAGATGTCCATTTCGTTTTGCGTGGGGCACACGATGAAGCGGTCGTCTATATACCGACAGTACAGTAAGGGCCTGTGCTCCAGCACGGACCTCTCTATTTTGGAAGTATATCAATCTTAGCTCAACAGCTTCACGAGATCCTACAGCACAAGTCAAAGGAAACTTCGCCGGAACCGTCGCGGTCGGCATGCGCGATGGCTTCCCGCGCCCATTCGCGTCGCTCTGCAAGACTCACCGCCGCGATTTCATTGCGGCGACGGGAAGTATGCACAAGGCCTTAGGCAGATGGGAATTTGTGAGCACTTCGTCGCAAACTACCTTAAGTGATGTGCTCGCCTATGTGTTTGTAGCCCGTCAGCTCATCGCGTCTTCCCATGGTCATCTGAAATCGGAAAAAATCGTGTCACACAAGGCTAACCTGCATTTTCGCACCGCTACAATTTCGCAAGTTTAGAAGCTACAACGGTGTACGTTTGTGGACCACTAAAGCATTCTACTGCCTACAAAACTCACGAGCCGCAACCGGAACGATTCCATCTCGACAGAGTTATTGCGCTACGAACACACGTGCAATTTGCGAGCTGTCGCGTCCACTCGATTGATAGGTTCGATTCTGTATTCTGTTCACCCTGTATTGTATTGTTGTATTCTGTATTCTGTTCCACCACGGATCTCCCTCGATAGAGAGCCCTCGGGCTCGCATGTTAAGAGGGATCTCGGGCCGCTTGTCACAGGGCCACGTGGCGCGTTCCCGGGTGGTGGATAGGGGAACTAAACGCGAACCAAATGCGACCGTGCACTGCCCAGAGACGCAGGTGGGATGCAGGGGATGGACTCCTTGCTCCTGCTGCGTCGGGTCGGCGCGTTCCTTGTGCGTGGGAGCGGCATGTTCATGCACAGTGTGCGTGGATGTGTCCGTGACTGTGCGAATTGTAACTGTGTCGGCTCGGCCAAAAGCTTGCACTCGGTAGACTGGGAGTACATGTAAGGCGATTCGAGGCCGCCTTAAGTCTCGCCCCGTCCCTTCGGGCAGTCTGGCTGGCTGCCCGAAGTTCTTCGCCCGCACGACAGAGCCTGACTAGCTACCGTGTGTATTGGAGTCAAACACAGCAGCACTAAAGGGCCTCATTCCCCTGACCCCGAAAGAGCCCCATTTCTGCAGCGATGGGAAGGACGAGTACGGAGAGGCTGCTAAAATCTCAGGGCTTACCAGGCTGCGCAAATTGAGAAAGACTAGGATGACGATCTGTACTTTCAACGCCCGCACGCTCGCATCGGAAGCATCCGTCGAGGACTCCTGATGATGCAAGCCAGGAAGATCAAGTACGACGTCATCGGACTGACCGAGACGAGAAGACACCACCCCCCACACGCCGCCTAGACTCCGGAGAAAAACTGTTCCTCGGAACATGCGACAGCACGGGAGTAGGCGGCGTTGGTGTCCTCGTCAACACGCACTTGGCCATGAACATCGATTCGTACGAGTCTCTGACAGGCCGAATCGGACGTCTGCGACTGAAGCGATGTGGCTGCGTGCCAGCTTTGACTATGTTTGTCGTGTATGCCCCAACATCCGACTACGACGACGAAGAGGTTGAAGCCTTGTACGTGGAGCTGGACAAGTTCTATAAAGAAGATCACACCTTCTACAAGGTGATCGTCGGCGACTTCAACGCCAAGATCGGGCCACGACGGTCGCCGGAAAAACTTCACATCGGAACCCACGGTTTGGAGTGGAACAAGCAAGGTGAAAGGCTGTCTGAGTTTACCATGTCGACCAAGACCATCCATGGAAACTCACAGTTCCAGATGCCTCCCTCTCTACGATGGACCTGAGAATCCCCGGTGGTCAGTTCCACAACGAGATCGACCACATCATCTTCAACCGCAAGTATTGCCTGACCGACGTTTCCGTTGTCCCCAAGTTCTACAAGGGATCGGACCACCGCCTCCTTCGCGCGAGGTTCCGCTTTTCGCGTCAAGGAGAGAAGGCCGTGAAGTTTAAAAGAGGAGTCCCAGAACGACCATCAACTGGGACCCTTACACCTCTCTCGCCGGCCTTTGGGAAGATACCGTTATGGACAACATCGACGAGGAATACGACCGCTTCGTGCACCATCTCCGCGATAGTGCTAAGGGAGCCGAGAGCTTGAAGACCACCAAGAGACGCCTGTCTCCGGAAATTCTCGAGCTGATACGCCAGCGTGGAGCAGCACGAGCGTCAGGCATCTACCACTTGACGTCCGAGCTTGCGAAGCTATGCAGAGCGGCGATAAAGAAGGATCTTAAGGAGAGAAGGGCGGGAGTGTTGGCTGAAGCAGCAGAGACAGGGTTGAGCATCCGCAATGCCCGCCGGAACTTCGCCAACTTCAAAACCAAGATGACCGCTCTCCGACGTTCTGACGGAACCGTCACCTCTTACAGAAGGACCATGGAGAAGGTCATCCACGACTTCTACTCCGATCTCCTCGATAGCCACGTCCACCTGCCCCTACGCCATCTTCCGCGGGATGGATACGTCGTCCCCTCTGTTCTCCCTTCCGAGATCCGACACGCCATCTCATCGGTGAAGAAACGTACAGCACCCGGTCCCGACTGGATCAGACCCGAACAGCTGAAGAACCTACCGCCAGCGCTCATCAACACCCTGGCGCGGCTCTTCACGCGCTACCTGTCGGAGTGCAAGGTTCCATCTCAGTGGAAGACAGCAAGACCGTCTTGCTGTACAATAAGGGAGACGTGCACGACATTGGCAACTATCGCCCGATCTGCCTGCTGTAAGTAGTCTACAAGCTGCTCGAGTGATCCTAAATAGGATCAGCAGAACGCTGGACGAAGGACAGCCATGCGAGCAAGCAGGATTTCGGAGAGGAATCAGCACGATCGACCACATACACACCATTACGAAGCTTATCGAAGTCTCGCGAGAGTACAAGCTTCTGCTGTGCCTTACGTTCATCGACCTGAAGAAGGCATTCGACTCTGTCGAAACTGAAGCGGTCGTCGACGCCCTGCTCACTCAGGGTGTTCCTACTCAGTACATCGGAGTTCTTCGAGAGCTGTACATTGGATTCACGACCAAGATCTCACCATTCTCCAACGACGTCGTCATCGACGTGAAGAGAGGGGTTCTGCAGGGGATTTCATATCCCCGAAGCTCTTCAGCGCCACCCTCGAAAACGTCATGCGCGAACTAGAATGGAAAGACATGGGAGTGAAGGTCGACGGTCGGCAACTGCACCACCTTCGCTTCGCTGACGACATCGTACTCATAGCAGCGATCATCATCCAGGCGAATGCTGGCCGAGTTCGATCGTGTATGTGGGAACGTTGGACTGCAGCTGAATCTTACAAAGACGATGTTCATGAGGGACGGACAAGTTTCTGATGCCCCATTCTCGCTCAACGGAACGTACATCCCCGAATGCTCCAGCTACGTGTATCTGGGTCGCGAAGTCAATATGGCCAACGACCTAGCGCCAGAGCCGAGCTGGTGGAAACGAGCGGCTTGGGGAGCCTTCAAGAGCGTCGAAGAAGTCGCGAAGAAGACGAAGAACGTCCGACTCCGTGCCCACCTATTCGACCCTACCGTTCTTCCTGCCCTAATATACGCCTCAGAGACCTGGGCTGTACGAAGGCAGGATGAACACGCGATCAACGTCGCGCAGCGTGGAATCGAGAGGACGATGCTCGGAGTGACACGACTCACGCAAGTGAGAGAAGGCCTCCGGAGTTCCGAGCTTCGCCGACGTTCGAAGATCAGAGACGCTGTCGCGTGGGCCAAGTTGTCGGAAATTAGGTGGGCCGGCCACGTAATGCGCTTCGCAGACACCCGCTGGACGAGAGCCGTCACTGACTGGATTCCGCGAGATGTCAAGAGAACACCAGGATGCCCACCAACGCGTTGGTCGGACTTCTTCGTGAAAGCCCTGAACGACCGCTATGACGCTCTTCGTGTCCCTCGAACGAGGAGGATCCATTGGAGCACTCTGGCACGCGACAGGGACGAATGGAGACGTTGCTGGCGCCCGCTCGAGCAAGTCGATCAACGGGACGAGAGGTGATACAGGTGATGCATTGCTCACAGCGCACTCCAAATGCAAGCTGCACAGTCTTAGAGCAATCCCTGATTAGGACGGCTGGGAACTCCCGATAAAACTACTTGCACTACAGGTTGTCGCACCTACTCGATTGATTCCGTCGGGCCTATATGCATTGTTCAACTCTACTGGGATTTATATGCCAAAAGGTAGAGATCGAGTTGTTAAGTTCAAATGTATAACTATTTTCACAAGTACATGATTTATGAAGAGGTTATGCAAAAAGGCCGCTTTGAACCATACCAATGCGGCTATGTCGATCTGCGCGGTCTTCCTGGCGAATGACCGGAAGACCATTTTTATTCTGCTTCGTTGTACATCGGTGATTGTTGAATTGAAGAAGTCTACTACATAAACGTCATCTTAAGGAAAACAATGCACACGATTACCGTTATTATTCTATTCTCCACTTATTTGTCTACAATACTTCAAGCAGAGAATAAAAAACCAATAAAAGTAAAGGTTCAGCTTACACATTCCGCTTGCCTCGCGGGGGAAAGCACCAACTACATGATTATTGATGGCGTAGGAGTGTACTTCACCAATGATTCCGACTACATCTACAGTGGCATATATGTACCGTTCCGTAAACCGTTGGGCAATGGACTGGTGCAGGAAACCGTGCAAGATCAAGACACGTCGGTATTAAGTGGACCTATTCTCACCGACAACAGCACGTTCAAGTATCAAGCTGTCTTGGCGGTGCGAAGGACTTACCTTATCAGGGAGAATCCCATATTTTATTTCTACACCGACGCAGTTATGGACTGGAAGAACAATCCCGGAGGATGGGAAAACACCTTTGATGGTATCTATAATAAAGATCCTTTTATGATCGGCGTGTTTAAAGTGTGGGTCAATGGACGACTTGATCGAGAAAAAGGACTCGACAAGTGTTTGCGACTCGGTTTACAACTGGATTCCGGATCATGGCGTTTTTCACTACAAGAATGGAAAATTCAGAACACTTTACTACTTTCCCCATTATTTTCCACAAAAGCTGTCATAAATAAATTTTTCTTCACATGTCCGATAGTGTAGCTCCTCTATGAAGCACAGCTGTAATGACAAATTGTCCAGTCCCAGTGGTTTTTCTATTGTGGGCAGCATCTTATGCATGCTGTCTGTGTAACACAGCCAGATGCCGTATGCTTGGTAGATGCCTGAATTCCCTTACTGAGGAGCGAAGTGTGGATAGAGAAGCTCATGCAATTGTACGTTTGCGAAAGGTGGAGACGTGCGAGCAGCAATGAAATGGATGGAGGAGTGGGAAACAGACCGCAGGTGGTAGATGACGGTGTGCGAAAGGCGATGTGACTCGAACAGCGTCTATATCAAGGTAATTATTGCCGAGCACGAGATAACATGCTATCTTCCCCTGTATGAAGCATCGACATGCTCGGCTGACGACGGCACGATCGTAATCAAATTGAATCGATCGTCTGAAAAGGACACCGGCACAGGGCCTCTACGGTATGCTTCAGCTGCCATTCAAAGACTGCTTGACGTCGTGTCATATCTTCAGTGCCTCGGCTCCGCGCAAAGATTTTCAGGGCAACTTACTTCCTCGCGGACACTCTACGACGAGTCCTTGGCAAGTCCGCATGGCTTCAGCTCCTATTAGCTGCCCAAAGCTGTCGCTGTCGCCTTCACTTATTCGCCTGAGCTGCCTCTAGATGCAGCACAGTTGTCGTGAACCGAATGACGGCAAGCGATTCAGAGTGTCAGTAGCGGGGATGCGTCACGCGTTCTACTGCAGATATCGTGTGACAAAAAATAGAGAGTGCTGTGCTGCATATGGAGTTTTCCGCACTCGGTAAACAAGTCAGGACCTTATCCTTCCTGGACAAGTATTATAGCAACTCAGCAACCCCGTTGGAGTAGAAGTTGGCCAGGACGAAAATCAATGACCACGTTCACAACCCATTCAGCGTTCTTAAATTCCGCGATAGTTCACAGGTTTCAGTCCAGCACACTACCCGAATATCGTGTCCTTTTGAGTCAAAGGATGAGCTATGGGGACACCCTGTTCTGTTCGAAAATTTGGGTGAGTCTTTAAGAATCTACAACAGTGCACGGTCAGACCTTGAGAGTAGCTTGAATAGCAGAGCAAAAGTGTGAAGTGGAAGGGCCGTTTTTGCGAGAGGGAGGGGAAGCTCTCTTTATAGGGTTCAAGGCTACAAGCGACGATTGGGCTATTCCTGCCCAACCGTTGCCTGCTGCCCTTCCGTTTCACTTGCTGTGATGAATAACTATAGTTGCTTCCTGTATAAGGCAGTGACACTCGTTTGGGGAGCATGAAGAATAACGCTGTGTCCTCCACGTCGTAGGTATCTTGGATTGCTGAAGACTAGCTCTCCGAAGCAACACATTTGGACGGTCCATTCCTAGACTGTTTCAGGAGAACCTCCAAGAGGAGCGGGGAAAGTGTGCGGCAGGAAAAGGAGGGGAAGCCATTGTTGCTTTTCGCCACCACGCCGTTAAAGTGCCTTCTTGTAGGTGTAGGTGCGTGAGGAGAAGAGCGTTAATCATCTGTCCTTACGCCAAGAGTGTCGATGGTGCGGCGATCAGTTGATCAGTTCCGTGTGTCGACGCATCAGCCATAATCATACAGGGCGTCTTATCAACTGGTGAGTCTTCTGCCGCCAACCGCCCGCCTTGTTCGGTGAAATGAAGTCATTGACGTAGATCTATGTACATTTTTCCTCAGATTGGAAAAAGAGGTGTCATGCTATTGCCTGATTGGTGAACGTGAAGGCGAGGTTGGGTCCACAGAATGAGACCCAGCATCTACCCAGCAAAACGGAGCGAACTTTTTAAAAAGCCGTCCTTTCTCATGTCAGTTCAATGAACATTCGCAAAGGAAACACGATGGCTGTCAAGCGGTGCAGTGGCGTTCTTACTCCGGCTCTTTAACGAGAGACCTAGCAAGGCGAACATGACCGCCCGCTGCGGACCAGAGGCAGGGTCAAGCGCGAGGTTCGGTTTTGGCCAAAGGATTTACGAGCCTTCCCCTCCCACAACGGATCTGGTGCGATCCTCCCGTCCTTTAGATCACCGCTTTATTTTACTTATATTATCTGTGTTGAATTTTTCAAATTTTTATGCGATTTTTGTACCCTTTTATTAAGATCTTCTTTTTCAGGTGCAGCATCGGCAGTATCAGATTCGTTCAGAGAAGTCGTGTTATTGATTAACAAGTGCTCCGTCAGGCCTGTCGGCGTGCCTCGCACTTGCGCGCTTCGCGCCATGTTGCAGTATCACTAATCGTAAGCTAGAGACAATCGCATCCAGTTAGCTGCTGTGCTTATGCAGCTTATCATGTTCTAACCTTGCTCCATCTTCCTTAAGATCAGGGGTCAGATTCATCACCGCCTACCGGCCGGTAACGGTATATCGATTACCGTATCTGTATCTCTGTGTCTGTATCACTTACTACGCAGGCCGATATGGTGAGTCCGCTGTGAGATGATCGTTGTTGAATCTGGCCCCAGGTGAGAAGTATTGCAGTATGAAGTCATCCAGAATTCCTCCCTCCACCACTACGTCTAACATCGACATCATCTCCATACGGTTCAGTAATGCCATTGCTTGCACTAGTCAGTGCCTTGTGCCATGTCCCCTATGTTCTTGGACAACACTCCTGATGCCCACAGCACGTCTCTCACTTCACTCTAGCGTCAAGTTGACTGCAGGCACCTTCACTCCTCATCCTCAACCTCAGGCAAAAATCTAGTTTCGATAGATACTGAGCGCTTGCTCGATTTTGGTCACACGACGAAAACTATTTTTGCCAGAGGTTTCCCTCTGCTTCTAATGCTATGTTGAACAGGTATTTTCTTCCACGCGGGACCGCGGGATCAGTGACGAATTGCCTAACTGTCATCCACAGACAAACAAAGGACCGTTACTTTCAAGCTACAATCAACAATGTAGTTCCATATTTGCCTTCCAATCGGAACTTTTCACCTGCTGTGAAGCACTTACGTCGGCCATTACATCCGCGTGTCTCCCAAACAGAAATCACCGGTGAGGAATTCGATAAAGTCGACCGATATTGGCTCCGGATCGAAATTTCTTACCTGCTGTTAAGGCTTTCCGTCGACGATCATAATTACTTAATCCCACTCTGATCAGTTAAATCTAAGAGAAAATCGATAATATCGATCCATATTCATTGCCTGATCTATCTGTGACACCTTAGCATAACAACTCCCCTTTACTGCTACTGGTCCCCGTCAATGATCTCTCATAGCGGTCGACATATTCGGCACGTCTTCTGAATCCCCTGGCACTTAGAAGACGTCTAGGTTTTTTCCGCTATTTTCTCGCCCCGTTAACCCTCAGAGTTGAAGTTTCGGACCGCTTTAACGAAATCCACAAGAATCGATAATTTGATCAATACCGTTTGATGGCGATCGATACTTCAAAAACAAAGTTCAGATTCGTGTTGAGCAACCTCGACTACCCCCTATGCTTATGTTTCGGACCGCCTGAACGTAGCCAGAAAAAGCGATAATTTGATCAATCGACTGATTACGATTGATACTTAAAAGCGAACTTCAGATTCGTGTTCAGCGACTCCAACCGCTCCAAGGGCTGAAGTTTGGGACCGCCAGAACGGCATCCGTAAAATTCGATAATTTTATCAATATCGATTGATGGCGCTCGATACTTCAAAAACTAACTTCAGACTGGCGTTCAGCGACCTCGTTTACCCACAGAGCTAAAGTTTCGGACCGCCTGAACGATGTCTACAAAAAGTCCATTATTTGGTCAGTATCTATTGATGGCGATCGATACTTCAAACGAACTTCAGATTCGTGTTCAGTGACCGCGATTACCCCAGGGCTGAAGTTTTCAGACAGGTAGAAGAAGTCTGGGTATTTTCCGCTATTTCCGCGACCCGTAATTTGATCAATATCGATTGATAGCGATCGGTACTTCAAAATGGATTTTAGATTCGCTACTATAGTTGTACTTTTTCGAAATTTTATCAAACGAATGAATGAACGAAAAAATTCGATGTCAAAAATTTTCGATTGAATGATCGAGCGAATTTATGTGATGTCGAAAATTTCCTAACGAATAAACCATCGAAGTTATTCGATGTCGAAAATTTTCGAATGATTGAATAGCCGAATAATTTGTTCGAATGAACGAATAACCGTATTGCAATAAGACGTGCATATGATAAACAGACTGATTAGTATTCCAATTCTGCAAACAGTTAAGGGAGTTAAAGATGATTATATTGTTACCAGGCGTTCAGCGGCCTAACGGCCGCCAAACGTCTGGTGGGAGGCCTCACCCCAAACCTCGAGAATAGAATACCCCGTCTAGGCCTTCTTCCTCGCGTTACAGTGAAAAACTGGTTCAAGATGAAAGCGGGACAGCAGCGCACAATCTTGAAAACTGCTCCTATGAAGCTTATCCATGCTCTATCGCACTTACGCCTATTTATTCTCCGAAGTACACATTCTCTACCTGGTGAGGAACAGATTGTGATAATCTTGTGAGAGCTCTATACCGCTAAATATCCGACGGCAATAATAATCCTCCGATTCCCGAAGTCATTTTCCCTACCCGCACCCCCCCCCCCCGACAATACGCAATACCCCCTTACCAGAGACAGGAAGAAAAATGTAGTGAGCATCAGATACTTGCCCAGATAGTATGACATGCAATGATAGAGGTGATCTTCCGCATTTTCCGAGAATGAGCAGTACCTTGTGGTTTCATAAGGACAAAATCATCGACATTCTATCTAAATGGCCATCGTCTTCCTCAGTTTCTCCTGACTTTATCCCTCTTAGTTTTATTTTTAAAAAATCATCTATTATATAGCTTACCCTTTGGAGCATATATTTAACCTAAGTTATACTAGAGCTGAGGTGCCTGCTAGATGGAAACATGCATTCGTAACTCCTATATACAAAAAAGCTCTGCGATCTGATCCCAGAAATTACAGGTCAGTCAGCATAACATCAATATTTGCGCGAACCTTTGAGAAGATAATCAAGAAACATATATTAATGCATCTTGAAGATCATAATATAATTTCGGAAAATCAATACGGCTTCCTCAAAGGAAGATCAGTCGAAATTGCCCTTCTTACCTCTCTTAATGACTGGACAAGGGCGCTAGAAGAAAGAAAGCGTACGGATGTTATATATTTTGATTTCGCAAAAGCTTTCGATAGGGTCTTGGTGAGCAATCTGTTGGTTAAAATGGAAGCGGTAAAAATCCACCCTATGATTATATGTTGGGTAAAGCAATTTTTATCTGGCCGAACATATCAAGTTGGCATAAAGGGTCAGTTTTCGAAAGTGTTTTCCACGTATAGCGGAGTTCCTCAATGAGCGGTGTTATCGCCAATCTTATTTTTACTGTACACCTACGAACTTCCGAACTATCTTACCAATCTGGGTGTCACCTGTAAAATGTACGCAGATGATGTGAAGTTTTATAAAAAAATTGTAGACACTTCTGATGAACTATCCCTTCAGTCTGCGATAAATTACATCTCCAATTGGGCAGACCAGTGGGGTCTACCACTTGCACATGAAAAAACATGCTTTCTGACAATTAGATATAAAAGACAGTCACAGTTCCCAACCTACAGTATTAATGGTCAGGTTCTAAGCAATGTAAAAGAAGCCCGTGATCTGGGATCCATCATAACGTCCAATCTATGCTTTTCACAGCACTACAGACTTCTCGTTAAAAAGGCCGGCTACCGTATGTATAACCTCTTTCGAGCTCTAAAGTCAAATCAACCAGAAATTTATATCCGAGCTTATAAAACATATGTGAGGACAATTGTTGAATCACGGTATTCAATCCAACTAAGAAGAAAGATATCGAGCTTTTGGAAAGTGTTCAAAATAGCTTCACTAGAAAACTTATGTTGAGATGCTTTTCAATGAACTACGATCAGATTCCACACGCTTCTCAGAGATTAGTCTTACTTGGCCCACCGTCGCTCAAGAATAGAAGAAAAGCAGCAGATCGTGTCATGGTGTTCAAGATCATTAGCAACAAGTTATCCGTTAATCCAACCGATTTCTCTGATGGCGCTCTGACGAGATCCGTAAGAGGAAAGCTTAAGCTTCGAGTTTCAGTTGCCAAAACTCGAGTCAGATCTGATTTTCTAACATACAGAACACTTGGTGATTTCAACCTGCTCCTAGGTAAATACGAAGACATGACAAGGTTATCTGTACAGGTCTGCAAAAGGTGTTCCACAGCTTAAGCATTATAAAATATTGCGCAGTCAGTAGACGCTTATTATGTCATCGATTTCAATGTACATATGACTTATTCTTTCGTGTTTTGTTGTGTCGTGTATGTTCAGTTTTTTTGTGTTCCCTCATTCTTTAAACAAGACTGTTGTCTTTGTTTAAATAAATAAATAAATAAATAAATAATCAGTCAGTAGTGAGAGTGGGAGGTATGTACACGCACACGTTCGCTGCCTTTCAAAGGTCATCTGAAAATCCAACGCATGCTTCGCAATGATTGATCTGTGGCACATCTCTTGATCTAAACAACGTTGTACGATGTTCCTGTCACATACACGTTGGATGATAGTGAGAAGAAGTACTGGTCCGCCCTTACAGGTTCCTTCCCCTTCCTACTGCTGGTCCACCTTCACTGGTTCTCCCTTTACCGCCCCCCCCCCCCTTCACAGGACTCTCCTACTTCACTGGTTCCCATTTGTCCCCCTTTTTGCCCCTCTTACTGCCTTCCCTCACCTAAGTGGTACCCTTTATTGGTCCCCTTCACTAGTCCCCATCAGAGGTGCACACAAAGTTCTGTGCGTTAAATAATTTTAACGAAATTTTTTAACGGAAATTTTTCGTTAAATTTCCGGTAAATTGTTAAATTTCGTTAAAAAATACAGTTAGCAGTAAACCATTATTTCAAATGAAAAAAATCAATTAAAACGTTATATGCTCCTTCCAACTTTAACAGATCAACAACTAAAGGGTACTAAGCCGACTGGTGCCCGATATGCATCGGTAAGGTATCTTAAAACGGGTAAGCTAGATCAGCCACACCCCGGAGATCCTTCCCTTGCCTACTTCTGTGCTTTCCCCCACATCAGCGACGAAGAGCACAGAAACCGTGTTTATTTGAGTGTTCCACGACCATGGTCTCATAATGGAGCGGGCACCGGCCCGCTTAGTACTCAACTAAAGTTCAAGGTTGGAGTACAATACTACAGTGTAACTTAAACAATTCATTATCAACAAGGTGTGGACAGTAAAATAAACAAACCTTCGGCAACAAATTATAATATCTTTATGGTGTGGAATAACACCAGGTATGGGATGGAAAATCAAGAGAACCAACCCGCTAAGTACCGAAAGAACTAATAAAAATACAATTGAAACCTATCAGTAGAATGCTAACACGATAACGAACGTATGGTTTTAGCGTGCCCTGCGCGTAAGACCAATCGATTTTTTGCATCGTCGGAACTCTGACACGACATCTTGACACACGGTTCCACACGGCCGAAAGGGTGTGACAAGATCGTTGATGTGTTAATGTTCAGGAAAGTAGCTTTCCAAATTTTTGTTATTATGGCGCGTGTAGCGCAATCGGAGGGGTGTTTTTGCATGCATATCCTGTACCAGGTTCCTGGTTCGGATTTTCGCCATGCCAACCAAGCCTTCCACCCCTCGGTGAGTTTTTGGTCGATGAATCGGTACCACAGTTGCCTACGAAGGATAAAGTGCTGAGTTTTTCATCGTGACCACCACAGGTGATCTACTGCATGGTCATTCACGCATTCAAATCGTCTCCAGGACATTCCGAAGAAGTAGAATGCGTGGCGCATCCAAAAGGGATTGAGTGGCGGCGTTCTTGATCCCTTCAATAGCATTTCTCTCAAATCATTTAAAATACGTTCACCGACTGAAAACATTCCCTCCTTTTCGATTAGTTTAGGTGGCGAGCAAAGTATTCTGGGATAAGCAGCGCCAAATGAGGATAAGCATATTTTACGAGGAGGTCAGACCACTAACTTTGTGGATTTGTTGACGTGCTTGGCGGCTTAATGAATATCCTTTTCTAGCTCTGGTTGCATTATTTCCAAAAATTCAAATGTACCATAGGAGGCATGAGAATAGCATGTCATAAAAACATTAAAATGTCCTTGCTATTTTCAATAGTTTTTCAGGAATAGTCCTAATTGGAAGGATGAGGCCTGCAGTATTAGTGAAGACTGAAGAGAAAGTGATAAGCTTACTGGGAAAAAATCCGTTAAATTTCTAAAAACGTTAAGTCGTTAAGCCCGATTTTAACGGAAAATGCCGTTAATTCGTTAAATTCGTTAAATCATTAACCGTTAAATGTGCATCCCTTGGTCCTTCCTTTACTGCCCCACCCCCCCCCCCCTTCATAGTTCCCCCATTACTGGTCTCACCTTCACCGATCCCTTTTACTGGTCCCCTCCCCTTCACTGGCCCCCACTACTGGTCCTACCTTCACTGGTCCTCTCTTCACTGGTCCTCCTTTAATGGTTCCCCCTTTACCGGTTCCCTCTTTACAGAACTTTCCCACTTCACTGGTTCCCGTTCGCCCCCCCCCATCACTCATCTTAGTGGTACTCTTTATTGGTCCCCTTTCATTGGCTCCCATTAAAGGTTCTACTCTTACTGGTGCCCCACCCCCACCTCCTCCCTTCGCTGGTCCTCCCACCCGTCACTGGACCCCGCTTACTGGTCTCCTCTTTAGTGGTCTCTCATTACACGTGTTCGGAATCCGGACACGCGACATCCTTGACACCTCTTCTGAACCCAAACACCCAATGCGCGGACGCCTGCTTCTCGACTTCTAGGAAAGGCCAAACGGATGAGCAGACGGACGGACGGACAGACGGACGGACGAACGGACAACCGCTAACTCCTTTATATATAGTAGGATACCTTTTGATATGCGCGACGCACCCTAGTTCTGCAAGATCTCGTTGAGAAATTAGAGTCCTAGCCTTTTCAAAAACCATATGAAGATCCTATCCATAACGGGCTTCTCTTTTTCGCCTTTCCTTTCAAATCTTACCAGAGAAGGATCTCAGGCGTAGGTCTGAACGGGGAAATGGATAGTACTGCAACAATCTTCACACCCTTCATATAGTAGAAGAACAAGTCTCGTTTTCGCTGTCTTTGAACCAGAATAGCTACGGGCCCTCGAAGGTGGGGTATAGTATTGCGTCGTCAGCGTATACGCTGATGCGCGTGCGTGCGCTGATGTATGGCACGTGACGAAAGACGGCAAAAGAGTCACTGGCTCAGCAAGATGCTACACTGTCTCACAGGTGCTGAGCAAGATGTTCGACTCCATGCACCATTTTTGCATTTTTAATGACCGTTGCCTCCTTTACCAATTTGCTTTTTACACATTTCCTACACATTTATTTCACTCCAAATTGTCAAATAAGGGTAAGATTCGTGATCAACACTCTAGACAACCCCCTATAGATAAAGTTTGGGCGAAAACGGTCACCATAACCCTACCATCATTGGACACCCCTAGCTGCTGTAAGTTACCGTACTCAAGCGTAGTACGAAAAATGGATGTCAGATTCGTGATCAGCACCCCAAGCAACACTCGTGGGAGAAGCTTGAGAGAAATTGGTGATTATGACTTCGACAGCTCTAGTCACCCCTATCTTATGCGACCTGCCGTAATCGGCCGAAATTTCAAAAGCGGATGTCAGATTCGTGATCAGCACTCAAATAACCCCCGGGCAAGGTTTAGACGAAACTTTTTTTCGACCTCTCCTCGACCTCTGGAGTCGTGAAAGTAGGGTAGTGCCTTCTCTTGGTCGTTTAAATCAGCTTACTTCCTACACATCTTCTTCACATTTACTTCACACTCAATTGTCAGTTACAGCGAAAACGAATCATGTTCTTCTACTATATGAAGAGCTGTGCCTCACTCACTTCTCTCACTTTTTGTGTTACATAATGTATTGTGGTTTTTAGCGAATGTTAAACAGTGACCTCACAGTAGGTACGGGCTACAGCAGGCACGAATCTGTAATCCATTATTGGCATCACGCTGAAATACGGAAGTCACAGTAGGTATGGGTGACCATTGGTCTGTAATCTAACTGAAACTGTAATCATCAACCAAGGTCATGGCCACCGTTTTCGTCCAAACCTCGTTTACAGAAGTTATCTGGGGTGTTGAGCACGAATCGACCCTTATTTGACAAATTACAGTAAAATAGATGTGTAGGAGATGTGCAGGAAGCAAATAGATGAAGGAGGCACCGGTCATGGAAAAACGCAAAAACAGTGCATACTACGAGAGTCGAACATCTGGCCTAGCACCTGTGAGGCAGCGTCGCACCCTGCTGAGTGACCGATTCGCTTGCCGTGGAGCCTTTCGCCATGTCCCATACGTCAGCGTCCGCACGTATGCACGTTTGCACGCGCTGACGGTGCGGTTCTGTACCCCATCTTCGAGGGCCCGTAGCTCTTTGAGTTCAAGGGCTCAGCGAAAACGAATCATGTTCTTCTACTATATGAAGGGTGGAGATTCTGCAGTACTATCCAAATGTCCTCTTCAGACCTTCGCCAGAGACACTTTCCCGACTAGTTCGTCCTTACAAGATAGCACAGGCAAGTGCAAGCTTGCTTGTTCCGGCGGAGCGACCAGCACTCCCATTGCCAAGGGCACCTCTCCTACAGTATACGATGTGCATGTTCTGCTTCGCCAACAGGTTGCGAAAACGAAGCCAGCAATATACAAAACAAAAAGGTGAAATTGCGTTTTTCAACGAATTGAAGGCCTAGTTTAACATGACACTACAAAGACAAACAACTTTTCAAAAAAAAAACCGACTTTCTGAATAATCTTCACGTCTAATTGGGTATACATACAACAAACCCTTTCACACGCCACGCCAAGGTTGCCGGCTTCGGGTATGGCGGCAACGCTAGGAACGTATCCCAAGCCTTGCTGGGGATGCTTGCTCACTCAGCGTCGAAGACAAGCTCATAGAAACGTACGCCTTCTGTAGATTGATTGATGCCTTGCTAAACATCACTCACATTCCACCCAAAAATGTTCCAGCACCACTGCTTCGTCTAGGGTTGTGTTCACAACCTACTGCAGCTCGTCCAGCCTAATCGAATGTCTGACGTTTCTGTCCAGTCGTTGTGCTTTAACCCACGAGGTGTGATGGGTGACTTAGGACAAAAATACTATCCTCCTCTGCATATAGTAGTATGGAAACTGGTCAAAGTAGTGCCGAAAATTGTGGGCCCAGGGGCAAGACTTGTTTGAAAGCGTACTCGAACCGAGCGTAGGTCCCACCATCTTTGTTCGCTGACCTGTCGTGGTTCACCACTGAAAATTGGAGGACCTTGGCAGGCAGGAACAGCCTAGTAACCTATCGCGCGAAGTAAGTATGCTCTTGAGATTAAAGTGAACAACCTTCAAATCACATGGAGCGTCTTCCAGACTATGACAATGGCCACTAGGGGAGGGGATAGGGGAAGAATTATGTTCGAGAGCCCGGTGTAGCCGAAAACTTGGGGGGGGGGAGAGTTGGGAACTCGATTTTCGCTGTTGACGAACTACTACATAGAGTGACTCATGCCTTTCTCCTTCGGTGGGATTTTCTGTCTCCGATTGGTTTTCCTTCCTTAATGCATCTGAGAGAAATTCAGTATCGCGTTCAAAAGATCGATAATACCGATCGATATTGAGTGAATCAGAATTGAAAGAAGGAAGTATCTCAGTACAGGTCTAGAAAAGGGGCAAATCCTCGTTTTCTTCCATACAATCGCAGGAATTTATTCTTCTCTTTAGACTTTTAAAACAGCTTAGGCACTTAGATCCGTGCGCCGTGGAAGATCGTGCAAGTGCATCAGCCTCTAGAGGTTATGGGTCTTGTGTCAAGTAGCGCAACTGCATCCTTCCAGCTGTAGTTTTGTGCGACATTTTATTACAATTATTCGATCGCATGGAGTTTAATTATTCGATTTTCGAATAATATTCGAACATGGCTTTCTTCGATGTTCGAATTCGAATGAATATTCGACTCTTGAGAGTCATAGATATTCGAATTCGAAAGAATATTCGACTTTTGAAAATCATCGATGTTCGCATCCGAACGAATATTCGAAAATCAAGAAATATCGAATGATAGAGAAATTCGGGTAATTATTCGGATGAATTATACGAATAATTATTCGAATATATTCGTTCGGGCACAACTATATCAGCTACCTCGATTGCGCCAGTGCTGAAGTTTTCAGGCAGGTAGAAGACGTCTGGGTATTTTCCGCTATTTTCTCGCCGTAATTTCCCTCTCCCTCCCCCACCCGAATTTCTTCTTATTTTTCCTTGCTATTTTATGACTCAGCGTTGATCGATGTATGACTCATCGCTTAGCGCGTTATTATAATGTATGATGAGTGTTTGATTGAATGATTTGTTAGAAAAATTCTGATGAAGGCTTTGAGCATGTAGACTTTTGATAATAATATTTTGGTTTTATACACTTAAAAATAAATAGCTTTTGAAGCAGCTGTCGAATTAACCATAAATAAATGGTTCAACTTTTCAGATTTTTCGAAGATTTCGTGGGCACGACACATTTTTTTACCTGAAGGAGCAACATCTGCATTTGAAATTGTACTCTAAAATATCGATTGTTAATTGCTAAAGCTGACTTGTGCTCTCCTTACAACATTTTTGAGACACTTCAAAAAGCATGTCTTTCGAATGTAATCGGATTCGAATGTTCAAAAAATCGCGTTCTTCGAATGTATTCGAATTCGAATTTTCAAAAAATCGCGTTTTTGAATATATTCAAAATTCGAATGCTCGAAAATTGCGGGCATTCGAAATCACTCGAATATGAAATTGTCAAAAGCTCACAATTATTCGAGTATCCAATGGATGCCATTCGAATGTTGGATTTCCTTTTTGACGCCTCAGGTACAGTACAGTAGGCAAGCTAGGATCTGCATTGTTTGCGAAACCCATGCACGAATATTTGCATTGAAAGTCCAGGAATTGTAAGTGGTACGTCGTCTCCCTTTCATCCCGTATGTGATGAGTCTCCTAATCCTTCTTTCACAACACGCACAGGAAGCAAGAAGCACGAGTGAATCAGAAGCTGAACCTTCAGGAGCATTACTCACAGGAGGGCTTACACTTTCATTTGGTCTCGAAATTTTCGAAACGGGTTGGACCTCAGCAACCAGTTTTCATTTTGACACTGCCTTCGACTAATCCTGTTTTTCGTCCTCATATTAGGTTGTCCCATAAGTCCCCGCCGTTTTTTTCAACGATTCACAGCAGATTTCGCCGGCGGTCTCTTGCACAGCTCTGCATAGCTTTCGAAAGAAAGTGAATTTCTCTATCAGAGCATGTATTGCATTTCCTTTTTCATCATGAGTTTTGTCAATTTTTAGGTCGTTGAAGTGAAAAGTGAAAAAGTGAAAAAGTAGCCATTTGCGCACTTGTTCTCTCCGCTTAGGTTTGTAATTTTTTGCGCAGTTTTTTATAGCATTTGGAAGACAATGTTCTGTACTACAAGAATATGTATTGGTTCTATTTTCTCACTTGTCCTTTATTGATTTTTAGGCCATCAAATTGGGACGTCCGAAGGAGGATGGTTGTTTTGCCTCTGTGGTTGGACTTTTTGGGTTGATGTTATATGTCATTCGCAAGAAAACGTCTTGCTCTATAAGAATATGTGTCGCGTTTATTGATATCTATTGAATATCAACGAAATGCCAAAAAGAGAAAAATCGTTTTCACCAACAACTTCTTCTCCTTCTTCAGTTTGTTGATATTCGACAGAAATCAGCGGGAGCCAATAAACGCGATACAAATTCTTACTGAGCAAGGCATCCTCTTCCAAACGACATATAACACCATGCAAAAAAGTTCAACCACAGAACCGGAGTTTTGGTAAAAATTCGGGCGGAAAAGTCGGAATTCCCAATTTGGTGACCTAAAAATCAATAAAGGACAAATGAGTAAATAGCACTAACCCATATTCTTATAGTACAGAACATTGTCTTCCAAACGCTATAAAAAAAACTGTGCAAAAAATTACAAAACCAAGCGGAGAGAACAAGTGCGCAAATGGCTACTTTTTCACTTTTTCACTTTCCACTTCAACGACCTAAAAATTGACAAAATTTATGATGAAAAAAGAAATGCAATTCATTCTCTGATAGGGCAAACCATTCTCTTTCGAAAGCTATGCAGTGCTATGCAAGAAATCGCCGGCGAAATCTGCAGTGAATCGTTGAAAAAAACGGCGAGGACTTATGGGACAACCTAATATTTGTACCATTGAACGTATGCTTGATCTCTTACTCTCTCCTCTGGTTAAGATCCGGAAACATTAATGGTTTTGTGCACAGAGTATTGACCCTCGCACTCCAAATTTTCCATCTTTACTGCGAGGTCCTGTACTTCGTGGCCGTGGATCCTACGGTAGCCTTTCTAAGCTCTCTTTTCACATTAAGTTGCTTTTTCATCCTAAAGTTCTGGAGGTCGCTTTGTTTGGAAAGTTCCCTGTTCGAGGGCTGGCAGATCTGGATCACCATGCGGCGCAGTTGCCTTCCCTATTACCTGAGCCGTAAACCATACAGATGGGGTCCCGTAGGGATATAGGCGATTACGTTACAACTCCTACGGATAAGACGCGACTCTCAATATAACGCAGATTTTCTCCGGCCCCGGCCAGTTTACCTTTACGCCAATACGAATCAACTCCGGCTAGGACGCGTCGGATACAACGCTACTCCCCTTATAGCGCGTTTGGAAGGAACTATGCGTTCAAAATGACTCCCTTGTAACGCGACCCGGGCTCAGTTTCGGTCTCACACAGAAAATGAAGACAGTAAGGTGCTGAGAGCGTCTGCGATAAGACCTACCCTTCAATTGTCTCGTTCGTAGCCGCGACCAGCACCTGGGCGACAACGAATTAGATGTAGACGTTTTTCATGCCTGTGCGGCCCACAAAAGTGTTCACAGTCAGCAATATACCGAGCGCAGTACAAGACTCCCGGTAGTTGTTAGAAGCTACCCTAAATTGTAGGCTTTCCTCTATAGAAACGAGATGGTGTAGATTAAAGCTCAGATCATTCAAAACAATATCCTACGCATTGGTTTTAAGCCTAGAGCAGCTCCTATAGAGGCTATGTGCAGTCACGTGATGGTTCTTTGCCATCAGAGCTCTCGCGTCATGCAGGACTTGTACCTACACTCTCTGCTCTCTGGGCAGAATTAAGGCAACAGTGCTGTTTGATCACACGTAACATTCTGATATCGAGAAAAGCGCTGAGACGCTACTGCGACGAGGATATGCCGGATGCGGCGCGCGATTTAACAGCGCTGATAGCGAAACATCACTTTGTGATGGCTAACGGCACAAACGGTCACGCAGTACGCGACGTTTTTGTCGTGTATGGGCGGCTTTCCTGTATCCCTGGCCAGGAACATGTGAGTAACCAGACCACCGCTATGGCTCAAACAACTAAACCCGCGCCCCAGTCCTCCGCGCGCCGGAGGTGGACTTCTACGACGTCGGTTGCATCCACCTCCGGCGAGGGGCCATCTAATCTCGGAGTTAAACTATCAGGACGTCATTGGAATCGGACTAGCGGAAACTCCCTCCCACCACGACACGGAAACTGCCTATTCGTCTGCACTTATAACTGTCGTTCGATCGCATCTGAGCAGGATCTTCGGACACTGCTTTACAGAAGCCGCAACATCAAATACGACGTTATCGCCCTGCAGGAAACGAAAGGCAGAACGGAATCCATAAGAAGGACCGACCACAACGAGCTTCTCATTATCGGAGCAAAGGTGGACAGAAAGAATATTGGCGGAGTTGGATTTCTCGTCAATTCGACAGTGCACCACCTAGTAGACTCTTACAAGATCATCAGTCCGCGAGTAGCTGTTCTTCGTCTGGAAACCAAAGATCAAGGAACCATCTCCATCATAAATGGATATGCTCCAACATCTGCGGCCACAGATGAAGAAAAGGAGGAATTCTACAAGCTGTTCGAAAGGACTGTCAACAACCCAACAACGAAAAGAGCTACTACAAAGTTGTCGTTGGTGACTTTAACGCTATCGTCGGTACGAATGATCACGACGAATGGAGGCTAGGAACACATGGAACGTCCTCAAGGAACGAAAACGGAGAGCGCCTGATAGACTTCCTATCCGCGTGCCGTCTCTACCATGGAAATTCTATGTTTAAGAAGCCTTCAAACCGACGATGGACCTGGGAAAGCCCAATTGGAGAAACACGTTCGGAGATCGACCATGTTCTTACAAACAGACGCTGGAGTCTGTTCGACGTCTCCGTGCTGCCTTCATTTGACACCGGCTCGGATCACCGTCTTGTCCGTGCGAAGCTGACTCTCAAAAAGAGGATGTTCAAGCGTGACACTCATAAACCGGCACCGGTAAGAATCCCCGCATTCAAGTCTGAGGAGTTGGAATGTGTAATAAAGTCGTATGATTGGAATCTTCTTGAAGATCCATCGGAAGACTACGACCTTCTCTCCAAAGGACTGTTGAAATGTGCTAGCAGCTCTTGCGAAACCACATCACCGTCTGCTTCAAGACTCAACGCACATGCGATTAAACTCTTGGAGCAAAGAAGAGCTGTTAAACTGGATCCTAATGCTTCCCATCTGGAAAAAGTCACCATCTCGAAGGCCTGTCGAATTGCAGTGAAGGAGTCCATTCAAGCCTACAGAAGATTGAAGCTGTTAGAAGCTGCTGGGAAAGGTTCAAGCATAAAGCGCTGCAAACGAGATCTCTGCGATCAGAAGGCAATAATGTTAGCCCTTATGGATAAGGATGGAACAACGCAAACGTCTCGAAGAGCGATGGAGGCCATCGTTCAAGAATTCTACACAGATCTGTTCCGTTCTTCCAGCACTGTCCCAAAACGCTTGATGCCACCAGCTGAGGAAGTACCTCCCATTCTGGAGTCAGAAGTTGCTCATGCCATCAGAAGGATGAAGCCGGGCACTGCTCCCGAACCGGAAGGCATTTCTGCTGATCTCCTTCGTGCGGGTGGCAGTGCCCTCTGCTCACTTCTTGCCAAGCACTTCAACCACTACCATCGACTTGGTAGGATTCCGGACTCATGGAAGGAGTCGAAAACAGTTCTAATCTTCAAAAAAGGTCAGCAGGAGGATATCAACAACTATCGACCCATCAGTCTTCTCTCGGTTGTGTACAAGATATTCACCAAGATACTGCTTAACCGCATGGAGCGTTGCTAGGATGAATATCAGCCAGTGGAGCAAGCAGGGTTTCGCAAGGATTTCTCCTGCATGGACCATATTCAGACTGTCTCACAGCTCATCGAGAGGAGCCGCGAATACCACCTCCCACTTGTTCTTGTCTTCGTAGATTACCGGAAAGCGTTCGACTCTGTGAAAATCAACGCCGTTTTGAACGCACTTGTGCCCGCTGGTATACCATCGCCCTACATCCGACTTCTCGACGAACGCTTCTCGATCACATCGACTACCATCCAGCTGTTCGATCGAAAGCTTAAAATTCCTATCGGGAAAGGAGTACGGCAGGGAGACACAATTTCTCCCAAGCTATTCACAGCGGCACTCCAGGTTGCCATGAAAGACTTGAACTGGGACGATAAAGGCTACCTTGTCGACGGTAAACGGATCAGCAACCTTCGGTTTGCCGACGATATTGTTCTCATCTCTACCAGCACGGCAGAAGTCGAGGAAATGCTGAACGAGCTCAATGTGGCAGGTATGAAGATTGGATTGGACATGAATATGTCCAAAACACAATTTATGGTCAACCAGTGGTGTGACACGGGACTCGTAAGGTTAAATGGAGTCGCTCTACAACAGGTCGACTCCTACGTCTATCTGGGAAGAGAGCTGAACATGGATAACGACCTCGCTCCTGAAATCGCCCGCAGGAGACGCGCAGCATGGGCAGCCTTCAGTTCGATTCGCGAAATCACAGATCAGGTCAAGGATCCCGGCCTCAGGGCCTCGATATTCAACGCCTCTGTACTGCCTGCGATGTGTTACGCGACGGAAACCTGGCCCGACAACAAGACAATCGCCAGAGCGATGCAAACTACGCATCGTGCACTGGAGAGATGTCTTCTAAGGACAAGCCTTCGTCAGCAATGGCAAGAAGGCCTACGAAGCTCGGAGCTGCGGGAGAAGTCGCAATTAGCAGACCCGCTGCAGTACATGAAGAAGTCCAAATATCGCTGGGCCGGACACCTGCTTCGACGAAAGGACGATAGATGGAGTCTCCGTGTCACAGAATGGCTCCCGAGAGACCATAAGAGACCACTGGGACGACCGCCAACACGATGGGCTGACTCATTCTCAAGATCTTTCAGAGAGCGGAGTCTGCCTCACTGGATGCAAGCAGCCAGAGATCGAGCGGTCTGGAAGAGTTGTGGTCCCCGCTGAGAAGACCTCCAGCAGACAAAAGGACCATCAAAGTATCAAAGTAAGTAAGATAGCGAAATGGGCTTACATCCTGCCTGGATAGCAGAGTGTGGGTTCATATCCCGCCTGGCGCGAGAGTTTTGATGGCGGCAAAAAATATTGTAACATAAGGTTACACGTTTTTGTTGTGGATCAAGTCTAACCTTCCTCTGGAACTCGTTTCTGTCATACATTTCTGTGATACTTATGCATACAGCGGCAGAGAGTCCCTGTAAGGGCTGGACTTCAATAATAATCTAATGATGTTTTTTGCATTTACACTCACTTATTGATATAGCTATATTTAGTCATTTCATATGATCCCACCATATATTCCATGATCGACTGTCGTTTGATCTTGGCATGACATTGATACCACCATATATTTTAGATAAATTTGAGCTTAAAAGAGTGTAAAAAAGGTCAGCTCCGGTTAGAACGCGACTACCGTTATAACGCGAATTTTCTCCGGTCCTTTCAAACGCGTTATAACGAGAAGGGAGTTAATTATAATTATAACAAACTTCCCTTTTTGCGCAGCGTATGTACTCTTGACAAGGAAAGGTTCCCAACTCATGGTGAGTTTTTGTGAAGCTATTTTGACAGGATGTAGCGCCCTGTGAGCAGAGTCCAAAACCACAGTCAGTTTTTGCTGAACGCTTTTTTAAAGGCCTGAAAAGGGGGTTTAAAGGCGTGCACGCAACTATTATCAATCCCTACGGCATCCCACGAGATGTACCTCGGTGGCGCAGTCGGTAAGAATGCCGCCTCATAGAAGCACACCGACGGGCTTTTCAGTTCGAGTCCAAGTGCTGCCTATGTTTTCGCACGTATTAGTTTGTTGCTTTTACGCATTCTCATGATTACAGGAGGCAATCTTAGACCATCAATGCTTACAACAAACCAAGGCTGTCTATTTGCGTCTTCATATGTGCTAGTTTTTCAACTATTCACATCTGCACCACCACCATATCATACCGTATCACCAATAATACCGTAAATGTACATAAATACGCGTACCTTACGATAGAATGCTATGAACACTAGATACCACCCGTGACTTTTCCTTTGATTGCAGAGTATAAGCCAGACCTATCGACAGTTCTACGCTCCGGTGTTTCGGCTGTGTCTGTCATACGCGTGGGTGGCAGCTGGAACGTCGACGTTCACCGAGGATCCTTCTCTACACCCATGGATTGCGGGTTCAGCAAAAAAGAAGTGGCAATTCCTTGCCAGGGAGAAGATTGTTCCTACTTGTTTCATAGATTTGTAGTACCATGGCTGTTAACTAGAAGGAAAAGAATAATTTAAGACTTTTATTTTAATAATGTATAAGACTTTATTCCCAGAGAAATGATATGACGCAGATATGAATAGTTGAAAAACTAGCACATATGAAGTCGCAAATAGACAGCCTTGGTTTGTTGTAAGCATTGATGATCTAAAATTGCCTCCATAGAGCATGAGAAAGAGTAATAACAACCAACTAAAATGTGCAGAAACATTGGCAGCACACGGATTCGACTGAAAACCCTGCTGGTGCGCTCCTACGAGGTGGCACTCTTACCGACTGCGCCGCCGAGGCAGACTTCGTGGGGTGTCGTATAGGTTGATGAGTGGTGCGCACACGCCTTCATACCTCCTTTTCAGATCTTTAAAAAGGTGTTCAGCAAAAACTGTCTATGGTTCTGGACTCCGCTCACAGGGCCCAACATCCTGTCAAAATAGCATCGCAAAAGCTCACCATGAGTTGGGAACCTTTCCTTGTGAGATCTATTAACACAAAGCCCTGTTCCATGGTGAAGACTGTAGAGAAAGAAAATAGCCTCTATTGTAAAGCACTGAAACTTTGAAACGCAGACGAGGAGTAACCTAGGCGGTTCCATTAAAGGCGTGTGCTGAAATGTATTGTGTGGAGGCGTTCATTGAGGAAACATAAAAGAAACAGGCCATGCTTTTTAATTCGTCGGAACGTACGGCCGAGCTCACTGTGGGGTGGGGGTCGGGTCAGCTGCGGCTAAGTTGTCAGCTTGAACAATCGTTAGGTAAGCACATGTAGAGAAGGTGAATGTTGAGTTCGTTAAAACGTGTCTGCTTTGAAAATAAGACCTCTGCTCTAATCTGAAGTTCTACCTGGGAAATATCCAATTTAGCATGAAAATGGTATACGAGCAAGAGAAGAAATTTTCAGGTAATGTGAATGAAAAGATGAAGCATGAGGCACTTTCCTGTTTCGATGATCTCCATCATGATGACCTTGGTCTCCAATGAAGCAAATAGCTTCATTGAGAGTTTTCAAGGGTTTCATGGTAAGGGGTCCTATGGTAAGCCGAAAAGGTGGATGCTCGGGTAACCCGCAGTTTCCGCATTCTATACAAAGGTAAGCGCTTTACCATACACCTGCTAAATCCTGTGCGATTTCAACTGGCCCTTCATTGGGCTAAGGTAAGGTATGGTCTTTGGAATCTATCAGCCGACCGTTTCAAGAAACAGAACTAAACTCTTTAAGGACGCAATGTTTGGATTGATGATCCCTAACATATTAAATTTCATCTTTTCAGGCATAGAAGAATTCGGTGGAAAGATGATTCCATTGAAACTTCGTTAAAAGCTTTGCAAACAAATGTAAATTTCGTACTATGTCAATGTAAACCGTCTATCGTTCATTGCCACCAAAGCACCAATCGCGTTTTTCTTCCCTTATGGAACCCAGTGTTCATTTCGAAAATATTCGATTATTTGAATAGAATATTTGAATCACTATTCGAATTCGAATGCTCAAAAAATCGCGTTTTTCGAGCACATTAGAAATTCGAGTGCTCGAAAATTGCGGGTATTCGAAACCATTCGAATATTCGAAAATTTTGCGAGGGCACAACTATAGTCTCCATTCGTCGCGTGTCAAACTGCTCCAATGGATCCTCCTCGCTCGAAGGCAGGGTCAAGCGTGGAGTTCGATTTTTCCCGAAAATTTACGACCCCCCTCTCAGAGTGGACCCCCCCTTGTGTAGACCACTGTTTTATTTCCTATCCGCATTGAATTTTTTAAAAATTTTCATGCGATTTTTGTACTATTTAATAGGTCTTTCTTTACAGGTGCAGCTTCCACAGTGTCAGATTAGTTCAAGAAAGAGTGTTACTGAGTCACTGTTTAATTTAGTAATTTGTTAGAAAAAACGCTGATAAAGGTTTTGTGTATGTAATCTTTTGATAACAATATTTTGTTTGTTTACAGTTGAAAATAAAGCACTCTTGAGAGCACTTGTCAAATTAATCCCAACGAGTTCAACTTTTCAGGCTTTCCGAGGATCTCGTGGGCACGGCACATTTTTATACGTGAAGGAGCAACATCTGCATTCGAAGTTTCTACTCTATACAATGCCGAGTGTTAATTTCTAAAGCTGACTTGAGTGTTTTATCAACAAAATGTTTTTGGACACTCTCGGAAGCGATGACGGAATGGCAACCGGATGATGGATTTTCCAGGAACACCTACAAAGGTGTGGAGTCTCTAATTCGTCCCGCCAAGTTGTAAAAATTAATGTAAAAATGTTTCAACTAATGATTGTATTACTTGTTAAAAATAAAGATTTTCTGCACCCAGATTTGAGTCAATGAGAAGTTTCCATTTTTCAGTTGTTTTTTTTTCAGGAAGTCATAGACGCGACAGTTTTCTGCCTGAACGAGCAACATCGACGTCTTCAAATTGCCGTCTATAAAATTTGAATTGCCAATTTCTAAGGAAAACTAAGTGCTTTTCCTACAAGATTTTTGGAAGCATTCTTCGAAGCGATGACCGAATGGCAACCGGAGGATGGACTTGTCACGGAACTAATTTTCTCCCTTCTGCTGGAAACAGCATCAGAAAGTGGAGTTGTACGCAATGAAGTTTTAATTCACAGTTTGACAACGGTAATAAAACCTGTTTTTCTGAAAGGATCCACTGTATGATCCAACACCCGGGGACGCGCCACGTGGCCCTGCGACAAGCGGACGGAGATCCCTCTTAACAAGAGAGTCCGAAGGCTCTCTATCGAGGGAGATCCGTGGGAAGGAGACCATCTACACAGTTAAAATTCAACTTTTCGCCCACGCATAGTGTAAAAATCACGGTTTCCTGGAATGAATAAGTTGGATCGACCTCGGGTCGGTCTAGCTCCGACCTCATTGGAGCGACAAATTTGAACGTTCACAAAAATGATTATAATTTGTTAAGTTTAAGTAATTTGAAAAAGCCAATGACCTCTTAAAACTAGAAGAAAAAGCGCTTTCAAAAAAGTCGGCATTCGGAAGGCGTGGCGAAGACGTCGTCTAACATGCTTCCGGATTCCGAAGATGTGCCGAAGGCGTCAGACAATTTATAGAATTTCAAATTAAGTCATAGATATAGTGGATTGAGTGCAGCCCAATCGATGGCGTTTATCGTTTAATCGACTAACGTTGCGGCCGAATAGTCTTCGTCAGAGCCTGGAAAGTCAAAGACCAAAGCGATGTAACCAGTTTCAACGGCCTTCTCTGACTACTGGAGGAGAAAAAAAAGCGGCAAATCATTAGCGATTGGGACTCGAAGGCACAAGAAATGCTCATCTAATGAGTTAAAAAGGATTTGATGTCAGGCCACCTCCTCGCGCGACGTGCAGTGGGTAGTTGGCTGCTCGGCGAGGGGCCTTGCTGACCTGGGGTCGGATTCATCAACGACAAACAGCAACTTAACAGAGAAAATACAGCCAAACTCCCTGATAGCGCGGCGAAATGTTTCACCATATCGCTTGATAAGCCACGCTGTCAGGGATTTCGGCTATATTTTCTACGTCAAATTGCTGTAAGTCATTGATAAATCCGGCCCCAGAAGACTGGTAATGACTTGAAGAATGATGATGATTTGAAGTTGTGTCTCTGTCCGTGCTCGTAAAAAATGTCGATCACCCCCTCACCATCCTGATAGATCCATTTTCGCAGAGCTTTGGCTGGTTACAAACATGATGTACAATTTAACATCCACTCAGTGCATCGTTCACTTATCAGGATATATACAAAGTAATCGCCGTTAGATATATAGTCAGCTTCTACAACACTACCTCCTTAAATTTAATCAACATAATCCAACACCTTTAAAGTTTATTCCTTCCCACTGTGAGATCGTCATTTCAGCACCGGAATGGGACTCGCATCGCCCCTGTCCTTCACTAGTCAAAGCGAATGTTTCGGACTTCGAACATCATTTTGTAGCAAACTCGTATCATTTGAAATGTACCGACTGCATATCTGTACGGCAGATGAGGATTCGTTTGCAATTGGAGGTTTATCTTCCTCTTCTGGTGTCGTAAGGCCATCTTTCCCGAGCGCTTGCGCTTGATCAGCGCCCCTGCGCTTGATCAGGGTGGACTCCAGTTACTTTAATGTCCATTTGTAACTTATCGGATCAGCCGCTGCTTCTGACGTCCTCTAGACCGCCTTCCTGACACTTCAAACTCAAGATCTATCTAGCGGACGCTGTCTTTTTCCCACGAAGAATGTGGCCATCGTAAGCGAGTTTCACGCATCTTGTCAACTACCGGTGCAACACCAAACTTCTGCCGAATGACATCGTTCCGGATGCGGTCCATGCCCGTGCCACCAGTATACATTGGATCGAATATCCTACTATTATCCCACCATATATAATAGAGGAGGGTTTTTTATCTGATCCTAAGTCTGAGGAACTTCGTGAACTTCGGGGGCTCGATGGTTTAATCACCCAAGTTTGAGGCACGATCTTGACTTCCCTCTCCGAAGGGAGCATCGCTAGACGAGTGTTGCTCACTGAGCAATCGCCGATGTCGCTGCTGAGCCCAACTTTTCGCGCATGTGCACTCAGTTGGTCGCCCGGCTAGACGCTTTTGCTGCAGGTCTAATAGCGGAAGAGCGTCTGCTTGATACCTTAGTTCAATTCAAACATTACCCTGACTCTCCCATCAGCACTCTGCGTATTGTCATGCCATGTGTCCTTACGCGTTTCATGACCCAGACGAGTACGCGTAGATGAATGTTAGGCACAGTCGTCTGCACTTCGTCCAGCTTTCGTTTCATTCTGCTGCGTTCTTTTTTCACTTTAACTCCCCTCTTCTCTTTTTGGAGTGCTCTCTTAGGGATCCCTTCTACCAATTATGACGACTGGAGAACATAAGGTAAGCAAGTTGTATTTTATTCTGCGTGGTTTTTTATTTTTCCATAGCTTAGAGATAATAATCGGTGGATCCTCCCAACTTCTACCCACTTTTTATTCGGTTTAGTTCTTCTTATTTAGCATTTGATGCTTTCTTATTTCACGAGTTCTCGTTCCTGTGATCTGCCTTTTCAGCCACGTCATCACGTCATCTCCTAAGCCTCATCTAATTTTTTTTTGCAATATTTTCCTGCAAGGTTGCATCCCTGAAAGTCATGGGGCTGGGGCACGTCGTGAATTAGCCCACCTGTCCGCGCGTGTGCGCTAAATTAGTTAGACAGCTATCAAAATGGTGGCGATGTCCGTTCCTCCACGTGGTGCCTTTGGAAACTGCTCCCTCTGGAAGCTAAGCTAATCGCGGACGCTTGATTGCAGGCGACAGGCCCTTGTGACAGGCCGGCTTATGAAGACCCATGTCACATCGCATGGTTGATGACGCTTAAGAGATTTCGAGATAGTGCTGCGGCGTCTGCGGGAGCCGACGCGCACTCGCAGAGCCCGGCGAGTGTGGAAAGTACGCGAGAGTCCCTGATGCGAGGACGGTATCGGGGGCAACTGAGCTAGTCCGAAAGTCACATAACGTAGACAAAACCCGCGTTGCAACGTTGAATGTGGGTACGTTGACGGGCCGATCGTGCGAGTTGGTAGAAGCACTGGAGCGAAGAAAGATAGATTTCTGTGCGGTGCAGAGACGAGGTGGTCCTGATGCAAGTAGAGGGACATTGATCGTAGCTTCAAGGCCGTTTTGTGCGGCAGTCCCAGGACCTCCAGTGGAGTTGGTATGATCGTCTCCGAACGTTTCCGTGACGCGATAGCAAGCGAAGAACGTCTCGATGACCGCTTGATGAAGACTGTCGTCGTAGAAGAACGGCGATGTCACTTCTTTTCTGCATATGCTCCGCAGACTGGCTGTTCCGAGCAAACCAAGGACGAGTTCTGGCCCCTGCTTGATGAAAAGACAGCGGAAGTGCCGTCAGAAGATATGATTGTTGTGGCAGGTGACCTTAATGGTCACGTCGGAGCAACGAAAGGCGGCTACAGCTGTCATGGTGGTTTTCGCTACGGGTCGTGCAACGCCGATGGTGAGCGTATACTTGAGTAGGCAGATTCACATGACCTCACCATCGTGAACACCAACTTTAGAAAGCGTGACTACCACTTCATCTCGTTTTATAGTGGGAACGCCAAAACGCAGATCGACTATGTCCTTGTTAGGCGTCGAGACCAAAGCCTTGTCACAGATGCGAAGACCGTGCCGTATGAGACGGTTGCCACGCAACACCGCCCACTGATCTGCTCGCTGAAGATCACACCCGCGAGGTGTAAACATGTGGAGCGATGCGGATCGGCTAGAATCAAATGGTGGCGACTGAGAGAGAAGGAAGCGGCAGTTATTTCTCGCATTCGGTTGCCGACGGTGACGACTGTCGACGAAACCTGGAAGGATGCTACCGATGCGATAACTCGGGCTGCACGCTTCGAACTTGGCACATCGAAGCCAGGACGACGCTGGGTCGACAAGCAGGCATGGCTGTGGACTGACGATGTCAAAGAAAAAGTCCGAGAAAGAAACGGCTCTATCACGAATATGTCGGTGATAAAACAGTTCACAATTGGCGGAATTATCGAGAAGCGAAGAAAGCGGCAAAGAAGGCAGTGGCTGCTGCCGAAGTCGCATACTACGCTGAAGTCAGCGAAAAGCTGGAAACGCGCAATGGTGAGCGTTATCTTTACCGACTCGCCAAAGCTCGCTGTCACCAAGCAGAAGACATCGAGAAGTTCTTTGGCATTAAGGACGAGAACGGACATCTTCTGATGGATCGTAAGAGGGCTGTGAAGCGATGGCACGAGTGCTTCGAGGAGATCTCGAATGTTGAATTTGCCCACCCTGCTATTCCTTTTGCATCTCCTGTATACGGTCCCGTTCAGAAGATCACAGTGAGCGAAACCGAAGCAGCCCTGAGGAAGATGAAGTCAGGCAAAGCCACTGGTCCCGATGACCTGCCAGCCGACCTGTGGAAGTCGAAGGGCTGGTGCCCTGCTGACTGGCTGACGGAGTTTTTCAATCAGGCTGTTGCTGTAAAGAAAGTGCCCGAGAGCTGGCAGCGAAGCACGACCATCCCGATTTGGAAGAAGAAGGGCAGTCCTGCGGACTGCGCTAGTTACCGTCCAATTCGCCTTTTCGCACACCATGAAAATCTTTGAGCGAATTGTCGATCGACGTATTCGGGATATCGCCCAGCTTTCCACGAATCAGTGTCGTCTCTGGCTGTGGCACCGTTGATGCCATTCACTCCGTACGTCTTCTGCTAGAGAAGCACCGCGAAAAACAGAAACCGGTGCATTTTGCCTTCCTGGACTTGGAGAAGGCCTTCGACCGCATTCCGCGAGAAGTTACATGGTACGCATTGCGATAACATGGTATCTCTGAAGAGCTTATTGAGTGGGTGCGCATTATGTACTTTTGCCCAAGGAGTAGAGTGCAAGCGCCAGCGGGCACCTCGACGGAATTTCCCATCTCTGTAGGGGTGCATCAGGGATCTGCGCTATCCCCACTGCTCTTCGTGGTCGTGATGGATGCGATCTCCCAAGATCTCCAGATTTCGGCACCTTGGACGCTGCTCTATGCTGACGACGTCATGCTTGCATGTGAAGATAAAACCGAACTCGAGCGACAGGCACAGGCGTGGTGCGATCGCTTGGCATTGTTCGGTCTCAAGCTAAACGTCAAAAAGACAGAGTACTTGACGACGGATGTGAATGAGCATGGATCTATTAAGATCAATGGTACTGAGCTCTCACGAGTTATATCTTTCAAGTATCTCGGATCAGCGATTTGTCCGATGGCAGCCTAAAGTTGGAGGTGAACGCACGTGTGAGTGCAGCCTGGTCCAAATGGCGCTCATTGACTGGGGTGCTTTGCGACAGGACAATACTTGAACACCTCAAATCGAAGGTTTACAGAACAGTCGTCCGCCTAGTAGCGACGTGCGGTGCTGAGTGTTGGCCCGTGACGAAGTAAATTGAAAGCCGCCTCAGTGTAATGGAGACGAAAATGCTACGGTGGACGGCTGGAGTTACGCGTTTCGGCCGCGTTCGCAACGACGCCATACGACAGAGGTTCGGTGTCGCCCCGATAGCCGAGAAGATGCGCGAAGCTCGTCTTCGATGGTACGGCCACGTCCTTCGCCCTAATGACGACACTGTCCGGAAGATAGGCCTGAACCTAGTGGTCCCTGGAAAGCGGGCCAGGACGCCCGAAGCAACGTTCACTAGATACGTTGCATTTGGACTTAAAGATGGCTGGTGTGCACCCTGATCAAGCATTTGATCGGGAGAATTGGCGTCACCACACCAGAAGAGCGGATCCCGCCACCAAGCGGGACACCGCTGTCAATATATCAAGCCATGAACCTACAGCACAATGCTGACACAACTTCCTCGAGGTTGTCCATTTGGATGCAAGACCCTCGGTTGCTTACACGTAGAGCTGGAGGCTCCTAAGGTGAATAGAATAATTCTCGATCAAGCGGAAGCATGTTAATCCCATCCAAGGTGTTTACCAAACAGCTGGCAGAGGGGTGGAAAGCAAAGAACACCCATATCCATGAGGCTTCGTGAATATCCTCGGAAAATTGGGTGACTGGGATACGGGTTATTTCGCGATACCGTATTTTTGGATTGCTGACCCCCTGGGGCCAGATTCATCAACGAGAACTGAGGTAAATCTTATCACCCGTTCCCGTTACTATCCGTCAGCGGCTCACTGACCGCAAGTTGTGATTCATCAAACTCGCGGTAAGTGATGGCGTTGTGGTTAAAATGACGGCTGTTGCGTGTTGGCTGCAACAACGGCAGCTACACGCAATGGCCGTCAAACTGCTAAATCAATATCGCTCGGTGTTCGACTTCTCAGGGTTTTCTTCCACTCGTTTATTTATTTTGATGATAGCATCTTCTTCGTTTCTTGACTTCTTTGACGAGCTATTCATATGTACTCTTTCCCGCCTCGGGTGTAGCTGCTGGAGTGAGGTTATCTGATCAGGGAAACATTTTCCCCTCAACCTTGTTTGGCACGTTTTCTCATTCCACTATGTTATAGTACACTGTTTCTTTCGTTTTACATGACAACACTATAAGATGTCAGGTCTTTATTAGTTAGTATGTCATTTTCCATATTCAAATTTTTACTGCTGTTTTTCTCATAATAACAGTCTGATACGGGAACTCATCAAAACAGATCTAACATTGCTATAAATGAGGAAGAATGGGTCGCTAACGCCTACTAGTGCCAAAAACGTCAAAACGAGAATAAGGAGAAAATGTTTGCCTGGCCAGATAACTCCAACCATATATGTGAAGGATTTGTTATCATTTCTACAGAACATACTCATAGTAAAAGGTATCGACGCTGCTTTGAAGGTATTAGAAAATAACGGAACGGTCTTGTATTTAATGGCTTTCTGCAGTTCAGTTTATGAAGTTCTCAGTATAATCTCATCTTCAATAACAGTAATTTGAATGTTTTCCTTTTCGAATAAAAACTGTTTTCAGTTGGTGTAACGTATGAGGAGTCGGGACCAGATCCCAAGCGGCCATAGCAAACGTCATCGACTACCTTCCGCTCAAGATCCACTTGAGCGGAAGGTTGTTGCTATTGCTTTTGGTATTGCTTGCACCTTGCTCGTAGCCTTATTCCCTTTCCTAGCAGGGGACCTCATTTGTCTGCTCTATTTTCTCCGTTCTAAAGTTATCATTTCAGACTGTAGGTAAGCCGGAAAATGTGGCGCAATGAGAAAATCATGTTCCCAGGTGAAGTTGCCCAGACAGATGTGAGTTGGTGTTAATGCTTGAGCTCTCGGACTTGTCGGTGTGAGGTCTCGTGCACGTACCAAGAATTTCGGGATATTACCTCTTAAGCACCTGTGCCTGGTTCTCCACATCACATTTTGGAGTTCCGCCCATTCATTTCCTTTGCCTGCTGTCACAGAATCAAATCAACATATTCCCTCTAGGCGCACGAGGCAACATGCCCATGGTCTTGTCTTGTTTCACCTTGAGAAATGGTGTTAGTAAGCGTTGTTTTACAGCACGACATTGAGCCAGGCGTATCGCGATTCAAGTCAGGTCCGACAATGTATTCGAAAGAGAGGACTCATTTCAAAAATGTAGGTGGTTTGTTCAACATTCTCTCGAACTTCAAAAACGAGATGCACAATATTATAAATGTATTTTGTCTCGGCTTGGCTTGCTTTACTGTTATTATTTGAAACCATTATGTCAGTATCTTGAATGTCACAGTGAGATGAGAGAGTGAAAACAGGTCCCCGCAAGCTGTATAAGATGGGGTAATCTTTTCCTCGGGATACAAGTACAGAAGATTTAGTATTTCCCGCGGAAGATGCTACTTTCCAGTATTTGTACGATTCATCCATGTAATCAATTACAGTTCGTAAGCAGTCAGAATCTCTCGTAAGTTTTTATATCTTCAGCATAAATCTGGTCAGACACGATGAACATGGATCGGATGACGAGGTGGATGGACACGTACATCACGGACCGCAACTGCAGTGCGCATAAGAGGCGATTCTGGGAGCGTTGTTTTAGTCGAGTGTATTCTGTCTCAATGCCTTGATTGTGATCTTTAGAAACTGTTACTTTGTGGGAATTATACGGATAATTTTCCTTAAGCAAAATGTATGTTTATAGTTCCCAATCTTTGTGGAGAAGTACCCGTGATTGTTTTTTTAATGCAAACACTAAATAAATCATAAAGAATGTCGCTTGAGTTGGTATATTCCTGCTTCGAGGTATTTACAAGACTGATGACGCGGGGTGTTTGGAAGCATGTCCCGTTAATGGCATGAGTAGCACTCGCTGAGGACCTTTTCTTCGGTGACTTCGAAGGTCTAGTGATTTGTTCGAGTGGTGTGCAGTATGTGTTCTCCTTTGCTGATGCGCGGGAGAGCACAGAACCGAAACGAAGCATCCGTTTCGTTTTTTTCGTTTTCGCAACGCGCAGTGGCCCACCTCCATATAGGAACTGCTTCGACAATGTGGTTTCAAGGCTAGGGACGTGAGCTCAGCCGTCATTATTGAGGTTAATTCCCTAAAGGGAAAGCCGAAAAAGTGGATGCTTTGTTAGGAAACTCATACACATCCCACTGTATCAACTACAAAGCTGTTCTCATGTTCAGTCACATGTGCAAAAGAGCAAAAATTTTGGGTGTATCAAACAGGAGATTGCGTAACACACTCGTTTTATTTATTTGGTGTGGTGTAGACCAATGTCCACGTGGTACAAGGACAAAGAATAAAATTATAAAGGTAAGATTAAAAACCTAGGAGACCTCTGCAGAAGCAATCTTACTTGACCTTCTCTTGAAAGAGGTATGTGACAGGTACAGGAATTCCCCATTAATTATTTTATTGAGGAATGGAACTGGTGGATACCGCAAATGTTCGCGTGGAGCTGTGCAATGGATAGCTCTGCGATTGCTTTCTTTGACTGCTTCCACTGTATTCGCTGATTTGTGAACAACACGACGTAAACAGGCCTATGATTATCAACCATGCGCTGTGCGAGAGCATGCGAGTAACCCGCCGGAAAATATCTCCTGTTCTATGCTTTAATTATACCTAAACACACTTTACACCTGAATGGCTGTATCAAAATATTAACATTCAAACAGCGTTTTTGTTTTACCTGAATTCATGTGAACGTTTAACAACATTTCTGAGAAAATGAAACAAATCTGAAACGAAAAACTTCAATTTCTTCAGTCCTCCTATAACGTCTCTAGTCCAATTAGTCCAATCATTGGCTTCTGTTACGACTCCGAGAGCTGGCCCATTAGCCGACTAAAACAAGACAACAACGGCAAACGCGAAGCCAATCTCTTCAGCTGATCCGTTTGGCTATTCTTCGCAACGAGCCCAACTCGTTGTCACTGGGTCACCACTTTGCTGTAGAGCGCTACCGCTGCACCCCGGTAGCGGTTACCGGGCACTCCAGCCTCGTAACGGATACGCCGGTTCTGAGGCCGGATTTAACCAACCACGTTTTGATGAATCCGCCAAACGGGGGGTTTCCTGGTAAGTTTCGCCACTTACAGCCGGTAAATGGTTGATGAATCCGGCCCCTGATGTTTGAGTGATTCAGGTAGAGTCAATTTTGCGGACCCCGGATGATTTGGATCGGGATATCCGAATCGGATATCCGAACATGATTCATTCGCATACGTTGTGTACTGTACAGGCGTTCGCACAATACCAACTGGCCGATGGAAGCACCTTTTTAGGTTGCGGTCCATGCGGGGTTGCGGTGATTTTTCACTCGCGTTCTATTCCAGTCCCCACCCACCATCTTTCATCAAAATATCCCGACGTCCCCAGCGTGTGTCGGGATAGCACGATTATGGTGTCCGATGGAAGCACTTCATAGCAGGGGAGAAGTTTCGATCAGGCAGTCAATATCGATAGATATTATCGTTCTTTTGAACACGATATTGAATATCTCTCAGATGCATCGAAGGAAGGAACATCAATTTTCCCCAACTCCTTTCATTTCCACCTCTAGCTGACACTTCAGCATATCCTCGCTCTCCACAGCCTCTCACGCTAAACCGCCCACGCTGCCATCGGTAATCACCCTTTCCGCTACATTTTCCTCATGTGGCCCACGTTGCTGACGCCGGCGACGTCGGGTAGCCCGGCGTGACCCGCGGAGCCAATGCCGGCGAAGCCGGCTAGCTTGGCGTGGCCGCACACCCAGCGTCGGCAGCGGCGGAGCCGGCGACGGACGGCTCCGCCGACGCTTCAAATTTCTTGGTTACATTCCAACACTCAGTGCATTGCAACTGGCCGAGTGACGGGTCTATAGATTTTTGACTTCATGCGTTCTGGTATCTTGCTATCGCAGAGCCAGTCAGCGAACGCCATTCAGCGAACGCCAGTTCGACCCATCGGCACTTACGCGTGAGTTCACTTGAACCATCAGACCGCCGTCGGGCGCTTTTGCTGATCCAAGGCACTTAAACACCGAAGTGCATGCGAGTTTCCTGCTGCAGCTCGCACTCTACTCTTTGAGAAAAAAGAAAAAAGGTAAAACAATGGAGCATCCGCAGTCACTCTATAAGTTCCTCAGGCACGTTGTGTTGTCGCAACGCGTACCATATAACCTCATGCGATACGCGATCGAAGGCTTCCTCCACATCGAGAAAGGCAATATCATATGCACCGGCTTTTGTTTCTCGCAATCTTTCTAGACCAGGAGGCGGGCGGTGTGTATGGCATCAACGATACCACAACCGGATACGAAGCAGCACTGGTTGTCGGAGAGCTTGACAATTTCAAGAATTCATCGATCGAGGATTCGCTCGAGGATCTTCATGATATGCGAAAGCAAGCGAATCGAACGGTAACTGGAGCAGTCTGCAGAACTACAGTCGGGATCATCGTAATGTTGGGCCCACATTTCCGTACTTTCTTCCCCTTTACTACCTGGTTGATGAATTTAGCCAACCAAGCGGGAGGATACCAGAGCTTCATCATCATCACCTTCTTCTTCTTCTTCTTCTTCTTCTTCAGCGTTTGTCCCGCTTCATGGCGGGTTCCGCTTTCATGGTGCCATCTCGCCATCTTTCCCGATCCCATGCTAGATCAGGGTGGACATCAGCTATTTTGAAGTCCCGGTGTATCATCCCAGCAGGATAATACGTTACAGAAGGACAATGGGAGGATACCAGGGTTTCGATTCCCACAAATCGGCTGCAAGATCTCCAGGCCCTGTCACCTTGTCGACGCCACGGTGATCTTGTGAAAGGGACCTTATACCAAAGCTGTAGAAGGAATGGTCGGATGAAGAAATTACGTAAGATACAAACTAACTACAAATTATAAATTAATTGCAACATATTATTATTAAACTTATATTTTATACTATCATTAATTACAAATACAAATGACATAGTGGAAAGTTCCTCAACGTAATCATCGATCGATTCAACGCCTTTTTGCCGTCTGTCAGAAAATGGCCGTCTTCATCATTGATACTGAAGAACTATTAAATATCCTCGGTTTCGCGATGGCGGTTTTTAGCAAATACAAATACCCCTTACCATCGTACGATTCCGGTTTCCCTAGACATCGCTGTAATGAGTGACGTTTGCAAAAGCCACGGCTTTCTTTGCAGCCTTCTTCGCCTTCTGATACTCGTGCCAGTTGTCGGTTGTTCTGTCGCCGAGAAACACATGATACAGCGACCTCTTTTCTCGAACCTTTGCTTTCACATCGCCCGGCCACAGCCACGCTTGCACGACCTTGCGTCGTCCAGGCTTCGTAGCGCCGAGTTTCAATCTTGCAGTTTGGCGTATCGCGTCGGTTGCTCTCTTCGAAGTTTCATCGACAAGGGTGACTGTCGGTCACTCTACGCGAGAAATCACAGCTGCTTCGTTCTCGCGAGCGTCTTCTATAGCACTTCTTCCCGATGCACTTTGGAATCTCGCCTGCGAAACGTCATCTGAATCCAGAAGCACGTAGGATGGTTTCTGCGGAACGTCTTCTGAATCCCCAGGAATGAGAGTTCGATGACGGCCACTAGACCGCTGAACTATAAACATAAAAACATAAACTGCTAAATGCTATCGATCGGCGCTGTTGGAAGATACGGTGCGGAAATTAATGACCGCACAAATAGCGGAAAATACCCAGACGCCTTCAACATGCATAAGGATTCAGAAGACGTGCCAAAGGCGTAGTCCAATATGTGTGTGTGGGAGGGTGGGGGGGGGGGTCAAAAGAAGTGCCGAAGACGTCGTTTAACGTACCTGGATTTTCAGACGATCTTCGACGGAAGGCCTTTCCAGTAGGAGAGGCATTCAATATCGACCAATATTATCCATTTTCTCTGAGATTTAACGATCAGATGGGAGACAAGCTGATATTATTACCAACGGATGTGCTTCACAGCAAGTGGGAGGTTTCGATAGAGAGGCCAGTAATGGTCGACCATTTCCTGACTGACTTCGGCGTGGGAGACACGCGGCATTATCTTCTTCTTCTTCAGCGTCTGTCCCGCTTCGTAGCGGGGTCCGCTATTCTGGTGTCATGACGCCACCTCCCCAGATCCGGGTGGACACCAGCAACCTTCAAGTCCATATGTAACGTGTCAGACCAGCGCTGCTTCGGACGCCCCCTAGGCCGCTTCCCTACCACCTCGAACTTAGGGCCTATTTTGTGGACGCTGTCTTCCTTTCCACGCAGAACGTGGCGTACCATCTTAAGCGAGCTTCACGCATCTTGTTCGCTATCGGCGCGGCACCAAATTTCTGTCGAATGACAAATCGTTTCGGATGCGGCCCACGCGCGTGACTCCATCCCTCCAGCGCAGCATCTTCGTCTCCATGACGCTGAGGAGCGTTTCAACCTCCTTGGTCGCAGGCCAACACTCAGCACCGTACATCGCTACCGGCAGGACAACAATTCCATATATTTTTAACTTCAAGCGCTCTGGTGTTTTCCTATCGCAGAGCACGCCAGTCAACGAGCGCCACTTGGACCAAGTTGCACTCACGCGTGGGTTCACTTCAACCATCAAATTGCCATCAGATGCTAAAGCTGATCCCAGGTACTTAAAAACCGAAGTGCGTAGGAGCTCGATGCCGTTAACCTAGATGGAGCTGGACTCATTAACGTCCGTCGTTAGATACTCGGTCTTCTTCACGTTCAATCTGAGTCCAAAACCCTCCAAGCGATCACACCAAGCTTGCACCTCTCGCTCGAGTTCACCTTTATCTTCGCTAGCGAGCATTACGTCATCAGCATAAAGCAGTGTCCAGGGGACTGGCTTCTGACGATCTCGTGTAATGGCGTCCATCACGACAACAAAAAAGAGTGGGGAAAGCGCAGAACCCTGGTGCACCCCGACAGAGATGGGGAACTCCATCGAGGTTCCATCTGTAGCTTGAACTCTACTCTTTGGGGAGGAGTAGAACATTCGTACCCACTCTATGAGCTCTTCAGGAACTCCATGTCGTCGCAGGGCGTGCCATATCTTTTCACGCGGTAGGCGGTCAAAGGTCTTCTCCAAGTCGAGGAAGGCGATATGCACCGGCTTCTGTTTCTCGCGATGCTTCTCTATCAGGAGGCGGGCGGCGTGTATGGCATCAATGGTGCCACAGCCAGCCACGAAGCCGCACTGATTGCTGGAAAGCTGGACGATGTCACGAATTCGTCCGTCGATAATTCGCTCAAAATCTTCATGCTGTGCGAAAGCAAGCGAATCGGACAGTAATTGGAGCAGTCTGCAGGATTGCCCTTCTTCTTCCAAATCGGAATCGTCGTACATACTTTGGCTCCAACAGTCAGGTATTTTCTCCTCTGCTACGACCTGATTAAAGAACTTCGCCAACCACTCAGCTGGGTACCAAAACTTTGACTTCCACAGGTCAGCCGTCGCGTCGTCGGGCCCAGTCGCTTTGCCTAGCCTCATCTTCTTCAGAGCCGCTTCTGTCTCCAACACGGTGATCTTCTGAACGGGACCGTGGGTTGGGGCCGATGAAAGGATGGCTGGATGAGGAAATTCTACCGTGGAGATTTCCTCAAACTAATCTCGCCATCGCTTCAATGACTTCTTGCGGTCCATGAGAAGATGGCCGTTCTTATCATTTATGCCGAAAAACTTCTGGATGTCCTCGGTCTGCCGATGGCGATTCTTAGCAGGCCGGTACAGATACCGCTCGCAATCGCGTGAGTCGAGCTTCTCGTTGACATCTCTATAATGAGTGGCTTTTGCAACAGGCACGGCCTTCTTTGCAGCTTTCCTCGCTTCTTGGTACTTCCGCCAGTTATCGGCGGTCTTTTCGCCGAGAAACACGTGATAGAGCGACTTCTTCTCTCGAACCTTTGCCTTCACGTCGTTTGTCCACAACCATGCCTGCTTGTCAACCTTTCGTCGCCAGGCTTCGTAATGCCGAGTCCCGACTGCGCAGCTTGACGTATCGCGTCGCTCGCCATCTTCCAAGTTTCGTCGACAGTTGTGATCGTCGCGAGAAATCACAGCTGCTTCCTTCTCTCTCATTCGCCATCACTTTATTCTCGGTGAACCGCATCGCTCGACCACCTTCTGCCTTGGAGGGGTGATCTTTAGGGTGCAGATCAGCGGTCGATGCTGAGGGGCGATCGTCTCATACGGCACGATCTTCGCATCTGTGACAAGACCGGTCGCGATCTTTCACAAGACAAAGTCTCTGAGACTTGGAGCTCCCACTATAGTATGAGATGAGGTGGGAGTCGCGTTTTCGGAAGGCGGTGTTCACAATGGTGAGGCTATGCGATTCGGCGTAATCAAGAATGCGCTCACCATCGGCGTTACGTGATCCGTATCCGAAACCACCATGACAGCTGTACCCGTCTTTCGTAGCACCTACGTGCCCATTAAGGTCACCAGCGACTTTGATGATATCTTTCGACGGTACCTCTGCTGTCTTCTCATCAAGCAGGCTCCAAAACTCATCCTTGGCTTGCTCTGAGCAGCCGGTCTGCGGAGCATACGCAGAGAAGAAGTGATAGAGTCGCTTCTTAGCGGAGACAACGATCTTCATCAACCGATTGTCAAAGCGTTCGACGCCTACAATCGAGTCACGAAGTCGTTCGGAGACGATTACACCGACACCATTGGTGGTCCTGGGACTTCCACATAGAACGGCCTTGAAGCCACGTCCTATGTCCCTTGACTTGCGGCAGGACCACCTCGCCTCCTGCACCGCGAAGAAATCAACTCTTCTACGCTCCAGTGCTTCAACCTACTCGCACGAGCGTCCCGTCAACGTTTTCGCATTCAGTGTAGCCACGCGGGTCCTGCTTACGTTACGGGACTTTCGAACTAGCTCAGTTGCCCCCCGATGCCGTACTCGCATCAGGGACCCTCGTATACTTCTCACACTCGCCGGGCTCTGCGAGTGCGCGTCGGCTCCCGCGGACGCCGTAGCACTACCTCGAAATACTTGAACTGTCATACACCATGCGATGTGACATGGGTCTTCGTAGGCCGGCCCGTCACAAGGGCCTGTCGCCTGCAATCGAGTGTCCGTGTTCGGCTCGGCTCGCCAAAGCGGGCAGTTTCCAGTGGCACCACGTGGAGGAACCGACATCGCCACCAGACACGCGGCTATTATGGCAGACGGAAAGGCTTCAGAGCAGGTCAAGGTCAAACGAGGGGTTCGATTTTTGCCGAAAATTTGCGACCCCCCCCCCTGCACGAGCGGATCTGGTACGACCCCCCTTTGTCTAGATCACCGTTTTATTTTTATCTTTGCTGAATTTTTGAATTTTTATCCCTTTATGGCCTCTTTTCTCCAGGTGCAGGGTCCACTTGACAGTGTCAGACTGGTTCAAGAAAGACGTGCTATTGAGTAAATATTTCGAGTTATTTGATAAAAAAACGCTGATAAAGGTTTTCAGTATGAATTTTTTTGATATTAATATTTTGATTATTTACAGTTGAAAATAAATCACTTTTGCGAGCAGTTCTCGAATTAATCACAACGAGTTCACTTTTCAGACTCTTCGAGGATCTCATGGACACGACACATTTTTGCACCTGGAGGAGCAGCATCTGCATTCGAAATTGTACTCTAAAATGTCGAGCGTTATTTGCTGAAGCTGACTTAAGTGCTCTCTCACAAAATTTTTGAGACACTCTTCGAATCGATGACGGAGACGCAACTGAAGGATGGACTTCTCGCAGCAAAAAATTTCTGCCTTCTGAAGGAAGAATATCAGAGAGTGAAAATCGTGCAATCTTAAAGCCTAAGATGTGATTAGTATGCAATAAAAAACTAAGCTTCCTCGCAGCGATCTCCTGTAGCACCGGAGAAGCATTAGAGCATTGGAGCAACAAAATTGGACGTTCACAAAAATAATTATAACTGGGTAAATTTTTGGAAATTTTTAAAAGGCAATGGTTTTTTGAAAACTAGAAGACAAGAGCTTCCATCCAGTATAAAAATTGTTTTTCAGTAAAGTAGTCTTCATACGGGGCGGAGGTCTTCGATTTATAGGGGGCGGTGGGGTTCGTTTTCTAAACCATTGTTGCAGAAGTACGTGCCAAAAATCGAACCCCCGCCCCGTATTAAGATCCCTTTTTTCGACATTTGTTTCTACATGGTTATAAAGCATTTTTTCCATATTTTTCAAGTAGCCATTATGATTTTTAAATTTCAAAAAATTAACCGAGTTGTGATCAACTTTGTGGAGTTTTTCAAAAAAAGGGGTCTTCATACGGGGCGGGAGGGGTTCGATTTTTGGCGCGTATTTCTGCAACAATGGATCAGAAATCGAACCCCCACCGCACCTATGAAGACCTCTCTGTTGAAAACTAATTCCTATACCGTTCGAAAGAGCGCTTTCTCTTGTTTTCAAAAAGTTATTGGCTTTTCCAAATTTCAAAAAACTTACCGATATATAAACTTTTATACAAAATCACTTCAATTTTTTCGCTCATAAATCGAAGACCATTGCTCCGAATGGAGACCTCTCTTATAAAAAACGGTTTCTATATGTTTAGGAAGCGTTCTCTTTTATTTTTCAAAAAGCCATTGGCTTTTTCAAATTTCGAAAAACTTACCGAGTTATAGTCATTTTTATGAACGCCCAATTTTGTTGCCCCAATGACGTCGATGCACGATCGAGCCGAGGTCGATCCAACCTATTCATTTCAGAAAACTATGATTTTCACACTGTGCATGGGTCAAGAGCTGAAATAATTCTTTGTGGCAGAATTTTAACTGTGTAGATTGTCTCCTTGGGGTAAAAAATTATTTTTCATGAAACATGAGAAATTGGAATTCGATCCTCCGCAGTCATTCGGAGATCGCTGCGAAGAAGCTTAGCTCCGCAATGGCCACACGAAACCTACCATATTTCGGGGATTTTTTGCACTCTTTGAATTTTTCACAAAGTTTTGAAGACTATAAGAAGTGTGGACTCTACACTTTGAAAAGCATGTTGTAAAAATAGCAGCTTCCATGTGATTAGTGGTTCGATATTTTCCGGCAAATGATACATATCGGAATGTCTGTCCATACAGAAGTTTATCTGAGAAAAACAAGGTTTTATTGCTGTGTGTCGAACTGTGACATGAAATTTTATACGGTACGACTTCACTTTCTGGTGCTGTTTCCTGCATAAGAGAGAAAATTAGTTCCGTGACAAGTCCATCCTCCGAATGCCATTCCGTCATCGATTCGAAGAGCGCTTCAAAAAATCGTGCAGCGACTGCACTTAGATCGTCCTCAGTGATTAATACTTGAAATTTTATAGAGTGCAACTTTGGACGTAGATATTCCTCGTTTTTTAAACACGTAATGCAAACACCATTTAAATTTTTGTTACATAACTTTCAGGAACGAAGGTGAGACGCCACGCTGTCGTAGACACTCCTGGGAAAAAACTTATTAAGAATTACAAACGTTGCCTAAAAACCTGAAAAACAAGAGAGAATCCTCTGCCAAAACCGAAAAAGTACGACCCCTCCCCCCTTCCCCCCCCCCCCCCCCCCCAGACGGCGTCACAGTACGACCCCACCCTTCGATTCCCGAACCTCAAGCTTGAGCCTGCAGCAGGTGGAACGTTTCGATCGGGATGTCAATATCTATCGATATTGTTGACTGTAGCTTGAAAGTGACGCTCCTTTGTTTGTCTGTCCATGACGGTTGGGCAATTGGTCACTGCTATAGCGGTCCCGCGTGGAAAAAATTCTGCTCAACGTGGTATTAGAAGCAGTGGGATCCTTCGCGCTGAAAAAAGGCTTTCCGTCGTGTGACCTAAATCGACCAGACGCTCAGTACCTGCCGAAAATATCGATTTTTGTCTGACGTTAGGAGGAAAGCTGCATAAGTAGAGCAGCTTGCTTAGAATGACCTTAGCTTAGTAGTACTGCAACGTCCGCGAAACGCGCAGGTGCGATATTCGTGACGGACAACTTGTCCAGAATAATACTGGTCATGTTATTGTCGTCTTCTTCCGCGTTCGCGGTTCTTACCATTCACAGAAGTTTGCACACGATAGAAGTTAAATCGTTTCCGTGGAATTAGGTCACCACGTGTCTAGCAAGGTGTTCCAGCTCTCCTGAAATGCCCTTCGTGAGACGGTATTTTTGAAAAACGGCAATGAGACCGTTTGGTGGAAATGCAATTGTCCAGCCGCCCCAAATAAGGGTGGATATTCATACAACCTGTAGTAGCTGTGGCAAGTTGCTGAAGATGGCCTTCAGTGCTGGAGACCTTTTACGCTTCCTACATACTGTTTTATTACTGTAGACAGTACAGACGAATAATATTTATGAAAAGGAACAATGACTGTCGAACAACTGGATCAATTTCTTCTCACCGGTAAGAACACCCAATTTCCTAGGAGACGCAACAAAAAAACTGTCGCTACTTCGCCTACTTTCAAAAAATTTACGGTCAACAGACCAACTCATTAGTTAGGGGGTGACATACAGCAATAGGGTTCAGTGCATCAGTGATATCCAGCGGCATTGAAGCGTACCAACTGAATAATGTCTCGACCTAAGACTCGGAATAGAGCGCGCTGACTATTCCTCTTGGATGAGTCAGCGTTTTGTCGCCATCAGGAAGAGCACACCGTCATCGTTCAGCACGTACTTCTTCACGGAGTCCAGATCTATTCCGGCGCTTCCCAATGCGTCCAGAATTTGATGCTCGGTAAGACTGAGCAGGCTGAACATCACCTGAAGCACAAGAAACAAGAATATGTGTTAATCCTATTTTCTCACTTGCCCTTTATTGTTTTTAGGCCATCAAATTGGGACGGAAAGAGGAGGGTTATTTTTGCCGACAGCTCCTGCTCTGTAGTTGGATTTTTTGAGTTGGCGTTATATGTTATTCGAAAGAAAATGTCTCGCTCTATAAGAATATGTGTCGCGTTTATTAATTTCTATTGAATATCAACAAAATGCCAAAATGAGAAAAATCGTCTTCACCAACAACTCCTTCTCCTTATTCAGTCTGTCTTGGTCAGTTTTATATGACGAGTGATATGACACTCGAACGTGCATCTCTTGTTCTACCAGAATATATTATTTGTTCTTCGGCCACTTAAATTTTTCCTAATTTTCAGAAATGAAATGGAGCAGTGCCAGGTCGACAAGGATGAGCACTTTTGGCACCTTCCTCTCTTTGCTTTCAACCAGGGTTCTAGTGCGGCTAAGATACTAGAACCCTGGTTTCCACACTATTTTTCATCGCCAGTTACAATTCTGTGCAAAAATCGTTGAAGATGTCCGTGTGATGAATGAACATCAGGAACCAGCGAGTGACGATTGCTGCCGTCCTGCTTGTCCGTCATCATTCTCCATGACGCTGAGGCGCGTTTCAAATTCTTTGGTCGCAGGCCAACACTCAGCGCCGTACATTGCTACTGTCAGGATCACTGCTCTGTAGAACTTCGACTTAAAGCGCTCTGGTATCCTCTTGTCGCAGAGCACGCCAGTCAACGAGCGCCACTTGGACGAAGGTGCACTCACGCGTGAATTCGCTTCAACCATCAGTTTGCCGTCAGACGCGACTGCTGATCCCAGGTGCTTAAGGACCGAAGTCCGTGAAAGCTTGATGCCGTTAACCTTGTTGGAGCTGGACTCGGGAACGTCCGTGGTTGGGTATTCAGTCTTCTTCACGTTCAATCTGAGTCCAAAACGCTCCAAGCGATCATACCAAGCTTGCAGCTCTCGCTCGAGTTCATCTTTATCTTTGCTAGCGAGCATCACGTCATCGGCAAAAGCAACGTCCATGGGACGGGCTTCTGAAGATCTCGTGTGATGACATACATGACAACAACAAAGAGGAGTGGGGAAAGTGCAGAACCCTGGTGTACCCCAAAGAGATGGGGAACTCCATCGAGGTTCCAGCTGCAGCTTGAACTCTACTCTTTGGGTGAGAGTAGAGGTTTCGCACCCACTCTATGAGCTCTTCAAGAACTCCATGTTGTCGCAAGGCGTACCTATAACCTCGGCACGCGATCAAAGGCCTTCTCCAAGTCGAGGAAGGCGATAGCACTGGCTTCTGTTTCTCGCGGTGCTTCTCTATCAGTGGGCGGGAGGCGTGTATGGCATCAACGTTGCCAGCCAGCCACAAAGCTGCACTGATTGTTGGGAAGCTGGACGATGTTCCGAATTCGTTTATCGACAATTCGCTCAAAGATCTTCATGCTGTGCGAAAGCAAGCGAATCGGACGGTAATTGGAGCAGTCTGCAGGACTGCCCTTCTTCTTTCAAATCGGAATCGTCGTATTGTTGTGCCAACACTTCGGTACTTTCTTCTCATTTACTACCTGGTTGAAGAACTCAGTCTACCACTCAGCAGGGTGCCAGTACTTGGACTTCCATAAATCAGCTGCCACCTCATCGGGCCCAGTCGCTTTGCCTGGCCTCATCTTCTTCAAAGCCACTTCATTCTCCTCCACGGTGATCTTCTGAACGGGACCGTGGGTTGGGACCGATGAAGGGATGGCTGGATGAGGAAATTCTACCGTGGAGATTTCCTCAAAGTAATCTCGCCATCGCTTCAATGACTTCTTGCGGTCCATGAGAAGATGGCCGTTCTCATCATTTATGCCGAAAAACTTCTGGATTTCCTCGGTCTGGCGATGGCAATTCTTTGCGAGTCGGTAGAGATACCGCTCACCATCACGCGCCTCGAGCTTTTTGTTGACATCACTATAATGAGTGGCTTTGGCAACAGTCACGGCTTTCTTTGCAGCCTTCTTCGCGTTCCGATACTTCTACCAGTTTTCGGCTGTTTTGTCGCCGAGAAATACATGATAAAGCGATTTCCTCTTTCGAACCTTTGCTTTCACATCGTCCGTCCACAGCCATGTCTGCTTGTCGACCTTGCGTCGTCCAGGCTTCGTAGTGCCGAGCACCGAAGTTGCAGCTTGACGTATCGCGTCGGTAGCTTTCTTCCAGGTTTCATGGACAGTCGTGACTATCGGTAACCGAACGCGAGAAATTATAGCTGCTTCGTTCTCTTTCATTCGCCACCACTTGATTCTAGCTGCACAAAAACGCTCAGTATGCTTTTAAACTCGTAGGTGTGATCTTTAAAGTGCAGACCAGCGGTCGATGTTGCGGGGCGACCTCCTCATATGGCACGATCTTCGCGTCTGTGACAATGCTCCGGTCGCGATCCTTCACAAGGACAAAGTCTATCAGACTTGGAGCTCCCACTATAGTACAAATGAGGTGAGAGTCGCGTTTCCGAAACACGGTGTTCATTATGGTGAGGTTATGCGACTCCGCATATTCGAGGATACGTATCAGCGTTACGCAACTTATAACCAAATCCACCATGGCAGCTGTAACCGTCTTTCGTGGCGCCTACGTGTCCATTAAGCTCTCCAGCCACAACGATGAGGTCTTCCGACGGTACCCCTGCTGTCTTTTCATCAAGCAGGCTCCAAAACATCCTTGGCTTGATCGGAGCAGCCAGTCTGTGGAGTATACGCAGAGAAGAAATGATAGAGTCCCTCCTTAGCGTCGACAACGATCTGCATCAATCGATCGTCAAAGCGTTCAACGCTTGCAATCGACGATGATTCCGACACCATTCGTGGTCCTGGGACCTCCACTTAAGACGGCCTTGAAACCTCGTCCAATGTCCCTTGACTTGCGGCAGAACCACCTCGTCTCCTGCACCGCACAGAAATCAACTCTTCTTCGCTCCAATGCTTCTGGCAACTCGCACGAGCGGCACGTCAACGTACCCACATTCAGCGTAGCCCCGCGGATCCTTCTTACGTTACGGGACTTTCGGACTAGCTCAGTTGCCCCCGATGCTGTCCTCGTACCAGGGACCCTCGCATACTTCTCACACTCGCCGGGCTCTGCGAGTGCGCGTCGGCTTCCGCGGACGCTGTACACTATCTCGATACTCATATAACGTCATCAGCCATGTGATGTGACATGGGATCTTCGAAGGCCGGCCTGTCACAAGTGCCTGTCACCTGCACTCGACTATCCGTGCTTAGCTTAGCCCGCAAAGCGAGCAATTTTCAGTGCCAGCACGTTGAGAAACGGACATCGTCACCTGAACAAGAACTGGATATAAGAAATCTTTTCGATTGCAGTCGAAAAACCTCTCACCGTTTTTTGTGAATTTCACAAATGGACGATAAACCATGAGAGGCGAAGGTCGTCGTTGGTCACTCTATTTTGGGATGTTCAACACAAATTTTCCAAAGACTATGAGGGGGTTGACTGCTTATTTGTTCCCTCAATAACTTGCAGCGCACAAGAGAAGAGGTCGAACCTTATCAGAGGACATGCAGTGAGAATGGTAAACAATGGTGGCTGGCAGGTAGTTTCACTGCTTCCTATGCAATTACTACCTGATTTCCTGAGTTGTATGAGTCGTCTTCTAGCACAGAACCGATCACAATCCGTCCACCGCTTCTTAGCTGCCTAACCTGAACAGTTTCCCTTAGAGAGCTATTAACGCACAAACTGGCACGGCTTGTGAGGGAAAGTGAACAGAAAGGAATATAAGTCCTCACAACATTCAAGATGCACTGACGGTACTCCTGGTACGTCTGACAGGCGCTTTCCAGAGTGAAGATGGTTACAAGTATGTCTACCTGAATGATAGCGATCACAGAATACGCCGGGACAATAAAAGTTGAGCACAAAATCACACCAGAACCGCATCGTGTGTAGGTGGTCCACGTCAGTCCAGCAAGCATACAGATAGTACCATATTCTTCATTAGGTATTTTGTGGACCAGGGGTATGCGTTAAATTTTTCGGTAAATTTTTAACGAATTTTTAACGAAAAACTTTCGCTTTAAAATCGGTAAATTCGGTAAAATCGTTAAATAAAATTTCCTATAGCTACAATTAGTTCGGCTGTACTTTAGTGGGCAGAAAACGAGATATTTCCTTATTGATTTTTTCGAGTCTATCTACATGACCATTATATGAGTATGCCTTCATCTTCAGAACAAATAACGGCAGTCCATCTATCACCAACAAAATTAGTAAACGAGAAAAACCACTAAGATTCTTAAACCAAACATTAACAGCAATACTTCTCAAACAGCCAATTTGTTCCTAAGCTTAGTTCGTTCCGCTTTCGGAAAGTCGTCAATCTTCTAGGAAGATTCAAAGTTCTGTGAACCATAACACGGTTCAACGATTTTAAGCGTTCCCATTTGTCCTGGCAATACTTTTCAAAGAATTTGCGCTCGCTAAGTAGACTTTTACGGCCTACCATTTTTTCATACTTCCATAATTGTTTCGGGGAACTACAGAATGTTTTAATGAAGAATTCAGGTCAAGCAGTGACTATAGCGAACTTCTTGGTGCAATTGGTCTTTGGAAGGCATTTACGAAGTCCAGATCTGCCTGTTTCGAAGAATGTTCCTTCTGTCCCACAAGGTCCCACTATCAATGCAGGCGACAATAGAAAATAAAACAAACAGTCACGGACCATTGATGGAATTTTAATAGAATCAAATTCTACTGAACTGAGGATTCTTTTCTTTTTTACTCCTGTTCTTTCTTGTTTTGGACTTCACTCAAATTAAATAGTTTACAATTGTTAAGCTTTTCCTCCTCTGTCTTCCGAAGGAAACACATAAGGAATAATGTGAAAGGCGTTTTTCGTCCTATAAAAACAGCGAACTACTTTACCATTATCGTTCCCAATTCCTCTTAATAGAATCTTTGTCCTTCCTAATTCCTCTAAATAGAATTTTCCGCTGTCTACTATACTTATGCTCGAATGACCCATTCGAATAGGTATTCGAATGATTTTCATTCGAATTTGAATATTCGAATTCGAGTATTCGAAAAATCGCGTTTTTCGAATGTATTCGAATTCGAATGTTCAAAAAATCGCGTTTTTCGAATGTATTCAAATTCGAATGTTCAAAAAATCGCGTTTTTCGAATGTATTCGAATTCGAATGTTCAAAAAATCGCGTTTTTCGAATGTATTCGAATTCGAATGTTCAAAAAATCGCGTTTTTCGAATGTATTCGAATTCGAATGTTCAAAAAATCGCGTTTTTCGAATATATTCGATTTCGAATGCTCGAAAATTTTCGGTATTCGAAACCATTCGAATATTCGCAATTTCCCAGAAAGCAAAAATTATTCAAGTATTCGAAAAGTGTCATTCGAATGCCCAACAAGAATTTGTGTATCGGCGTATTTTGAAAAGGCTTGGTGGGTTTCTCGGGTAATTTGGGTCGCCAAAACGGTTCTGTCTGTGAATCAAAGCTGTGGTACGATGGTGGCTCGGTGCCCGGATACTGAGCGCCTCATCGATACTAGTCACTTCCCGAAAAGCCTTCCTGTTGAGAGGGAGAACTTCCACAACGTCTTACAATGTTGAATTGCAAACAATTTTCCACGGAGAATCACTGCAGTGGTGAATGACCGATCGGGGAGCAGTAATCGTCGCCACCCCGATTGGTGAACTCTGAGAGAAAACCACTTTCACCGATAAAAGTATGGACAGTATCAACCGATATTGATTGTCTGATCAATCTGTGACATGGTCTTCTGAATTAAGACGCTCGCTGGAGACGTCTGGATATTTTCCAGTATTTTGTGTACCTATTCTACGCTAATTTTATGCACCTGTTCCTGTCAGTAATTTCTGACGCATCGACGATCGACAGCTCTTAGCGCGCTCCTATTTAGTATCAGACGTTTTTTAGATCTTAGAGTATGGACATAAGGGTTAGTTTGATCTGGACCAGTTTTGCATTCCACTCAAGCAGTTCTGGAAGCTATTTTCGCCGTAAACGTAATAACGTAAAGGATGAAGGACAGCAGAAGGAAGGATAAAGGTAAATTCTTGTTTGGGAGGTACCAAGCATTCCACATTTATTACTGCGCCTGTGCAAAGCGGCCGAGGAAGAGTAGGAATTGTTAACAAAAAAAATTGAAAATGATGGTTTAAGCGGCGTTTCAAACGGACGTTATTTGTCCTTCACGCTGCAGTTAAGAGTCTGAGACCACAAGCTAGCAAATGTCTGCAGGATGGGCTTGAGGGTCAACAGGGTGCGCTTCTGTCTTCTGCCACGTCGGGTGTCTCCTGGTGCAGAAGAGTACCTCATGAAGTCGGCTTTATAATCTTCGTCACGCTATGCTCTTCTGCTCCTCTGTGGTCTGAATGCTCTGCATCTGGATTTCGTTTCTGCAACGACTACAGTTCCGCAAAAGCTATATTATAAGGTAGGACTTCACAAAGGGGAGACGGCGTAGGTCGGCCGGATGTTATCGATCGATTTTATCGATTTTTGTTCTGAATTCGCCATTTGAAGTGGGATTCGCATGGATACGTCGGCCGTATGCCGGACTTCACAAAGGGGAGACGGCGTAGGTCGGCCGGATGTTATCGATCGATTTTATCGATTTTTGTTCTGAATTCGCCATTTGAAGTGGGATTCGCATGGATACGTCGGCCGTATGCCGGACTTCACAAAGGGGAGGCGACGTAGGTCGGCCGGATGCTATCGATCGATTTTATCGATTTTTGTTCTGAATTCGCCATTTGAAGTGGGATTCGCATGGATACGTCGGCCGTATGCCGGACTTCACAAAGGGGAGGCGGCGTAGGTCGGCCGGATGTTATCGATCGATTTTATCGATTTTTGTTCTGAATTCGCCATTTGAAGTGGGATTCGCATGGATACGTCGGCCGTATGCCGGACTTCACAAAGGGGAGGCAGTGTATGTCGGCCGGATGTTATCGATCGATCTATTTTTCTGAAGTTTCCCGTAGTTTATCAATATGTTGGCTGGAGAATAATTACATTCACAAGTTCATCGCAAATAAGAAATATTTATTCCTACCACTTACTTGGGTGAATCACCAGAACGAAATGAGACTGGCCCTCATGGGTAGCCTATTCCTAGCTACTTGTAATACATTTTGTGGCCGCAAAATCGACAGTGTGATATTTCACATTTGTAGATGAGTAGGACAGACTTGCTACAGATTTACATGTAGTACTTTGTCGTCAGTCCTTCATTAGCTGCCGCTAGGCAAAAGCATTGTTTCATGAAAGTTCTTTAACAGTCAGTCTGCCACCAATTTCAAAAAGGATTGTTTTAAAGGGACCTAGAAGCTTACAGTGGCTCAACCAGATAATGTTCCCTTCAAATGTGTTGTAAACTTTTCGTTTGTTCCTCATAAGCAGCAATTAACAAAACACTAGTATTCCTCTGAGAAAAATTCGTATTCCAGTAAGCAAGGAAATTAGACACTTCCATAAGCCTTTTGATCGTTCTACGTGTAAGTTCTCTATCTCATTTTTACGACTCACATGGGGGTTTATGAGATGCCCGTCGATAAAAACCTCGTGCTTAACTAGGAAGGGATCCGTTATGTATTGCTTCCCTTTTCTCTTCTGTGTTGCCTTCTATCATGTCTATAATACAGCCTGATTTTTCATTCGAATTCGAGTACTCGAATCGAATATTCGAATTCGAATATTCGAAAAATCGCGTTTTTCGAATGTATTCGAATTCGAATGTTCAAAAAAATCGCGTTTTTCGAATGTATTCGAATTCGAATATTCAAAAAATCGCGTTTTTCGAATGTATTCGAATTCGAATGTTCAGAAAAATCGCGTTTTTCGAATATATTCGATTTCGAATGCTCGAAAATTTTCGGTATTCGAAACCATTCGAATATTCGAAATTTTTGGGAGAGCGTAAGTATACTGTCTACCACTCTTTTACGACTTCCCAGCAACTGAACGCTTTGTGATCCTCTTCTTGAAGCACCTGCCTGATACCAAACCGTACAGCAACATTTACTTGAGGTTCGAATGTGTTCTGGTTTTCTCAGTTTCTTTCCATTTTTGTAGAGCACCTTTCTTCAACCCCACTTATGAGATAGATAACAAAAAACCGTGAAAAAAGCACTCGTTGGAAAGTAAGGAAAATTGATGTGTAGAAATCAAGCGAGAAAAGCGGCCTAGGAAATCCAAAAGACGCAAAACAACTGCATAGAAAAGTGAGGGTTCATGCAAGTAAATTGGACGAGGAGCAAAAAAATTTCAGCAATTCTCAAAAATTCTCCACTGATTCAAGTAAGAAGAGAGTTTCCTCGGTATCGCAAACATACTAGGAAGCTCTTCGAAAAAATTCGTCAGAAGTGAATTTACATGAAGAAGAAGTTTCAAAAATGGCGTGTAAAATGTTGTTAATGCAATTTAACGGAAATTTTCGTCATTAAACTTCGTTATAAAATTTCAACGAAAAATACTGGCAAATCCGGTGAATCGTTAATCATTAAACGCACACCCCTGTTGGGGACGTCGGTAGCACAGGCGGAAGCAGCCCGAGTCAGCCCGGTGTACGTTTCTGGACCCACCCACGCCAAGCAAGCGCTGCACCCCTCTAGGGTCGCTGCATTGTTGCTGTTTTCTGAATAGAAAAGAACACGGTCGCATTGTTGCTGTTTTCTGAATAGAAAAGAACACGGTCGAATTCATCTGCTATACGTCACATGCAATTGTGAAAATGATGTGAGCTGGCAACGCGATACGCATGTCAGGACTCCTAATTTTGTGGAAACTACAGATGAATTCGTGATTCTGTTAAACGGTCCGTTTGACGTACAACATCGGGAAGCAGGAGAATAATGAAAATAGGTTTGCTGCAGAGCTGCTTCAGCAAACCTATTTCCGTGATCAACTCTAATAATTGTGAACCTGGCGATCTTTGAGGCCGGGTACAACCGGACTGTCGTGAACGTTGGCATACATGATTCCTCCTCGTTTCACCGCCGCTCTTGCTTTCTCCTCAGTTTCGTTCAGCTCCTCATCAGTAGCAGGTGAGCAGCCTTCGGACCTTCAAATCCATGAGTTAGAACTAGTGGGCGGCACGATATCTGCAACCAGCGAGTGCAATGCATGTGAAAACCACCGCAAAGGTTTCAGTGAAGCTGGTACCGAAAGCGCTGCAGTGTACGTAATATTTCCCTTCACACTAAGCGCTAACTTTGCACATGAAGCTCGTTTATACAATGTGCTTCAATGACATAAATCCATCCAAATTTCTAGCATTAAACGCTTCGCTTAATTTGTAAGGCCCCGTGAATACACAGAATAAAATTACTGAACCTTGCTGAGGGCTCCAAAATAGAAACTTCTATGTGGCCACCAAATAAAGATAAAAATAAGAGTGTTCGCTAGTAATGCATGACTGAAGCCTCATGGTGCCTCAAGGGAGACTTGCAACCAGTATTTGCAGCAGACCCTCCAGCTATCGGAATTCAGCATCCTGCTTTTCAGCTCCCAGCTTGATTCAAAATTGGTTCGTTCTGGGAAGGACGTAAGGACATAGCCTACGGACTCCGAAACATCAGACACGTTTATCATCTCGAGTTCGCAAGTGTTTCAGCAAAGGCGCAAGTGATCACCTTTGAATGAGAGCGAATGCCCATGTTCTTGGACATGTTTTTGACGAAACGCCTGAACGAATGGATTTGGCGAAGTTTTCGTCTGTAAACCCGACACAACGACCACTTTCATTCCGCTCCTATTGTTGCGCAGAGGTTGAAGTAGTTCGCCGACTCCTTCCTTTCTGCCGCAAGCCCAGCGACACTCACTCCGCAAGCGCATTGCTACATTGCAGCTTCCGCACCGGAACGGCTTCCGAACCAATCGGTTTAATGCCGAGTTCGTACAGAGGCCTTCCACCATCCACAAATCCGCTCTGATTTTTAGTTCCATCCAACGACCACACGCGCATTGCAACCCGAGACGCAGATCCTGCCGACCATGACGGAAACACCTTCCAGGCGGTGGGTGACCTTTCCTCTATCTCTTCCAACGTACCGGATGACAATGCAGTCAGCACGTTTGCGCGGCAACATGCAAGAATCTTTCGAACTCGCTTCTGCACAGTGCTCCTGGAAGTGCCCTCAGATGACTAGAGGCTTCTTCTCTGACACTGGGCGCGCACCGCTGATTCTAGCAAGAAATCCATTTTGTAAGTGAGAGAACAGAGGCTTACCTTTTTATGACCTTGATCGTCGGCTTCCAGTCATAAGCCGAGGAGTTGTTCCTCCATTGCCTCAGCACCTGAAGGTTTTGCTCCAAGTAGTCGGAAAGGTAGACAGTGTTCACCGTGTCTCGGAAGCACAGAGCGGTATAGACGGTCGGGCCTTAACAAACAGCTTTTGATATCTGGCAGCTTACCATCTCTTAATCGAGGATCTCCAGCAATGCATTACGGTAGCTCTTTGAGGTTTTCGAACTACAACACGATGCTACAACTAACTACATTAACAGAAGGAACGAGTGTGTTGCAATAGCTCAAGATCTTGCACCATTCGCCGACATGTGTGGATTGTGATCGGTAGTATTCACCAACATATAGTGATTACATGGGTTTGCCACTCACTTTCTCACATCCAGCGGCCATTGACGGTGGACGACTCTCAGTTCTGAAGTCGCCCATTCTATAAATTTGAGGTGCCGTTTTAGTTCCTTTTTCGCTTTGTGAACTTGCTTTGCAGTACGAAATGGAGTTTGGGGGGATAGTTTCTTGAATTCGATTCGATTCTTCCAGGCTCTGAAGAAGGCGACAACGCCGAAACGTCAGCCGTCAGGAATAAAGATATATAACAATCTTGGACGAAGCTAAATATCTACATTCATCTTAACAACACGATGCCTCTTATGCGGCGCGTTGCTGGAGCTGTATTCACCAGGGACAAATGATGATGCCCCTGCCAGTCCTCAAAGGTGCGTGGAAGCATTGGGTTGGTCCACAAATGATTTCGAATTTTTTTTATTCTCTATTAAACTGTACATAGCATGAAATCTTCAAGATTTTCCTGGAGTATGCGGCACATCGTTCGAAAGACATTTTTAAGCGGATATGAATTTTCCTCGATTTTTTTCAGCAATTTTTCCCGAGCAGAAATTGCGAATCCACAAAAACATTTTTTCACGAGTTCAAGACTGGAACTGTAGAACAAGTCGAGGACGCTTTAGGATATATCACTTACACCAAATGTGGAGTAGAGCTTTTCTACAGCTCCTGATATTTCTTATAAACCTCCGAAGTGGTGGTGAGCTTTTATGATTCAATTTTTACATGATGTATGGCTCCGTGCGGAGTCCAAAACCATAGTTAATTTTTTCGGAATGCTCTTCTTTGGTAGAAAGAAGGTTTGTGGAAGCGTGGGGGCGAATGTCGTCATACCCTGCTGCCACCTAACCGAATGTGACTTGCCTGGCCCAGTGGGTAGCGATGTGGATTCTCGCTCGCATCGAGTGGGTTCTACGGTTTGGCACCCGGTTTCGCCATAGTTTCTGCACAAATCGGGTCGTTATTATTATGTGCTTGCGTGACCACAGAAATCAATTTGTACGCGATTAATGCTTTTAGTTGGTAAATGTAGCCCTTTTATGATTTCATTTGAGTTACATCTCAATGAATCGTATTTGCACTGTATCATATCAACAACAAACTGTAAATTAATTAATTAATTCAAATGCACAGAAACGCATACACTTCAGGGAATAGGTCATGAATTTGGTTTCATACCGACAAATACTTAACACCTACTAAAAACATTAACCCTGTACAAATTGACTCCTGTGATCACGCAAGCCCCATAGTAACGACGCGATGTGTGCAAAAACTACGGCGACGGGGTCAAAACGTAAAACCCACTCGGTGCGGCCGAAAGGCCACATTGCTATCCACTACGTCAGCCAACCACATTCGGTTGGGTGGAATTAGGGCATGATGGCACAGAAGAGCATTCCAACAAAAAAAAACCACGGTTTTGGACTCCCCACACGGGACCCTACATCCTTAAAAACTGCATCGCAAAAGCTCATCACCACTTTGGAGGCTCTCCTGGTTGGAGGAAATCACTGTATTCTCGCCCTCAACTATATACAAATCGTTGATGAAAGGCAGACATTGAGGAGCTCCTTGCGAGAAAAATATTGCAATGATAATGCCAAACTGAGCCACCTTAAACAGGGGCACAAGTGGACTTTCTGACACTTGTTTACTTGTCAGCATTATTTAGTTCCCTCAGTTCTTGGGAATAAGAAGAAAAAACTTAGTAATTATGCTCTTCATGTCTTATTCAAGAAACAGACTAGAACTAAATAATAGGTTGGTAAGAAACTCTTGGGATGTTCGACATTTCTCCTTCTTGATTTTTTCATTCATAATAAAATGAAACTTATTCAACAAGAGCAGACCCAAACAGCAGTGCCGCGCCGCGATCGCACGCAGGCCTGCAAGTGAGTACCGTTGCTCGCGTCCGTAGTTCTCGTCGGCTCCAGGACGTAACTCCAACGCGACGCCGCGCGCTAGCCGCACGGAACGTCGCGGCGCTGAAACGCGGACGTGCGCTCAGTGGTGCATAGTTAGCCGCGGAGCATGAAATTGTACACTGCTTAAGCTCCACGCCCAGTTTTTTTAACGTTTATTGCTCGTCAGGGCCGCAGTTCGCCATGTTTTTTGCAAAGGCTAGATTGCGCCGTCTCGGTTACCATTCCTCAGGTTGTCTCCCTCAATTTATGCTACAAACCACTTTGTTAAGGATAGCTGCCAGGGTTGTTAAGCAATTCAGCACAGTTTTATTTCATGTTGTGTTTGTTAAAGGGGTGGGTACTATTGTACTTAATGTACCGCACTAAATCTTGTTCAAAGTAGGTCTACTAGGGGTAATGTGCCATGGGAAGAACGAATATCATAGTCGTTTTCTGCGGAAATGCCTTATAAGCCCGTTACATTAAGTTCGAATTGCCTAAGGCGCCTTTTATACTTGCGCCGCCCCGCGGCGCGGCGTGATGGTCAGCATGGCTATCGATTTTTCGCGCCGCGAGGCGGCGCTGCGTCGCTTTTATACTCCGCCGCCGCAAAACACCACACTTGACGGAACTTCGGGTTACGGTATTCGGCGAATCGCGCCGCTGAGGGGAAGGGCGCGGCGCGGCGCGATCAGACGCGGCAGACTCGGTGTAGGGTGGGAGATTTCACCGTTTCAACCAAACTTCTCCTACTGGGAAGGAGGAGGGGGTATTTAGGGTGCTGATCACGAGTCTGACATCGTTTTTTGAAGTTATAGACGATTAGTAGGTTTGCAGGATTAGGGAGTTTTTATGCGAAATCGGTGACCATGACCTTAGGCCCCGTGCATACTTCCCGTCGCAGCGATTCCATCGCGGCGATGAGTTTTGCAGAGCGACGCGAAGGAATTTGAATTTCTCTGTGCTCGACGCATCGCCCATCGCTCTGCAATGGGGCGCGACGGCGATCCGTCCAGGACCAAACGCTAAACACCGCGCGCGGCGCGAAAAAGTATGCCATGCCCGCGATGGGCGCGGGAAGCCATCGCGCATGCCGACCGTTACTGTTGCGGCAGCCGCGGCGAGGTTTCCTTTGACTATTCGACCGCGTGCGGCGGAATGGCCATGAACTGAGCGCCGCGATGGCATCGCGGCGATGGAAGTATGCCCCCGGCCTTAGCCCGTACCTTCTGTAACCTAGGAAGAGAATGGAGATCTGTAGACATTCGCGAAGCTTCGTATACCACGCCAAAGATATGCTTAGTGCACAGTGACCCCAGAATGGCCAGAAAGAATTTTGAGTGATTCTCGACGATGAGTACCTTCCAGCAGTTTTACATTTGGACCCTCACATATCGCAAAATAAAGAGTGGTTTAAAGCCGTTTGCATTGCAGGGGATTCGACTCAACACCACACTCACCAGTTTCAACCATAGGTTGAGCGAACGACCTCGACTCAAGGCTTAAGAGGGGATTCGTCGCTCCCCATAGGAATCCCACGACAAACATTGACAATATGCATTGCGCTGATCAGCCAGACGAATCCTTTCTGTTTTGCTCCCTCAATGACTCATGGACCGTTTCCGGAGCACGGGCCATAGTGCGCAGAAGCTCGGGGCCGCGCGTCGCTGACGCTCCCCTTTCTAAGTGCAATCGCGCAGCGGCCCGTCAAATTCGGGGCGCGGCGCGACTGGCCGCGCCGCTCCCCAAATTGACGCGCCGCCGAGCGGCGCGGCGTGATGGTTGATATAGCTATCGATTTTTCGCACCGCCCGGCGGCGCCGCATCGCATTCATACTCCGCCGCCTTAAAACACCACATTTGACGGAATTTCGGGTTACGGTATGCGACGAATCGCGCCGCTGGAGGAAAGGACGCGGCGCGGCGCGATCAGCTGCGGCAGGCTCGGTGTCGAGTGGGAGATTCACTACCGAGATGAAACATTTTGCTATGTCCTCTTTGTTCTGGTTCACCAACTAACAGAATAAGAAAAAGGGTGTATCGAAATTATCACACTATTGTACTTTCAGGACTCAATAGCTAGAGAAGAGATCGAAAAAAGTCTTCAGCCAAACTTCGCCGGGGGGAGGGGGGGGGGGGGAGAGAGAGAGGAGGGTTATTTAGGGTGTTAATCACGAATTTGACATCCGTTTTTGAAATTAATAGGTTCGGGTGACCAAGGCTGTCGAGGTCATAATCACCGATCTTGCCCAAACTTCGACTAGGGGGCTATTTGTGGTGCAGATCACGAATCTGACATCCATATTTGTATCATGCTGAAGTTTGGGCAAAATCCCGGACTATGACCTTAGTCACCCGCACCTACCCTAACCTAGGAAGGGAATGGAGATCTGTAGACAATCACGAAGTTTTATCTACTACGATAAAGATATGTTTAGTACACAATGACCCCGGAATGGCATATGAGAGAGAATTCTGAGTAATCCTCGACAATGAATATCTTCCAGCAGTTTAACTTTTGAACCTGCAGCCTTGCAAAATAAAAAGTCGTTTAGTGTCATTTGCATTGCAGGGGATTCGACTCAATACCACACTCACCAATTTCAACCGTGGGTTAGGCAGACGACTTCGACCTAGCTTTAAGAGAGGATCCGTCGCTCCCCATAGAAATCCCACCACTAACATCGGCAAGATACGTTCCGCTGATCAGTCGAAGGAATCCTCTCTGTTTTGGCTCTTCTGTGAGTTATGGAAGGTCTCCTACATCATCCACTATGGCACACGGACCGTAGTAGAAGTTGGTCGCCGCGCGTCGCTGACGCTCCCCTTTCTAAACGCAATCGCGCAGCGGCGCGTCAAATTCGGGGCGCGGCGCGACTTGCCGCACCGCGTCCCGAATTGACGCGCCGCTCCGCGGCGGAAGTATAAAAGGCGCCTAAGCTTTGCGAAATAGCGCGCGCTGGTAAGAGACGCAGAGACTCCGCCTCCTATCGATGCACACTATTTCGCCGCCCCTAGCCTACAGCAGAGGTTAGCCAGGGCATTGAAATCTCGAAAAGCCTTGAAAGCTCTGTTGTGTTCTCTTTTTCGCTCACTCGCTCAGAGGAGGAGAGCACATAATTGGACAGAGGAAGGGACTCCGGGATGTGGGCACACTAGCGCACCCGTGTCAAAATTGCCTTCATCCTGGAGTTCCCTCCTTTGCCCAAAGCAAATAAGACGCGGATCTGTGATCGAAAAGAGGAGATAGGATGCACTTACATTCGCTGTATGTAGCCAGTCGCCGCTCCTGCACGCCACGGCATGCTATGGTGACCCACCCCCGGGAGACGGTCGCTAATGCGTGCTGGTAGGAGGCGGAATCTCTGCGTCTCTCACCAGCGCGCACTATTTCGCGAGGCCTTGGGTAATTCGAACATAATATAACGGGCTTATAAAGCATTTCTGCATAAAACAACTATGATATTCGCTCTTCCCATGGCTGGCTACCCCTAGTAGACCTATTTTGAAAAAGATTAAGTGGGTTACCATAAGTACAATGGTACCAACGAGTGTTTGGTAATGGCAATACACGTGAACTATCTAGTGCGATCACCCCCCCCCCCCCTCGATAGAAACTTACAAACATTTGCTTCCGAAACTTCTAGTTAGTAACCCCGTCCCAGTTCTTGCTTCGAATTTCCCTCACCAGATCCTTGACCATTTCCCTTCACTCATTTGAAGTATTTAGATTCTTATTCCGTACGCACTTTCGTAACAACCACTCCCACTTCCCCACCAGGAGCCATCAGACTTGTCTCATCCTCTCTTTCCTCCTTCTGCGCGGTTAACGTCGCCGGTACACCCTTTGGCGCCCTAGCGCGAGACACTAGCCGTCCCTGTCGGAAGCAGTCGGACCGCGACAACTCGTACAATTTCGTCGCGCGACAGGCGCGACGGTATGGCTGTTCGCGCGGCGTCCGAGTTATGTCTGCCCTCGTTCTCATTCTTCCGTTCGTTCGCCTCTCCGAAGCGTCGCCTACCTAGACCAGCTTCGCCTCGAAGAATGCCTCACAGCCGCGGGTGCAGAGACTTCATCTCCCCGTTGCCCGAGAGCGGCCGGAGCAAATGGTCCCATAGAGCGTTTATCAGTAGGAGGGCGGTCAATGAGGTTCCAATGACCCGTAGGTAACGTGTCAATGTAACTAGAAGAGAGGAGATAAACGTTTATCAGCTACTTTTCTATCGTGTGAGAGCACCTGTGACCCCTCGACGGCAGCCGTCCAAGGAGTAGTCACCGATGCCATGGACGAGCTAGGAGGCGTGACATGTTGCATGACGGTGAATTCTGACCTACGGTTTGTTCAACGTAATATGAAACGTACGGAGACGTTATGCAAGAAGTGTCGCATCGATGCCATTTATAGGCTTCAGACTTGCCTGCTTCAGAGATTACCACGCCGTCTCTATATCTTCTGATTTACTGACTGTAGTTTAACTTGATTTGAAAATAAACGAATAGGTCAGTCCGGCAAATATCTGTCATGTGGACTGGTCACCAAGGTGGAATCTTCCACTATCAGGCCAGAAATCCTAAGTTCTAAACCTTGGAGAGCAAGTCAACAGCAAGGTATATGACCTTGGAGAAATTCAGTTAAGCAGTACAACCACTTTACGGGACCTGGGATTTATCCTGAACTCAACACTGTCATTTAAGGAACATTATGAATTGACAGCAAAAGGAAGGGATAGGATTGTGCATAGCATATTCAGGTCATTAAGAACAAATTCAATCACCCACCCAATCAATATGCTGCTCGCCTACAAAGCATATTTCAGACCTGCACTTGAATATAGCACCACTATGTTTGGTCCCAAGCATAAGCAGGAAATCGCCAAGCTAGAGTTCGTGCAAAACAGTTTCACAAGAAAGCTTTGGCTAAGAGTACATGGCTGCGATTACACCACCATTCCATTGGCCGCTGGATGGAACAAAATGTTCAATTTGCAGTCTCTTGCGTGCCGTAGGAGACGATATGATTTGATTACAGTTTATCAGTTGTTAAATGGCGTTTTGGGTCGTCGCCTCCGCGATTTTTATTCCTTATCACCTTCTAGCACTAGAGGTTGTCAAGGTAATATACAAATACCAAAAGCTAGAACTAATCTAGCAATAAGATCGACATTTTTTACACGTAAAGCTGGTTCTGAGTTCCTGAAGTTTCCAAAGAAAATCGTTATGCCAAACTCACTGAGGCAGTGCAAAGGGCATATTGACAGGTATCTCCAAGAAGCTTCTTGATAGCTTATCAAATCATCCATGTTTGTCCTTGCAGTATCTATATATCACTATTTGTGTTGTCCTATTTATTAACATGTTCCCTTTCTGCTTTCGTTTTCTCGTTTTATTTTTTGGTTTTGTTATTGTTTTAACCTTGCGTGATTGTTGACATGTACAAAATAAATTACTAAATAAATTTAGGTCTGCTTTCTTTCATTGTTTATGCTCAGCAAATGTGGGACTGTCAGGCCCTCATCTGTTTACTAGCCACCCTAATCCTCCAAGTATCATGAGAATCTAGCAGCAAGGTTTATTCCCTTGATTTTTGATTAATTGTAAGTTATAACTCAGTCTAGATGAGCGAATTACTGCAGAACCGCTACTTCGGAAGAAAATGTTGTACCAACCTAAAGATGTTAGGGATTCTTGGTGAACACACGTAGTTGGGAAAACGATGTCTTCTACTTTCTGACAGGTGCAAAACATTGAGTGAGCGATGAGTGATTGAAATTCAGGACGCCTCTATATAATGGGTGCACAAAACTGACCGAGCGTTCCATAGGACCTTATATGTAGGAGGAAGAATTCAACGTCATTGTATACAACTGCGAGGAGCCTTTCCCGGCTACTGTTTTCAGCTGCACATTTGAAAATTGACTTCCACTCTGTACTCCTTTCTAGAATTAAAGGTCATCTGATCAAATGTCTCTCAAATTTGTTACTAATGATATAGGCGCTGAACCAATGGCAAGATAGACCTCCACGACTTCATCGACTGCAGCAATCTAACTTACTTCTTATGACAGTTACAATATAGTCTTGGAATATTATCAAAAAGTACAAATTCTAACACCGGATGAAAACTGATCCATGAACAGAAATGGCATGGTTGGAATGCCGCGGCTCAAATCTTACCTAACTTTGAGCCACCTAGCTGCTGATGGCTTTTCTTAGAACTCCTGGGATGGTGAAGTAAATCTTATCCTAAATGGTATGAAATGAAGTTAAACTTATTCCAATTTACTCATGAAATTGTGAAGTGCAACCAAACCAAAATTCAAGTGAAAGTAAGTGTCATGCTGAGATTCATTAAGAGTGGCACGGTATCCCCGGAAGCCGCAATAATAATGACGAGAAATCTGGCTGAAATGTACATAAATTGTGGAGATTGACAAATAAAATTTCTTCTGTTTTCTTTAATGTTTCGCTTTCAACTTCTGCAGATTTTTGATATGAGTAACGTTAACAAAGCATTGAGTTTCTATTGCAGGCGTCAATGTAATCCCACTTCATTCATTTTAGAGAAGCGACACTCAAATCCCGCTATAATCCCTTCAATTAATTGTGGAGGGACACTGCTTGGAAGCAGTACCGGAGGGACTCGTCTAAAATAGTCCTGGATCTGAAGTCACCATCCAGAACATAGACCAAGAGAGACAAGGGCGGTTTATTTAAATGGAAACGTTGTCTCTTGTACCTGCTCCGATATCCAGAAGAGTTTCTCGTTCTTGTGGAGGCATTGACTGGAGCATACTGTATGCGAATACTGGTAGAGCGAACAGCGACATCCGAGTGCCATCCTCGATTGCCTCCCTGAAGCCAACACGTCTCATCAAACACAGGATTCATGACATCACTTCGCTTATTAATGCACAGTGCTCAAACCATGGTCTGCCCTTTGGAATACTGCGGCGATGAAAATGTTCTCTGGCCTCCGGTCTATACCGTCTCATTCATTAGCCAAGTTTATTAGTCGCTATATCTTACCCAAATTATACATAACCAGACGTTCAGCGGCCTAGCCGCCGCCAAACGTGTGATTGGGGCTTCGCTCCTAAACCCTGAGAATAGAGCACTCCCGACGGTGACCTTTTCTTCTCTAGGCCTTCTTACGTTCATTACAGTTAAAAACTGATTTTACTTTATATCAACTTCACTGATAGAATAGTATAGCGTATATGGATGCGGTAGGAAAGAATCTTCTAAACTGCTCCTATGGGGCCTATCCGCACTCTATCGCATGTACGCGATCTATTGTACGAAGTACACGTTCCTCATTACGTGGTGAGGAACAGATTGTGAACGTCTCAATCCAAAGTGCTTAATATGCGGAAACATAAATGAGACCAATCGGTATTGGTGGACCGCTTGATAACGATAACTGTTCAATGGCAATAATATTCGTCCGATTCCTTTAATCATCCTCCCTACCCCCACCCCCACCACGTCAATACCCCTTACCTTGTGCCGTGAGCCCCAACCAGACGTTCAGCGGCCTAGCGGCCGTCAAACGTCTGGCTGGGGGTTTCGCCCCCAAACCCCAAGAACAGCACACCACGACCGTCTTCTTGTCCTCTTTAGGCCCTCTCTCATTCATTACAATAAAATAAACTGGTCTGGTTTTGCTACTTATTAAGGTGTCCAGAAAGTATCTGCAGAAAACTTCGCAATGTTCCAGATTTTTTCTATAGGGTGTTCTGAAGATTTCAGCATAAGTGCTATATAAAGACACTATCCTGCTGTATCTGCATAACATATCCAGCTCCGCCTTCCTTGCTTATTTCACTGCACGATGGCCGAACTGCCTACCCACATTAGACACGTACTCCTTCACAAGTTTGAATCTGGGCACTCCGCTGTAGAAGCCTATCGAAACTTGTGTCGTGTATTCGGCTCTGAAGCTCCTGCTGTACGGTCTGCGTATAGCTGGTTCGAACGCTTCAGAAGCGAGAACAGGAGTCTCGAAGATAAGCCTCGCTCTTGTCGACCGACAACGATATCTTTGGACGAGCTGAAAAAACTGGCGGAGCAGCATCCAAGTGAAGGTGTGCGTCATTTTGCTGCTGCTCATGGCTGTTCCCGGTCCACCGTGGACAATGGACTGTGATCTCTTGCAATGGTTGAAAAGCTCGGTCAGTGGCTCCCATACGAACTGACCGACGACAACCGGCGAAGGCTCTGGACATATGCACTCAGCTGCTCTCCCGAAGTCGCACCTTTAACTGGCTGGACACCATCGTCACAAGAGACGAAAAATGGGTCCTCTACGTCAACCACGCTCGCAAACGTGCGTGGCGCCAACGCGGTGAAGTGCAGAAATCTTTCGTAAGAGGTGAAATTCATGCGAGGGAAGTCATGCTGAGCGTCTGGTGGGGAATCTATGGGATCTACCATTTCGAGCTGCTGCCTGACAGCACGACTGTCATTGCTGAGGTCTACGCTAGCCAACTGCAGAGACTGGTCGACAAGATGCGCAAGGAAGAGCCCTGGCTCGACAAAGTTCGCTTGCTGCACTATAACGCGCGCCCACACATCGCGAAGACGACTTCTCAGAAAATTCTGGAACTCGGATGGGAAGTTTTGCCGGATCCGTCGTACAGCCCTGATCTGGCCCCCAAATGACTACCACCTTTTCCGACCACTTCAGCGTCATCTGGAAGGGAAGCGCTATGAAGATCGTGACCACCTCGAAAATGATCTCCTAGCTTTTTTCGCCTCCAGGTCGCCGGATTTCTATGCCAGAGGAGTTCGAAGTCTTGTGGAACGTTGGCGGAGAGAAGTCGATGTTGATGGAAATTGATTGGTTGTTTAATAAAATGTTGATAAAAAATGGTGTTATTTTGAAAAATTTGTCGTATTTCTGCAGATACTTTCTGGACACCCTAATGGAATAGTATAGCGAGATACGGTAGGGCAGAATCTTCAAAACTGCTCCTATGGGGCCCATCCACCCTCTATCGCACGTACGCGATTCATTTCCTGAAGTACTCGTTCTATACATGGAGAGGAACAGAAAGAGTCTTAATTCGAAGTGCTTAATCTGTCGAAACACAAATGAAATCAATATTGGTAGACCTCTTGATATCGTTCACAGTGTAACGGGAATGACATTACTCCGGTTCCATTAGTCATTCTTCCTACCCCCTGTAGCACGTCTTCTGATGCCACATTGGACGATACTAAGAGAAAATACTGGTCCCCTTATTGGTCCCTTTCACTGATCTCCTTCATTAGTCCCCTTTACTGGTCCCCCTTTCGGGTTTCCCCTTCACTGGTCCCCCCTCCCCCTTCGTCGGTTCCTGCTACTGCTCCCACCTTCACTGGTCCCCCTTCACTGGTCTATCCTCTACCGCTCCATCCTTTACTGGATCCCCCCCCCCCCCTTCACCGGTCCCCATTACGGTCCCACCTTCCTTGGTCTCCCCCCCCCTTTATTGGTCAACCGTCTACCGGTCCCCCCTTATTGGACCCCCATTCTTCAGTGGTACTCCATTACTGGTCCCACCTTCACTGGTTCCCTTTATTGGTCTCCTATTACACGTGTTAGGAATCCGGACACTCATTGCCCGACATCGGTGACACATCTTCTTAAACCGGACGCCTGTTAAGCAGCGTCTGAGTCCCGACAGGCCTTTCGCGACATCGATTACACCTCATCTGATCCCGGACGGCTGGTCAACAACTTCGGAGGCATGTGTTCTCAACCCGGATGTGCATTGCGTGACATCGATGACACGTGGTCTGAATCCGGACAGGCCTTTTGCGACATCGGGAACATTTCTTCTGAACCCGGACGCCTGATTAACGACACGTCTTCTCAAGCCGGACGTCCTTTGCGCCACATCAGTTTTACACCTCTTCTTAGCCCAGACACCTATTAGGCGACATCGGTGACATGCCTTCTGAAACCGAACACCCCTTGTGTGAAAGAGGTTACACCTCTTCTCAACACAGACGTCCTTTGCGCGACATTGGTGACATGTCTTCTGAACCCAGACGCCAGTTGAACGACGTCGGCGGCACCTCTTCTGAACTCGGACGCTCGCTCTCACGACGTCGATGACACATGTTCGGAACTCGGACGACCTTTGCGTGGCATTGGCGAAAGGCCAGATGGACAGATGGACGGACAGACGGAAGGACAGACGGGAGGACAGACAGAACCGCCTACTATTATCATACTCTATGGCCTTTGTCATACCATCGCTCACCCCGAGCGACGCCTAATGATATGCACCCATATCGATTCCATCGCGCCGCCCGATCGATATGGGAGCATATCATTAGGCGTCGCTCGGGGTGAGCGATGGTATAACAAAGGCCTATAATAACGGGCTAAGCGATTAGCCATGCAGCACGTCAAAAATAGGGGCGGAAACATCACCTGTATCACCTGTATCACCTGTCGTCCCGTTGATCATCGACTTGCTCGAGCGGGCGCCAGCAGCGTCTCCATTCGTCCCTGTCGCGTGCCAGAGTGGTCCAATGGATCCTCCTCGCTCGAGGGACACGAAGAGCGTCATATCGGTCGTTCAGGGCTTTCACGAAGAAGTCCGACCAACGCGTTGGTGGGCGTCCTGGTGTTCTTTTGACATCCCGCGGAATCCAGTCTGTGACGGCTCTCGTCCAGCGGGTGTCTGCGAATCGCATTACGTGGCCGGCCCACCTAATTTTCGACGACTTGGCCCATGCGACAGCGTCTCTGATCTTCGAACGTCGGCGAAGCTCGGAACTCCGAAGGCCTTCTCTCACTTGCGTGAGTCGTGTCACTCCGAGCATCGTCCTCTCGATTCCACGCTGCGCGACGCTGATCGCGTGTTCATCCTGCTTTCGTATAGCCCAGGTCTCTGAGGCGTATGTTAGGGCAGGAAGAACAGTGGAGTCGAATAGGTGGGCACGGAGTCGGACGTTCTTCGTTTTCTTCACGACTTCTTCGACGCTCTTGAAAGCTCCCCAAGCCGCTCGTTTCCTCCTGCTCAGCTCTGGTGCTAGGTCGTTGGCCATGTTGACTTCGCGACCCAGATACACATAGCTGGAGCATTCGGAGATATTCGTTCCGTTGAGCGAGAATGGGGCATCAGAAACCCATCCGTTCTTCATGAACATCGTCTTCGTAAGATTCAGCTGCAGTCCAACGCTTCCACATACACGATCGAAGTCGGCCAGCATTCGTTCCGCCTGGCTGATGCTCGGTGTTATGAGCACGATGTCGTCAGCGAAGCGAAGATGGTGCAGTTGCCGGCCGTCGACCTTCACTCCCATGTCATCCCATTCTAGTTCGCGCATGACGTTTTCGAGGGTGGCGCTGAAGAGCTTCGGGGATATGGTATCCCCTTGTCGAACCCCTCTCTTCACGTCAATGACGACGTCGTTGTAGAATGGTGAGATCTTGGTCGTGAATCCACTGTACAGCTCTCGAAGGACTCTGATGTACTGAGTAGGAACGCCCTGGGTGAGCAGGGCTTCCATGACCGCTTCAGTCTCGACGGAGTCGAATGCCTTCTTCAGGTCGATGAAAGTAAGGCACAGCGGCAGCTTGTACTCTCGCGACACTTCGATGAGCTTCGTAATGGTGTGTATGTGGTCGATCGTGCTGAATCCTCTCCGAAATCCTGCTTGTTCGCATGGCTGTCCTTCGTCCAGCGTTCTACTAATCCTATTCAGGATGACTCGAGTGAACAGCTTGTAGACTACGGACAACAGGCAGATCGGGCGATAGTTGCCAATGTCGTGCACGTCTCCCTTCTTATACAGCAAAACGGTCTTGCTGGTCTTCCACTGAGATGGAACCTTGCATTCGGACAGGTAGCGTGTGAAGAGCCGCGCCAAGGTGTTGATGAGCGCTGGCGGGAGGTTCTTCAGGTGTTCAGCTCTGATCCTGTCAGGACCGGGTGCTGTACGTTTCTTCACCGACGAGATGGCGTGTCGGATCTCGGAAGGGAGAACAGGAGGAACGACGTATCCATCCTGCGGAAGATGGCATGGGGGCAGGTGGACGTGGCTATCGAAGAGATCGGAGTAGAAGTCGTGGATGACTTTCTCCATGGTCCTTCTGGAAGAGGTGACGGTTCCGTCAGGACGTCGGAGAGCGGTCATCTTGGTCTTGAAGTTGGCGAAGTTCCGGCGGGCATTGCGGATGCTCAGCCCTGCCTCTGCTGCTTCGGCCAACACTTCCGCCCTTCTCTCCTTCAGATCTTCCTTTATCGCCGCTCTGCATAGCTTTGCAAGCTCGGACGTCAGTTGATAGTTGCCTGACGCTCGTGCTGCTCCACGCTGGCGTATCAGCTCGAGAGTTTCCGGAGACAGGCGTCTCTTGGTGTTCTTCAAGCTCTCGGCTCCCTTAGCACTATCGTGGAGATGGTGCACGAAGCGATCGTATTCCTCGTCGACGTTGTCCATGACGGCATCTTCCCAAAGGCCGACAAGAGAGGTGTAGAGATCCCAGTTGATGGTCGTTCTGGGACTCCTCTTCTTGAACTTCGCGGCCTTCTCTCCTTGACGCGAAAAGCGGAATCTCGCGCGAAGAAGGCGGTGGTCCGATCCCGTGTAGAACTTGGGGACAACGGAGACATCGGTCAGGCAATACTTGCGATTGAAGATGATGTGGTCGATCTCGTTGTGGAACTGGCCACCGGGGGATTCCCAGGTCCATCGTAGGGAGGGAGGCTTCTGGAACTGCGAGTTTCCATGGATGGTCTTGGTCGACATGATAAACTCAGACAGCCTTTCACCTTGCTCGTTCCACTCCAAACCGTGGGTTCCGATGTGAAGTTCTTCCGGCGACCTTCGTGGCCCGATCTTGGCGTTGAAGTCGCCGACGATCACCTTGTAGAAGGTGTGATCTTCCTTATAGAACTTCTCCAGCTCCACGTAGAAGGCCTCGACGTCTTCGTCGTCGTAGTCGGATGTTGGGGCATACGCGACGAACACAGTCAAGGCTGGAGCGGAGCCACATCGCTTCAGTCGCAGACGTCCGATTCGGCTTGTCAGAGACTCGTACGAATCGATGTTCATGGCCAAGTGCGTGTTGACGAGGACACCAACGCCGCCTACTCCTCTGCTGTCGCATGTTCCGAGGAACAGTTCTTCTCCGGAGTCGTAGGCGGCGTGTAGGGGGTGGTGTCTTCTCGTCTCGGTCAGTCCGATGACGTCGTACTTGATCTTCCTGGCTTGCATCATCAGGTCCTCGACGGATGCTTCCGACGCAAGCGTGCGGGCGTTGTAAGTACAGATCGTCATCCTAGTCCTTCTCAGTTTGCGCAGCCTGGTTAGGCCCTGAGATTTTAGCAGCCTCTCCGTACTCGTCCTTCCCATCGCTGCAGAAATGGGGGCTCTTTCGGGGTCAGGGGAATGAGGCCCTTTAGTGCTGCTGTGTTTGACTGGAATACAACACGGGTAGCTAGTCAGGCTCTGTCGTGCGGGCGGGGTACTCCGGGCAGCCAGCCAGACTGCCCGAAGGGACGGGGCGAGACTTAAGGCGGCCTCGAATCGCCTTACATGTACTCCCAGTCTACCGAGTGCAAGCTTTTGGCCGAGCCGACACAGTTGCAATCCGCACAGTCACGGACACATCCACGCACACAGTGCACGAACATGCCGCTCCCACGCACAAGGAACGCATCGACCCGACACAGCAGGAGCAAGGAGTCCATCCCCTGCATCCCACCTGCGTCTCTGGGCAGTACACGGTCGCATTTGGTTCGCGTTTAATTCCCCTATCCACCACCCGGGGACGCGCCACGTGGCCCTGCGACAAGCGGCCCGAGATCCCTCTTAACAAGAGAGCCCGAAGGCTCTCTATCGAGGGAGATCCGTGGGGCGGAAACATCAGGGACGCGAAAATAGCAGAAAATACCCAGACGCCTTCTACGTGCCTGGCGATGTCGTAGATGTACCGAACACGTCGGCGACCGTGCATGGCGAGCCGTAGACCTGCCGAACACGTCGGAGACCGTGCCTGGGCATTTAGATGATCATCGACGGGAGGCGTTCACAGCAGGGAGAGGCAATCGATATCGATCGATATTATCGATTTTTCTGTGGATGTCGTGCACGCGCCCTGAAACATCAGCCCTGGGGGTAATCGAGCTCGCTGAACACGAATCTGAAGTCGACCAATCGATATCGATCGATACTATCGATTTTTCTGTGGATGTCGTGCAAGCGCCCTGTAACATCAGCCCTGGGGGTAATCGAGGTCGCTGAACACGAATCTGAAGTCGACCAATCGATATCGATCGATATTATCGATTTTTCTGTGGATGTCGTGCAAGCGCCCTGAAACATCAGCCCTGGGGGTAATCGAGGTCGCTGAACACGAACCTGAAGTCGACCAATCGATATCGATCGATATTATCGATTTTTCTGTGGATGTCGTGCAAGCGCCCTGTAACATCAGCCCTGGGGGTAATCGAGGTCGCTGAACACGAATCTGAAGTCGACCAATCGATATCGATCGATATTATCGATTTTTCTGTGGATGTCGTGCAAGCGCCCTGGGGGTAATCGAGCTCGCTGAACACGAATCTGAAGTCGGCCAATCGATATCGATCGATATCATCGATTTTTTGTGGATGTCGTTTTGGCGAACGGAAATTTCAGTCGTAGCGGTTTCATGGTCGGTGAACACCAGTCTCAAGCCCCTTTCTAAAGTGTCGATCGCCTTCAATCCATTTTGAGAAGTATTATCGATTTTTTTCTGGATATCTTTCTTTCGGTCCGAAACATCCCTCCCGTGGTAGTCGACGTCGCCGAACGCGAGCGCGAAGTCCCTTTTTGAAGTGTCGATTGCCTTCATTCCATTTTGAGCCGTATTATCAATTTGCTTGTGGATATCTTTCATTCGGTACAAAACTTCCCTCATGGGGTAGTCAAGGTCGCTGAACTCAAGCCCGAAGTACCTTATGAAGTGTCGATTGCCTTCATTACATTTTGAACCGTATTATGGATGTTTGTGGATGTCGTTGTGGTCGTAAATTTCAGTCCTGGAGGTATCGTGGTTGGTTAACACGATTCTGAACCCCGTTATTGAAGTGTCGAGCGCCATCAATCCAGCTTGAGCCGTATTATCGATTTTTTGTGGATATCTTTCTTACGGTACAAAACTTCCCTCATGGGGTAGTCAAGATCGCTGAACGCGAGACCGAAGCCTCTTTTTGAAGCGTCGGTTGCCTTCATTCCATTTTGAGCCGTATTATCGATTTTTTACGGGTATCTTCCTTGCGGTCTCGAATCTGAAGTTCATTTTTGAAGTGTCGGTCGCCATCAATCGATATATACCGGTATTACCGATTTGTCTGTGGTTCTGTATCCTGTAGTAAGGGCGCTCTGACCTTACGAAAATCCAGGTTTGAATTATGCGCCACGTGCAGTGTTCCTTGGTGCGTGAAGTTTCGAAAATCATCGCTGAATGTCGATTTTTTGTGGGCATCTTTCTTGCGGTTCGGTACTTCGATGTTGCTGAAGGCGAGCTGAAGTCCGCATTTGAGGTGTCCATCGCCATCAATCCATTTAGGTCGTATTATCGACTTTGTGTGGATTTAGTCATAAAATAGGGGCGGGGGAAAATCGGGGGGGGGGGGGGGTGAATTGTAGTCTGTCATTGGTCTACAGACTGGGCTGTGACTGTAGGTTAACTGAAGTTGTGGTTCGTTGCAAGTTGTTCGTTGCAAGTTGTGGGCAAAGTCTGTGATCTGGGTACCATAATCTCCAAAGAGCTCAGTTTTAAAGAATTTTTTTGGAAGATTTTTGTTATAAAAATCGCTAATAAGGCTAACGCGAAAGTTTGTAATCTTTCCCGAGTAGTCAAATCTGTGGGTTCTTCAATTCTTGTTCGTGCCTGCAAAATTTATTTATTTATTTATTTATTGTCCGACCTATTCTTGAATATGCAACCACAATATTCTCGCGCAAGAAAAGAGGTTGATACGTAAATTGGAAGATGTGCAATTAACAAAAATATATTAAAATGTAAAATTAAAAAATACGTAAGAAGGTTAATTTCGCCACATAACTCCTCATACGAACCTTTTTTATGTTGTAGCACCTTCTCTGTGGCTCATGAGTGAAGAGGGAGAGATGCTACAAACTAAATAGGTGTTGATCTAAACTCATGTTTGGTTGTTTCTTCATATATTCAGGCAGTTCTACTCGAAAACTAATGATCCGGTTGCACGGATACAACTCTAGCAATGCAGGCACGAACAAGGATTGAAGAACCCACAGATTTTACTACTCGGGAAAGATTACAAACTTTCGCATTAGCCTTATTAGCGATTTTTATAACAAAAATCTTCCAAAAAAAATTCTTTAAAACTGAGCTCTTTGGAGATTATGGTACTCAGATCACAGACTGCCCACAACTTGCAACGAACAACTTGCAACGAACCACAACTTCAGTTAACCTACAGTCACAGCCCAGTCTGTAAACCAATGACAGACTACAAGCTAAACAAAGTAGTAGCGGGAGTTCCCATTTTGCAGACCAACGGGCCGCAAAACTCTATTGTCCTGTAGTTTTTCACATCATCAGCAAAAATTTTCTAACTATAATACCATATAGAACTTAGAAAATGGAGCAGAGATCCTGGGGCCGGATTCATCAACGACTTACGTAACTTTAACGGAGAATTGTAAGCTTATCAAGCGATATGGGGCCGGATTCATCTAAGTTGCTGCAGTAACTTTAACGGAGAATTGTAAGCGAAGGCTCAGATAACGCGGCTTATCGCTCACCATATCGCTTGATAGGCCGCGTTATCTGAGCTTTCGCTTGCAATTCTCCGCTAAAGTTACTGCAGTAACTTTGATGAATCCGACCCATGGTGAGCAATAAGCCGCATTAAAATCTCAGATAACACGGCTTATCGCACACCATATCGCTTGATAAGCTTACAACTCTCCGCTAAAGTTACGTAAGTCGTGGATGAATCCGGCCGTGCTGTGAAGCATCAGGAGGGTTGTCGTCGAAGAACTTAGGGGACAAGGCACTTAGCACAAGCATCGACATCACTCAACCGTCTGGAGGTGACGCCGATGTTGAGCGTAGTAGTGGGGGAAAGGGTCCATATGGCTTCATACCGCAAAACTACTCTACTGGAGTCAGCTTCATCAATCGCTTGCTGGCCGGTAACGGTGAAAAGTACCGCCAAACCCGATGCCAATGAATCACGGTATCTGGGCTTTGGCGGTACATTTCACCGTTACCGGCCAGTAAGCGGTTGATAAATCTGGCCCCTGATCTTAAGGAAGGTAGAGAAAGATTGGAACATAAAAAGCTACATAAGCAGAGCAGCCTTCTCGATGTGATAGTCCTCAGCTTAGTGATACGGCAACATCGCGCAAAGCGCGCAAGTGCGAGGCACGCCGATAGGCGTGACGGAGTACTTGTTATATAATAGTTTCGTAATCAGTGCGTGATTTCGTGATCTCGACTTTTCATCGCAAACGGCTTGCCCGATCTTCGAGTCTCTCCTTTTTATGAATCTAATTCTGCGCAGAATGTGTTGATGAAAATGGACGCTGTACCTGCTGAGGGATATCAGATATGCAACAGTTAGAACTAGTTCGAAACCTAAACTCTCAAAATAGAAAATTCCAAAGCGAAACAGGCCCAGGAGAACTACAGCTCGAAATAAAGGATCGCACAACTGTTCTCGCCGAGCAAACCAAAAGTGCTGGTACGAATGTACCAGGCAAAATTTTGGCCTGTAACATTCCGGTGCTGAGCTGAACTCGGGCATAAGGGAGAGGTTGTTTTAGCTCATGTTCTGAAGCATTCTCAAAGCTAGATGCTGGTGCAAGTCCTTTTCCACGTAGCTGCGTTGAGACGGTTCTCAATTACAATACCACCCGCGTCTCGGTTTGGAGTTCAAATTAAAGTTTGCTTACAGTAATTTCCTAGACGAAGCTGCAGTGTACATTCAAGTGATTCATTCGCCGCCTGCGCCAGCGACTGGATGGCCAAGTGGATAGCGGACTGCGGACTTGCGCGAGGGAGTCGAGGGTTCGATTCCGGGGATGGGGTTTCTGCGTTCCTAGGTGGACCATTAGCGTCTTTGCAAATGAAGATTACATTTTGGCTTCGGAAGGGTACCTTCTTCGCGTCCTAACCCCGCTTTCAATCTGTTGTCAGAGTGGAAGAAGCTGGTTTTGTTGCGTGGAGCGATATCGCGCGTCCACTAAACGGTGCTTGTCTCGCTGAGGAGGGTTCCCTTAGATGCCATCCTCATATGACCTCTTTGGCATGTTCTCAATTACTTTTGGAAGTGTTTCTCACTGTCACCTCATTCATGAACATTCATGAACAAGCATCGATTTGATCCATCATCAAGACATGCTCATTGCTCCTCGGATTTCCTCATAGACTGCTCTGTATTCCTTTCGCAACTTTCACTATTTCAGCTACAATACCGCCCGCATCGCGCGGTCAAAGAGACGGTTTGCGACGGAAAAATCCGTCGCAATCGGTCGCATGTTCATAACCCTTTTAATTTTAAGTTGTTTGAGAAACTGTTGGCACCGTTCAATTCGTCTCCTCGAGATTTACAAAAACGTATATAAAACTTTACCAGAACACAGCGTTTTCGCGGTGGGTGGCCTAAAATATAACTGCAGCAGGCTTTTGCGATTAGAGCACCTTATTTCCCAGGAAGTGCATGTGACGTGCAGTGTTTTCGGAGTATCTCAAGCATGGCGTGCGTTGTCAGTGCTCTGTCATGCCCGGAATGCTCCGAGAGTGCGCCGTGCACAATGCATAAAGGATCGAAGCTATCAATCGAATGGGCGGACATGTCCTCTGGGTTTCTATCTTCGCTTCATGGAAAATGTAAAGCCTTCAAGACTATCTTGCACAGTTTGAGAGTTTTATAAGAAATTTCCAGCCGCTCTATCTGGGAATTGCTTCAATCTGTCCCGGCGAGACTTAAGTGTGCGCCTTTACAAAGCGACCACCCTCAACTATCCAGAAGAAAATCCAAAACCTACCGAAATCGGCGGAATATTTAAAAACGGAGTCGGATTCGTAATCAGCGCCCCAAATAACCCCTAAATGACTTTGGACGAGAAAATTTGGCCAATTTCGAAAGTATCGATCTTCGATGCTCATCGTCCGCGCCGGCCGCCACGCGCGCATGCCGCGTGCGCGACGCCGCCAGCCATTCACTGGCGGTGCGCACAAGATTTACGCAGTTCCATCAGTGGGCTTCTTGCTGCATGAATTCGTGAACAGGAACTGGCTACTGCGAATTTTTGCTGTCCACTAACAGCAAGCTAACTAACACTAACAGCTGACTGCTATTGGAACTACTATTGTGATACGGTCTTCACTATTAGTAGGAAGTTACTGATAATAATATTTCTGATAGCCTAAGACCATTAGTAGAAACTTTATTTATACCATTTTCACGTCAAATTTGACACTTTTCACGTCGAATTGGAAATTATTCTATACAAGCGTGATGCTTTTCAAATCAAAGTGAACGTCCTCCAAATCAAAGCGACAGACCTTCGCTCAAACTAGGGGATCTCTATGGAGAGCAGGATAGTTGTTTGCTTAAGGAAATTTTGGTACAATTTTCTTGGGAATTGTTTAGTTGACATGGCCGAATGAGTCAATCAACCAAACATCGCAACGTCTTAAACTGGCGTAGCCTCTTTATATGGTACAAAAATAGCCGCCTTTCCACTCTTTAAAACAAGCTTTAAAGCATTATATTTCCTCAAAAAATTAGAATTTTAAAAATTTCAAACAATGTCTTCACTTACTGCGTATGTAAATTAAATGTTAAAGAAGTCATTCTGAAAATTCGAAGGGGTTCATTTTTTCAAGAGGTTCATTACTTGAATGAAATTATTTTAACCTTTTTGTAGAGCCTCCATTAAACATGGAAGAAGCCCGTTTTGATTTCAAAAGCATTCGACCTCTTTAGAATTGTGTTCAATTTGGTCCGACACTTGTATGTATATACTGCAACATGTTCAAAGGTAGACAATCAGCAAGAGCGGGACGACGATTGGCAATTTGCCAGCCGTTGATAATTGTTGCAGGACCCATGCGCCCGAAGTTAATAAGCCGTAAGCGTTTTCGTCGAGCCATCGCGGGCTTGCCGCGGACGACGGCGTCGCGCCCGAGGCGCGCGGCCGAAAGTGAGTAAAAGTTCCCGCACCCCCTGGAGCGCCCCCGTCCGCAATGGGAAATTGTCAAAAAATCGATTTCTCTGAAACTGGTTGAGATTCACGTCGTTCGATAGAGCTTTTCGTGTTGAAGCCAATGGTGTTATTGCTAGTGTTGAAAACTCAAATGTAGGCGAATAATGGCGCGGGAAACTTCAAACGCTAAAACTCCGCCGCTCTAAAATGCCATCTGGTGCTAAGGCAGTTTAATCAGCTAGGGAGTTGTGAGCACGTCATCGTAAAGAGCCTTTAGCGTTCTGCTCACCTGCGCATTTGTAGGCCGTTAGCTCTCTGCGTCTTCCCGCAGGGGTCGACTGAAATTGGAAAAATCGTGCCACACAAGCCTCACCTGAATTTTCGCACTGCTTCAACTTTGTCCAGTCATAGGCTACATTGCTGTGTTTCGGTGCACTGCTAGAACATTTCGCTGCCTACAAAACGCACAAGCTGCAACCGGAAACGTTCAAACGTAGCAGAGTTATCGCGTTCCGAACACGTCCGCGCGTGCAAATCAGCACAACGGTTGATGTTCTCCTAGCTCTTACTCGTCCATATTACAGTATTCCCTACTCCCAATAACACCGTTCAATTCAGCATGAAATGCTCTATCGAATGGTATCAAGCGTGGCCCAATTCGAAGATATCGATTTTCAATGACGTCAACCTCCGTCTGCCGCGGCCTCAGAAAACTGTAAGGCGGCCTCGTCCTCGATGCAAATCTGTCAAAAAATCGATGCTTCCAAAATTGGTCAAATCTGGTACAGTTCGATAGCGCTTTTCATGCTGAACAGAACGGTGCCATTGCGAGTGTCGAAAAGCCAAATCTGGACGAGTAAGAGAGCTATCTTCCGCCGCTTCAAACTGGCGGCTGAGGCTAAGGCAGTTTAGGAAGCTGAGGAGTTCTGGGCACGTCGTCGTGAAGTACCTTAAGCGCCCTGTTTGCGTACGCATTTCAAGCCCGTTCGCTCGCCGGGTCTTCCTGCAATGGTCCACTGAAATCGAAAAAAATGCGTCACACGAGCTTCACCTGCACTTTCGTTTCCCTGTAACATTGCCTGTTCCTAAGCTACACTGTTCTACTTTAATGTGCTACTAGACCGTTTTACGGCCTACAAAACCCACGAGTTGCAGCCGAAACGAGTTGAACTTGAAAGAGTTATTGCGCTCCGAACACGCCGGCGCGTGCAATTTGCAAGCGGTCGCCCCTCTCGATTGAAAGGTTTGATTCTATATGCATTGTTCAGGGCGCACTCCAAAGGCTAGCTGTACAGCCTTAGAGCAATTCCTTAGTAGGGCGGCCGGCGATTGAACTCCCCAAACGATCACTCGACCAGTTGTCGAACGCACTCGATTGATAGGTTCATCTTTTTACGCATTGTTCACGGCGCATACTTAAGTCTCGCCGGGACAGATTGAAGCAATTCCCAAGTAGGACGGCCGGAAATTTCTTACAAAACTCTCAAACAGTGCAAGATAGTCTTGAAGGCTTTACATTTTCCATGAAGCGAAGATAGAAACCCAGTGGAGATGCTTCCGCCCATTCGATTGATAGCTTCGATCCTATATGCATTGTGCACGGTGCACTCGCGGAGCATTCCGGGCATGACAGAGCACTGACAACGCACGCCATGCTTGAGATATTCCGAAAACACTGCACGTCACATGCACTTCCTGGAAAATAAGGTGCTCTAATCGGAAAAGCCCGCTGCAGTTATTTTTTAGGTCACCCACGGCGAGAACGCGGTGCTCTGGTAAAGTTTTATATACGTTCGTGTAGATCTCGAGGAGACGAATCGAACGGTGCCAAAAGTTTCTCAAACAACTTAAAATTAAAAGAGTTATGAACATGCGACGGTTTGCGACGGATTTTTCCGTCGCAAACCGTCTTTTTGACCGCGCGGCGCGGGCGGTATTGTAGATCGTGAGGTTGATCCCTGGCAAACACATAGGATCTTGACACTGCCCGTCAAGATGGAGATACTGTTTTAGACCCATCGCGTCTCAGTGCTTCGAGTTGGTTTCATGCTTTGAACAAGACGAAAAGGAGAGTGGTCAAAACCCTGGTGGTGAAGAGTCTTATAGCAAGTCTGGCAGGCACAAAAGAATAGTCGTTTGAATCAGAAAATGCATCGGTTTCAAGAGAGTCCAATGCTGACGTAGGTTAAGGAACGGCATCAATACGTCCAGCTAACGACTCTGAAGTTCGGAGGGCAAGATAACGATCGATGGAGAGCAATCTGAAGTGATTTGTTGTCGGATCGATCCGATCTTTGCAAACAGCGGAGAGGACGAGTGGCTTTACACACGCCGAGGCTTCTCCGCGCCGTCACTTTCGGAAGCAATTGTCAACCAGCCGTCGTTTTGTCCTCGACGGTTGCTGGCTGAGGCAGTCACCAAGGAGGAAGAGCTAATGATCTACCTCGCGAAATAGTGCTTGAGATATGCATCCGGGTCGAAGTCGTGCTCGTAGTCATCTGGCTTATGGGTCTTCTCCATGGCTGACCCAGCAGCCTTTTCAGCTGCAAAACGAACCAGTACAATGCTCCTGCAGTAAACTGGGAGAAGTCTTGGAACGGAATATATCATGATGACAGGACAAGATTGAGAGCGTTCCAGCCAAGGCAGCATGGTGTCTTTGAGGCTCTCCCAGAGGACGGAGAACCAGCCGTGATCGAGGAGTGCACATCGTCTTCTCCAGCAATCGCACCCCGCAGGAGGCGGCAAGTGCATCCTCGACAGAGACACAGGCCGAAGCAGCGCAGCGCTCGGCGGCCACGCCCCCTCACTCCCTTCAGTTCGGCGAACGTCGCTATGGAGTGCGGCTGTTCTGCTGAGGGCTGAGAGCCCGCAGAGCATTATACTTATGTGGAGCGGAAATACGCCCCAAGCAGAATGAACAACGAGTGAACGAGTGGTGGTCGCCGTGCCTCATCAGCGTTTTGTTTCTCGCCGAACAACGGTAAAAAATGAATTGCAGCTGCGTGAGATAGCTCGGAGGTAAGTCTCTGTTTCGCTTTGGCTCGCCGCGACAGCAGCAAGATGAGCGTGGAAAGTGGTTTTCGAGCAATTCTAGGTCAAGCTCAACCCAAATTCATGTACCGAACACAGCTTAAAGGCAACAGCTCTAAAGACTTGGCAGAAGGGTCTTGGTAGCATGTCACGTGGGACGCCGGGTGCTACCGAAAGCTTGAAATTTTCCGAATATGAGCTACGTTAACATACAGACGTCTAAAGGCCTAAACCTGTAATCAATAAAGAACTGCCGCCAACTGCCCCAAGCGACCCAGTTCTTCATCTGTAAACTACATACAAATTCACAGAGTAGTAACGCAAGCTTGTGACATGTGGACCGAGCTCATGCACTAACATAAGCTACATTTACCCACCTAATTCATCATTTCTCTGGCCGAAATGAGTTTCCCCTACATTCGTTCCTCAAAAACAATCTAGCTTAGGGCAGGCAATAGTTGTCTTCGAATACCACACAAAAAGGAATCCTCACTTCTGATCCAAGGCTGAGTGAGATGTCGTAAACGCAACGCCACATTCGCAGTTTTTTTTTGTCGTTGATGCAATGTTTCAAGCATTTTGCTCATCCCCCACATCTTCCTTTTTCTTCTTCCTGGAATCAATCAACGTTCTCGCAAATGTGAGATTTTCCGCGCAGATGGACGGCAGAATGAGTTTCCCACTGCTGAGCTACCGACAACACAGACCGCAGTCATAGGCGCACTCTCTCTGAGAGGAGGGAACAATTGTCTACTTTTTGGATCAGGTTATCCAATTTCCTCTAGAAATAACCATTTTCCTTGGTTAAGTGCACCGAGGAGCTCACACGTAGCTGAGGAAATCCCGCAGAAGAGATTTAAGCAGCTACAAGGGCAGTATATGCCTTGGCTGTAGCATAGCCGCATGCACACTCCGTAGCGGCAATGCTGCAGCCATGCTGAGGCATTAGACCCTAACACACTCGGCAGCAAGGGCCTATAGCGTGGAAGGGGGAAGTCGCACTGGGGCAGCGGAGGCGGCAATGACGGGTATGTGCACACTTCCACTGCGACAGTGCTGCCGCCAGTGGCCACAGCGGCAGTGGTGAGCTCGGGCATACCTTGCTGCCGCTGCGGCGCAGAAAGGTATGCCCGAGCTGCAGTGGAATGTGCCAGCTGCAAAGTGTGCATGCAGCTTATCTAGGCACTACGTTTGCCGCAACAGTCGCAGCGGCCTCCGCGCTCTCGTATGTTCGGCTTGGTCTCCGCGCCGCCCCGCGATGTTGAGTCAGACATTGTAACGGTTTCTGTCCGTGTGTAGGAGTTCTATGATTGGCTGAGTGGCCAGTAAAATCAACACAGCTTATTATTGACGCAAAGCCGACTATAAATCAATGGTCTCACACTGCGCTTATGAGCCTGATTTCAATGAGTGATGACACAACACTCTATTAAATGAGACAGCAGCAATCCCTCCGCCTCGCAGCTGCCGGTACAGGAAGAATAGGCAATTGCAGAGACTTGTCCGTTGAAGGTGCGTAGCTATGCGAGATGTGGGTTGGCAACTGTAATACGACCACGCGGGTGCACGACCGTTTACCATCAGCGCCAGCGAGAGGGCAGGATTGTTATGAAAGAGCGAAGGGAACGCAATCGTCGGCTGAGCTATATGGGCAACTGATACAAGAACCAAACTAACTGTGAGGCAGGTTAGTGCCTGGAGTTAAACAAGCTGACGGTAACGACCGTCTGTGAGGTGTAATGGGGAGATAAAACTATGGACGGGAGCGGCTGCACGGTGAGATGCAGGAGGACAACAACTAAAAAAACAATTTTAAGCTAAGGGCACACCATTCGCCTCTATAGGATGGGAGGGAAACAACAGGTAACGCTATTGGCGTTGGTGTGCGAAATTGACGATAGTGCACCGATGATTGCTATGGCGCGCAGATTGCTGACGGTGGCCCACTACGTATTTACTATACTTTACTTGAATAATCGAATTCGAATAATTATTCGAACAATTTATTCGAATTCGATCTTCGATTATTTGATTATTCGAGTTTCGCAAATTCGATTATTCGAATTCGATTATTCGAGTTTTGCAAATTCGAATCATCATCATCATCATTTTCATTAGCGTATGTCCCGCTTGGTGGCGGGGTCCGCTCATCTGGTGTGGTGTGGTTCTCCCCATCAAATGCTTGATCAGGGGTACACTAGCCATCTTTAAGTCCAAGTGCAACGTATCTTGCCAAAGTTGGTTCGGGCGTCCGCTGGGCCGCTTTCCAGGGACCTCAAGGTTCAGACCAATCCTACGGACGGTGTCGTCATTTGCGCGAAGCACATGGCCGTACCATCGAAGACGAGCTTCACGCAGCTTCTCGGCTATCGGGGCGACACCAAACCTCTGTCGGATGGCGTCGTTGCGAACGCGGTCCAAATGAGTAACACCAGCCGTCCACCGTAGCATTTTCGTCTCCATTACACTGAAGCGGCTTTCAATTCCTTTGTCACGGGCCAACACACAGCACCGTTCGTTGCTACTGAGCGGAGGACTGTGTTCTATAAACCTTCGATTTGAGCGGCTCAGGTATTGTCCTGTCGCAAAGCACCCCAGTCAGTGAGAGCCATTTGGACCAGGCTGCACTCTCGCGCGCGTTCGACTCTAAGTTTAGGCTGCCATCGGCGTGACTGTTGATCCGAGATACTTGAAAGATGTAACTCGTGAGAGGTCAGTACCATTGATCTTAATAGATCCGTGCTCATTACATCCGTCGTCAAGTATTCCGTCCTTTTGACGTTTAGCTTGAGTCCGAATAATGCCAAGCGATCGCACCACGCCTGTGCCTTTCGCTCGAGTTCGGATTGTCTTCACATGCAAGCATGACGTCGTCAGCATACACCAACTTCCAAGCTGCCGCCATTTGGAGATCTCGTGATATTGCATCCATCACGACGACGAAGAGCAGTGGGGATAGCGCAGATCCCTGATGCATCCCTACAGAGATGGGAAATTTCGTCGAGGTGCCCGCTGATGCTCGCACTCGTTGGGCAAGAGTACAGAACCCACTCAATAAGCCTTTAGGGATACCATGTTCTCGCAACGCGTACCATATAACATCTCGCAGAGCGCGGTCGAAGGCCTTCTCCAAGTCCTGGAAGGCAAAATGCACCGGTTTCTGTTTCTCGCGGTGCTTCTCTAGCAAAAGACGAAGAGCTTGAATGGCACCAACAGTGCCACAGCCAGAGACGAAACCATGCTGATTATTGGAAAGCTGGACGACATCCCGTATACGTCTATCGACAATTGGCCCAAAGATATTTAGAGGTGCGAAAGTAGGCGAATTGGACAGTAGCTAGCGCAGTCCGCAGGGCTGCACTTCTTCTTCCAAACTGGGATGGTCGTGCATTGCTGCCAGCTCCCGAGCACTTTTTTCTCAGCAACAACCTGATTGAAAAACTCTGTCAGCCAGTCAGCAGGGAACCAGCCCTTCGAATTCTACAGGTCGGCTGGCAGAGCATCGGGACCGGTGGCTTTGCCTGACTTCATCTTCTTCAGAACTGCTTCGGTTTCGCTCACTGTAATCTCCTGAACGGGTCCGCATACAGGAGATGCAAAAGGGATAGCAGGATGGTCAAATTCAACTTTCAAGATTTCCTCGAAGTAGTCGGGCCATCGCTTCACAGCCCTGGTACGATCCTTCACAAGACGACCGTTGTCGTCGTTAATGCCAAAGAACTTCTCGATGTCGTCTTCTTGGCGACAGCGAGCTCTCGTAAGTCGGTAAAGATAACGCTCACCACCGCGCGTTTCCAATTTTTCGCTTATGTCAGTGTAATATGCGGCTTTTGCAGCGACCACTGCTTCTTTGCCTCCTTCTTCGCTTCTCGATAATTCCGCCAATTATGGACTGTTTTATTACGGATGAATACGTGACAGAGCCGTTTTTCTTGTCGGACTTTCTCTCTGACATCATTAGTCCACAGCCATGCCTGCTTGTCGACCCAGCGTCGTCCAAGCTTCGTTGTGTCGAGTTCGAGGCGTGCAGTCCGGGTTATCGCATCGGTAGCACCCTTCCAGGTTTCGTCGACAGTTGTCACTGTCGGCAACCGAATGCAAGAAATAACCGCCGCTTCTTTCTCATTCAGTCGCCACCATTTGGTTCTAGCCGATCCGCATCGTTCGGCATGTTTACACCTCGAAGGTGTGATCTTCAGCGAGCAGATCAGTGGACGGTGTTGCGTGGCAACCGTCTTATACGGCACCGTCTTCGCGTCTGTGACAAGGCCTTGATCGCGACGCCTAACAGGGACATAGTCAATCTGCGTTTTAGCGTTCCCGCTATAAAACGAGATGTGGTGGGAATCCCTCTTTCGAAATTTGGTATTCACGATGGTGAGGTCATGTGAGTCTGTATACGCTCACCATCGGCGTTGCGCGACCCATATCCAAAACCACCTGTAGCCGTCTTTCGTTGCTCCGACGTGATCATTAGGGTCACCTGCCACAAAATCATACCTTCTGACGGCACTTCCGCTGCCTTCTCATCAAGCAAGGACCAGAACTCGTCCTTGGTTTGCTCGGAACAGCCTGTCTGCGGAGCATACGCAGAAAAGAAATGGCATCGTCGCTCTTCTACATCGACAATAATCTTCATCAAGCGGTCATCGAAGCGTTCTACGCTTGCAATCGCGTCACGAAAACGTTCGCAGACGATCATACCGACACCACTGGTGGCCGTGGGACTGCCGCACAAAACGGCCTTGCAGCCACGGCCAATGTCCCTCGACTTGCAACAGGACCACCCCGTCTCCTGCACAGCACAGAAGTCTATCTTTCTTCGCTCCAATGCTTCAACCAACGACCCGTCAACGTACCCACATTCAACATTACTACGCGGGTCTTGCCTACGTTACAGGACTTTTGGACTAGCTCATTTGCTCCCCAATGCCGTCCTCGCATCAGGGCCCTCGCATACTTTTCACACTTGCCATGCTTTGCGAGTGCGCGTCGGCTCCCGCGGACACCGTAGCATTATCTCGAAAGCTCTTAAACGTCATCAACCATATGATGTGACAAAATGTTCGTAGGACGGCCTGTCACTAGGGCCTGTCTCCTGCATTCGAATGTCCGTGTTTGGTTTGGCTCACAGAAGCAAGCAATTTCCGGCACTACGTGGAGGAACGACATCGCCGCCTTGCAAATTCGAATAATTATTCGAATTCGATTATTCGAGGTTTGAAAATTCGAATAATATTCGAATTTCGAATACGTGGTTGTTTCGGATGTGGCATAATGATGATTTTTCTAAACGGCATTCATTCCGGTGACGATAGAACACCGTTACGAAAATGAGGAACTCACAAAAACGCATTCAATATCCTACTATACATAGAAGGGTAATGTGTGCGCGCGCGTTCGTGTTTCCATCACAACTGGTGTGGGGGCATGGCGTGTTGGCGATACTGACCAGTTGATGGCGATCGACTGCGGTTCTAAACCTCAACCCTTGGGGTAGTCGATCTCGCTGAATACAAACCTGAAGTCCGTTTTTGAAATTATTTGTTGAAGTTGATCGAACTATTGACTTGGCTCCCGTATAAGTAGAATGCGTGACGCATCCCAAAGGGGATTGAATAACGTCGTTCTTTATCCTCCTTTATTTTTTTTTATCCTTAACTTCACATTCGCGTTCTCTGCGACCACGACTGTCATCAATGTCATACACTTGAATCCTCTACCAAATTTGCACAATAAACACAAACATCGACGGAAAATTAAAAATGAATTCAGATTCGTGTTCAGTGACCTCGATTACCTCAAGCCTGTAGTTTTGAGCTTGTTGAGTGATATTCACGAAAAATCTATAATTTGGTTAATATCTCTTGATGGCAATTGCTACTGCAAAAACTAACTTAAGATTCGTGTTCAGCGACCTCGATTACTCCGGGGCTGGAGCTCACAGTTTGCATATATGACAGGATTATATACCACCAGCGTCAGTTGCGGGCTCCCCGGCCTAGCTCGATCTCGCTCAGATTTGTGTTCAGCGAGATCGAGCTAGGCAAGCCGGCTTCGCCGGCGTCGGGTATGGCGCCATGAGGGGTCAGAAACCCATTCCAACGTCGAGCCCGCGAGGTTCACTGCAACCCATCGTCTGGTCGGGCGGGCCACGCTAGCCTAGCCGACTTCGCCGGCAACCGATGCTGAGTAAGGAATAGCTAAAAAGGTGCAGAAAGGAGTAATCGGCTGTCATTCTGCACAATGGAAAGAGATTCGGTTTCTGAGGCCAGATTCATCAACAGCTTACCGGCCAGTAACGGTGAAAAGTACCGCCAAAGCCCCTGATGAGATTCATCAGAATTAGCTTTGGCGATAGTTTTCACCGTTACCGGCCGGTAAGCGATTGATGATTCTGGTCCTAGAGTCGTAGCTTCCCTAGTGGGGTAGTGGTAAAAGTATGGCGGTAAACATAGAGGCAAATTGAATACAAAAAAGGGCATATGTGAGGCAAAATAGCAAAAAAGAGTGCAGCCGTTGCAGAAAAATGCAGCCGGTTGTCATACTGCGCAGTGAAAAACGCTTCAATATCTGGAGTCGTAGCTTTCCAGTAGTAGGGTAGTGACAAAAGTATGGCGGCAAACATAGAGGTAAATTGAATTCAAAAAACGGCGTATGTGAGGCAACATAGCAAAAGAGCTGCAGAAGGGAGCAACCACACTGCATAGTAGAAAAGGATTTAACTTCTGTGGTAGCTTCCCTGGTAGTGGGGTAGTGGTAAAAGTATGGCGGTAAAATTAGTGAAAAGTTGAACCACACAGGAGAGCTGGGAAGGAACACTGAGGTTTGACTACTAGATACGTATTGAGAAACCTCGTCATATGGTGGGTGTTCTGTGCTACAGCCAATAGAAACCTATTTCGAAATCACCCTACGTCTGCCAGTCGATGGCAGTCGAGGGTGAACAACAGTCTCGGACAACTGTCAAGCGCTTTGGTGTTGGACAACTGGCAACCGAACCTCAAACTTGGGTGATTAAACCGGCGAGGCTAGCAATATGCGAAGTACGGGTGGCTAACATCGGACAAGAAACCCTACCTGTTTTATATATATAGGGGGTTTTTCAGTTTAGATTCAAAGTTTTTCAAATCAAATTTAACGTTGTTACACGGGGAAGATTCCAGAAGAACGTTGAAATTTATTTTAATAACGTTGAATTTGTTCTGAAAAACGTTGAATTTCGACTGAAAATGGTATATTCCACGATTTGATTGGTTGACGATAACTGTGAGATAATGAACAAGTAGAGTGAAGGTTTCTTTCGCGAAAGCTTTGCGCTTTACGTGGATGTTTTGCACATGTATTTCCGTAGGAATTCTTTTTGTAGGAAAAATTCTCATGTCGTGCCATCTTAACTAGTATCGTAAACGGTTCTTAGAAGATATTGAATATCTCCATTATTTGAATTTTTCAAAAGAATTCTATTCTTTTGTTTTTTCTCTGGCGAATGTTGTCGTTGAACTTACTTTACACTTACTTGTACCTATGCAATGCGCTTTTGAAGCGAATAAACGATATCAAACGAAATTGGCTGACACAAAAATCTCATCGTCCTTATTACACCCTGGTGCAAAATTATAGGTTAACCCCGAGTTGTCCATTAGTGCTCGAAGAATCCGTTACCTAGGACCAGCGACGCATTCTTCACTATCGAAAACCTTTATAGTAGAATTCTAAGCAGTTATCTTATCAGTGTAGGATACCACAAACTTTAATTGAAAACTTAACGAATGGAGGCCATTGCAAAATATAAGCTCGCTTCATTTAAAAAAACCTGATTAATCACAAAAGTACCTACAGACGAAGCAAGATTAGCACTTGCTCACATCACCATTGTAGCAAACAATATCGAAAATTCTATTTGGCATACTACTAATTAGATTATCAATAACAGTTTGCTCAACATTGGTCCAAGCATGAAGTATGGCGTTCTTCAGATCAGAAACTGAAGTGGAAGTGGTTGCATTTTTGTACACCTTGTGTGCAAGATTGCCCCGCAAGTTCTCTACCGGGCTGAGATGTGGAGAACAACTAAGCCACTCCAAAAGTTGAATTCTACTGGAGTTAAGCCAACCTGTAGTTGATTGCGATACGTGTATGGATGTATTATCTTGATGGAAAATGAGGATATGCCTACGAAATCTTCTGAAATATGGCAAAAAGTGATCTACGAGCAATTTCTAGTAGTCCTCACTGTTCATCTTACACGAATCGATCTTCCGAGACAAACGAGACAAGTCCGCATCCAGAAAACGCAGCCCAACCATGAGACTTCCACGTCCAAGTTGCGCCTGGAGATACTCGACCTCTTTTCTCAGTTCTCCCCAGTGGTGTAAAAGAAGTGGAATCTTGATGGGTCCGACGGGTACAGACACTATTGGAGAGATCTGAGGAGAGAGCAGCGAGTATTCTACAGGCGCAACTTTGTCGGTGGAGGTCTCATCGTTTGGGCTGCGTTCTCTGAACACGGACTTGTTACTTTAGAATTCTTCTCGTGTAGGATGAACAGTGAAGACCACCAGGAATTGCTCGGAAATTACCTTTTGCCGTATTTCAGAAGATTCTGTAGGCACAACCTTATTTTCCAGCAAGACAATGCATCCATTTACCTATCACAGTCAACAACAGATTGGTTAACTCCAACAGAATTGAACTTTTGGAGTGGCCTAGTTGTTTTCCAGATCTCAACCCGAAAACTATAATACTTGTACACAAAGTGAACAAAAATGAACCGCTTAGACTTCGGTTTCTGATCTGAAGAACGCCATACTTCATGCACGAACAAATGTTGAGCAAACTGTTATTGATAATCCTATTAGTAGTATGCTAAATAAAATTTTCGATACGGTTCACAACAGAGTTGATGTGACAAAGTACTAATCTCACTTTGTCTGTAGATACTTTTGTGATTAATCAGGTTTTCTATGAAGCGAACTTATATTTAGCACCGGTCTCCATTTGTTAAATTTTTGATTAAAGTTCTTGGTATCCTGCACTGATGAGATAAATTGCTTAGAAGATTTTTGTATAGAGCTTTTTGATAGTGCTGAATACGATGGTAACATTACTGAGCCTCGACAGCGGGTTCTTCGGGTACTAATGGACAAATCATGGGGAGGGGGAACCTATAATTTTGCACCGGGGTGTATTAAGTCATTATGAAGTTTATTCGATTATTCGATTTATTCGAATATTCGATTATTCGAATAACTGAAAAATGGTGTTATTCGATTATTCGCTCATTCGAAAAATTTTGAAGAAGCACAAGTATAGTATTTACGTTACTACCCTCCCTCTACTGGCTCCTGCACTGCTCCATTGTTGAGGCTTGAGATACAGAGGCGAGAATGCAAGTGAGCAATCTGAATGCTTGGCTACTACTTTGATATGAAGGAAGAAGATAAAATTTAATCAAAGAGTTGATGACATTTCTTTTCTATTCCAGGCAAGCTAGTCGTGCCTGCTTCTGTGGCCGTCACGATACGGACGACTTGGTTTGTAGGTTTCTCGACTATATCCTCTTTGGTTCGAAATTCTTGAAGTAGCTTTGTTACGACGTTGTCATTGAACGTGGTCTTCCGGTTGGAGATCTTCTCTGCAACACGTCCGCGTAACTCCCTGTTAACGCTCTCGTCGCATTGCTTCCGCTTACTTCTCTCCTTTTCGAAGCTTGAAAGCTTTAACTCTGCCATTCCGATTGATCGTAAATATCGAATAGCTGTTGCGTCTGTCCGGCCACATATTCCTGCAGTTTTTCAAGAACTCCTTAACTAAGACAGGTGGGTACGGTTCGCGGCTCGGAGCCGTTCACAGTCATGGGAAGGCTCCCATGACTGTGAACGGCTCCGCGTTTGACGGTTTTGTTGCCGACGCGCTCTCCCTGAGGTCCGCACACTGCTATCTTCTTGATTCCACCCACTTGCCACTGCTGCTAAAACTGATGGGAATCGCATCCACTATCTTTCGTCGATGGCTTCATCGGAGGTCGGTGTGACGAAGATGAATGTCCCGGTCGATGACTTGTTTTTCAAGACGTCACATACATCAACCAGGGACTGTTAGGTGGCACAATGACGTCGTCCTTCAATGCGCGTCTCTGAATCCAAGATTGTCGTCGACTTCCTCGCACAGCGAACGGTGACATCGTCCCAGGTCTGCCCTTGGACGAACCGGATTCCCGCATTGGTAAACTCGTTGACCTGCGTGTTTTCGATGTCAACCCTGCTGTTGGTGCTGACTGCGACGTGTCCACCATCGCAAAGCATGAGTGCCTTATCATGTGGCCACAGAATCTCTTGAAGAAGGCATATGCTTTCTCTAACCCGGACAGGGTTAGAAGACAATGCTGGCGCTCCTCATTTTAAAGCGCTTTCTATCTAAGGCGAGCTCGGACTCGAAGATAACTCGAACACAAAGGAGGATCTAAGGATCACTGCATCGTCGATATGCGCAACTGCTCCAATTGTCATCCGGCGGATCATGCAGATGTACATCTCATCAGCCTCAAATAGTCGACCCCAATAAGTATGGAATAGGGTCAGCGCGCCGTTGTCCACGGCCTGCCCATTCTCCCTGTACTGTGACCTGCAAATGGCACTAGATCTTTGCTTAGCAAGATCCTCATACTGCTCTCTTCCACTCTTCACTCTTCTAGTCTTTACTGTGATTGGTTCGTCATCGATCTCCTGAGGAACCAGGATTAATGCGTCACGTTGCACTCAAATGGATTCACTTTTGCTCTTAATATGAGTTATCAATGCCGAATTTTGACTAACGTCGACTACTCTGAATGGGCCACTCCAGCTATTCACCAATTTTGGGAACGACAAGCCATTCTTTCTTGGTAGCTCCATGTATACTTGATCGCCTACTTTCGGCAGTTTGCTAGAAGATTCTATACGATGCCATGAGAAGTCTTGACGGCGGATCTCTTTCCATCGCCCAAACTACGTCGCACCATATCCCTTGTCCTTGCGGAGCCTTGCTGTGGCGAAAGCCAGAAGGTTCCTAGGATCGTAGTCGTCCCACCGTGGCAGTTGTGTTGTAAGAACTCGGTTACATTCACGCCCACATCTTCAAATCATCTCCAACGGTCCACATTTGCTGTTGTAGATTCACCTCGTGGGGACTGTTCTACTGAGACATCCGTGCCATGAGCGCAACCTTAGCGATCAGCTCCTTTAACTGGAATTGCTGCTCTTTAACCCTTTCCTGCAATTGGAACACCCTCAAGTCTTTATTTTTAGTGTTTTTTAGTGTTTTAGTGCTGACAGCTTCTCTATTCTGTATCCTAGAGCTTCTACACTGCAAACTGTAACCGACTACACATTCCTGCTAACCGACGATCTACTTTCAGTTTGTTGTCCAGGCATTCCTCTAATTGCTTAGTGGCGGTCAGTTTTTCTACGCTCAAGTTGTCCAAAACATCTTCTTCGATTCCTTGAGTATCACTAACAATGCCTTCTTGCACCCTAGTCCCGCTTGTTCGAACACATTTTTTATGCTCTCTCACGCTAGCCTGGTTTGGGTTCCCACTGCAATCTGTTCCCGAACAGGGTCGTTGGATCGGAAATGAATCGCACTCTACTCATGTGGTACTGACGTATCTCTGAGCCCGCCTTGTCAATCGACACTTGGCACGTGGATCTATTCTTGCTCTTCTGCGTTCATCTCATAGTCGCTCGGCATGCTCGGACCGCCTTGCGGCCCAACAGAGCCTCCCTCTCCAATCCTGTGGCGGAGGCGCCACACCTATAACTACTAATCTGGTTCGTGCTTTCACTATAATCCTCACGAATTAACGATCGTGCTTACGAGTGTGCAAGAATCGATCGGATTCAACCGTTAATTCATTTGCGCCACTGGCGCTTATCAATACGAAGAGAGCCTTGAGCGTAGCACGATATTCGTTTCCTTTACTTTGGTCTATATACAGGAACCTTTTAATTCGCCGTAATTCCGACAGCTTCGGATAATTCGAACAGAAATTCGATCGTGAAGGGAGCCCTGGTTTAGTTCAATCTTCGTCCTTTTTAATTTCGGCTATATCGGTAACCTTTGATTTCACTGAACTTTCCCCACTTGGCAGAAGTCGCCCGCGAGACACTTAACACTTCACCGCAAGGACTTATCTTTTATGGCTGATTGCTTTGTTCGTAGGAGACTTCAGTTTCACCTCTTCAGTTTTCTGCTTTATTGATTTCGTTTCGATTTCATTTCGCAACACAATTCCTAAGCTCCAGTGAAGTGCTGGTATCGTAGTCGATTACTAGCGCTTGGTGTAGTACTGAATCAAATTCGGACCGATATAACGGTTGTCAATACTTTGCATAGAATTTGAACTGATATCAGGATTTTAAAATTGTGTGCAGTACCGGAGGATAACTGTATTGACGAGGAAGGTCAAAGAGGTCACCGTGGAGTTTCTCAAAGCGACCTATATAGGGTTGTAGGGCGTTGTCTGGGAAGCACCATAGTGGTTTCCAAATTTCCTGCGGACCTCCGGGTAAGTCAAAAATGGCAAAAAACTGTACCGCTTCGGTGCGGGCCGATAACGCAAAAATGACGCCTGGGATACCCTTGTCGTGCCCACAAATAGTCCTGCAAAAGGTTTGGAGCTTCAATCATTGCTAGAACCTAGGAACTGATTAATTCCTAATTGAAGCGAGACGGCGCATTCACGGGAGGCGCGCGCCACTAGGGCACCAGCGATTGGATGGCCGGGTGGTTAGCGTGGCGGGCTTGCGGGACGGAAGTCGAGGGTTCGTTTCCGGCGGTGTGGTTTCTGCATTGCTGGGTGCACGTCTTGCGTTTTTGCCACCGTAAAGTGCTTTTCTGTCACGGCTAGGTGTCATATTCGATTTCCAACCCTGATTTCAACCTTCTGTGATACGATTTTACTTCAAAACACAAGTCACGCTAATTAAAATGCAATAAGCTGCTTAACAGCTGTGGTAACGTTCTATTAAACACGCGAAGCAAAGCAGCGGATAAATGCCAAGGAGGAGCGGCCGGAAGCTTCCTGGCAGGAAGTGTCGACAGGCACTTCATCGAAGGCGTAGTCCGCCGGTGTTGCGAAGTGCCCCGGATGCGTGTCCACATACCCAGCTGCCACCCACGCGCGCTACATGTAAGCATACGCTGCTCGCCTACTCAAGCTGGCACCTATTGGAATGAAGCAAGTTCTCGTGTTGTGCAATCCTTGTCGTCACTGACCCATTCCTACACTGCTGTTCCAGTGCTATACGCCGACGGCCGACTTGGAGACAAGCTCTTTTTGATTTTGCAGGAGGCTAGTGGATCGTTTCCTCAATGCGGTCTCTGGTCGGCACCAAACCTTCTTATAGTGGCAGGAACGAGCCACATCATGACGAAGCAACAAGTCCCGCGTTTCTTTCGAGAATGCGTGGTTGGCTCTTCGGCAGCACCCCTAACCATTGTTGACAGCTGGCATGGATTCAGGGATCACGAGTACCTCGTTTCCGAGGTGCCTGCTGGAAAAGAGCTTAAGCTGATGACAATACCGCCAGGAGCGACGAGCCTTTACCAACCTCTCGATGTATACTTCTTCTGGCCTTTCAAACGGTTCATCCGGCGAATTCATGAACATGTGCTCCACTTCCGTCCGGATTTCAACGGCTTCTCAAGAGACAATACTTTGAAGGTAATCATGAATCGCTTCGGACCAGCTCACTTGATGTTTAAATTTTAAAGGCAATTTTCAAGGCACCCGTCCTTGCAGGCGGTCAGTCAGACGTACAGGCAATTCTGCGCTCCGGTATTTCGAAGGTGCTTTCCGTACGCGTGGGTGGCAGCTGGATATGTGGACACGCATCCGGGTCACTTCTCAACACCGGCGAACTACGCCTTCGATGAAGTGCCTGTCGACACGTCCTGCCAGGAAGCTTCCGGCTGCTCTTCCTTGGCATTTATCCGCTGCTGCTGGTGTCAGAAGCTGCTTTGCTTCACGTGTTTTATAGAACGTTACCACAGCTGTTCAACAGTTTATTGCATATTAATTAGCGTGGCTTGTGTTTTGAAGTCAAATCATATCACAGAAGGTTGAAATCAGGGTTGAAAATCGAATACGAGATCTAGTCGAGACAGAAAAGCACTTTACGGTGGCAAAAACGCAAGACGCGCACCCAGCAATGCAGAAACCACACCGCCGGAAACGAACCCTCGCCCTCCCTCCCGCAAGGCCGCCACGCTAACCACTCGTCCACCCAGTCGCTGGGCCTTGGTGGCGCACGACTCCCGTGAATGCGCCGTCTCGCTTCAATTAGGAATTAATCAGTTCCTAGGTTCTAGCAATGATTGAAGCTCCAAACCTTTTGCAGGACTATTTGTGGGCACGACAAGGGTATCCCAGGCGTCAGTTTTGCGTTATCGGCCCGCACCGAAGCGGTACAGTTTTTTGCCATTTTTGACCTACCCGGAGGTCCGCAGAAAATTTGGAAACCACTATGGTGCTTCCCAGACAACGCCCTACAACCCTATATAGGTCGCTTTGAGAAACTCCACGGTGACCTATTTGACCTTCCTCGTGAGATCAGCGCCATATAACGGTCTCTATCCGCGTGTAGGGCTCTATGACTGGTTGAATGCAACACAATTTATTATTGATGCAAAGCCAACTGTAAATCACTGGTCTTGTATGCAGTTATGATTTCAATGAAAGATGGCACAACACTCTATCGAATAAGACAGCAGCAATCCCTTCGCCTCGCAGCTGCCGGTACAGGGAGAATAGGACACTTCGGAGATTTGTCCACTGGAAGTGCGTAGCTATGCGAGATATGGATTGGCAACTGTAAACGATCACGCGAATGCACGATCCTTTACCATCAGCGCCAACAAGAGGGCAGGGTTGCTACGAAAGAGCGCAGAAAACGTAGTCGTCGGCTGAGCTATATGGGCAACTGATACAAGAACCAAACTAACTGTGAGGCAGGTTACTGCCTGGAGACGTACGGTGCGTGCGAGTTGAAGATAAACAAGCTGACGATGACGATCGTCTGTGAGGTACAATGGGGAAATAAAACAATGGACGGGAGCGACCGTCTGGCGAGATGCTGGAGGACAACAGTACCACGTATGGAAACGACCGTCAATCGAGATGCAGAAGGAAAACAACTAAAAGGCCAAGGGCCCACCGGTTGCAAGTACGTTACGTTAGCTGTTTCCCACTATTGTAGAAGGCGGAGCGACGTGCTCGATTTACGTAGGATGGTCGGGTGCCGCGCCCGCTTCTGACGAGATTTCGCTATGAAATCATGCGAGTTGCGCAGAACTCGCATTTTCTCATTTCTTTTGTGTGAGTTTTTGGGTCCAACCATATGGCGCCTCTGAGATTACAAAGCCGAAATGATGAAAGAAGCAACACATCATGTTCCTTGATTTTCTACAGTTCTTTTGTTTTCGACGTCTTCATAAGTTTCGCTCAGGCCACTTATTTTTCAATTTTTCTATGTGCTTTCTTTCGCTTGTCTTATAGATTGTTAGTTGAGTGCAGACTTTACTAGCATGTGGATGTGGTTAGTTCGAGCTTTATTGACTTCGTTAATGTGTATTATAAGGCGAACCCATACCAGGGGTCACTAAGCGTCCCAAGCATATGAAAACTAGAAGATCAAAGAGAAATAAGGGCAAGAAACGAGTAAAGTGTTCACTCTCCACCTAAAGAAAGTCTGTTTTGCGGCGTATAGTCTGCTCTGTTCATCCGCTATACCTCTTCTGCTCAACAACCCGCAACCCCTACCGGGCGGCGGTGGCGCACTACCATAACTCAGGTGAAACCTAACGTAGAAACCCCCCGGTTGCAATATAGGAGGGAAGGGAAACAACAGGTAAACGTATTGGTGTTGTTGGTGCGCTTCGCGTTCGTTGATGGAGAAACCTTTATGCCGGTACAAATTTATATTATAGGCTGTACGGGAGGTTTCCCTTGAAATGAAGAGTGGATCAGCGGTTCAAAGAGAGCTCACTTCTCCGAACATGAGTCAAGCAGTGCAAGGTCTTCGAATTTCCAAAATATAGATAAGAAATTAGGAACTTCCCTGCAAAATGCACGCAGTAGCAATGGAAAGGAAGGAAGTGGGAGTATGGACAGGTAGATCATGCAGGAGAGATGATATTTCACTAAATGATTTATTATTCATTTCACCTGGCATCAGGTCCTGCTTAGTATGAGGTTCTTTTGATTCTGCAACAGCTAAACGTTAACGTATTGTTGCTTCTTTCTAAACCAGTGTGCTAATAATAATAACGGAGAAGTTTCAACCGCTCGTTAACCCCTACTCGGCAATCCGGTTTTGAGCGTGTTCGTCGTTTCGCGCCGCGCACATTCTTTTCGCACGTGAGGTGTCGGACAGCATTGCTGGACGTTGTCCCAGAATCATGCTACCTATCTATATTAGGTGATCTATGATCAACGATTATGATCGATACTATGATTGGTGTTAACAATTTTCTTGTAGGGATTGTAAAGGAGCTAGTCAACACATTTGCATAGCCACCACACAACGTTGTTTGAATAAAAGCGTTATAGGGAAGTGTCGTCGAGTATCACGCTAAATGTGGATACTACAGATGTGCTAATTAATACAATGTAGTGAGAAATTAGGTGTTTGGGAAAGTGAGGAATAAATGGGAATGTCGGACAGCATTTCCCGATAACGTCGCGAGGGAGTAATCCTGTATTCCTCGTGAACCATGCTCTTATGGACCGTCTTTGCCGTCATCCCTCGTGCGTAGTCCGTAGTACGCATAAACCCGTGGCCGCGCGTCTCTGGCGCCCATCACTCTAACTGCAATCTCGTGGCGGTGCTGCCAGTCGCGCGGCCCACCAAACTGATGCGCCGCGGGAGTGCATAAAGCTCTGAAGATACTGTGCGTAACTCTAGTTGCCTTTGCGGCGTGTTCGAGCACAGTGTTCATTCAATTTATTTATTTATTTATTTATTTATTTATTTATTTATGCGTCAAAAGGCGCGCTATTAAATCAAAGAACAGTATGCAAAACTCTTGACTCAAACAAACCCAACAGTAGACACTCCAACACTCAAAAATGCCTAAAAACTAGAAAAAAAAGCTAATATAAAACTGACGAATACACATTCCGAGAGCTCGCTTACAACGCAAATTTTGTAGACAAAAGGCAACATTTCAGGTGGGACATGCTGGGACTGATCACGATCAATGACTTAGGAAAACAATAGAATTTGCATATGCATTTTTCCAGTAACAAAAGTCTGACAATGAGAGACATCCAAAGGCTTACAGCTCACGCCAAAGGATAAGAGATTGGCGGTGCCTCCCCTGATAAGGCTCCTAGGAGCTAACCAGCGAATGAACGAAATTAACGTCCTCTTAAATGATAAAACCACGATTTTTTATTTGTTTCACTTCCTTTGCTGGCTCACACTTTATAGTATGCCTATGACGTGCATTTCTGTTACCTATATGAATGTATTTCTCTTCCCTTCGACGGAGGTAACGTCTGCTTTTCGGACTTATAGACAACGCTATTAATCCCGCCTACGCTAATTCCCCATCTGAGTCATTCACCCCACAAGGATACAACATTAGGTCATCCGGCAAACTACCCCAGTATTCTCGAGATCGGCAGCAGGGTTGTAGGCGTGGATATTAAAAAATGTAGGCAAATTGATGCTTACCTGAGGAACACCACTAAGCAGTGACTTTGGCGTAGAAAAACATGAATTCGGTCAAACCATGAACCTTCAATCATTAATGATCTTTGTCGCGACTCGACCGTCGCAAGCACCGGCAAGGAGGCGGGGCCTCCGGCAAGGAGGTGGTACCACCGGCAAGGGGGCGTGGCAAGGGTATAAATAGCCGCCGCCACGTCCCGTCGGGGCCCGTCCGGCTCTGCCCGCTCCAGGGCAGCCGGGCCGGTCAGCCACCCCGGCACAGCCAGTCTACGGCTGCCGGGACAGTCGCACGTCTCGCCCAGTCCGCTCGTAGGACTGTCGAGATTACAATCAATAGCGACTCCGCCAATATAACAAGCCCACAAGTGTACAATGAGCCTAGCACCGCAGAGGCAGCTGAACGTAGGAAGAAACAAGTCCAACCACAAGTGTCTTCATTCCCACTTATATTGGACGCACGTCACCATACCGTTTGTAAACGATAATAAATCTTACACCGCATAATCTCTACCAAACAATCCTCCAGGCTCTGCCGTAATATTAGAACCACCGAAGGCATAGCCCAGCCAAACACAACGGCAAAAGTACGGTCATGATACAAAGGCAGAGTCCGGTCAATCTCGTCAACCCATTTAATTATTTTCGGAGGATATTTCCTCTCCTGCACTCATACTGACATAAACATCGATTAGGTCAAACTCGACAGAAGGCCTTAGGAAAACCAAAGTGAACCACATTCACAGAAAGCCAATTATAAACCAACTCGTACAGACATTAAGTGGTTTGAGCAGTGCCGTTACTGTAGATCCGCCTTCCTGGAATCCATGCTGAGAGCAAGAGATAATCTTGGGTCACTGAGATGATCAACTATCCACAACCTAATGTAGGTTTTCAAACACCCTTGAAAATACTGACGTTATACCCATAGGACGATAATCTTTCCGATAACTCATACGGTGGTTTTTGTGTAATGTAGACACATCGGGTGTTTTCCAACGAAGAGTTATTCCTGCTCATAAAGCTGAGGTTGTTAAAGGTATTCGAAATACTGCATACGACTTGAAGAAAGGGAGGCGGTATGTGGTTGAGTGTAGCGAACGAGGGTATTGCTCATTTGAATAGCAACTCATCACCAGTCCTACAGCACCAAAACGAATTTTCCATCTCCGGCTGCTTGATTTGCGAGATCTAGCGTGCCTTCAACTGAACGCTGAAAGGCGTTGGATAGAACGTCAACCTTTTCCGCATCCGCTTACAACATTCTTTCTTATAAGGGTATGAACCTTCGCCTTACTCCGTAACCGACTTCTCATGAAGCTGAAGAATCACTTCTACTGATTGACATTGTTCAAACTCTGACTTTACCTTTATTTACCTTTGGTACTTCCTCTAACCTTGTATTCCACCAAACTGTAAAATTCTTAACCCTTCATTCAGACAGGCAATTTATCATGGTAAACTAGAACCAAAACCTGTGCTGCTATTACGTCGACTAGCGTTAGCACCTTTCTCGCTTCAGATTTCTAAAATGTTAACCGGATGCTTCTTTGTAATACCCTTTTCACCGGTGCAATGTGAAGGGTGAAACACTTAGAAAGAGTTCCATTTTTAATTTTTCGCCACTCAAGGCATTTAAGGAACAGTACCAGTCAATATTTTTATTATTATGATTTATTAGTAGGTTGGAAACTATGTCTGCGCCGTTTTTAACACTTTATTCTGAAATTCGCCGAAAGTGTTTTGCATATGTGCATAATGTTATATATTAATATTTATATATAATATATATTAACATTATTTAATAATATATTTAATATATCGCCTGTATCACCTCTCGTCCCGTTGATCATCGACTTGCTCGAGCGGGCGCCAGCAGCGTCTCCATTCGTCCCCGTCGCGTGCCTGAGTGCTCCAATGGATCTTCCTTCCTTCCAGCTCCACGTAGAAGGCTTCGACCTCTTTGTCGTCGTAGTCAGATGTTGGGGCATACGCGACGAATACAGTCAAAGCTGGCACGGATCCACATCGCTTCAGTCGCGGACGTCCGATTCGGTTTGTCAGAGACTCGTACGAATCGATGTTCATGGCCAAGTGCGACGAGGACACCAACGCCGCCTACTCCCCTGCTGTCGCATGTTACGAGGAACAGTTCTTCTCCGGAGTTGTGGGCGGGTGTAGGGGGTGGTGTCTATACCTTTGTCCTTTTCGAATTTCGAATAGTCGAATTTCGAATAAATTCGAATTTCGAATATTCGAATATTCGACTTTTCGAAAAAAGTCCAATATTCGAATTATTCGATTATTCGAATATTCGAGAAAGTCCAATATTCGAATTATTCGAGTATTCGAATATTCGAGAAAGTTCAATATTCGAATTATTCGTTTATTCGAATATTCGAAAGTGGCCAATATTCTAATATTCGTTTATTCGAATATTCGAAGGCTTCGAATATCGAATATTCGAATATTCTTTATCAATCTCTTAACAAGTTAGTGGCACTCTTCTTCCAAAACCAGGGAATCTGACCTTATGATAAAAAACGATGTTTGAGTTTCGCGCGTCGCTCAAAGTGCGCCGAATTGTGTGTACGTAATCTGACAAGAGAAGTCAATGAATTTCCCGTGGAGATTTCCAAAATGACCTATTGTTTGTTATAAGGGTGTGTCTAAGAAGCACCGTAGTGGTCTTCAAATGTCCTGCGGGCATCTGGGTAGGTCAAAAATTACAAAAAACTGTAGCACTTCAGTGCTGGCTGATAAGGCGAAAGTGACGCCTTGAATGGCCTTGAAATACTCAGAAATTAACATGCAGATGCTATAGAGCTTTAATTATACTTAGATGTTAGAAATCTGACAATTTATTTGGTCAAATGAATCATTCACTGCAGTCGGGGCGTGGATAGCGGGGAGAGGTCCGGTTCGAATCTAGGAGAGTTGTTTACGGATTGCTGTGCGTTTTGGTAAATGTAGAATATATTCTCATTTTAACCATATTTACGAACATGATCGAAATGTGTTGCTTCAGTCCATCTCTGGGATATGCTGATCAGTCTTCGGGTTCCTATAGAGAACGTTTCTCTTGTAAATTTTACTAATTTTAGCATCTCTTATAAAATGCGTCATTTTTGACCCACTCCGTAGTATTGTACTCTTAGTATTCGTAGCATTTGCATGTAACACCAAATACAGTACTAACAACTAAATTAATTAGTCACCTTCTTCACTGGCGAGCCTCGGGGTGACTAATTATAAACATGTTTTGCATGAAGGCAGAGGCGAAACAAGACATGTTTAGTGTTGTTGTTACCATTGTTTTAGTTATTACTTGTTTTAGTTGTTGCTTGTTTTCCACTTGTGTTTGTTATAGTACAGAGTGATTTAGAGTCCATGTATACCACAGGTTATTTCTAATTCTACTTCGTTGTTTAGACATTGAATTTAAAACTGTTTGAGTATTAAAATTTACATATATGATTAACTTATTCTATTGGTCTTCTTGCAGCCTATTCTTCCTCGGCCACTCTACCGCACTGACAGGGGAGGGCTTTGCAAACGTAGATACTTGTATTAATCCCCATGACTTCGTAAGTAGATAATAAAATTTCGTACAAATGTTGTCTTGAGGGTTGACTGAGGTTCTGATCACGAAGCTGGCAAACGCGTTCGGTGTTACCGTCGACTACAATGGGCGACGGTGAGTATGTGCGAGAAAAGGTGCATAATAACCGGCCGCGTTGTACTATTGTGACTCCAAAAGTGGAGTGGAGGTCGATTTTTTTTCGCCCAAACACCGCCTGTACTGTTATTTTGGATGCTGAGCACGAATCCGGTATCCAATTTCGAGAATTTGGCCGCTTACGATATTTCATAGTGTGTGTTTGTGAGTAAGGATGGGGTTGTCATGACCACTGATTTCGTCCTTTCCTCGCCTTAGGAAATTATTTAGGCTGCTGCCACGAATCTGTCATTTCTTTTTCTAAATTATCCATTTTTCGTGCACTACTTTCCATCTCAAAGTCGAAGACTGGAATGCAAGTCTGATCACATATGTAGGTGAAGAAAGCGATTCTATGTACTCAAACTGATAAACTTGATCACTCATGAAAATGTGGAATCACGCGATCACGCGAAAACGTTTACTAGATCTGCGATCAGCACCTCAATTAGCCCTCTAGACGACGTTTGGGCGAAACCTGCTTTCGATCTCCGGAGTTGTGGGAGTACAATTCCCTAAACCTTCGATTAGCAGAGAGTGGTGGGGAGGCGATGGGCAGCAGGGGTGTGCGTTAAATTTTTTCGGTAAATTTTTAACGACCACTTTTTAACGAAAAATTTTCGCGTTAAATAGGTAAATTCGGTAAATTCGTTAAATAAAATGTCCCTTAGCTGCATTCAGTTTTAAACCACTGGGGTGTCTCTCGGACAATCACCCACAGCGCTCAATAGGTCACTTATAAGATTCCCACGGGAAGTTCATTGACCTCCCTTGTGAGTTGACGCGAAGTAAGCGCTGCAAGCGCGGCCCTCCGCTGCGCACCTGCTTCCTTGTAAACGGCCGTCGAGCGTGCTGTGGCCATTCACGTGAATCGCAAGTGATTAGGGTTATGCCTGTACACAGATATTTTTACCTACAGTATACTACGGGAGAATCTTCGTTTTGTATTTCTACCCCAGTTACAACAAGGGAACGATTAGAGCCGAAGGGGCTGCGGTAGGGAGGTAGAACTTTCAGGGGCCTAGAAAGCTCCTGCTTTCTGCCAGTAAAGACGTTGAAGAAGAGAGGAAGAGCAATGGCTATGGAGTACAAGAGCCAGTCATACTCCGTTTCCTATGAAAGTGAGCCATCCCCATTTTCGCTCTAACACTGTCCAACTCGTAGTGTCTTGTCAGATTAGATTCCAACGCGGGTCCGTTTCTTTTCAACGGAGCTAGAACACAAACTGAATGCCTTTCATGAGACTCCAGTGCGCGCTTTCTGCACCAGATCGCCTTTGTGTCATTTTTCCGCCCATGATAATCATTCTTTTACCACCTAGAAGCTTCGCTATAACATAAGGAAAGATAGCAACCTATAGAGAAAGACCTATAACAATCTAGCTCTGCCTACCCAAGGTGTTTCTCTCTTCTCGGTGCACGAATTCTTAGGGAAGCAAAGCGTGCTTCATTGCCATTATACCGCTGTTATTGTCCTTTGGTCTCGTAAAGGATGGCTGCTCCATCCATTTCCTTCACAGTGGGTAATAAAAAATAATTAAATGTCAACCACTGGGTGACGACAGTAAATAATAGTGTTCATTTGATTATTCGAATATTCGACTATTCGAAATTCGATTATTCGAAATTCGACTTTTTGAAAATCGAATATTATTCGATCATTCGAAATTCGAAATGTTTTCCCAAGGACAAAGGTATAGTGGTGTCTTCTCGTCTCGGTCAGTCCGATGGCGTCGTACTTGATCTTCCTGGCTTGCATCATCAGGTCCTCTAGGATTTTAGCAGCCTCTCCGTACTCGTCCTTCCCATCGCTGCACAAACGGGGGCTCTTTCGCGGTCAGGGGAATGAGTCCCCTTAGTGCTGCTGTTTTTGACTGGAGTACACGCGGATAGCCAGTCGGGCTCTGTCGTGCGGGCGAAGAACTCCAGGCAGCCAGCCAGACTGCCCGAAGGGACGGGGCGAGACTTAAGGCGGCCTCGAATCGCCTTACATGTACTCCCAGTCTACCGAGTGCAAGCTTTTGGCCGGGCCGACACAGTTACAATCCGCACAGTCACGGACACATCCACGCACAATGTGCATGAACATGCCGCTCCCACGCACAAGGAACGCGTCGACCCGACACAGCAGGAGCAAGGAGTCCATCCTCTGCATCCCACCTGCGTCTCTGGGCAGTAAACGGTCGCATTTGGTTCGCGTTTAGTTCCCCTATCCACCACCCGGGGACGCGCCACGTGGCCCTGCGACAAGCGGCCCGAGACCCCTCTTAACAAGAGAGCCGGAAGGCTCTCTATCGAGAGAGATGCGTGGATATATATATATATATATATATATATATATATATATATATATACCATTATTATATGAATATGTAGTATTAATATTATTTATATATTTATATATTAATTCCATGCGAAAGAGAGCGATTTGCACTGTATGTATGTTTCGTATGTTTCGCCTCATTCTCATTTTGATTTTTGATTGAAATACTGTCTTCACTTATTGAAGCAGCTTAATTAAACATTTTAAAATATCATACTAAATTTTCCTTGGGCGAAATGTGTTCTAAATTTTTTAGATAATCCGTAACGTTATGTTAAGAAAGTTCTTTTTAACATGGAAGATGTTCACCCCGATCTCAAAGAGCTAAGCTTGATTAGAGCAGTTTTGATTTGATTTGGAAGGTATCCGATCTGATTCGAAAAGCGCCTGATTCGATTTGAAACGTGGCTTATTGGATGAGAAAATGGTATAAATGCTCAAGAAAAAATGCTGCAACGCAGTGTGAGTAGGAAAAAGGGCACATTCAAAAACGGCGAGAACTTTCAGCACAACCTAATACTGTTACATACAGTATATTGGGGATGAATAAGTTCCGCCGCTTTTACCACTTTATTCTTCATTTCTTCATAATTTTTGCATGCATTTTATACACCATTTAGAAGAAAACGATCTCATTACCTTATGTGGTGCGTTTTTTGTTTATTTTGCTCGTCGCTAATTTTCAGGGACTTTCAGTTTAATGTTCAGAAGGCATAAATAAATTTTATAAACAGCTTCTACTCTTTGGTTATTTTTCAAGAGATTTTAGTTAATACTGCGCCAACACGAGGTTTTAAGAAGGGTCTTTATACGGCCTAACGTTTCGACGGCATCGTTGTCTTCATAGGCCTGAGTGTGGCGCAAGGTCTTTGACATGCAATTTACACCACCAAGCGCTTTGCCTGCTCTAGCGGCTTCGGCATTAGCAGCTTTGGTAAATCTGTAACCAATCGTAAAACTGGAAGTGAGATATAAACTAACACGTATATGTCCATCATCACTAGGGGCCGAATTCTTCAACGACTTACAGCAATTTAACAGAGAAAATTACAGCCGAAATCCCTGATAGCGCGGCTTTTCAAGCGATATGGTGAGCGATAAGCCGCGTTATCTGAGTTTTCCGCTGTGAATTCTCTGTAAAAGTTATGTAAGTCGTTATGAATCCGACCCGAGAGCACGATCGCCCTCTGTTGGAAGACCAGTAAAGCACATGGAGCACACTATGCATCATCATATAACTAGACATTCCTAGACATGCACATTGGTTAACTAGTCGTTCTACAGAGGCCGGATTCATCAACGACTTACAGAAATTTGACAGAGAAAATACAGCTGAAATCCCTGACAGCGTGGCTTATCAAGCGATATAGTGACCGATAAGCCGAGTTATCTGAGTTTTCCGCTTTGAATTCTTTGTTAAAGTTATGCAAGTCGTTGAAGAATCCAGCCCCAGTTCGCAGTGTGAAACAAATGGCAGTAGTTCCCTTGTAACGTTTAAGCATTTGCCGCCGCCGCTGCCACTGCCGCTACTGCCGAGTGTGCCAGTGCCTACAGGCTCCTTCCATCAGCCCAACGTCCAGAAATTGAGGCCGCGCCCTAACGCGACTTCCCTCAGACGCGACGCGTGGAGAGGGGAAAACGGCGCTTTCCGGCGCGCTTTTGCGCCGTTTGTGGCGGTTGGACGGGGCGGCATGTCCGGTGCAGTAAGTGTGGACATTCGACCGTACACATATCAGCAAAGAGTCTGTTTTTGACGGTGCAAATCGTCTGCTATGCATAGCTAACTGTGGTTTTTGAGCAATATTGGAGTTTTTGCGAAACTGTCAACGTTTTGTGCCACTTATGGTTGAAAAATGATGTCTTTTTGCAGAATGTTGTTGTAAAAATATTCATTTTTAATTCGGTATCCACTGATGATTTCCATTCTGCACATTCGACTATTTCATATACTTGCTCGTAGCGTAGGATATGCGCGATGCGATAAAATGCTCAAGCTGGGAGCGGTGACAAGAAGCCGCATGTTAGACCTCCACATGACCTTTTGCAGCCAGAGTATCTCGCGATGATTAGTTCGTTCACGGTATCGTTTGATCTAAGTTTCGGACATGTACCCTTTGTACATGACCCTCCCTCGGGACATCTAATGGCGCTATATATTTGCAGAAGGACATCTCTTGTGAAGAACAGCGTTCGTTCGTTTAGAACAAGCCATTGTCATACGTTTGTTCCTAAATTCTATAGTGTCAACAGCCTTATTCACGTATTTTATATTCACGCATACATCTGTTTGTATTCTGTTAAATAGTAGTTCTCTACTAAAATCGTTTACACACTTATTATTTTCCGTGAAGAGGAGATCTGTGTTGTTCCTCATATTTCTCTTCGATTGAATTTCTACTGATTTTTGCTCCACCTGCGTCTTACATCAGCCGTTTAGTGTGCTTTTCTTGTGTTGTGAGAGCTTCTTGTGTCGTGAGAGCCTAATTCCCTAACATTTCGTTTTTTCTTTGTTCTTTTAGTTGTTGTTTTTATTCTAGGATCAGTAATACGCCACCTCTCTGTGGGATCAAACAACATGGTGCGCACGACCAGTAAGCAGATGATCAACAGCAACGGCCTCAACCAAGGAGTCGCTGCTGCTTCTAGTATTAACAGTTCCGGTAGTCCCTCCGCCGTTTCAAGCGATGCTGACTTCAGTAAAATGTCAGAAAACGACCTTATCAACAACGTCTTGAAACGGAATAAGGACCCAGTATTTGACCAAATGGTGAAAGCGTTATCGGCGAAAATTCCTAAGGAATTTTCAGAGTATGTGGAATCTGAAAAACGCTCTCGCAGCATCGTAATTGCTGGCATTAAGGAGGCAGTCGGAGACTGTTCACCCTCTGAACATCAGAATTTGGAGGATAAGGGTGCGAGCCTGGTAGACATTCTGCAGGTTGAGTGCAGACCTGTAAAAGTTTATAGAATGGATAAAATGAGGAAGGAGCATGCACTCCTAGTTAAAGAAGTGCTTCCTTCCTTATTTCACTGGAGAAGAGCACTAGCGACCGCCCGCTTTCTTTGTGCTGCCGGCTTCGCGGACGTATTCGTTCGCAGAAGCATGACAGCGGAGGAACGGCTGAGAGTTCGAACTGTGTAAGGAAGCTCGGGAGAAAAACAAGGGTAAGGAGAGAAGGGAATGGGTTGTCTATCATGGTGAGCTGAAGCACGTCTCTGAAATCTCCCATGAGGTTCCGGGAAACGTGTGAGCAAGCACGGTGGACCACCATCATTCCTTTGCTCTCTTCTCAATGCTCGTAGTCTAGTAAACAAGCTCCACCACCTCCGTTACCTCCTTTCCGATACCAAGCCTGACATCGTTTTCATAACCGAGACATGGCTTACATCGAAAATTCGAAGCTCCGAAATTATTGCCAACTTCCCCTATGAAATACCAGAGTGGATCGCAATAGGTCTAGAGGAGGGGGTGTTTGTTGTTTAACTAAGAATGGCATTCTTACGCACCCTGTTAACGTGGAAGCTAGACAAAAATCGGACGTCTTGTGTGTTGACATTCTGTCACCGAACATTTCCTCTTCTATACGATTCATACGTGTATATAGTCCTCCTAGTTGCCTAAAACGTGATGACGATGAATTGATTGAGTTGCTCTCTACTCTTATAGCGAATAGGAGCAACACAACAATTCTCGGCTAGCTCAACCTGAGAATTGACTGGAGTAGCCTTGTGCCACGGAGTCCTAGTGCAGCATGCTTTTTGAAGTTTTTTTTTATTGATTCTGGGTTTAAGCAGGCAGTCAATGCATCTACAACCGTTTCCCAAAAAAACTCAAACTGGAGGAATTATAAGCATGCAACGGTTTTGAACGACTTGCGACTGACAACTCGTCCGCGGCCGCCCTTCGCAATGGAGCACGATTTTGAACGAAAAACTAACTTTGAAAAAATTCGGTTGAACCTTGAAATTTTTGGCAATTTTTTATCGCTATCTGATAGAGGTTGAGCTGCTTAACTCAAAAGTGTGCTTCTTTTCACAATTAGTTAACTTTGAAGGAAGTTATTTCGAAAGGCCGAAAAAGCCGGGAAAATGCGGCTTTTTCGGAATTTTTGAAAAGGCTACTCCCATAACTGTACACATGCCGACAATATTCTCGACGTTGTTCTTACTACAATCCCTATTGTACACGGTGTTATAACGCATCCTCCTCTAGCTACCGCTGACCATACCATCATAAACTTCTTCGTTAGGTCCTGGAAGTCCTAGACACCGATAATTTACCACTACCTGATTTTGCAAGGACAGATTATTGTTCGTTGAACGAAAGCCTGCTTCATATTGCTTTTCTAAAACTGTTTGATAGTTATTCATCTACTGCGAACTTTATCAAAGGTTTTGTAGTATAATTTATGATAGGCTGTCCCATTTTGTGACCTTCACCGTATGAAAGTTCTCAAGTGAGCTATATTTTCCTCAACATAATCGAAAATTCCTTGCTCAGAAGAAGCGAATTTTCCTACAGTCACCTGATCCTCTGAACGACACTCTCTATAAGAGAGTGTGCTAGGACATTGACCGTAATCTAAGGAAATTCTTGGCCAATAGGGAGCGTAGATTAACATCTCACATGTTCTTAAGAAAGCTGCATGCATACATACGGAGCACGATGAAGTCTGATGGACAATCCTCTGTTCTACGTAGTGAAAACGGTTTAGAGCGTCGCACTGATATTAACAAGCTTCCGCGTTAGCTGATTACTTTGCTCCCGTATTCTCGAACGATAGCGCCTATTTTGCAACCCGTGTTAGACCGCGATGGAGACCTTTTGGTATTCATCGATGCTAGTATGGATGGTCCCAAGCATGCCGCCATGAGAATTCCAACGCGGTCCAGTCTTGGAATAGTTTGACGAGTCTTTTTTGATGTCAGTCTAGTTTTCCACCATAGCAGTGATGATACTGTGTTTGTCACTTGACCTTGGAGATATGCGCAAGCAGCGATGGCTGCGTTGCTAACGTCGGCAAATACCCTCGGGCGCTTTTCTTCACCTGTGAATTCACTTCGGAATGTGCGGTGCACAGAAAGTTGTGCAACAGTGACTTCTGAGAAAAGTTGATTCCATTTATCGCAAAGATCTCGAGCTAGAACGGTCTTCCAGTCAGTACCGATGTCGAAAATTTCTCGCATCATATTTTTGAGGCGAACTAAGAGTGGTCCAGCGAGACCGATTGGGTCATAAACCGAACTTATTTAACTTATGACGTCCTTTTTGGTAAGTCTGGATATCATTGGAAATTATGTGGACATGTGGAATTTGTCAGAGTCCGTGTTATAGTCGACTCCGAGTAATTTCAATGACCCACTTCCAATTTTGTCCTTTTCTGGTATAAAATTGTTTACATCGACGGAATTCGATACATATTCTCGCAAATTCATTCCTACTTTTGCAGACAATCGTTTCGATGAAGAAGCATCAAAAACTATTCTTAGAGGAACCTTTTTGTTCAATCTCCAGGTTCCGGAATGCGGCATATAATAAATGCCAGCAGTTTCGTTTTATTCTGTAGAGAAGACTTCGATCATGCCTTCTTTTTCAAACTTTTTCAATATTTTTTTCAGGGTTTACTCTGGGTTTTTCTGTAGTGAGATTTGCAGAGATTCAAGTCGCCGAATGGCAACTCCATATCCTCTAATTGAGTAATATTGTCTTTTAACGGAAATGGTGCGGTTATGAATCCGACGGAGAACGATATCCTCTTTGACTATTCTGAGAGATATTCGTGCGCTTTTTCATTTTTCTGACACTCCTCCGACGAAATTCCTAAGCTGCCAAGTTCAAACATTTTTAAAGGATTTCTTGTTCGCTGTTTTCTTGAATGGAAGTCATTCTATAGCAGATGGAGACATTTTCGCCGTGGCAGGCCCCCTTTCCATATATGGTAGTTCTAAACATTTTTTTGGCAATATGAAGACCCGAAGATATACTATTGATTGACCGGTTACCAGGTCGTGGTAATAGTCTAGCCCCACAAGAATGTTAGGTTTTTGGTATTCTCCACGAAGATTGGAGTTTGATTGGCAAATACTATTTGCATTTAGAAAGTCTATGTCAACTGAACTGAGGTTAACGCTAAGAAAACCATTGGTGATGATAGGTTTGGTCAGAACGTTCAGCTCGAGCTCTTCACCTTATACTGCGCTTAATTTGACACTTACTATGTTTCTCTCAAAGCTCTCGATATGGCCTTCTATGCCTGGCATTGTACAGATTTCGATAGTTTGCTTGGACAGGCCTAAGCGATCGGCGAAAGACTCTTCGATCACGGTTTCTTGAGCACCCGTGTCGAAGAAAAATAGTATTTTTCATATTCTCCTTTTTATTGTTCCACACATTTCCCTCAGCTGTCATTAAGATAAGCTGGGAGGGAGTTGAGTTTCATGTGAGGTTGATGTATTGTCCTTGGGACACATCTGAACATTGCTTATGTTCGGCCTAGCTTGTTGTCCTTGATTAGAAAAAGTATTTGGAAAACTTCTATGTTCCCGCTGAGGCCTGTTTGGTCTTTGATTGTTTGGTCCTGAACGGTTTCTTGGATTATTGCTCCAAGGTGTTTGATTACTTGCCTGACTACCTTCGTTTTCAAAGCGGAGGTTTATATGATGTTTCTGTCCATATTTAGGACAGTCTGGCTCCCGGCAATCGAGCTGCTGTGAGTTGAAGAACAGCACTTCCAGCATCTGCGGCCGTCTGCTAGCGCTTTGCGGCGAGTTCCTTGATCAGTGACCGTTCTACATGTCATTGATCCATGAGTACCTCTGTGGCAGAATAGACACTGGTCGCCAGAATGCTGCTGGGGCACTTACCTTTTGGAGTGTTGACCGTCGCACTTTGCTTGTGGCTGAGTCTGTTCTCGACATAGCCTTTGGCAGCAATCTTTTTCTTTAGATGACCTATGAGGTCGCCGATTGTCTGGCTGTCCTGCGTATGATTAGATAGTAAGACAGGTTTCATTACATCATGAGGAAATTTGGCTAAGATTGTCTCTCACCACATTGCGTCGCAAGTTTTCCGCACATCGTAGCCAACGGATACCATTTGATTGATCAAAATTTGAATCTGCGCGAAAACTGACGAGCAGCTCTCCGAAAAATTGTTTACTGGCTTCAAATTGACCAGTTTCTGCACTAAATGCGCTCTATTTATGGGCTGATTGCAGTTTTTTCTTTCAGGGTCTGGATGATCCACTCGTAGTTCTGTGGTACCAGTTGAATCCCTTTTAAAGAGTCCTGAGCACTCCTTTTAAGGCTTTCCTTGAGACGCTGATCTTCTCCATAAGCTTTCCGCACATCGTAGCCAGCGGATAAAATTTGATTGATCAAAATTTGAATCTGCGCGAAAACTGACGAGCAGCTCTCCGAAAAATTGTTTACTGGCTTCAAATTGACCAGTTTCTGCACTAAATGTGACCTATTTATGGGCTGATTGCAGTAATTTTCTTTTAGTGTCTGGATGATCCACTCGTAGTTCTTCGGTGCCAGTTGAACCCCTTTTTAGAGAGTTCTGACCACTTCTTTTAAGGCTTTCCTTGAAAACGTCGAGATCCCTACTCTTGCGAACGAGGGTCTCGAAGACAGCCCAGTATTCTGAAAAGTTCTCGGCGTTGCCGTAAAACTTGGGCAATGTCGCCCGAGGTGGCTTTATGGAACGAATTTTGCCGTGCATCGCTTTCAATCTGCTCGATGACAGCTGAGTTTGAAGCTGATTGCGATAGATTGCTATCGCTTCGAAAAGGCTCCATTCGATTAGTATTATCTTCTTCAGCTACTCGATCATTAGAGCCATTGGAAGATGCGCTCTGCAGGATTAGAGATCTCAGAAGTGTAACCTAATTTTACACTCATTGTATCCCTCACGCATTTGGTTTCCTCAAGCCCTGTTGTCAGCTTAAAGATTAGATCGTCTGCAGTGGCGTCCTCTTTGTGCAGTTGTGATTCGCTCGCGTTCCTTGTGCGTGGGAGCGGCATGTTCATGCACATTGTGCGTGGATGTGTCCGTGACTGTGCGAATTGTAACTGTGTCGGCTCGGCCAAAAGCTTGCACTCGGTAGACTGGGAGTACATCGTAAGGCGATTCGAGGCCGCGCTAAGTCTCGCCCCGTCCCTTCGGGCAGTTTGGCTGGCTGCCCGTAGTTCTTCGCCCGCACGACAGAGCCCGACTGGCTATCCGTGTGTACTCCAGTCAAAAACAGCAGCACTAAGGCCTCATTCCCCTGACCCCGAAAGAGCCCCCATTTCTGCAGCGATGGGAAGGACGAGTACGGAGAGGCTTCTAAAATCGCATGCCTAACCAGGCTGCGCAAATTGAGAAGACCTAGGATGACGATCTGTACTTACAACGCCCCACCTGATGATGCAAGCCAGGAAGATCAAGTACGACGTCAGCGGACTGACCGAGACGAGAAAACACCACCCCCTACAGGCCGCCTATGACTCCGGAGAAGAACTGTTCCTCGGAACATGCGACAGCAGGGGAGTAGGCGGCGTTGGTGTCCTCGTCAACACGCACTTGGCCATGAACGACGAGTCGTACAAGTCTCTGACAACCCGAATCGGACGTCTGCGACGATGCGATGTGGCTCCGTGCCAGCTTTGACTGTGTTCGTCGCGTATGCCCCAACATCCGACTACGACGACGAAGAGGTTGAAGCCTTGTACGTGGAGCTGGAAAAGTGCTATAAAGAAGATCACACCTTCTACAAGGTGATCGTCGGAAACTTCAACGCCAAGATCGGGCCACGACGGTCGCCGGAAGAACTTCAAATCGGAACCCACTGTTTGTAGTGGAACAAGCAAGGTGAAAGGCTAAGTTTATCATGTCGATCAAGACCATCCATGGAAACTCACAGTTCCAGAAGCCTCCCTCTCTGCGATAGACCTGAGAATCCCCCGGTGGCCAGTTCTACAGCGAGATCGACAATGTCATCTTCAATCGCAAGTATTGCCTGACCGGCGTTTCACTTGTCCCCAAGTTCCACACGGGATCGGACCACCGCCTCTTTCGCCCGAGCTTTCGCGTCAAGGAGATAAGGCCGAGAAGTTTAAGAAGAGGAGTCCCAGAACGACCATCAACTGGGACCCCTACACCTCTCCCGCCGGCCTTTGGGAAGATGCCGTCATGGACAACATCGATGAGGAATACGGCCGCTTTGTGCCGCGATAGTGCTAAGGGAGCCGAGAGCTCGAAGACTACCAAGAGACGTCTGTTTCAGGAAACTCTCGATCTGAGACGTCTGCGTGGAGCAGCACGAGCGTCAGGCAACTACCACTTGACGTCCGAGCTTGCGAAGCTGTGCAGATCGGCGATAAAGGAAGATCTCAATTAGAGAAGGGCGGAAGTGTTGGCTAAAGCAGCAGAGGCAGGGTTGAGCATTCGCAATGCCCGCCGGAACTTCCCAACTTCAAGACCAAGATGACCGCTCTCCGATGTCCTGACGGAACCGTCACCTCTTCCAGAAGGACCATGGAGAAGGTCATCCACAACTTCTACTCCGATCTCTTCGATAGCCACGTCCACCTACCCCATGCCATCTTCCGCAGGATGGATACGTCGTTCCCGTTGTTCTGCCTTCCGAGATCCGACACGCCATCTCGTCGGTTAAGAAACGTACAGCACCCGGTCCTGACAGGATCAGACCCGAATACCTGAATAACCTCCCGCCAGCGCTCATCAACACCTTGGCGCAGCTCTTCATACGCTACCTGTCGGAGTGCAAGGTTACCTCTCAGTGGAAGACCAGAAAGACCGTCTTGCTGTACTAGAAGGGAGACGTGCACGACATTGGCAACTATCGCCCGATCTGCCTGCTGTCCGTAGTCTACAAACTGTTCATTCGAGTCATCCTGAATAGGATCAGCAGAACGCTGGGCGAAGGACAGCCATGCGAATATAGCAGGATTTCGGAGAGGATTCATTCAAAGAGATCGACCACATACAAGAAGCTCATCGAAGTGTCGCGAGAGTACAAGCTGCCGCTGTGCCTTACGTTCATCGACCTGAAGAAGGCATTCGACTCCGACGAGACTGAAGCGGTCCTCGAAGCCCTGCTCACTCAGGGCGTTCCTACTCACTACATCAGAGTCCTTCGAGAGCTGCACAGTGGATTCACGACCAAGATCTCTCCATTCTACAGGGACGTCGTCATCGACGTGAAGAGAGGGGTTCGGCAAGGGGATATTATATCGCCGAAGCTCTTCAGCGCCACCCTCAAAAACGTCATGCGCGAACTACAATGGGAAGACATGGGAGTGAAGGTCGACGGCCGGCAGCTCCACCATCTGCGCTTCGCTGACGACATCGTGCTCATAACCCCGAGCATCAGTCAAGCGGAGGGAATGCTGGCCGACTTCGATCGTGTATTTGGGAACATTGGACTGCAACTGAGTCTTACGAAGACGATGTTCATGAGGAACGGACATGTTTCTGATTCCCTATTCTCGCTCAACGGAATGAACATCTCCGAATGCTCCAGCTATGTGTATCTAGGTCGCGAATCAACATGGCTAACGACCTAGCACCAGAGCCGAGGTAGAGGAAGCGAGCGGCTTGGAGAGCTTTCAAGAGCGTCGAAGAAGTCGTGAAGAAGACGAAGAACGTCCGACTCCACACCTACCTATTCGACTCTACCGTTTTTCCTGCCGTAACACACGTCTCAGAGACCTGGGTTGTACGAAAGCAGGCTGGACACGCGATCAGCGTCGCGCAGCGTGGAATAGAGAGGACGATGCTCGGAGTGACACGATTCACACAAGTGAGAGAAGGCTTCCGGAGTTCCGAGCTTCGCCGACGTTCGAAGATCAGAGACGGTGTCGCGTGAGCCATGTTGTCGAAAATTAGGTGGGCCGGTCACGTAATGTGCTTCGCAGACACCCGCTGGATGAGAGCCATCACCGACTGGATTCCGCGGGATGTTAAGGGAACACCAGGACGCCCACCAACGCGTTGGTCGGACTTCTTCGGGAAAGCCTTGAACGACCGATATGACGCTCCCTCGAGAGAGGAGGATCCATTGGACCACTCTGGCACGCGACAGGGACGCATGGAGACGTTGCTGGCGCCTGTTCGAGCAAGTCGATGATAAATGGGACAACAGGTGATACAGGTGATTTTTGCAGTTTTCGCATACTGCTCTAATATTGTTGTAGAGGATTTCAAGCTTCTCCCTTCCTTCCTTGATTTGATTTACTCCATTCTGTAGGAGCGCAGTAGCTGTTTTGCATAGTTCGTAGCTGTCCTCGTCTACCGTAGGATAGTCTACCTTTTCTATGTACTTCGTGTATCTGGAGACAAGGCTTTTTAGCGTCGTTGCGCAATTGATGGTAGGTGTTCTTTGGAAGTGCAGCGCCATTTTTTTTTTCGAGACATCCGAGGTGAGAATGCTTATTTCTGCGAAAAATTTGCAGAAAATGACTCCAGGTACTTGGTACGGGAGTAGATTTCCCTTGGTATGGGAGGAATCAATTAAGATTCTTATAAGTGTTAGGAAAGACTGATATTTGCTCTAGAAAGAGCTGTCTTCGCTCCAGGTCCCAAGGTTGGTACGCCCTGACACGGGAGAATGTAGCTTATGAGGCCGATGCACCAGATGATCAGGGGCCACATTCATCAACGGTCTAAAGAGAAAATGCCCGAATCTCACGGCGCGCGTTGCGTGCGGAGAAAATGCCCGCAACCAGGGGAGAAAATGCGCACGGCCAGGGGAGAAAAATCCCGGGTTGACGAGAAGAATCTATAGCACACCATTATGGTGAATAGTAAAAGCGCCGAAATAAAGAAAACAACTTTGAGCACTAAGCGTAAACACCACTTAGGAAACTAAGAAAAGTTTGAAACTGTGGGAAAACCGTACATTAGGAGAGCCTTAACCGGACGTATCGTTATTATTATACAATGGTCTATTTCCGCAACGTTTCACTCGTATCAAAACTATAATAAGAAATTGATCGCAAAATTTCATGTTCGAAAAACACTCTATATTTCGAGAAGGTGACTTGAAAGATTTTTGGCGGGGTGCTACACCGTAGGTTCTGGTTATTTTAATAACGTTTCGGTAAAACCTATGTTGCAACTGACCATTCAGATATGGTATGTGGAATTATCAGAAAAACAGCAATAAAGCGAATCAAAATAGAAGTCCTATGCTGAGAAAAAATTTAATAAAAAAGAGCTCAACAAGTATTCACGATATCAACGGTGTATCAGATGAAAATCACTTGAAAAGCAATGAATGTCGAAATATCTATGTTCAAATCCTGTTTTAGTAAAGAAGGAAATGATTGGTCAAAAATGAAGACTTCATCAGAAAGACTCAGCAAAACCTCAATAAACCCTAAAAACCAATTTTTAAATAAATTCCCAAATAAGTTCTGCCATTTTTTCATTTTCTACTTCTCATGACTTTGAAGTGCATGTACCTTAGTGCTCACTCCATGTGGCGTTCATGTGGCTCAAAAACAAACTCAAAAATTGGGGTGGCCTACAGTTCCGCAGCTCAATGCTTCGAAGAGTAATTCCTTACCAGGTTCCGTTGTTGTGCTTGTTTTCTAGTTTTACGTGATAGAAATTGAGATCTGGGCGAGAACGCTTCTTTCGCTGCTTTCAGCGTTGTCAAGTGTTCTCTCCACATAAAACACCGTTGGTACTAATTTAACCGTTGAGCATGCCTGTTATAACGAGATTCTTTCCTCCTGTTCTCCAAAGCTTCTCTATCACGGTGAGGTCATCAAGCCTGCTAGGGAATCCAAATGATGGTGCTACAGCTTCAGTTACCACGCCCACGATTTCTCATGCCCTTTCCTCAACGGCATGAGAAAAATACCGTTTCCCTGTTCACGTGATTAGCATGTGTTTTGTTGTGGTGGTTGTTGTAGTGGACCCTATCGAAAACCGTTCAGTGGCCGCAGATATTCTCTCCCCTGGCTGTGGACATTTTCTCCCAGGCTGCGGGCATTTTCTCCCCTGGTTGCGGGCATTTTCTCCCTGGTTGCGGGCATTTTCTCGCACCGAAACAGACGCGGCGCGGTTCGGGCATTTTCTCTCGTAATCTCCATCAACAGCTTACCGGCCGGTAACAATATAACGTTGCTGTGTTTGTATCTCTGTATCTCTCTGTATCACATACTACGTAGGCCGGTATGGTGAATCCGCGGTAAGATGATACCAGCGGTATCGTTGATGAATCTGGCCCCAGGATGGGTGCGGAAGACGCGGGTATGGTGGCCCTTTACAATGATAAACGCAAGATGGTGGTTCAGTTTATTATGAAAGGAAGTAAATGAGCAGTGGAGCCCAACCGGTGCACACCACGTTACTTGAGAGAGTCCAGCCAATCGCCTAATCCAGCAGCCCAGCAGCCGCCTCTATTAGAGGGAGCGGCGACTTACAAAGGGCGCAAGAGGTCGTAAACGACGACAACCCGTACTGTTTCGATGTTTTGTTCATATCTTCAAAAATCTCTTCTAGAGTGGTGCTCACAAAGAGAAACCATTCCAGTACCAATGCAGTGTTAATGAGAAAGGGCAAAACACTAATGTTACGGATGTACACCGGTGTTCTGCGGACCGTAATCTTTTGTTTTGCGTGCCAAAGGTTTCGTAAAGCAGCCGTTAGACTCTTGATGAAGCCTAGGGGGTTGGGGTGAGAGAGCAGGGGATGAGAGGAAGATCGCACACCCCCCAGTAGGGGCGGGTGTACCTCCCGACCGTCCCCCCCCCCCCGGCAACCAGAACGATTGTCATGGCTTAAAGGACCGGACGCACACTAGTCAAGCACTGGTTACGGTGGCAGCAAATTATGGACTGAATTATAGAAATCAACCGGAATCTCCTGCCACCATAATCTGGCGCTCGATTCGAGCGCGTCCGGTCGTTTAAACTACCGCGCGATCCGACCGAGCGCTCGCACAAACCTTCGACAGACTTCAGTATCATTTAGAGATGTTAGGATCCTTTATAACGGTACACATCTGCTTATAAAAATGACATTAGATCAATTGTAACGAAGTTTCATCATGGGTACAACCACCTGCAGCGATGCAGGCATGCAGTGTGCATCTAGTTTTCACATAAGCAGCACTGGATGCAGTCATCCTTATCGAAAACCTCTTCTTCATCCGGTTGTAAGCGAGAGCAGACTGAACAATATGAGATGTCGTCGTTCCCATATTTTGAGAGTGTATGTCTATAAATGTGGATTCCCTTGTCCTCCTCGCATTCGGAGCACACGTTTTGTCCAGTAACTTCTTCCTCCATGTACCGTTATGACTAAAGAAACAAGGTCTGAGGACGTCTGTGTGGCTGTCAGTATCCCCGCCCTGGCTAATGTCTTCAAATCCGTCTTCACTATCTTCAGATTTCCAGCACTGCCTCATATGGAAGTGCTAACCCCCTAAATTCGTCGACGACATGTCTGTTGATAAGAAATGTTGGTTGAAAACAGTGTTTAGGCACACTAAGATTCACCGCTCCCTCTCCCTATAAAGGCACATAAGACGCCCACAACATCATATTTGTGTGGAAGTCAAATGTAGATTGCAGTGAGTACACAAGTGCATTGGAAGTCTGGCGAGGATCCACTGCGGGCCGCGCGCTCGGGTTGCGCTGCAGTTTAAAGCACGGGACGCGCCCGAATCGCGCGCCGGATTACGGTGGCAGGAAATTCCGGTTGATTTCTATAATTCAATACTGTATTATAAAAATCCGACTCCTGGCTTTAACACTGTAACCCGGTCGAGCTACTCATCCTCGCGAGTGCGGCAGAGCAGATTAGAAACGGACGCGGATGTTTCCATACTTGGTTCACGTATGAATCATGAGCCCACGGTCGCGATGAACGAGTCTCCAAGCACGATGACGGCTTAGGCGCCCTTTATACTTGCGCCGCCGCGCGGCGCGGCGTGATGGTCGGCATGGCTATCGATTTTTCGCTCCGCGAGGCGGCGCCGCATCGCTTTTATACTCCGCCGCCGCAAAACACCACACTTGACGGAATTTTGGGTTACGGTATTCGGCGAATCGCGCCGCTGAGGGGAAGGGTGCGGTGCGGCGCGATCAGCCGCGGCAGACACGGCGTGGGGTGGGAGATTTCACCTCTTCGACCAAACTTCTCCTATTGGGAAGGAGGGGGGGGGGTTAGGGTGCTGGTCACGAATCTGACATCGTTTTTGAAGTTAAGGGCGATTACGGTAGGTTCGGTTGATTAGGGAGTTTGGGCGAAATCGGTGACCATGACCTTAGTCCGTACCTTCTGTAACCTAGGAAGAGAATAGACATCTGTAGACATTCAGGAAGCTTCATATATTACGCTGAAGATATGCTTAGTGCACAGTGACCCTAGAATGGCCATATGAGAAAGAATTTTGAGTGATTCTTGACGATGGGTACGTTCCAGCAGTTTTACTTTTGGGCCCGCACATGTCGCAAAATAAGGAGTGGTTTAATGCCGTTTGCATTGCAGGGGATTCGACTCAATACCACACTCACCAGTTTCAACCGTAGGTTGAGCGAACGACTTCGACTCCAGGCTAAAGAGAGGATTCGTTGCTCCCCACAGGAATCCCACGACAAACATTGACAAGATGCATTGCGCTGATCAGCCAAAAAATCCTTTCTGTTTTGGTCCCTCAATGACTCGTGGACCGTTTCCGGAGCACGGCCGTAGTGCGCAGATGCTCGTGGCCGCGCGTCGCTAACGCTCCCCTTTCTAACTGCAATCGCGCGGCGGCGCGTCAAAATCGGGGCGCGGCGCGACTGGCCGCGCCGCTCCCCAAACTGACACGCCGCGCCGCGGCGGGAGTATAAAAGGCGCCTTAGGCCTATGTTATACTCCCGCGGGAGTATCCGCGGACATCCGCGGACGGAAGGTGCACCGCGGACGGTTGTCGTCCCGGGACGGCTGGCGTAGCATTGGAGCGCGTTTTCCGCGCCGAACTCCATGGGACGAGAGCCTGCCGCGGTGCACTGCATCGCGGACGGCTGCTGTCTCGCGGGCGGGAAGTATAGCAGCCCTCTCGTCGTCTGTCGGCGGCGATCCGCGGCAAGTGGCCCGAAGCGGGGTTCCGGCGCGATTTCCGCCCATCCGCGGATGCTCGCGCGGGAGTATAACATAGGCCTAACGGATTCTGCAGGGACTGAGACGGACTACATCATGCTAAAGCCGGTTGCATTGACGCGTTTTGGAGGTTGCATTGAAGCCTTTGCTAGAAATTATATGGAGGAAAGATTTTTTAAGGAGTAAAGGAGGTAATCACCCAAGGTATCCACCAAATAGATAACTTCTCGGACCACACTCCAGAGCTGTACAAGGATAAACGAAAGCTCTCCCTCCTCCTCCCTGAAACTTTCGGAGCTGGACTAGACAACTGAATGTCCTCATAATACTCGTAATAGAGGTCTAGCAGCGCTCCTAATGGTATGAACTTCCCTACCGTCTTTACGACAGTGGACTGGTGTGAATCGACGCATAGCCATTCAGTGTAGCAAATTTTTTATGACAGCTCGAAAAACGATAGAACTTAATTGAAATAAAGAATGTTGGTCATATGTGTCTCGGTTTCCTCTCCATGAACTCATGAACACATCCCCACTCTCAACAGTACGATCTTCCGTATAATGAAGAGTGCATGAAGCACCTCACAAATCATGAAAACGTTAAGTCAGTAACATAGGCGAAAATTAGCTCAGGGAGGGTGGGGATCACCCTGCACGGCAGCACTATGTAGCGTTTTGTGTTGCGATTGAGCTAGGCTATCTCTGGTGTAATTCGACATGCATATGCCTTCATACCAGGGCGGATAACCACTGTGTACATGTTGACCCACTCCCTTCCCCTTCTTCATCTCAATTTGCGCCTATAGCGATGCGCTATATGTTACCCAAGATCCTGGCAGATTCACAAACGCCTCGAAAGAACCTCGTGGAATACTGAAAATCTACCATCTAACAGACTCATCTTGTGGAGGAGCTCCAGCCGCTCTATAAACTCCTCGGACGAGGTCTATTTGAAAATCTACAAAACACCCTTCGCACCAGTGCGCTTGCAAGCATGCTAAGCTCAGGCCCAGTGTTACGTCACAGTTGACCATCAGAACAAGGTGCAGAAACTTCGGCTGAGGAAGCCAAAGTACTCGAGATCCGTTCGATTAGTCCCAACATGTACCCTGCTCGGATTCTTCAAAATATCGTGGTAGTAGGACCGGCTCGAGGCGCGGTCGACACCCGCTCGAAACTAGGCGATTACGTCACGAGTTTAAAGGACCGACCGCGCCCCAATCGGACTCCGGGTTACGGTGCCAAAGTCGGTTACGATCGTATTTAAAGATACAAAACGGGAGCGACAGTGGTCGCGCGCGGCGGCGCCTGGCGCGTTGCCAGCTCTGCCGGCCGGTTACGTTGCGGGGCTACTCGCCGCCGCGACCGCGGTTGCGAACGCGGCAGGAGAGATTCCAGACGAAAGAGTGCACGCGGGCGCGAATGTCTCCATACTTGGTCCACGTGTGAATCATGAGCTCACGGCCGCGATGAGGGAGTCTCCAAGCACGATGACGGCTTACGAAATCTACAGGGACTGGTACCGACCACATCACGCAAAGGCCGGTTGCATTGACACGCTTAGGAGGTCACATTGAAATATTTGCGAGCAACCATAGGAGGGGAAGATTTTTAAGGAAGAGTGAAGGTGCACGATTCAAATGCTCCAAGCAGATAACTTCTCGAACTACACTCCAAAGCTGTCTAAGGATGGACGAAAGCTCTTTCTCCACCTCTGGGACCTTCGAGGTCTAACCAGACACCTGAATGTCCTCATAATATTCTTAATAGAGGTCTGCCAATGCTCCTAGGATTTTTCCTACCGTCTTTACGACAGTGGAGTGGCATGAGTCGAAGAGTCGACACCTACTACAAAATTCTATAGATAATAGGCGTGAAGTTAAACGCAGTAATGGAGTAGAGTGTTGTAACTTTGCAGATTTCAACATGACGTTAAGCAGATTCGACAGCGGAGGAGCGCCACAACCCAGCACATAGGTTAGCTTCTTCGCCGTTGACCGTTGGAGAAGAAGACAAAAACAGTATTCCTGTGTTTTGTGAAACCATTACAGTATCCAGTGTTGATGTCATATCATCCTCAATTGAATGTTCATTAAACATACTTAACTAGCCTTAATAGCATGCCACTCTAGGCCATGCACTATATATCTTAGACATAGTTTCACGATAATACCTCGAGTTCAACGTTCCTTCAGAAGTGAAGCGGGTAAATGGACACGAACAAGGTTTAACTCCTGACATTTTGTTCAGCTAAGTCATATCACTAACGGCTTGGTCTGTTTTAAAGTGGATCGCCCGCCTTTCATGCGTTCCTACAATCCAGATGCCAGTAGGAAGAATGCTGCGTGGTCCAATGCGAAAATTGCGGTAGGCCGGCAGAGCTGGCAACGCGCCAGGCGCCGCCGCGCGCGACCGCTGTCGCTCCCGTTTTGTGTCTTTAAATACGATCGTCGGTTACAGGGTACGGGTCAACCATGACTCACGTTTCGGCGGTTTCGTCGTGCCGTCGGCGCCCTCCCGATCAGAGATCCCGCTCTCCTGCCTCGCTGCATCTCTCCACCGTTGCGCTAGAGTCGAGACAACGGAGCACCCCCGCCCTTCTCTACTGCAGGCGAAATAGCTTAAGGATTGCCATCTGTTCATAAACGCAAATGTTCTGCCCAAGGAATAATAGAATACCATGAGGATGATCCACTTAAGTTTGTTGCTTCCTGTCTTCCACTGGCATGTGCTTCCATGAAAACCTTGCCATTATGTAAGCAGGACCCAAACGTCTCCACCAATTTCTTTTTACAAATCCAGTTTTGCCAGACCTGCGTGCCTTCACTAATTGATGTCTGTCGTGCCACCCAAAACGTAGCAGCTTCCAGACGACTGTTTCGTGACCTTTAGGAAGTCTGTAAGCTACGAAAGTTGCAATTCTCCTTGAAACTCAGTCTTCTTGCACTGCACACCTCTGCGACTGCTAGCGGTTATGGAGAAGAAGCAGGCGACGAGAGGGTACTCTCACCCGCGCGCTGAGTGCTCGGCCGGCAGCCGTCGGATCGCAGCCGGAGTGTCTGCTTCTCTGCTCGCCTTTCCGCTCGCCTGGTTGACCCGTGTCCTTAGACGGTCAAAGTCAGGAGGCGGATTTTTATAATACTGTTAATTCAGTAAATTCTGGTTGATTGTTCCCGTTGACTAGTTGTTTCTCTGATTTTTCTTGCACCTCTTCTCAATGATTCTGTTGTTGGCGCAAATAGGGTCGGGGGGGGGGGGTCACCTCCTAAAAAGTGTCACCAACACAAAAACAAAGCGACAAAACATACTGATAGTAAAGAATAGGTAGAAACAATGCTAAAGCTCTGTTCTGTGCCTCTGCTCCGCGTCAGCGGAGGAGAGCACAGATTTGGGCAGGGGAAGGGACTCCAGGGTGTGGCTCGAGTGACGCGCCCGTGTTAAAATTGCCTAGATCCTGGAGTTTCCTCCCTTGTCCAATTCGGAAGCACATAAAACACGGATATGTAATCGAAACAAGGAGATAAGACTGTATTTACATTCGCTGTATGTGGCTACCCGCCGCGGCTGTCCGCCGCGGCAGGCCATGTTGACCCCCCCCCCCCGCCGACCCTATTTGCGCCCTGTTGTTTGTTGATGTTATGACGATTGAGGTCTTCTACAAAAGCACTTTTGTGTTTCAGATCTGAGAAAGTGCAATGCAATGGTCAGAAAACCCGAACTTCGTGCCTGTCAGTTGGCACTCTTCGTTGGCTGGGCCGCACTAACTGTGGGTCCCAATGCACCATCGATGACTGGTCACCTGAAGTCCTGCCAATCGCTTAGAAGTTTTCAGTACGTCGCTGTTGCATTTCTTCAAGTTTGCGTAAACTACCGTGCATCGTCCACAAGCGATCTTCTGAACTACTTTGCGTTCCTGGTGGTAATCTTTCTCAGACACCTTAGCCCTGTGTAGTCGTCCTATATACTGCAGACTCTATCGGAGTAGTTGGCCAGCTCGGAAACTTTTTCGTTTTATACAGTGAAAGCGAACGGTCACGCCGGAGTTTTTCTTATGTCCATACTTCGTAATAGGATATGTGATTGCATACATTTGCTTCACATTAGGACCCATTTTGACCCTGCACTACTTCGGATCACCTTACGTAATTTCAGTAACTCGGAAAACGAGACGCTGTCTTATTAAAGGAAACAAATACAGTGCTTGAACTGAGTTTTGCGCTATAGCTACGTTCAAACAACTTTTTCTATTGGTTTTCACTCGAATTCAAATAAAAATTCGATTATTAAGAAACTCGCATTTTTGAATATGTTTGAATCATTTGGATCCAAATAATCAAAAAGCTGCATTTTTCAAATGTATTCAGTTTCCAGTGTTCGAGAAATCAGTTCTTCAAACGTATTCGAATTCGAGTATTTAGAAAGAGTGTATTTTTTGGTTATATTTGATTTCAAATATCTGCAGTTTGCAATTATTCGAAACTATTCAATATTCGCTACTCGTCAGGAAAGGAGCGTTATTCGAATATTCACTGAATGCCTTTCGAACGTTGGACTTGTCTTTTAGCAGTGTAATATCACAATAGGATATTTCCAATGAGGAGATTTTCGTCTAACCTCTCACCTCAATACAACGCAGGAAGGGGAGGCAACATGAGTGTCAAAAACTGAAAACATTAGGCTAAGCGAGTAACAAATATGAACGAACTCCCACTTCGTTCATATTTGTTATCTATTTGAGTAGGTAGAATGAGAAAGGATTAGTAAGCGAATTGATGAGCAGTTTTATTTCTAAAAGTTAGTGGGCAACTGTCTAGGTTTCACAGTGCCAAAGGAGGTGCATTTAACAACCACGCTTTCCATTTGCAACTTCCGGGCTCCCTCCATGGGTTTCACCCACAAAAGGATGTTTTCTTTCAATGGGGTGGGCGGTTTCCTTTTTTTTCACGGACCACTTTTCCGTTTAATACTGGCCTATCACTGATCCTACTTTTCGCCTTCCATCTTTCTTCCGAGAAACGAAGTCCTCATTTCATGTGTTATATACGTGCAGGATTATTCCGTTGAACATTGGAACCTCCGAAGTAGATCCAGCATGCATTAATGCTTTTGTATAGTTTGAACCTTTTGCTCCAGAATCTCCACCTTCGATCCAAAGTTCTCCGCTTGGTAACGGCCTATCCTATGCAGGCGCTTCTACACCTCATTTTAATATCATGTTACTTCTTCATCCTAACGTGCAGAGGTCGCCTTGTTTCCACCATGTATTCCCTTTCGAGTGTTAGCAGATCAGGAAGGTTACATACAGTGCTGTGGCCTTACCTGCCAGCTTGCAGAAAGTAAAAAAGCAGTTGGAGTGCCGAAGCTATGTTCATATACGGACTAAGAGGATAGAAGATTGTTAACCAGGAGATTAACCACGGCAACCGGATTCCATAACTGCTCACCATTAGGCACTTCTGGATAGAGGTGCTTACTTCATAGGGAACTGAAGGAGTTTCTGCGAAGCAGAGATACTGCTTCCTTTCCTTGGTTCAGGGTTTATTGTGTGATTTAACGCTTCGATCCTTTTGTAGTCTTTGAACGCCTAAAATTTGCTGAAGGATTCGGATACTGCTATTCACTCGGTCAAACACCTATTCGATTGGCCTTTCAGCCATTATCTTGACGCATACCAGAAATGAAGAACCTCATATCATTTGCTCTTCAAAATGAGTAGAGGACTTTGGATTGAAAATAGGGGGGGGGGGGGAAGATGAAGGAAATAACTGAGCTCATGAACGACACTAGGGAAAACGTCGCTACCTGGGAGCAGAAATTCCATGCACGGGTACTCAAGAAGCTGGATTTTGTAATATAATGTATTTCCTGCTCGTAGCAATCCAGGTTCCAACCCATCAGTCTGAAAGAGTTTTAAAAAGACCTTTAGTACATAAGTAGTGCCCCATCTAAGGTAAAAGAGGATGTTCCCACAGATGCTCCAAACTGGAAAAATTAAAGTGCTAGGAAAAGCTATGATATTGTCAGTATGAACAGCAACAACCGCAGAGAAAATAAAAGAAGAAGACGAATTGCACTTTCGTATTCGAGTGTTCGCAATTTGTGGGAATTCCAAACCATTCGAGTATTCGGAAATCTTTCGATAACTATATTCTGCACTCGAGAGCAGGGAAGCGGCAAGGAACTCCGGCATTTGGTCCTACAATCACGCCCCTGCCAACAATTGCCGCATCCCGGACTGCTGTGCCATAATCTTTTCAATTCAAAACTGTATGACATGAAGAGACAGTGAAGCATTAAGACGTGCCGTATGTAAGTGCGCACGAAGCTTGCGCGTTGTTTGACGAGACAGGGAGATATAATCTTCCCTCAGGGTTTCAGCTGCATAACACATTGCCTACAATAGCATTAAAGGTTCTGGTATTACGGGCAGGATCCCTCGTTTGGTCGATCACTTCGCAGATAGCCAAAAGTTGCCATGCGCTTCCTGTAAGACATTTAAGGCGCTAGCTCGTTTATCATGTTCAGTATTCCTTCTAGATATACGCAATACATTGAACAATGGATCGCTATCACCTTACCGTTTCTGCATAACACTATTGTTTGAGCGTGATCTTCTTTCAGCGGCGTTGAGTTTCTTTCGTAGAAGAGTAAACAGCTTTGGACCACACTAAGAACATGCTATGAATAAGGATTTCAATAAAGTTGTTGTTTCATTCTTTGTTTCAAGATATGCATGTGAGCTGCCAGCAATAAGTCCTGAAACGCAGCAACCTTTGAACTGCAATGTGGATAATTCAGTGACGGGTTCGTTTTCTTCTGCTTACACGGATTGTTCTATGTATTGGGTCCGGTTTTTCAAGGAAATGATTGTTCTATTAAAACTATACCGTTCAGTGGCCTGTAAGGTGGCGAATGGTATCCACTGCAGCGGCTTGCTCAATGGGACACAATTTTTCCAATTATTGGTGAGTACTTCCCGTCTATTGTCCTCCATCCCTTAGTATTTGTTGCATTTATTTACTTAGGCACTCACGTATCCACATGTATTCCCTGTCTCAAACCTCCAGTGGTTTCACGCTTCTATCTTAAAAGTCGCAGTTGATATCAAAATAAGTTGACATTAGTGGTGGCTCGAACGAAGCACGATGTCTCTCATTATGGTTAACGAGAACTAGTTCTCATGGATGCGTCGTATCCCTGGCATTTGTGATTCAAGTTTTCTCTTCATCGATCAGTCTTACTTATCTTCTTCGTTGTGTCCGGCTCGCCACCGATCTGTATCAGGCGAGTCACCGGATGGCAAAAATGGTTGTTCTCATGTTGTTATTGCGACCCCAACTTGTTTTTGAGCTCTTGGATTTTGCTTCAAGAGACGGCATCTCGACTCCTCCGATTGGTTCGGTAGGGCAGGGCCATCTTCGTTACATGGCCGAGGTGTGCATGGTATCTCGGCACGAAGTGAGCCTTCTTGTCAAATTCTTTCTCCTTTACAGTCGATCTTCTTCCAGATCCATGTATATTTCCCAGTTTTTCCCATATTTGATTTACTCAACCCTTTGCATCTTCTGATCCACGGCTCAGAGAGCGCCATTTGGACCACGTTGCACTCACGCGTGAGTTGGCTTCAACGGTTAGATCGCCATTGGACGTGATTGCTGATCGCAGGTACTTGAATCCGAAGTATGTGGCAGCTCAATGCCATTTACCTTAATGGAACTGGACTCATCTTCGTCAGTCGTCGAATACTCGGTCTTTTTGACATTAAGTTTGGGTCCAAATCTCTGCGATCACACCAAGCTTGTACCAACAGCTGGAGTTCCATCTTACCTTCGCAAGCGAGCACTACATCGTCACACAACGCAACGCTAAGGGGGATGGCCGCTGAAGATCACGTGATATGGCATCCATAACGGCTGTGAGGAGCAGTGGGAAGAGCGCAGATCCTTGATGTACTCCAGCAGAGATGGGAAACTCCATCGATGTACCTGCTGGCGCTTGGACTGTACTCCTCGGACAAGAGTAGAGTAGCTGCACCCACTCAATAAGCTCTTCGGGAAAATTATGCTGTCTTAAAGCATACCATAACACTTCACGCGGAACGCGATCGAAGGCCTTCTTCAAGTCGAGGAAGGCAAGATGCACTGGCTTCTGTTTCTCGCGAATATAAGTAGTATAAGTAGACGAATGGCGTGTATGGCATCGATAGTGCCACATCCAGGTACGAAGCCATACTGGTTGGTAGAAAGCTGGACGACGTCACAAATGCGTCCAGCAACAATTCGCTCAAAAATCTTCATGCTATGCGAAAGCAAGCGAATTGGACGGTAGCTTGTGCAGTCTGCTGGACTGCCTTCTTTTCCCAAATCGGAATCGTCGTGCTTATCTACCAACTATCAGGTACTTTCTTCTCCGCAACCACCTGGTTGAAGAACATCGTCAGCCACTCAGCTGGGTACCAGGATTTGGACCTCCACAAGTCGGCTGCCAGATCATCAGGGCCCGTTTCCTTGCCTGGCTTCATCTTCCTTAAAGCCACTTCTGTCTCCTCAACAGTGATTTTCTGAACGGGACCGTACATGGGAGAGCAGAGGGAATGGCGGGATGGGCAAACTCTACCGTCGAGATTTCCTCGAAGTAGTTTCGCAAGGCCATTTTGCGGCCCATTAGGAGATGGTCATTCTCGTCGTTGATGCGAAAGAACTTTTCAACATCCTCGGTCTGGCGGTGACGGTCCTTGGCGAGTCGATAAAGGAATCGCTCGCCATCGCGCAACTCAAATTTCATGTTGACATCCGGTTCGGGTTCGTATTCAACCACGTCGTGGGTCTCAATTTGCAGCAGTAGTTCGACCAGTTTTCTTAGCACTGTATATACAAGAGGATAGTATATTTGTCCAAAGTCACCTTTTCCGAATATCATCACTTCTCGTGGCTTAAAGCAGGGTGGCAGGACAGAAATGTCAGGCATTCATTGAGCCTTGACGAGCTGCAATAGGTTGTGAACACAACCATAGGAGAAGCAAGAGTGCTGACGGGCATTCTCCTGAGTGCTATACAAGGATGTGAGAGGTACTCAGCCATTTGCGTCAACCAGAGCATGCGCGGCTGTCGATTTCGTAGCAGCAGACCTTCATCGATAGCAGTACTTGAGCCTAGCTGTCAATGTTGTGGCATGCTGCTTGAAGGCATCAGTTGTTGAAAGTTGCACACTGTCCGTAGTGATTGGTCCCGTACCAATCGATGTTTTCTGTCGTATGTCGTTAATCGTATGAATCGAATGGATACTAGAGACAGCGCTTTCTATTGATAGAGCAGGAGTAAACGTGAAGTTCCACACCTTGGAACGATTTAATAGCGACCGGCTTCCCTTTATTTAAAACCGCTAGTCACTCGCGTCAGTGAATTATGATTACTGAGAAATACTCTGATAATTCATCTCAGCCTAAACTGCTCGCTTATGGTAATTCTATTCTGGAGCGCATTTCAGAAGCCAAACTCATGCAGCTATCACGCCCATCTTCATCACTCCACGGCCTTGTTGTTATCGATATTCCTAGGTTTCTTAGGCATCGATCGAATTTATCTTGGCTACTACGCGATTGGTAAGTGTGCGAGTTTTCTCAGCTGATCTGTGGATCAACATGATTACACTTTAGGCATAATAAAAATGTTTTCCTTGGGAGGACTGTTCGTCTTGTGGCTTATTGACGTAGTGCTCATAGCGTTACAACTTCTGCTACCAGCAGACGGTTCAGGCTATATAATAAATTACTATGGGCCTCGCGTCTCTCCTCTCAGGTCGGTTTCTTGAATCCCCTGTGAGAGTTCGTTCTCCTGTAAATACGCCATCCTTTTTTATTGCAGATTCGATGGAGGAACAAACTATTCTATGTACACATGTATCGATTGTATGTGAAGTTTATTGGGTAAGTGCTAGCTCACGCATGTTTTCCGAGGTATGTATAGATGAATAAACATTTCACATACACAGAGTTGCTGTCAGGTCAGTTATTCAGTTGACGAACTACCTTCTCAACGTAATTACCTTTAATGCTATGCGTTCTCTCTCGATCGCTATTGCAGTTCATATGTGACACCCTATACCTTCCATAACGAATTGCTTTTAATTGTACAAATACCCTCAATGTGATCTGCAGCCGTACGACTGCTTAGTCTTGTGATCTACTTCCAGGCTTCTCTTGTTCATCCGTTATTGTGTGAGAATAGAGGAGGAACAGGGTGCCAGGGACGACAGCGTCTGTTTTGCTCCGGCGTTCTTGCGCGGCTGTTTCTCGTTCTTATGGGTGCTGAAAGTCATTTCTGTCTTCAACCAGGCTTCCCCGGATGGACTGTTTGACGTGCTGGTTTTTCAAAATATCGGTTTCCCGAGCACTTTTTCGACTCGAAAGAAGAAATTGGATAAGTCTGTCTAGTAGAAAATGATGCCACTGATGCAAATTTTTGCAGAAACTTGGAACTACGTCCACAAGCTCGACGTTTCAATATCTTATGGAGGAATCTGGAGCATATTTTAAGCTATAAATAAGTGCGAAAGAATACTAACAGAGATATGAGGACACTGTTTTGTTCCAGAATTTGTACGATCTTCACCTGGTAGATTTTATAGGAAGCTGAGTTATAAGCGAATGTTAGATTTGTAACTTAGGTGAGGTTTGTGTGTGATTTTTTTAACACTGCAGTCCGGAAGTATGCCGATAATATCTGGTGAATGCTGGAATGTCAGCTGCCCTCTAAACTTTTTATATCAACGAGCACCGCGTTTAGAACTTATAGAACATAATGCTGGTAAGTTAGATCAGCTAGACCACGGAGTTCCTTCCCTTGCCTAGCCTTCATTGTCCACCGCGAAAGAGGAAGAGAGCACAGAAACTGTGTTGTGTTATTGCTATGAGAGCATGTGAAGTCTCGTAGCGGGCAAAAGTCCATTAAGTACCGGGAAGAGTCCCTGTTTCCCTGTTTCTGTTTGCGTTTCTTTTCCTGTTTTTCCTCTACTTGGAGTTCTGTTTGTGTGGAGTTGTACACTAGTTTATGATAATCAACAACAAAAAACAACCACAAAAACAAGTAAAACCACTGTTTGAGGTAAGCAGGATTTACACTATCAATCAATTAAAAACGGCGACGCTTGAAAGGCGCATGGAGTGATTCCTTCTTTTACTGAATCAAAAAAATTGCCGCCTTTCTGCAAAATAAGCTCAAAACCGTTATGCTTAATTGAGATATGGAACTTTCATAAATTATTAAACAATGTTCACATTTTGGGGCAGGCTAATTAAAAAGTTTCAGGGAAGTCATACTAAATTGTTGGTGAACAAAAAATTCGTTAAATCTTCTTAAAAAGCGTTTGTTTTTATCTGAAAGACGCTCGTTTTGATATGGAAGATGCTCAGCTTGATCCCTAACATTTGCCTTGAAAACAGTGCCTAATCTAATTCGAACAGCCCAGTTTGTTGTAGAAAAGGCGCAGTATGGTGCGAAAAGTCTCTGATTTGGTTTGAAAAGTGTCCAATTTGACCTGAAAACGGTACTATATATATATATATATATTATATATATATATATATATATATATATATCGTCGCGTATGTCCCAACATCCGACTACGACGATGAAGAGGTCGAAGCCTTCTACGTGGAGCTGGAGAAGTTCTATAAGGAAGATCACACCTTCTAAAAGGTGATCGTCGGCGACTTCAACGCCAAGATCGGACCGCGAAAGTCGCCGGAAGAACTTCACATCGGAACCCACGGTTTGGAGTGGAACGAGCAAGGAGAAGGGCTGGTTTATCATGTCGATCAAGACCATCCATGGAAACTCACAGTTCCAGAAGCCTCCCTCCCTACGATGGACCTGGGAATCCCCCGGTGGCCATTCCACAACGAGATCGACCACATCATCTTCAATCGCAAGTATTGCCTGACCGACATTTCCGTTGTCCCCAAGTTCTGCACGGGATCGGACTACCGCCTCCTTCGCCCGAGCTTTCGCGTCAAGGAGAGAAGGCCGAGAAGTTCAAGAAGAGGAATCCCAGAACGATCATCAGCTGGGACCCCTACATCTCTCTTGCCGGCCTTTGGGAAGATGCATGGACAACATCGATGAGGAATGCGATGGCTTCGTGCACCATCTCCGCGATAGTGCTAAGGGAGCCGAGAGCTCGAAGACTACCAAGAGACGTCTGTCTCCGGAAACTCTCGAGCTGTGACGCCAGCGTGGAGCAGCACGAGCGTCAGGCAACTGACGTCCGAGCTTGCGAAGCTGTGCAGAGCGGTGATAAAGGAAGATCTCAATTAGAGAAGGGCGGAATTGTTGGCTAAAGCAGCAGAGGCAGGGTTGAGCATTCGCAATGCTCGCCGGAACTTCCCAACTTCAAGACCAAGATGATCGCTCTCCGATGTCCTGACGGAACCGTCACCTCTTCCAGAAGGACCATGGAGAAGATCATCCACGACTTCTACTCCGATATCTTCGATAGCCACGTCCACCTACCCCCACGCCATCTTCCGCAGGATAGATACGTCGTCCCCCCTGTTCTCCCTTCCGAGATCCGACACGCCATCTCGTCGGTGAAGAAACGTACAGCACCCGGTCCCGACAGGATCAGACCCGAACACCTGAAGAACCGCCAGCGCTCATCAACACCCTGGCGCGGCTCTTCACGCGCTACCTGTCGGAGTGCAAGGTTCCATCTCAGTGGAAGATCAGCAGGACCGTCTTGCTGTACAAGAAGGGAGACGTGCACGACATTGGCAACTATCGCCCGATCTGCCTGCTGTCCGTAGTCTACAAGCTGTTCACTCGAGTGATCCTGAATAGGATTAGCAGAACGCTGGACGAAGGACAGCCATGCGAGCAAGCAGGATTTCGGAGAGGATTCAGCACGATCGAGCACATACACACCATTACGAAGCTCATCGAAGTGTCGCGAGAGTACAAGCTGCCGCTGTGCCTTAAGTTCATCGATCTGAAGAAGGCATTCGACTCCGTCGAAACTGAAGCGGTCATCGACGCCCTCTCACTCAGGCCGTTCCTACTCACTACATCAGAATCCTTCGAGAGTTGTACAGTGGATTCACGACCAAGATCTCGCCATTCTACAACGACGTCGTCATCGACGTAAGGAGAGGGGTTCGGCAGGGGGATAACATATCACCGAAGCCATTCTACAACGACGTCGTCATCGACGTAAGGAGAGGGGTTCGGCAGGGGGATAACATATCACCGAAGCTCTTCAGCGCCACCCTCGAAAACGTCATGCGCGAACTAGAATGGGAAGACATGGGAGTGAAGGTCGACGGCCGGCAACTACATCATCTTCGCTTCGCTGACGACATCGTGCTCATAACACCGGGCATCAGCCAGACGGAGCGAATGCTGGCCGACTTCGATCGTGTATGTGGGAACGTTGGACTGCAGCTGAATCTTACGAAGACGATGTTCATGAGGAACCGACAAGTTTCTGATGCCCCATTCTCGCTCAACGGAACGAACATCTCGGAATGCTCCAGCTACGTCTATCTGGGTCGCGAAGTCAATATGGCCAACGAGCTAGCGCCAGAGCTGAGCAGGAGGAAACGAGCGGCTTGGGGAGCTTTCAAGAGCGTCGAAGAAGTCGCGAAGAACACAAAGAACGTCCGACTCCGTGCCCACCTATTCGACTGCGCTGTTCTTCCTGCCCTAAAATACGCCTCAGAGACCTGGGCAATACGAAAGTAGGATGAACACGCGATCAGCGTCGCGCAGCGTGGAATCGAGGGGACGATGCTCGGAGTGACACGACTCACGCAAGTGAGAGAAGGCCTCCGGAGTTCCGAGCTTCGCCGACGTTGGAAGATCAGAGACGCTGTCGCGTGGGCCAAGCTGTCGAAAATTAGGTGGGCCGGCCACGTAATGTGCTTCGCGGACACCCGCTGGACGAGAGCCGTCACCGACTGGATTCCGCGGGATGTCAAGAGAACGCCAGGACGCCCACCAACGCGTTGGTCGGAGTTCTTCGTGAAAGCCCTGAACGACCGCTATGACGCTCTTCGTGTCCCTCGAGCGAGGAGGATCCATTGGAGCACTCTGGCACGCGACAGGGACGAATGGAGACGCTGCTGGCGCCCGCTCGAGCAAGTCGATGATCAACGGGACGGGAGGTGATACAGGTGATATATATATATATATATATATATATATATATATATATATATATATATATATATATATATATATATATATATATATATATACAAAGATACCAGATAAGATAAGATAAGATATCAAAGTAAGATACAAATACCAAGAGCTAGAACTAATGTTAGATCGGCATTTTTTACACATCGGGCTGGCTCTGAGTTCCTAAAGTTTTCTAAGAAAATCGTTGTGCCAAATTCACTGAAGCAGTACAAAAGGCTTATTGACCGGTATCTCAAAGAAGCTTCTTAATGGCTTACCGAGTTGTTCGTGTTTGTACTAGTTTCTGTGTTTTCCTATTCAGTAATATGGTCGTTTTTGTTTGTTTGTTTGTCTGTTTTTGTTTTAACCCTGCGTGATTGTTCACGTACAAAATAAATAAATAAATAAATATATAAATAAATATAAATAAATAAATATATATATATATACTTTGTGGAACACATACGTACTTGTGTACAAAATGCTTAGGCGTTCCAACCGATGAAGTGCTATTATCGAACTTCATAAGGCCGACAAGCAAGCGAGAGATATTGTGAAGATGCCATGCCGTGCCCGAAGAACGGTTCAGGATGCGGTAAAATGCTACAAAGAATTGAAGACCGATTAGGATAGAAAAGGAAGAGGACGTCCCACGAAGCTACGACTCGGAGAAATGTGAGAGTCGTGAGGGAAAAAATCTGAAGGAACGCCAGGAGATCAGGATGGCAAAAGACGTAGGAAGAAGCGAAAGGTTAATAGGGAGGGTAGTCAGGGGAAGCTTAAGAAGTTCCCTAATAGTCTGCTGAAATGCCAACTTCTTACGGACAATATGAAGAAGAGGAAATTGGAATGATGCAAAAGGTTGCTGCAACGATTCAAGGTGGCACGCGTTCGAGAGATCGTCTTTAGCGATGAAAAGATTTTCGCGTTGAATCCAATCTTCAACGTCCAAAATGAGAGGACTAGTGGGGACTCGCTTGCTGGTCCTACCGCCAAAGGACGACCTCAGGAAAATGCGAAAAAGCCTCAATCCATTATGGTTTGGGGAGAAGTCACATCTTCAGGAAAATCTCCACTTGTTTTCCAGGAAGCTGGCCTGAAAATCAACGCAGCGGTTTACAAGGACGTCCCGAAAAAGTTTTCAAGCCATGGGCCGAATTCCACTTCGGAGAAGTCTACTGGTGCTTCCAGCAAGATTTTGTTCCAGCACACAAAGCGAAGCTGGTCCAGGACTGGTGCGACGAGCAGCTGACTTCACCTCACACGACGAATGGCCCTCCAATTCTGCGGACCTTAACCCGCTGGATTATTCTGTATGGTCGTCTTAGAGAAAAAAGCTTCTTCTACCAGACACCCAAATTTGGACTCTCCTAAAGAAGCACTTTTGAAATTTTGGGACGAAATTGATGAGCCGTACCTGCGTGCCACATGAGAAGCGCTTGTCGGACTTCTGAAGGGCTGTGTGGAGGTTGAAGGCGATCATTTTGGAAACTGCTAACATGCTTTGCATTGTTATGTTTGTAGTAGATAAATTTGATAGTTAGAATTGATTTGCGAAGTTTGGTTTCAAAATGGCATTGAATTTTTAGTGCACGGGTAATTTTGCCGCATCCTATATATATTAGGTTGGCAACTAATTTCGTGAACTCTCAAGAATCTTCAGCAAAAGTATTTATTAACAAATAACTAATGACAATCTCTAATTAAAATAAGATCACTCGGAACGCAGAAGCGCTTTCCATATATCAGGTAGCTGGCCTATCCCACGGCCATAGAATTATTGTGCTTTTAAGGCCAAGAATCTTTGGAAGTGCATTTTGACCCGGTCCACATTAGTAAATCGTCTTCCAACCAAGAAGTACTGCACCAAACTAAAAATGTGGCAGTCACTCGGCGCAAGGTCTGAGCTGTAAGGTGGATGAGTTTGACGCTCCCAGTCAAGGTCTTATAATTTTTGAGGCGTCCGGTTCGCTACGTTCCCTCCGTTTGGTGCTGTCAAGAAGGTATTAACTTCTGGGAGCTCGTCAAGAACGGTTCCAGCATTAATGCTGTAATCTACTCTTCTCAATCTGGCAGCGCGCAGGCTGAACTCTGCTGGAATCGGTTCAGACAGATCTTCAGGAGCGGAATTATCTACCAGCAAGATAACGCCAGATCACACGCCACGAATCGGGAGCTCCAAAAAATCGAAGACCTTAGCTGGGAGCGTCTAACTCACCCACCTTACAGCAGAGGCTTTGCGCCAAATGACTAGCACCTTTATAGCACGCTGCAGCACTTCTTGGTTGGAGGACGATTTATTAATGTGGACCGTGTCAAAATGCACCTCCAAGGATTCTTGTCTTCAAAAGCACAAGAATTCTACAGCTGTGGGATGGGCCAGGTAGCTGATAAATGGGAAGCAGTCCCGCTTTCCAACAGATATTACTTTGGTTGAAAACTGTTATTTGTTTATGAACACTTTTGTTGAAGGCGCTTGAAAGTCCACGAAATTAGTTGCCAACCTAATATATATATATATATATATATATATATATATATATATATATATATATATATATATATATATATATATATATATATATATATATATATATATATATATAAACGGAATTAAGGAAATGTTGAAGAAGGGGCTAAGGTTTTCTAGTCGAGTCGAACACATACAGAGCTGAGTGCTCGGATTTATCAACGACTTACATAGCTTTAACAGAGAATTCACAGCGGAAAACTCAGATAACGCCATCTGGTCGTGAGTTTTCTGTGAATTCTCTGTTAAAGTTGTGTAAGTTGTAGTTGATGAATCCGACCCGTGGTAGTCGAATGTGGTCAAGCTCTTGGTGAGACTCGACCCTGCATCCTTTGCTTTTTGGGTTGGGTGCGTTCACCTTTTCAGCTTCCTGTTTAGTTAGAACCCCTACATATAATCTTAGGTGGGGATTCTCTAACATTCCTTCCATGCTATCTTTAACAAAAAATGACTACGTTGAAGCAGGATTAACATATCACGTCAGATGTCATCACAAGCCCTTATAGACGACAAGCCCTTGGATGACATCTGGCGTTGATAAATGGCAGCCCAAATTCATGCGATTATTTTGGTACGTACCCAGATCTAACACAACTGAGACATCCATCTTGTGCATGGACACAAGAACAAATTAATAAAAAATACTACCGTCTAACAAACACCATTCACCGTTTTATGCAGATCAAAATGCAAATGCTGAGCGGAAACTTTGTTGCAGTAGGTTAAAATAACTGGGAACTGATGACTGAAACCATGTATCTCTGGTTTTTTTCACGGACTATGAACTGGTCATCAGTCTTCCCGGTGCTTATGGTAGTTGAGGGGAAAGGTGATTTTCAAAAAAAAAAAAAAAACTTCAGTAACGTGGAAAACGAGAAACGAGGCATACTGCTTGTGAATAAGACAAACAATCAATGATGCTGCTGTGTTCTGTGCTCTCCCAGATCGCAGTGAAGGGACTCCGGGCTGTAGTTCAACTAATGCACCCATGTTAAAATTGCTTACATCCTGGGATTCCTTCGCTTGCTGAAATATGGAGGCAAATGGGTACTATTGCACATAGGCTACTCCACTTAATCCTGTTCAAATTAAGTCTACTAGAGGTAATCTGCTATGGGAAAAACAAATATCGTAGTCGTTTTGGCGCTATGTGACAACGGAGGGGTTAGCAAAATTCGAAAAAATATATATGCCTACGTAGACATTTATGTAAGCAATACAAAACCACTTACCATTTAACCGGAATGGTCTTCCATGTTGCTTGGGGGGGGGGGGGTCGTCCGAGTATCTGTTCTGTGCTCTCCTCCGCTGACGCGGAGGAGAGCACAGATTTGGGCAAGGGAAGGGACTCCGGGGTGCGGCCGAGTTACGCACCCGTGTTTACATTGCCTACACCCCGGAGTCCCTTCCCTTGCCCAAATCTGAATCCCCCTCGCTTCCATCCCCCTCGGCGCGCCTCCACTCACTCCCGAATCCACCCCCCCCCCTCGCTCCAACCCCCCTCGGCTCGCCTCCCCCTCCTCCCTCCCTCCCACATCATACACAAGTAAAAAAAACCTCTAAACAAAAAAAAAAACAAAAACACCGCGGCCGTGCAACCTCTGCTTGGAATGGTTTTTCGTCGCGCCGTCTCGCGCACTCCACGCCTCCGTTCTCTCTCCTCGTGCAATATCATCTTCGCTGCAGGACCCAAGCCCGATAGTAGGAGCACGCCCTTTATTAAATTGCCCGCCGAAGTTTCCGGTAAAGTAACGTAGGTGAGTATTTTTTTTCCTTGTTGTCTCCGGGAATTATTTCCTTTCAACGAATCACCTAGGATGTGCTGAGTCGCATCCTAGGTGATTCGTTGAATTTTGCTAACCCCTCCGTTGCCACATAGCGCCGTCGTTTTTTTTTTGCGGAAATGCCTTATAGGCCCGTTATTTTAAATTCCAATTGTCTACGGCCTCGCAAAATAGCGGGCGCTGGTAAGAGACGCAAAGAATGCTCCTCTTACCATCGCCGGGTAGGGACTCCAAGATCTCGCGTCTAACTTGTCACAGGAGTTTTTCGGCGCGGGGTTGGACGACGGGGGCAGACATAACTCCAACGCCGTGCGAACCCCCTTGGCGTCGCGCACGGTGCGCGACGAAATTGGACCAGTTGTCGCTGTGCGATGCTTCCGACGGTTACGAACGCTTCCTACAGGGACATGCGGTACGCCTTTGCCTTATTTCAACGTTTCTTGGAGATGGTATATGAATGGGGGGTACTATTGTACTTTTGGTACCCCACTTAATCTTGTTCAAAATAGGTCTAGTAGGGGTAATCTGCTATGGGAAGAACGAATATCATAGTCGTTTTTTGCGGAAATGTCTTATAAGCCCGCTATATTAAGTTGGAATCGCCCAAGGCCTTGCGAAATAGCGCGCGCTGGTAGGAGACGCAGAGACTCCGCCCCCTACCAGCACGCATTCTCGGCCGTCTCCGGGCGGGGGGGGGGGGGGGGGTTACCATAGCATGCCGTGGCGCCAGGCGTAGCGACTAGATACTCGCAGCGAATTTAATGCAGTCTTATTTCCTCGTTTCGATTACAGATTCGGATCTTATTTTCTTCCGAATAGGGCAAGAGAGGGACCTCTAGGATGAATGCGATTTAACACGGGTGTCCTAGGGGGCCCACGCCCCGGAGTCTCTTCCCCTGTCCAATTATGTGCTCTCCTCCGCGTGAGCGAAAGAGAGCACACAACAGAGCTTTCAAGCCTTTTCGAGATTTCAAGGCTTATGCCCTGGCTAACCTCTGCTGCAGGCTAGGAGCGGCGAAGTAGTGTGCATGGATAGGAGGCGGAATCTCTGCGTCTATTACCAGCGCGCGCTATTTCGCAAGGCCTTAGGCAAGTAGAATTTAATATAACGGGCTTATAAAGCATTTCCGCAAAAAACGACTATGATATTCGTTCTTCCCATGGCAGACTACCCCTAGTAGACCTATTTTAAACAAGATTAAGTGGGGTACCAAAAGTACAATAGTACCGAATGGGGTTTCAATAGGACGATCAGCGACAGTTTATACAGGAATCCTGGTCATGTGAATGGTTTCTAGCGTCAGCATTTGCCATCTACAACTACTTCGGTCAATTTTAACTCGTGATTATGGTTATACTACGGGAAAAGGTCACTATCACCCATTCTCGGATCAATTGTCCTACTGCAGACTGTTGCCTACCACATTCTGTGGGATCTTAATTTCCTTGCTAGAAATGTGGTCTGGGAGCTTAAACATTGAGAACACTTCGTGCTCCGTGGCTAACCATACGTCACCGAGCGCACGTCCTCGTTTCAGCGCCGCGACGTCGCACGCGGCTAGCGCGCTATGCAGGCGGTTGTCGCGGGACCTACGTGCTCCAATCAATCGCCAAGAACCCAACTTGTCCGGCGTTCGGCGGATGCGACAGACAATTATAAACGACGGATATCAGGACCGGCTCACCGTAACCGCAGTGCGGGTCGCGCCGAGACTTTGCTGTCTGCGCCCTCCTAGCTCAGAGATCGCGCGTCGGCGTCCACGTTGCGACGTCCAACCGATGTTTTGTGCGCCCGCGATGGCACCGTGGTCAAGTGGATCGTGGTGCAGTAGGTGGAAGGTTTGCCTCATGCGAGGGATGTCGGGGGTTCGGTTCTCGGGCGCCGCGGCGTTCTTGCACTTCAGCTGAGTATCTGAGATCTGGGAGGTTTCGACGTCTACACGACGTTGCGCGTTTTTCGCGCATTGTTTCAGCCGTATGCGCTTCGCCGCTCGAAGAGAGCAGAACCCAGCCGCGGACTCCCCCTGAGCGACGAAAGCAGTTTCCATACGAGCGGTATTATGGCACACACCCTGGAGTCCCTTCCCTAGCCTGGCTCTGCGCTCGAAGAGCGCAGAACCCAGCCGCGAACTCCCCCTGTGCGAAGAAAGCAGTCTCCATACGAGCAGCTTGTATGGCACACCCTCGAGTCCCTTCCCTAGCCTGGCTCTGCGCTCGAAGAGCGCAGAACCCAGCAGCGAACTGCCCTTGAGCGAAGAAAGCAGTCTCCATACGAGCAGCTTGTATGGCACACCCTGGAGTCCCTTCCCTAACCTGGCTCTGCGCTCGAAGAGCGCAGAACCCAGCCGCGAACTCCCCCTGTGCGAAGAAAGCAGTCTCCATACGAGCAGCTTGTATGGCACACACCCTGGAGTCCCTTCCCTAGTCTGGCTCTGCGCTCGAAGAGCGCAGAACCCAGCCGCGAACTCCCCCTGTGCGAAGAAAGCAGTCTCCATACGAGCAGCTTGTATGGCACACCCTGGAGTCCCTTCCCTAACCTGGCTCTGCGCTCGAAGAGCGCAGAACCCAGCCGCGAACTCCCCCTGTGCGAAGAAAGCAGTCTCCATACGAGCAGCTTGTATGGCACACCCTCGAGTCCCTTCCCTAGCCTGGCTCTGCGCTCGAAGAGCGCAGAACCCAGCCGCGAACTCCCCCTGTGCGAAGAAAGCAGTCTCCATACGAGCAGCTTGTATGGCACACCCTCGAGTCCCTTCCCTAGCCTGGCTCTGCGCTCGAAGAGCGCAGAACCCAGCAGCGAACTGCCCTTGAGCGAAGAAAGCAGTCTCCATACGAGCAGCTTGTATGGCACACCCTGGAGTCCCTTCCCTAACCTGGCTCTGCGCTCGAAGAGCGCAGAACCCAGCCGCGAACTCCCCCTGTGCGAAGAAAGCAGTCTCCATACGAGCAGCTTGTATGGCACACACCCTGGAGTCCCTTCCCTAGCCTGGCTCTGCGCTCGAAGAGCGCAGAACCCAGCCGCGAACTCCCCCTGTGCGAAGAAAGCAGTCTCCATACGAGCAGCTTGTATGGCACACCCTGGAGTCCCTTCCCTAACCTGGCTCTGCGCTCGAAGAGCGCAGAACCCAGCCGCGAACTCCCCCTGTGCGAAGAAAGCAGTCTCCATACGAGCAGCTTGTATGGCACACCCTCGAGTCCCTTCCCTAGCCTGGCTCTGCGCTCGAAGAGCGCAGAACCCAGCCGCGAACTGCCCTTGAGCGAAGAAAGCAGTCTCCATACGAGCAGCTTGTATGGCACACCATGGAGTCCCTTCCCTAGCCTTGTTCTGCGCTCGAAGAGCGCAGAACCCAGCCGCGAACTCCCCCTGTGCGAAGAAAGCAGTCTCCATACGAGCAGCTTGTATGGCACACCCTGGAGTCCCTTCCCTAACCTGGCTCTGCGCTCGAAGAGCGCAGAACCCAGCCGCGAACTCCCCCTGTGCGAAGAAAGCAGTCTCCATACGAGCAGCTTGTATGGCACACCCTCGAGTCCCTTCCCTAGCCTGGCTCTGCGCTCGAAGAGCGCAGAACCCAGCCGCGAACTGCCCTTGAGCGAAGAAAGCAGTCTCCATACGAGCAGCTTGTATGGCACACCATGGAGTCCCTTCCCTAGCCTTGTTCTGCGATTGCACAATGGACGTCTCACCCGACGCCTAAGGTTACGGTGAGCCGGTCCTGATATCCGCCGTTTATAATCCTGTGGATGCGACGTTAGAAGGTGGACGGCTGGGTCGAACAGTTTATTAGTAGAATAACAGAGAGCAAAGATGAACAGTAGAGGTCGCTTATATACCGCGTTTTTCCCGCCCGTGACGGGCCAAAACCAAAACCAATGAAGATCAACAGTTGTTTGTTTGACTCCCTATGTAACGGCGGAAGTTGAACCTTGACGGTTGGCTGCCATTTGAATCGGCCATTGGCGCGGAAGTCAAGCGCGCGTTGGCGCTGGAGCACGTAATCTTTCCTGTCTGCGCCCTCCTAGCTTGGAGATCGCGCGTCCACGTCGACATTCGATCAATGCCTTTTAAAGGCAATTGCTGTTGCTATCATATGCACTGCCTCCAAGCGATATTTCCCACACAAGTCAGAAAGATTTTGAAATCCCATTTATTCGATATTGTTGACAAACCAGTTTCTCCAACAGACATTCCCCCTTTTAAGTTCCCTTTATTAGTTCGCTGTCCATTTCCACTTAATACCATTATTGGACAAGATTGTTCACATCGTCGCCCTTTTATCTCGTCAAAAATCGCCTCCCACAGCTCTCTATATAGAACTAGCATGCCTTCGATACACACTTTGCGAAATAAAGCATGGTTGTAAATGATTCCTTCCTCCTTTAAAAAATGTGTTGATGAAACGCATTCGTCGACCGACCCAGCACCTGTGACGTAGAGGTGCTGCAGTGTCGAGTGTTCCGCTGTCTGGACTCTAGGACGGGCGAAAGAGAGGTAGGGAGCAATGCAAGGGGAATCCATAGTCAGGAGGGCCCGATGGATCGACGAATAGACGAGGACATGAGTCATGGTCGTCGTTTACCCTATAACTGTCGAGGAATCAGATCGTACTGACAAGAGCATTGGTTTCCGTGCTCCAGCGCCAACGCGAAATTTTCGCGCCAATAGCCGATTCAAACGACAGCCAACCATCAAGGTACAACGGCCATCGTCAACCGCCCGCCGTCTCCATTCTTGCCACAGCACAGTATATGTGTTCTCCTCCGCTGACGCGAAGGAGACCACGGAACCAGACGAGGGAGGGAACTCTCGGGTGTGGATGATATAACATGTATGTTTTAAGATGCCTGCCAGTGCGATGCGGGTACCTTTCGGCGCAAATAGGGTGCGGGAGGGGGGGGGGGGGGGTCACCACAGCATGGCGCGGCGGGCCGGTGTGGCGAGTAGCTACATACAGTGAATGTAAATGCAGTCTTATCTCATTGTTTCGATTATAGATCCGCGTTTTATGTGCTTCCTAATTATACAAGGGAGGGAACTCCAGGATGTAGGCAATTTTAACACGGATGCGTCATTTGAGCCACATCCGGAGTCCCTTCCCCTGCCTAAATCTGTGTTCTCCTACGTGTCAGCGGAGGAGAGCACAGAACACAGCTACAGCATTATTTGTTTGTTTCTTTGCTATCAGTGTGCCTTGACTCGTTTTCTTGGTGTTGGTGACACATTTTATAAGATGACCCCCCTCCCCCCGGACCCTATTTGCGCCTACCTTTCCGCTAAGCACCCATGTTTTTCTGCGGAGGTGTCCTGAAAAGATTTGGACGGCAGACAAGACTTGGTGGGCATGTTCAGGCCTGCCAAGCAGAAGGGGGAGTAGAAGTCGTGCTTCATGATCAGGAAATGCTCTCCATTTTCGCAGATAACTCTTTGCTATCCTTGGAAGCTGAGCTGTGAATCCAACTGCGTTTAGCAAGTTATGAAGTCAAACCACCTCGTCGTGTCGTGTTGATTCCCATCAAACGCCTCGTTTTCTTGAGGCAATGCAGAGGTCTAATTTTAACCATTTTCAAAGTTTCAGAACGTGATGGCTACCGAACAGCAGTTGGCCATGGTGGCTGAGTTGGAAATGGAGATGATGTCGGATATGTATCGCCGAATGACAGCCGCATGTCAAGAAAAGTGCATCGCGAAGACGTTTAAAGAGGGCGAACTTACAAAGGTTGGTTCTGATTCGTTGGCGTTTTAGTCGCGGTCGGATTTCCGTTCTTTAGGGAGAGGCCGTATGCCTGGACCGTTGCGTTGCTAAATACCTGGACGTGCACGAGAAGCTAGGCAAACGGCTGACGAACATGTCGCAGAGCGACGAAGCTACTTTGCAGAAGATGAGTCAGCAACAGTAGAACAGACCATCCATTAGTGTAATGACATCTTCTTCCTCTGACTACCAAGTGAAGACGCTTCTTCATAGAACCAGATGGAGTGCCGTCTCCTCACTGTTACAGGTCCTTGCTATTGTACTTTTCATTTGGGATCGCTGCTGTTACGTAATTGTTATTAGGATCTTGTGTTTGAGTCGTTTGACATCCGTTTGTTTTTGCCGTGGAATTCTGATCTGGCGCCGGTTCGGAGAACCTTCTTCTCAGGTTTTGTTGGTCATCGTTGATTGTTTTCTACGATGAAGCAGCCGTAAGTGGCATTCAGCATCAAACACCTAGTGAGAGAGTATTGCTACAAAAAGCTCTTCTGAGCTGCACAAATCTACCTGTTTACGAGGTAACTAAAGAGCAGCCATTCGCGGTCCGTGTTCCGATTTCCGGTTCCCGGCCACTTTGGGGACTTCTGCTCCGTGTTCCGATTTTTCGAACCGGAAGATTGGATTGAAAAACAAAAGGTAATAACCGTGACTCATGCATGACTCATGGGTCAACGTTGATTGTTTTGCAATGAGTTTTCCCCTCTTCAAATCGTACCAATGGCTGAGGACGGAAAGCTGTTGTTCATCGCCTTCTTTGCGGCTGCTTTCGAAGAAGTGGTTGCCGCCCTCATGTGGGAATGGTGTGACATACAAGGAGCAGAGCTCGGATTATTATTCAGGGAAACGCTGACAGCTGGCGCCAAGAATGTACATTCCCAAGAGTGTTCGAGCAATCAAAAATGGACATCTACAAGGTGTTTGCTTCGAAGTGTATGGAAGCTAACGTTTAGATAGAAATCCCTACGTTCGCTCATTCAGTGCACTGCGATGCTCGTTTGATCTTCAGGGTTACTGCTCGAAGAGATTTCAAAGAGAAGTGTTTAAGATAACATTTAAGGAGGCACCGAGAAACATTTATTGCTTTCCTCTGTTTGGAGAGTGGAAGGAAGAAGGTTGCGTCAGTGCAGATCCCTTTTCGTATTCCAGATCGCAAGTGGTCGCAAATATTAGGGTGTCTCACACGGAATGTTGATTCAGACCGAAAAGTGAAATTTATATAAAGCAATTAAAACCAAACTTAATTCGGTAATATGCTCTCCGCAACTATCAACAACACTTCACCAACGTACACGCAAAAATTGGATCCCGTCTTTAAAGAACTGAGCTGGCCGCGATTCGAGGAAGTTGGTCAACCAAGTCCGGATTTCGTTGTAATCAGGGAACATTTTCTCACCCAAGGCGTGCTGCATCATGCGGAATATGTGGTAGTCGGAGCGTGCTGCATCATGCGGAATATGTGGTAGTCGGATGGGGCAATGTCGGGGCTGTACGGCGGATGAGGCAAAACGGTCCAACCAAGTTTCTGGATTTCCTACTGGACGACTTTTGCGATATGAGGCCTCGCATTATCATGCAGCGAGTTGGTAGAGGACAGGTCAGCTCGAACTGGATTTAAATTTGGAGCAGACAAACTCTACTGCAGGTTCCTGAGTCGATCTTGTCGGATCAGCTTCAACGGCAGTCCGTAAAAGGTCGCTATCCAGGATAGGTGCGTGTCTTCCGTGTTCTTCGTCTTCAAGACTTTCGTCGCCGGCGGTAAAACGTTGAAACCTCCGCTCGCACTGTCTTTTGAAGACGACGTCTTCGCCAAATGCAACTACCAACGGAAGATGCGATGCCGCGCGAATTCCTTCAATTTGAACTCGTAGAGCAGGCACGCGCGCTCAATCATTTTCAGGTCCATTGTAGTCTGAAGGCTATAATTTTTGAAGCTGATGAGGGAATGATGCAGGGGAAATAGGAAATGTCGAAGGTGAAACGCCGCAAAAAACTTACCCTAAGTGAGCTCACAACCGATGCGAATAACTGTGGAAAGAAGACCACAATGTGCGCGACATTCCGCGTGGGAGAGCCTAATATTTACTGCCAATTAGGTTTAGAAACGATGGGCTGTATCAGCGTTCCGTGTTGTCCCGATAATCATTGTCGACGTTCAAAAATGAGAATTAGTGCCACATCAGACAAGTCGTCGAAAACTAGGTAAACCGGCCACGTAATGCGCTTCGCAGACACCCGCTGGGCGAGAGGCGCAACCGACCGGATTCCGCGGGATGTCAATAGAACACCAGGACGCCCACCAACGCGTTGGTCGGACTTCCTCGTGAAAACCCTGACCGAACATATGACGCTCCTCGTGTCCCTCGAGCGAGGAAGATCCATTGGAGCGCTCTGGCACGCGACAGGGACGCATGGAGACGCTGTTGGCGCCCGCTCGAGCAAGTCGATGATCAACGTGACAACAGGTGACAGGTGAATGAAGAGCGTTCTCAGTTCAAACATCCCTGAGAAGTGAGGCTCATCATGTCCACAACAAACGAACTCGAACCAACACATGAGAAGGTTGGAAAGACTCCTCTCGTTTATTCCGATGGCTAGACGTCGTGAATGGTAGACGCTCTTGCTGAATGAATTTGCAGCCGTCATTAGTCGCTATAAAAAGCTACTTTTTTCCGGGCACGCTGAAAGGTGAGCTTCTGGGATGCTAAGCGAGCTCTATCACATTGAATTCAATGGAAAAGAGACGCAGGGGGAAAGAGACGTAAGCCGTTAGCTCGTGCCACAGTGTATCAAGAGTGAGGGAGTGGATTATGCCTTTTTTAAAGCTCATGAAGCATGAGTGAAAGATTACATTGTGCTTTCAAATCTCTCGCGGTACCTCGGTGACCCTCTGGCTGAGCCCTCGGGCTCTGGTGAGGATGTGGTCGATTGCGCTGATTCCTCTCCGAAATTATGCTTGCACGCATGTCCGTTCTTCGCCTAGCGTTCTGCCAACCCTATTCAGGATTAGAGTGCAGAGCTTGTAGACTATGGAGAGCAGGCATATCGAGCACCAATTGCAACCGACAGAGTGGATATCAAAAACAAAGAAATCCAAAAATGCTAGAAAACAGAAATTCAGGAGACGGAAAGTGGACATTTTCGAAATAATCAATTGAGATACCTTTGTATCAAAGGACGAGTTTCTTCCAGCAAACGTTTTCAGTCACATAATCAGCTTCACCGTGGGTAGCGTGGGGTGGCAATGAGTGTCGAACTGCGATGTACCGCGTAGATTTTCCCCGGTAGGTTTTCCCAAGGAGAGGAGGAGTTGGACAATTTTTCGGAAGCTTAGGCAATCTTGATCTACCTCCGAACTCGCCATGGCAAGGCTGTTCATACAGGGTTTCTTTTTGCTACGACAGCATCGCAATAGAACGGCACAGCTTAGCATTGGGTGACCGAGTTCTCCAAAAAAAAGGTGGTAAAGGAGCTAATATTTTCATTTTTGACTAAATGTATCGCCTCGGCGGGGCACACCAAATTCCATTTGATTGCCTTGCAGGATAACAAGGATTGGAGGAACGACGTACGATATTTGAGGGACGGAGCACTGATATTCGTGGAGAGAAAGTTCTACCCCACAAGGAGGCGTAGGCTTTGCCGTGCACCCTTCCGTCGTCCATCTCCCACGAAATCCAGTTTCATGGTTTGGTCATCCTTCGTCTTCATCACCATCGCTGGAAGCCGAGCACTATCATTGCTTCTACTCACCAACGTCAGTCGCTGATGAGACCGAACTCGATGGGTTCTACGAGGAGCCGGAATAAATTATCTGCAGTGAGAATTCCTTCTACAAGATCGATTTCAATGCTGAAATGCCAGGAGAATGAACACAGGATCGGAAGATGAGTACCTAGAGAGCGGAACGCAAACGGCAATCGTCTCGTTGGGCCCCTGCCCACCGCGCGCCTTTTCCATGGAAACTATCTTCATGAAAAAGGAACATGGCGGCGGTAGACATGGGAGCTACCCAACGGCACGACTTATGCGGAACTTGACCACATACAAACAGACGGCGGTGTCTACTGGAAGTCATGATAGTGCCAGCGTCCTGCAATGGATAGAATCACCTACTATTCGAACGTAGGTGCGATTCAGCTACAACCAGGAAGAAAACATTAGCCATCGCGTAAAGGGGAGCAACGACGCCGTTTACGATGAGGAAATCGTTTCGGACTTCGTATCCAGATACGAGTGGCCGATCAAGGAGTACCCTACGGAGGACTGCGACCTGCCTCTCAACAAATTTAGGTGCTAGGCCAGGATGGCGTTGAATAAAAACTCTGCAGTGAAACGCTAACATTAGACACTCCGAACTACTGTAGAGAACATTAAACGTAGTGTAGGACCATGATTGGTTGTTTTCCTAGTTATAGTCCTCTGGGTAACGACCTTTCTTCTGAAATCGCCCACACGAGACGCGCAGGATGGGCAGCCTTCAGTTCGATTCGCGAAGTCACCGATCAGGTCAAGGATCCCGGCCTCAGGGCCTCAATATTCAACGCCTCTGTACTGCCTGCGATGTGTTACGCGACGGAAATCTGGCACGACAACAAGACAATCGCCAGAGCGATGCAAACTACGCATCGTGCACTGGAGAGTTGTCTTCTAAGGACAAGCCTTTGTCAGCAATGGCAAGAAGGCCTACCAAGCTCGGAGCTACGGGAGAAGTCGCAATTAGCAGATCCGCTGCAGTACATGAAGAGGTCAAATATCGCTTAGCCGGACATCTGCTTCGACGAAAGGACGATTGATGGAATCTCCGTGTCACAGAATGGCTTCTGAGAGACCATAAGAGACCGCTGGGACGACCGCCAACGGGATCGGCAGACTCATTCTCAAGACCTTTCAGAGAGCGGAGTCTGCCTCACTGGGTGCAAGCTGCCAGAGATGGAGCGGTCTGAAAGAGATGTGGTCCCCGCTGAGAAGACCTCCAGTTGACAGAAGGACCATCAAAGTATCAAAGTAGTATTGAAAAAGGTAGGCGCGTAGTAGCACAGTTGAAACCGCGACGGCCACCGCATGCTCCCGGAGCGAGGTTGTTGGTTCTGATCCCCAGACTTATCAGGGAAGAATAAAACACTGGATTGTCATTCATCAGGCCTCAGCGAATCATATAAGCCAAACATGCATTCAGATTGCCTCCACATATTCCGTTAAAGTAGACAGCGTGGCACATTCTACAAAGGGAGTGACTATCGCCGGCCATTATCCTTAATCTTTCGTTGAAAAAATTAATTGGAAATCATAACTTCTATTATCAAGGGATCTACACTCGGAAGTCGCTGAGAAGCGATTTGCGGAAACAGCTCTTGCAGAACAAACCTATTACAATAGAAGACCATAAAAGTACCGAATAGTCTGGGAAAGCGACAGCGCCATCCGTTCTCAATAGAATGGCACATCTAAGCATAGGGTGACCGAGTTGAACGAAAAAGCTGATAAAGGAGCTAATATTTTCATATTTGACTACACATGGTGTCGTGTTTTTGAGTTCGGCAGTAATTTGATCCCGAAATTAAGCTGCTGTGAAGACTGAGTACGGCACCAAGAGGTTCACCAAAATCCTCCGGTATACCTTGTTTTTAGTTGGACAACGGATCTCCCTCGATAGAGAGCCTTCGGGCTCTCTTGTTAAGAGGGATCTCGGACCACTTGTCGCAGGGCTACGTGGCGCGTCTTCGGGTGGTGGATAGGGGAATTAAACGCGAACCAAATGCGACCGTGTACTGCCCAGAGACGCAGGTGGGATGCAGGGGATGGACTCCTTGCTCATGCTGTGTCGGGTCGACGTGTTCCTTGTGCGTGGGAGCGGCATGTTCATGCACAGTGTGCGCGGATGTGTCCGTGACTGTGCGGATTGTAACTGTGTCGGCTCGGCCAAAAGCTTACACTCGGTAGACTGGGAGTACATGTAAGGCGATTCGAGGCCGCCTTAAATCTCGCCCCGTCACTTCGGGCAGTCTGGCTGGCTGCCCGGAGTTCTTCGCCCGCACGACAGAGCCCGACTAGCTACCCGTGTGCACTCCAGTCAAAAACAGCAGCACTAAAGGGCCTCATTCCCCTGACCCCGAAAGAGCCCCCATTTTTGCAGCGATGGGAAGGGCGAGTACGGATAGGCTGCTAAAATCTCAGGGCCTGACCAGGCTGCGCAAATTGAGAAGGACTAGGATGACGATCTGTACTTACAACGCCCACACGCTCGCATCGGAAGCATCCGTCGAAGACCTGATGATGTAGGCCAGGAAGATCAAGTACGACGTCATCGGACTGATCGAGACGAGAAGACACCACCCCAACGCGCCGCCTACGACTCCGAAGGTTCCTCGGAACATGCGACAGCAGGGGAGTAGGCGACGTTGGTGTCTTCGTCAACACGCACTTGGCCATGAACATCGATTCGTACGAGTCTCTGACAGGCCGAATCGGACGTCTGCGACTGAAGCGGTGGCTCCGTGCCAGATTTGACTGTGTTTGTCGTGTATGCCCCAACATCCGACTACGACGACGAAGAGGTTGAAGCCTTGTACGTGGAGCTGGAAAAGTTCTATAAAGAAGATCACACCTTCTACAAGGTGATCGTCGGAAACTTCAACGCCAAGATCGGGCCACGACGGTCGCCGGAAGAACTTCAAATCGGAACCCACTGTTTGTAGTGGAACAAGCAAGGTGAAAGGCTAAGTTTATCATGTCGATCAAGACCATCCATGGAAACTCACAGTTCCAGAAGCCTCCCTCCCTACGATGGACCTGGGAATCCCCCGGTGGCCATTCCACAACGAGATCGACCACATCGTCTTCAACCGCAAGTATTGCCTGACTGACGTTTCCGTTGTCCCCAAGTTCTGCACGGGATCGGACTACCGCCTCCTTCGCCCGAGCTTTCGCGTCAAGGAGAGAAGGCCGCGAAGTTCAAGAAGAGGAATCCCAGAACGATCATCAGCTGCGACCCCTACACCTCTCTTGCCGGCCTTTGGGAAGATGCACGGACAACGTCGATGAGGAATGCGATCGCTTCGTGCGCCATCTCGGCGATTGTGCTAAAGGAGCCGAGAGCTTGAAGACCACCAAGAGACGTCTGTCTCCGGAAACTCTCAAGCTGATACGCCAGCATGGAGCAGCACGAGCGTCAGGCACTACCAACTGACGTCCGAGCTTGCGAAGCTATGCAGAGCGGCGATAAAGGAAGATTTCAAGGAGAGAAGGGCGGAAGTGTTGGCTGAAGCAGCAGAGGCAGGGTTGAGCATCCGCAATGCCCGCCGAAACTTCGCCAACTTCAAGACCAAGATGACCGCTCTCCGACGTCCTGACGGAACCGTCACCTCTTCCAGAAGGACCATGGAAAAGGTCATCCACGATTTCTATTCCGATCTTTTCGATAGCAACGTCCACCTGCCCCCAAGCCATCTTCTGCAGGATGGATACGTCGTTCCCTCTGTTATGCCTTCCGAGATCCGACACGCCATCAACACCTGAAGAACCTCCCGCCAGCGCTCATCTACACCCTGGCGCGGCTCTTCACGCGCTACCTGTCGGAGTGCAAGGTTCCATCTCAGTGGAAGACCAGCAGGACCGTCTTGCTGTACAAGAAGGGAGACGTGCACGACATTGGCAACTATCGCCCGATCTGCCTGCTGTCCGTAGTCTACAAGCTGTTCACTCGAGTGATCCTGAATAGGATTAGCAGAACGCTGGACGAAGGACAGCCATGCGAGCAAGCAGGATTTCGGAGAGGATTCAGCACGATCGGACCACATACACAACATTACGAAGCTCATCGAAGTGTCGCGAGAGTACAAGCTGCCGCTGTGCCTTAAGTTCATCGACATGAAGAAGGCATTCGACTCCGTCGAAACTGAAGCGGTCATCGACGCCCTCTCACTCAGGCAGTTCTTACTCACTACATCAGAATCTTTCGAGAGCTGTTCAGTGGATTCACGACCAAGATCTCACCATTCTACAACCACGTCGTCATCGACGTAAGGAGAGAGGCTTGGCAGGGGATATTATATCGCCGACGCTCTTCAGCGCCACCCTCGAAAACGTCATGCTAGGTTGTCCCACAAGTCCTTGCAGTTTTTTTTTCAACGATTCACTGCAGATTTCGCCGGCGGTCTCTTAGCGCTGCAAAGCCTTCGAAATAAAATAATTTGCTCTATCAGAACATGTATTGCATTTCTTTTTTCATAATGAATTTTGTCAATTTTTAGGCCGTTGAAGTGAAAAGTGAAAAAGTAGCCATTTGCGCACTTGTTCTCTCCGCTTAGGTTTTTTTTGCGCAGTTTTTTATAGCATTTGGAAGAAAATGTTCTGTACTACAAGAATATGTGTTGGTCCTATTTTCTCACTTGTCCTTTATTGATTTATAGGTCATCAAACTGTGACGTCCGAAGGAGGATGGTTATTTTTGCCGACAGCTCCTGCTCTGTGGTTGGATTTTTTGGGTTGGCGTTATATGTGGTTCGAAAGAGAATGTCTTGTTCTACAAGAATATGTGTCGCGTTTATTGATTTCTATTGAATATCAACAAAATGACAAAAAGAGAATAATCGTCTTCACCAACAGCTCCTTCTCCTTCTTCAGTTGTTGATATTCGACAGAAATCCGCGTGAGACAAAAAAACGCAACACAAATTCTTACTGAGCAAGAGACCCTCTTCCAAACGACATATAACACCAAGCAAAAAATTCCAACTACAGAACCGGAGTTTTGGTAAAAATTCGGACGGAAAAGTCGGAATTCCCAATTTGGTGACCTAAAAATCAATAAAGGACAAATGAGTAAATAGCACTAACACATACTCTTACAGTACAGAACATTGTCTTCCAAACGCTATAAAAAACTGTGCAAAAAAATTACAAACCTAAGTGGAGAGAACAAGTGCGCAAATGGCTACTTTTTCACTTTTCACTTCAAGGACCTAAAAGTGACAAAATTCATGACGAAAAAAGAAATGCAATCCATGCTCTGATAGATCAAACCATTCTCTTTCGAAAGCTATGCAGCGCTATGCTAGAGACCCCCGGCGAAATCTGCAGTGAATCGTTGAAAAAAACTGAAAGAACTTATGGGACAACCTAATAGAATGGGAAGACATGGGAGTGAAGGTCGACGGCCGGCAACTACACCATCTTCGCTTCGCTGACGACATCATGCTCATAACACCGAGCACCAGCCAGGCGGAGCGAATGCTGGCCGACTTCGATCGTGTATGTGGGAACGTTGGACTGCAGCTGAATCTTACGAAGACGATGTTCATGAGGAACCGACAAGTTTCTGATGCCCCATTCTCGCTCAACGGAACGAACATCTCCGAATGCTCCAGCTACGTCTATCTGGGTCGCGAAGTCAATATGGCCAACGAGCTAGCGCCAGAGCTGAGCAGGAGGAAACGAGCGGCTTGGGGAGCTTTCAAGAGCGTCGAAGAAGTCGCGAAGAACACAAAGAACGTCCGACTCCGTGCCCACCTATTCGACTGCACTGTTCTTCCTGCCCTAAAATACGCCTCAGAGACCTGGGCAATACGAAAGTAGGATGAACACGCGATCAGCGTCGCGCAGCGTGGAATCGAGAGGACGATGCTCGGAGTGACACGACTAACGCAAGTGAGAGAAGGCCTTTGGAGTTCCGAGCTTCGTCGACTTTCGAAGATCAGAGACGCTGTCGCGTGGGCCAAGCTGTCGAAAATTAGGTGGGCCGGCCACGTAATGCGCTTCGCGGACACCCGCTGGACGAGAGCCGTCACCGACTGGATTCCGCGGGATGTCAAGAGAACGCCAGGACGCCCACCAACGCGTTGGTCGGAGTTCTTCGTGAAAGCCCTGAACGACCGCTATGACGCTCTTCGTGTCCCTCGAGCGAGGAGGATCCATTGGAGCACTCTGGCACGCGACAGGGACGAATGGAGACGCTGCTGGCACCCGTCGAGCAAGTCGATGATAAACGGGACGACAGGTGATACAGGTGAATTTTTTGAGGGGCAGATCATCTCGCATGAGGAATGGCTCGCTGTACAGAATGATACCACTCTGCGGAGCAGGCAAGTATAATACCGTACATGACACATCGTTAGAAGTGTTGCGACACTTGTAACGGATAATTCTGACTGTGAGATGATGTTATGTGAGAGTTGTTTTGTGCTGTTCAATGTCCTTAGTAGGGCGCATAATTCTGTATCATATTGGAAGTTATGTAAGTACTTCTTCGTATACTTTATCAGCAATGTTAACCTTAGGGAAGGTTTCCGTCGAAGACTCACTAACTAGCGGTTCTTCGACAGTTTCATATTTCGTGACTTAGGAGTATCCAATACACCTCTCCTTTAGCTAGCAAAGTGAGATTTACTGAATGCTGTCATTGCTTCCGAAGGCTGGTGCGCTAACATTCAAGGTTATCCCTGCGTCGTGCGCTACAATGCCGCTCACGTTGCACGGTCAAAACAGCGGTCTGCGAAGGAAAAATACCGTCCCATGCTCATAACTCCTTCAGTCTAGGTTTTTTGAAAAAAAAAAAGGTTGGCACCGTTCGATTCGTCTCTTCGAGTTCTACGCAAGCCTATACACAACTTTACCAGCACACCCATACTTTCGCCGTGAGTGGCCCAAAAAGTGACAGGAGCAGGCTTTTACGATCAGAGCAGCTTATTTCCCACGACTTGCTTGCCTTCGGAGTATCTCAAGCATGGCATACGTCGCCAGTGCGCTGTTATGCCAGGAATGCTTATTTCGAACCGTTTGGTGAACGTTATCAGAAATTTCCAGTCGCCCTACTCAGGAATTTCTCTAACAGCGTGTTCAACTAGTCTTTGGAGTGCGCCGTGAACAATGCATATAGAATCGAACCTCTCAATCGAGGGGGGACTGCTTGCAGAACGAGCGTTTGAAGAAATTCATAAGAAATTTCTAGCCGCCGTTGTCAGGAATTTCTCTAAGGCTGTCCAGCTAGTCTTTTGAGTGCGCCGTGAACAATACATATAGAATCGAACGTATGAATCCTCTCGACTGCTCGCAAATGCACGCGCGGGCGAGTTCGTAGCGCAATAACTTTATCCAGTTCGAATCTTTCCAGCTGCAACTCTATGTAGGCAGCACAAGATTCTCGACATGCTCTAAAGCGCAACGGTGTAGCTCGTGAATGGACTAATGGTAAGTTACAGCGCTGCGAAAATGTAGGTGAGGCTTGTGGGACGCATTTTTTCCGATTTCGGTGGACCACTGCGGGAAGGCGCCTGGAGATAACGGCTTTAGAATGCGTGAGCGAGCAGAACACTAAAGACACTTTACGATGACATGCTCACTGCCACTTACTCGCCCATGTTTGCGTTTTCGACACTCGCAATGCCACCATTCTGTTCAGCTCGAAGAGCTCTATCGAACGGTATTAATTTAGACCAATTTTAGAAAAATCTTTTTTTTTGACAATTTCGCATCGAGGATGAGGCTGCTAGAGGCCGTTGCAGAGACGGACGATGACGTCATCGAACATCGATACCTTTGAATTGGGCCATGCTTGACACCCTTCGATGGAGCTTTTCATGCTGAAATTAAAGGTGTTATTGACATTAGGGAAAGCTGTAATGTGGGCGAGTAAGAGCGAGGAGAACATCGACCTTTGTTGCGCTAAATTGCACGCGCGAGTGTGTTCTGAGCGCGATAACTCTGTCACGTGTGAATCTTTCCGGTTGCAGCTTGTAGATTTCGTAGAAAGGGCTAGTAGTGCGCTAAAGCACATCGATGTAGCTCAAGAATGGACAAAGTTACAGTGGTGCGAATGTGCAGGTTAGGCTTGTGTGACACGATTTTTTCCAATTGCAGTCGACTCCTGCGGGAAGACGCGGAGAGCTAACGGCCTGCGTCAAGCCGTCAGGCCGTCGCCAAATGCGGAGGCGAGCAGAACGCTTTAGCTTCTTTACGACGACGTGCCCACAACTCCCTAGCCGATTAAACTGCCTTAGCACCAGCTGCCATTTTAGGGCTGCGGAGTCGTCCGCGCAGCTCGGCCTAGGGCGCCCACGTCCTCGATGGGAAATTGTCAAAAAACTGATTTTTTTTTGAAATTGGTCGATAGCGACACCATTCGACAAAGCTTTTCGTGATGAACAAAATGGTGTTACTGAGATTTCGAAAACCCAAATATGGGCGAGTAAAAGGGCTGGAAACTTCAACCGCTATGTCCGTCGCCCTAAAATGGCAGATGAGGATAAGGCAGTTAAGGCAGCTGAGAAGGTCTAAGCACGTCATCGTGAAGAATCTTAAGCGCTCTGTTCGCGTACGCATTTTAGGGACGTTAGCTCGCCGCATCTTCTCGCAGTGGTCCACCGAAATCGGAGAAAATGCGTCACACAAGCCCCACCTGCATTTTCGCACCCCTGTAACACTGCCTCTTCCTAAGCTACACCATTTTACTTCAGTGTGCTACTAGACATTTTACTGCCTACAAGACCTACAAGTTGGTTTAATTACCTAAGTTTGAAGCCTTTTCGCTTTCTTGCCGAGCAAGTTCCGCGTCGCTCCCGCCCCGCTACTACTAAGTTGTTTTTGATTTTTCTTCTTTTTGCTTCTTTATTATTTATTCTTTTGATCTTTATTCAGCTATAATTTGCTGATAGACCTACGTTGTTCTGATAATTTTGCCGCTTGATACTTTCTTTCCCAGTTTTTTGATTGGACCCGTTTATTGAATTTTTCTAAGGTGACCTTTCATCTTCATCATGTTGCAACCTCGGGTCCGTCAAAATGGGAAAAAGAAGAATACGGTTGTTGAGGCCTCTGATCGTTGCTTTAACGAGGCTGAAATTGCCAATATGTTGGTAAATGACCTGTTGAGGGCTATGTTGGACTGTAATAAGGACCCAGTTGTGGACAAACATATTCATGGTTTAATTAGTAGGCTCACACAAGGTTTTGCTCATATGGTTGAATCAAATAAAAGAGCTCGTAGTCTTGTGATCACTGGCCTAGAGGAATCCAACCTAGAGCAGTTGCCTTCTGTAAGGCAGAAAGAACTTGAGAAACATATTATTAATGTGCTCAATTGTCTTGGTGTCGAGTGCAGAACAGTCGAGGTATATCGTATGGGGAACCCAGTGACGGTCGGCCTCAGCTGGTGAAACTTGTTTTGCTTTCGGTCTCTCATTGGAAGCTGGGGTTATCGAATTCTTTTCGCTTGCGCTATACACCTGGCTTTTCCAACGTGTTCTTTAGAAAAAGTCTCACGGAGTCAGAACGTAGGAGAGAGTTCGAACTTCGACAAGAGTGTCGTGAGCGAAACAAGCAGTTAGGCAAACGAGTCTGGGTGGTTTCCGTAGCGAGGTTAGGCGTACAGACAAGCTTCCTAAACGTGGAGCGTCGGGAAACGACTAGCTTGTCACGGAGCGCCACCTGGGCTCAAGTGTTTTTGGTTCAATGCCGGAAGTCTTAAAAATAGGTTGCCCATTTGCATTTATTTTTGGGTTCTTATCTAGAGATCTTGTTTTTGTCACTGACGATGAGTCGTGGTTAAACATGAATGTTGGTGATTCAGAAATACTCAGTGGCTACCCCTACAGAATTTTCCGCCTTGATCGTTAATTGACACTGCTATACCCAACCACAGATTTCCCTCGATAGAGAGCCTTCGGGCTCTCTTGTTGAGAGGGATCTCGGGCCGCTTGTCGCAGGGCCACGTGGCGCGTCTTCAAGTGGTGGATAGGGGAATTAAACGCGAACCAAATGCGACCGTGTACTGCCCAGAGACGCAGGTGGGATGCAGGGGATGGACTCCTTGCTCCTGCTGTGTTGGGTCGACGCGTTCCTTCTGCGTGGGAGCGGCATTTTCATGCACAGCACACGTGGATGTGTTTGCGCCTGTGCCGCTTGTAACTGTGTCGGCCCGGCCAAAAGCTTGCACTCGGGAGACTGGTAGTATGTGTAATGCGATTAGAGGCCGCCTCAAAAGTCTCGCCCAGTCCTATCGAGCACCCTGGCTGGCTGCCCGGAGTTCTTCGACAGAGCCCGACTAGCTACCCGTGTGTACTCCAGTCAAAAACATCAGCACTAAAGGGCCTCATTCCCCTGACCCCGAAAGAGCCCTCATTTTTGCAGCGATGGGAAGGGCGAGTACGGATAGGCTGCTAAAATCTCAGGGCCTGACCAGGCTGCGCAAATTGAGAAGGACCAGGAAGACGATCTGTACTTACAACGCCCGCACGCTCGCATCGGAAGCATCCGTCGAGGACCTGATGATGCAGGCCAGGAAGATCAAGTACGACGTCATCGGACTGACCGAGACGAGAAGACACCACCCCTACACGCCGGATACGACTCCGGAGAAGAACTGTTCCTCAGAACATGCGACAGCAGGGGAGTAGGCGGCGTTGGTGTCCTCGTCAACACGCACTTGGCCATGAACATCGATTCGTACGAGTCTCTGACAGGCCGAATCGGACGTCTGCGACTGAAGCGGTGGCTCCGTGCCAGATTTGACTGTGTTTGTCGTGTATGCCCCAACATCCGACTACGACGACGAAGAGGTTGAAGCCTTGTACGTGGAGCTGGAAAAGTTCTATAAAGAAGATCACACCTTCTACAAGGTGATCGTCGGAAACTTCAACGCCAAGATCGGGCCACGACGGTCGCCGGAAGAACTTCAAATCGGAACCCACTGTTTGTAGTGGAACAAGCAAGGTGAAAGGCTAAGTTTATCATGTCGATCAAGACCATCCATGGAAACTCGCAGTTCCAGAAGCCTCCCTTCCTACGATGGACCTGGGAATCCCCCGGTGGCCATTCCACAACGAGATCGACCACATCGTCTTCAACCGCAAGTATTGCCTGACTGACGCTTCCGTTGTCCCCAAGTTCTGCACGGGATCGGACTACCACCTCCTTCGCCCGAGCTTTCGCGTCAAGGAGAGAAGGCCGCGAAGTTCAAGAAGAGGAATCCCAGAACGATCATCAGCTGCGACCCCTACACCTCTCTTGCCGGCCTTTGGGAAGATGCACGGACAACGTCGATGAGGAATGCGATCGCTTCGTGCGCCATCTCGGCGATTGTGCTAAAGGAGCCGAGAGCTTGAAGACCACCAAGAGACGTCTGTCTCCGGAAACTCTCAAGCTGATACGCCAGCATGGAGCAGCACGAGCGTCAGGCACTACCAACTGACGTCCGAGCTTTCCAAGCTATGCAGAGCGGCGATAAAGGAAGATTTCAAGGAGAGAAGGGCGGAAGTGTTGGCTGAAGCAGCAGAGGCAGGGTTGAGCATCCGCAATGCCCGCCGAAACTTCGCCAACTTCAAGACCAAGATGACCGCTCTCCGACGTCCTGACGGAACCGTCACCTCTTCCAGAAGGACCATGGAAAAGGTCATCCACGATTTCTATTCCGATCTTTTCGATAGCAACGTCCACCTGCCCCCAAGCCATCTTCTGCAGGATGGATACGTCGTTCCCTCTGTTATGCCTTCCGAGATCCGACACGCCATCAACACCTGAAGAAGCTCCCGCCAGCGCTCATCTACACCCTGGCGCGGCTCTTCACGCGCTACCTGTCGGAGTGCAAGGTTCCATCTCAGTGGAAGACCAGCAGGACCGTCTTGCTGTACAAGAAGGGAGACGTGCACGACATTGGCAACTATCGCCCGATCTGCCTGCTGTCCGTAGTCTACAAGCTGTTCACTCGAGTGATCCTGAATAGGATTAGCAGAACGCTGGACGAAGGACAGCCATGCGAACAAGCAGGATTTCGGAGAGGATTCAGCACGATCGACCACATACACACCATTACGAGGCTCATCGAAGTGTCGCGAGAGTACAAGCTCCGCTGTGCCTACGTTCATCGACCTGAAAAAGGCATTCGACTCCGTCGAAACTGAAGCGGTCATCGACGCCCTGCTCACTCAGGCCGTTCCTACTCACTACGTCAGTCCTCATCGACGTAAGGAGAGGGGCTTTGCAGGGGATATTATATCGCCGACGCTCTTCAGCGCCACCCTCGAGAACATCATGCGCGAACTAGAATGGGAAGACATGGGAGTGAAAGTCGACGGCCGGCAACTACATCATCTTCGCTTCGCTGACGACGTCGTGCTCATAACACCGAACATCAGCCAGGCGGAGCGAATGCTGGCCGACTTCGATCGTGTGTTTGGGAACGTTGGACTGCAGCTGAATCTTACGAAGACGATGTTCACGAGGAACGGACAAGTTTCTGATGCCCCATTCTCGCTCAACGGAACGAACATCTCCGAATGCTCGAGCTAGATGTATCTGGGTCGCAACGTCAACATGGCCAATGACCTGAGCAGGAGGAAACGAGCGGCTTGGGGAGCTTTCAAGAGCGTCGAAGAAGTCGCGAAGAAGACGAAGAACGTCCGACTCCGTGCCCACCTATTCGATTCCACTGTTCTTCCTGCCCTACATACTCCTCACAGACATGTGCTATACGAAAGCAGGATGAACACGCGATCAACGTCGCGCATCGTGGAATCGAGAGGACGATGCTTGGAGTGACACGACTCACGCAAGTGAGAGAAGGCCTCCGGAGTTCCGAGCTTCGCCGACGTTCGAAGATCAGAGACGCTGTCGCGTGGGCCAAGTTGTCGAAAAATAGGTGGGCTGGTCACGTAATGCGCTTCGCAGACACCCGCTGGACGAGAGCCGCCACCGGCTGGATTCCGCGGGATGTCAAGAGAACACCAGGACGCCCACCAACGCGTTGGTCGCACTTCTTCGTGAAAGCCCTGAACGACCGCTATGACGCTCTTCGTGTCCCTCGAGCGAGGAGGATCCATTGGAGCACTCTGGCACCGACAGGGACGAATGGAGACGCAGCTGGCGCCCGCTCGAGCAAGTCGATGATCAACGTGACGAGAGGTGATACAGGTGACAGGCTATACCCAAAAAGAATGGCACCAACCTTCTGAGTAACTTCAGGCCTATTTCTATTTTGCCGCCTCCGATAAAAGTCCTGGAAGCATCGTACGCAAGCGTATTTCTTCGTTTCTTGACAGAGCGGGCGTTATTCCTAAGAAGCAACATGGATTGCTGTCTGGAGCCTCCCCCACAACTAATATTGTCGACACTCTTTATGATATTTCCTATGCTCTCAGCAGTGGCAAATCTGTTGACATGATTTATATTGATTTATTGAAAGCTTTTGACAGAGTTTCGCATTCTAAGTTACTGGACTGTGTGTCTAAATTAGGATTGGATGTTGAAATTGTTCGTATACGCTCTTATCTGCACAATAAGCATATGACTGTAAAAGTCGGTAACGCTTTCTCTAACAGATACAGATGTGTCAGTGGAGTCCCACAGGGTGCTGCTCTTTCACCTTTGTTATTTCTTATTTATACCCTTGAACTACCGCACTTACTAGGTACCCTTTTATTAGGGTCCAGATGTTTGCAGATGACATAAAAATGTATGGCATTTATGATGTTAACGGCTGTGGTGCGGGTGCGTGCAGCCCTAAAAGCTTCGTTGTTGAAACCGTCCCAATGGGCTTCCCTCTATGAAATCCCCATCAATCTGGATAAGTGTAAGCTTATGTATTTCGGTGAGGGTGATAGCACGGAGTATGCAATTAGTGGACATGTTGTTGAGCGCTGTTTTTCTTCCAACGACCTTGTTCTCATTTTTGAGTCCACTTTATCCTTCAATAAACAAATCGCCAAGTTATGCTCCAAGGCTTATGCGGCGCTGTTTGTCATTTTTCGTAATATTAAATGGTCTGAACTCAAGATCTTTATCCGTTTGTACACGTCATATGTACTGTCACATCTCGAGTACGGTTCACAGGTTTGGAACCCTTGCACCACTAAATCCATCTCAAAGATAGAGGAAGTTCAATATATGTGCACACGTTTGTTGTGGTACGGGTGTTTAAAGCAAAATCCATGTGAGATGACTCACTCTTACCCTGAGCGCCTAAAGATGTTTTCACTACCATCGATGAAGTCTGAACGAGGAGCTGCTGATCTTATTTTTTGCCTCCACATTCTGAGGGCTAGGTCGAAACTAACAATGAGCAAATATTGGACGCTCGTGCCCTCATCTTGTAGGAGTGGTGGATTTAATCTCCACTACTCTAGAATTTGCAAGAGGAGCTATTCTGTGAGGTTTAACAATATCTTTTGGCACTTTGCGAGATGGGTAAATTTGCTTCCTAATGATTTGATTACTTCGGATGACATTCATAGTGGGAGAAATAAACTTTTAAAGCTTGATCTTATTCATTGCTTAAATATTCCATATAATGCAGCTAGGTGTTAGTACTAACTTAACTTTTCCAGTCGATCAAATGCTCTGCTGACATCCTTTTTGCCGGATGTTCAACTGACGCTCTCTCCGGCCTACCTTCTACCTGGTCCTTAGTCTTGAGCATGTTACCGGTGCTTATTGTGCTCTCTGTTGATTCTATGCACTTCCCTCGACTGTAGTGTACAATTTCCTGATTCAAGTTTCTCCAGCCATTGAGTAGCCGTTTTTGAATCGTCCGTTGTGATTGACTGTTGGTACTTTTGTGGCTTTTGGCTTTATGTTCTGGTGATGCTCTACTCATTTGATGGTTGTGATAGTTGGTTTCGTCTGGGCAGATGTCTCATTACTCTAACTTATTCATGCCTGTAATGGAGTGGTCTAAATTCATATAAACGGTCCTAAGTCGTGACTTTTCCTTTATATATCTTATCTTCCTGTAATGGAGTGGTCTAAATTCATATAAACCATCCTAAGCCGTGACCTTTCTCTTTATATATCTTATCTTCCATCTCCGTTTAAGGCTTATTCGTCTTATTAATACATAGCAGTCGTTTCTTCAACCTACCTGCACGGGAACCGCTGAACCCTATTTCTCCATCTGCGTATTACCAGCCAGCACTGTATTGCCTCATTATTATTGCTCTGATCGACCGCTCCCTGGGCATCGATAGGTGCGTATCAGTATAATGAGGTTTCTGAGATACGAAACCCATGGATACTGGCTCAGTTTACGCTTTCATCTTTTGCTTTCAGCTTCGCTGGTTCTGGTGTTGAAGAAATATTCTTTAATGTTTTCCTTTTTTTTAGTTACACTTAATAGTGATTAATTCATACATTGACAATATGAGTCGGCCGTTTAATTAAAGTCAAAGCCACCTCATACTAAGTGTTGGCTTGCTGGGAGTGGGATCTCTGCCACGAAACCAACTTGTTTCCTTGGTCTATTCTTTTGTGAGTGTTCTGTTTTTTTCTTACTTATCTCTTTGACTATAGAGTATCACTACGTTGCTTCATCTCCTTCTTTCTTTTGTTTGAGTTCATCCTTTTTTCTTTGTTGTTCATTACCATTTCTCTACAACTGTTGTTTTGTGTTCGTTTACTTGCCTTTTGCTTTATGACTATGTTGGCACGCCCTTAGTGGCGTAAATAAATAGACAAATAAATAAGTTGCAGCCGAAACGGTTCGAGCTTGACAGAGTTATTGTGCTCCGAACAGGTCCGCGCCTGCGTTTGCGAGCGGTCGCCCCCACTTGATTAATAGGTTCGATTGTATGTGCATTGTTCACGGCGCCCTCCAAAGGCTAGCTGGACAGCCTTAGAGCGATTCTTGAGTAGGGCGGCAGGAAATTTTTCATGAAACTCCCCAAACGCTCACTCTACCAGATGTCGAATCCACTCGATTGATAGGTTCTTCTCTGTACACACTGTAACCGGCGCACTCTCGGAGGATTCCTGGTATGACAGCACACTGGCAATGCTCACCATGTTTGAGATACTCACTATAGTCAGAGAGCATGCATGTCCTGGAAAATAAGCTGCTCTGGTCGTAAAAGCCCGCTCCAGTCATTTTTGGGCCACCCACGGCGAAGATGTGGGTGTTCCGTTAAAGATGTATAAACGTTTGTGTAGATCTCGAAGAGACGAATTAAACGGTGCCACTTTTTTTTTCTTCAAAAAACCTAAAACTGAAGGAGCTATGAGCATGCAACGATTTGCTACAGTATTTTTCCGTCGCTAGTCGCAGTTTTGACTGTGCGACGTGAGCGGTATTGTAGATTTACTCCGATCACTTGAACACCTGAGCCAGATTCATCAACGATACCGCTGATATCATCTTACCGCGGATTTACCACACCGACCTACGTAGTATGTGATACAGAGAGATACAGAGATACAGACACGACAACCGATATATCGTAACCGGCCGATAGGCGGTTGATGAACCTAGCCCCTGGATGAGCAGGCGGGCCACCAACGTCGTGGGAAGGACCCATCCACGCTGCTTGAATTCAGTGCGGCCAACTCGTCGTACTCTTTTAGCGAACGCCTCACGGCAGGTGAACAGCGGTTGAAGCCAATTCTGTGCGAAATTGCGGTAAGATATGGCGGCGTTGCAGTTCGGTCATAAGTTGTTGACCGGTTTTGGATCAAGTCGTGATGAAAAGTGTGTTTCGTACGATAACCGAAGACGATCAGGACATTGAGTTGATCTTGACGACCCACCCCCCACATCCTAAAGCCGAAATCCCTCTAGAAAAAGAGGGCGGTAACAGTGTGGTGGTCGGCGGTTGGCGTGATTCACTACAACTTTCTGGAAAGAGGGAAAACCGACACAACAGAGTACATCTGAGCAGAAATGGACGAGATGTATCGAAAATTGCGAGAGCTGCAGAAAAAAATTGCCTACTGGTCAACAGAAGAGCTCCCATTGCTCTGCGCGACAACGCCAGCCCAAACGTTTCGCAAATCACCATGCGAAAATTGAACGAACCAGGGGCTGAAGTTCTGCCTCATCTGCCATACTCACCAGGACTTCGGCAACTGACTGTCACCTTTTTAAGCACTTTCAGAACTTCCTCGTTGGTAGAACCTTCGAAAATCAGTACCACTGAAAAACAGCCTTTCTAGAATTTGCTGCATCTCGGCCGCACAATTTTTATTGATGATGGAGCTGTTCAGCAAGTGTCGTGTTGGAAAGAGTGTGCTGATTCGAATGGATCTTGTTTCTACTGAATACGGTGAGTATATAGGAAGTTATGATCGTTTGAAGTGAATCAGTCAGAGCCGCCAGAACTTCTCCGGCCCCATAAGTACGTGTAGGCGTCCTCCTTATAAACGAGCACCTGTCGGTGTTCCATCTTCAGAGAAAAGTTTACATGGAACCGTGGAACACTAAGGCAAAGAAGAACTGTTCTATCTATCCGTCGTGGCGCGCATGCGTACAACCTTTTCATTATTTGCAAGGATATAGCGGACGAGCAAGGATTTGACATTTGAGGGCTGGGGTGGTCGAGTGCTGCACTAGCTTCTCCATCTGACCGCGAACGAGGGCATAAAAACACCCGGAGCGGCACCGAATTGTTCCGAGCCCGGTGTGATTCCTTCCACATGTGGTCCTAAACGATAGCAGTCATACTTAAAGTGAGTGGCATTAATGCGCTCCATATGAGAAGCGGTGCAGACGCGCAAACGTGGGGCTGCAGCAGAGTCACGCTCAAAAAGCCACGTCTTCTGCAAGCAGTCAGTCAGCCGTTCCTCGACCGCTCAGGTTACGTTCTTCTTATGAAGCGGCAGGCAAAAAGAGCTCAGTATTCCATTGCCGTAAACACGGTGGAAATGGCTCAAGGCGATGCCGGAGAGGAGCCCAGGACGGTCGGATTTCATCGGCTTCACATCGGAATCCGACCTCCTCGCCATTGTTGACACAGCCGAGGGATAGACAGCGAACAAATTTAGTCCGAGGAACGGATTTCTGCCGCTGCGCAACTCTTCAGTGCCTCATCGCCGCGCATTTGGCACGTACTCCTTCGGTTTCGAGTCTTTCTGTACTTAGCCGATATGTGGTGCAGAAGCTGCAGTTTCCACCGAGCACTGTTTCGGAAGCAAATCGATTCCTAAGAACAAGTGCTCCGACACGCCTAACGGCGTGTCTCGCACTTGCTCGATTCGCGCGACATTGGAGCATCACTGACCTATTAAAAAGCAGTTTTTGTAAAACATAAAATTCGCTAGCATCTAGAACCTTGTGCGTGCTTTATCGGCATCAAGCCGTTCACCACTTCGATACCTTCATCATAGACATTCTCTCCGGACCGTCCAGTAACGTTATTGGTTGGTGCTGCGCAGTACTTCTGTCCCTCATGTTGTTCCTCCACAACCGTTCTCATGCTCAACAGCTAGCATTTCCAGATATTCTTTACATGTCTTCCGAAGCCAAGTTTTCTCTCACTCGTTTCTTTTGACTGGATCTAATTGCAGGTCCGCCTTTACTGGTCTTCCCTCCCCTCTTTAGTCCCCCACCTTCCTGGTCACAACTCCTGGCCCACTTCTTTGTTTCCACTATTGATCCCTTACTAGTCTCTTCTTGCAGGCTTCCCCGTCCTGACTCCTCCTCCAGGTTGTTCCTTTCCATCCTGGTCGCTCTTCTGGTTCACCCTAGAAGTCCCCTTACTGCCCTTCTCCACCCTTCCCCTTGTTAGTGGTCCTCCCATGCTCAGGGAAGGCGTCGGTGACACGATTCAGAATCAGGGCGCTTGTTGCGCGACGTAGTGGGCACGTGTTCTGAATCCAGAAGCTCAGAAGACCCGTCTTACGAATCCAGAAGCCCAGAAACGCGCGCAGTCGCCTTTGTGTCGAGAATGAAGAGGCTATGCATATAGCAGATTCCTTGTTTCCCGTATGAATTCCCTTACGGCTCCCTCTTGTTGGTTCCCCGTTCTGGTCCCGCCGTCAGGTCCCTTCTTGCAGGTAGATTCCTCGATTCCTCATCTCGACATGCTCCAACATGTGCTTCTTAACAATTTTTTCGGATGCTCTAACGAACGCAGAGTTATACTGACAAGTCGGTAATTCCTCGGGTGATTAAATGGTGGTTTTTGCGGATTTGCGTAATAGAGGCCTGTTTCTACCTCATAAGAACTTCAACTTTCATCTAGCTGATGTTTAGTGGCAGAAGGTCCGGAGACGCTGACAAATCTGCGGCCATTAATTAACACGTCGAAGTTGTCCCCCTTACGGAACGGTAGCGCTTGTCCCACGTGGGGGACTAGGTGATGTTTCACATTTGAAGGCGAAAGACGTAGATCCACTCAGTAAACACTTCACGAAACTCTGTCTCAAGAAGGTAGCTTGGGAGTAAGGTTACCGTTTTCCATATATTTATTCCAAGCTCCATAAAAGGGTGACTTGTCCTTGCATTTTTTTCGCATAATGGTTGTAGCATAAAGGAGCTTTGTACCATTTTCTTTATCATTAGTTAGAGATCTGCTGAGCCATATTCTGAACTGCGAGAGCTGTAAACCATAAAGTTACGTAGTACGATCTCGACTTCGCGGTAGATTAGAAGAGATTTCTCAATTAGAATGACGTTGCAAGGATCAAACGAATGACACCCAGAAGGAGCTCGTCCAGTGGTAAATGTTCCAGCGTTCACAAAAAGGGCGAGTAGTGCGCTGACTAGCTGAGCGTAAGCCGCAACGTGGTGGATTTGTGGCCTTCTGGCACCCTCCCATGGACAACCTCTACCAGTGTGTCGAGTTTTTCGCAACACACGCTGATGCAGGGTGTCCTCCACCATGCTTCAGTTTCTAGGCCTCTGCCTAATTTTCCATCCCATAATTTTCCTCCATTGCCAAGAGCAGTAGTCAAGGCGCCTTCAAGTAAAGGCCGGCTTTCGTCTGTGTTGGCCACACGTCACCATGAGCTTGTGTTTTGCGCGAATAGACCATGACCGCTAACTGTGCCATACAAGCAGTCTGTTTCAGCTTTCAATTCCATTTTTCGCCTTCTTTAGATGGCAGAGTCACCGGTCAGGGTTACATAAACAAGTTGCTCGGCCAAGTTCAGACCTGAGCACGCATCTGATTCCGTGAATAATGTAAGGTCTATAACAGTGCTGAGCAGCGACTGCTTGGCTGCGAACAGTAGCAGGCAGCTGTCGATGAAAAATGACAGAACACTTCGGCCAATAAGCCGAATGAAGGCTAAGGCTTGGCGAGCTCTTTTCCTTGCTCGCCGAGGACGTCCCCGCTTCACCGATCTCATTCTCATTTTGATCCAGATATCTACGTTTTTACATCTGTATGGTACGTAGAAAGCGTTTTCTGCCATCTCTTTCTGTCACCACTCCCTCCCGTTTAAAAGTTGATTTCTTCACGAAGGAAAACATTGTGGAATCACCCCTCGTGCGTCACTGAATTAGGAGTAAACACTCAAGATCAGTACTCAACTAAAGATGTCTGGTTTCCATTCTCAAGACATTCTTTCGCTCAATCCAGCTCTAAAGTAGAGCCAGCGCCTTCTAAGCATGTGTTGTTGAGAACCTTCAGGACTCCATTTTGTGCCGACACAGTGCAGCTTTCAAAAAAAATATTTATTTATTTATTACGCCAATCAATAACGTAGTAACAGAAAATCAGAAAAACAAGTGGAATATGGAGTTTTGAGAATGAGGGTTAACATGCGGCCTTACATTACTTTAAAGGGTGAGAGGTTGGCAGAAATGGTGGCTCTTTTGCACAGCTTAAAGTAAGCCGAAGCAGCTCTTTCCGAGAAGTAATGAACTCGGTATTTTGACCTTGCTTTCAGAGGAATAAACTTGAGTGAACCTCCTCTAGGAATCGATCTTCTCGATGCGCCGAACTCGTTTTTGTTCAAGCTGCAAGGTCCGTGCAGAAATTTGTGAAACCATTTCAAATCAAATGTGCGTTTTCTGAAAGCAAGAGAATGAAGGCGATTGCGCTCTAAAGGTGGAGGTAGCGTATACGAAACCCTGCTCGCGGATGAGTAGTTTTCTTGTGAAACAATTCTGCACAGCGTCAAGCCTCTGAATGGTTTTCTTCTTCAATAGATTGAAAAGCACAACGCCAAACTCCAGGAGGGGCATAATGAAATATTTGAACGCTGTGGTGTGGACCTTGGTATTTCTAGTGAATAAAGCCCTAAACAAATTATATACGACCATGTCAGCTTTTGCTGCGATTTGTTCGCAATGATAGTCGTAGCCCAGATCTCTGGTTACAACAAATCCCAGAGAAATCCCAGTCTCGGATCTGCTCCAGATTCTCAATCTATAAACCTTCAACTGCATAATCAAAGTTGACTCTTCTCGGCCCTAGACCGAGCAGTTTAGTATTTTGTTTCGAAATTGGGAGAGTTCAGATGAGTGACCACTGGTGAACCTTGCTTAATGCATCTTGAAGAATACAGCAATCAAGAACAGAGGAGACTGCCTTGTACATTTTTAGAACACCTGGCAAAGCACAGCAGTTTCCGTTGATCTCATTCGACCTGAGGCTGGGTTCAATAACGACTTACAGCAAATTAACAGGGAAAATTACAGCCGAAATCCCTGATAGCGCGGCTTATCAAGCGACAAGCGATAAGTCGCGTTGTCTGAGTTTTCCGCTGTGAATTCTCTGTTAAAGCTATGTAGGACGTTGATGAATCCGTATTTTAGTTGTTTGGAAGTATACACGTCTTAATTAGAACAGGAGACAATACTTCACCTTGAAGAGCCTGGGGATCAGTAAGCTGCCCTTAACACGAACTCGAAAAATTCTAATATCCACGAAATTAATATTATGCCCAGTTTTTGTTCAGTACTCTTATCTGATTTTATCTCAACGCTTTATCTCCTCCGCAGGTCTCCATAGTAGGCTATCGCCTGGGGTGCGTAGTGTACTTGTGCTCGAATAATCGAATTCGAATAATTATTCGAATAATTTATTCGAATTCGATTTTCGATTATTTGATTATTCGAGTTTCGTAAATTCGAATAATTATTCGAATTCGATTATTCGAGTTTTGCAAATTCGAACAATTATTCGAATTCGATTATTCGAGGTTCTTTCCCAACTTTCGAAAACTATGAGGTGTTTCAGGAACAGCATTATTTACAGAGCGGTCAAATCACCTCAGTCTTTATACTCTTGTTGTGTTCTTGATTTATTTTATCCTTGTTCTTTTTATTGGGTTCTGACATTATGATGGTGTTCTTCCTTCATTGCTTTCGATAGTTCTCCATTGTGGCGCACACATGTGTGCATGAAATAAATAAACAAATAAATAAATAATTCGCGAATGTCTCCCAACTAGACTAAGCTTAGCAATCAATGGGAAACCTTATCGAGTGTCTTCGAAAATTCTAGTTAAACCATTCATGTCTGTTGATTTTCCGTCTTCAGTAATAGAAGTCCAGTCGTTCGTTGTCTGAAGCATGGCAGTGGTAGTCGATTTCCCTCTCCGGAAGTCATGTTGGAGTGAAGAGATTATCGAATATTTGGGAAGGTGGGATTCAATAGGTTTTTTAAAAGAATTTTCTCTAAGGTCCTAGAAAATATTCACATTATGCCAATTGCACGATAATTGCTTGCTGAAGCAGAAAGTGGCTTCTTTGGGATGTTTATTACGCTTGCAATCTTCTACCGCGACGGAACCTCAGCGCGCAGAAAGCTGAGACTCAAAGTGCACTCAAGGCTACATACTGCAAATGCATGCTACTACAGCGATAGCGAACTGCAGTGGGACAAGACCAGATGCTATCGAGAAAGGATTGGGCCATATGGAGATAACTGAGTAATTTTAATAAATTGAATTTTTTAAATTTCATGAAGAATTTTCATCAGCATATAACTATGCGCAATCCACCATAGGAGGAAACTGTGGGGAGGGTGGGGGGAGGGGGGGGGTAATAGGTAGTACTGCTGAGGTAGAGCTAATCAGAGCTGTAAACGTGCACAAAAACGGTAGTGAATAATTCTGCCTCATCCATGTCGGAATTGCACACGGAACCTTTGTCTGAGATAACTGTACCTAATTTCGACTTGGAATGTAGCTTGCAGATCTCGCATTCGCAGAAAACGATTTTTTGACTCCATAGTCTTCTTCCCACGGTACTGTTATATTTGTTTAACTTCTTTTTAAACCTAGTATTGGATCAAATAAAATATTAATGAAATAATAAAATAAATAAATGATCAAATAAATATTAATAAAATAATAAAATAAATAAATATTAGCTAAATTTGTCCTATGCCTGTTCGTACCGTTAGAATCAGCTTGTTTCTGTGCTGTTTCTGGCTTGCAAAGCAGCAGCATGGGAAAAAGATTGTAGAGTCAAAAGTCGTTGTGCTTTGTACCAACGTCTGATCTGCAAGCTACATTCCAAGCCGAAATTAGGCACAGTTATCTGCGATCATATCCGTATGTCATCAATCGCATGGCATCAGAACCGATTCGTTCACTGCGACAATGTGCCATCACCAGCGACGATATCGGCAGCTTCTCCGATGGGCAAACAGCCCGTCGTCGTGTGCGTCGAGCATTCAAAGTGCGTGCGAGTTTATGTGCGCTTTATAAACAACGCTACAAGCGGACTAAATGACCAGATGGCATCGTATTTCGGGGCTCCATCGAAGGCATTTTCGCCGCTCACAGCCGCTTGTTGAAGCACAGAACGAGCGAGGAACAGACAGCCAGCAGCCGCTGCTCCTAAGCCTTGCCCTCCTTCGCCTTTCTGCGGACTTCGGAGCGAGCCCGTTGGGAGAGCGTTACCAGGCATGCGACTTCTGAACCGCTGCTGCTGTCGGCGAGCTGGCACGGTCCTGTCCTGTGTGATTGCCAGATGTGACCCGCGACGCTTAGCGACACCCATCTACGAAATCACATCCAGATTGCCACTGCCGTCTCTGCGACTCGCTCGACGGTAGTGATGGCATTTCGCAGACGCCCTTCCCTCTTGGGCTCCCCTGCAACTCTCGCTCATTCTCGAAGTCGTTATTAGCTGCTTTCAGTTAGCATATTCTCCCCTCCTAGTATCCTTTTCTCATTATCTCCCTCGCCAATAACGAAAGTGACGCTGGGCAGCACTGAGCTACGCTAGGAAATAATCAACATAAAGAATTTATTCAGATTCGTTGAGAAAAGCTGAACTGTTCGAGTGGAACTGACACTTGTGATAGCTGATTGCGAGATGTTCTTGTTCTCATGGATTAATCTTTGTGAAACAGTGCAAGCGTTCTCCTTCCAGGCACGTAGACACTAATTCTGAATTGTTTCGCTCTCGCGCAAGCGCAGAAGTTCGCTATGAAGGAGTTGTGTCCAGCCCAGTAGAACTTTCAAGAACTACTTCAACGATCAGAATTAAAGGAGCGTCGATGAGTTGTCGCCGATCGGAATTTCGGTCGTCTTGGCTCCATATCGTGGCGCAAAATCGTATCTACAAGGAACTGTAAGCTGTGGAACCAAGAGTGCCTGTATAGGCTAGCGACAAGGGCTTGGATCGAAATTCGTTATCTCGTGTCTGCGTCCAGCGAAGTTCCTTTCTAATCAGAAGCCTTATGGGATCGGAGATCCTAACAGGCATCTTTTAGAGAAGTTTCGTCTGTCAGTATTCTTTTTAACACCGTTGGCAACGACACTTGGCAGCATCGCAATTTCACGTTTTCCTTCAAATAGCTACAATAACCTGGACAAATGTCAGCTAGTAAAGCGTCTTTCGAAAAATCGACACAAACTCACTAGAAGAAATCTACTTCAGTGAGTGAATCATACACGAGCGTCGAGCTTGCATGTGACCTGACCTATGTCATTCTTCCAGATCTTGGCAGCCAACTGTTTTGTATTACTACTCTCTAAACTATGGCATAGCAGCGAGCGTAGAAATTCCCAAACTATGAGCCAACCTTAATACGACCAAGCCTTTGGCACATGCGCCTTCGCTTCGACGTATACGATCTCTTCCATGGCGTTTTTCATTGAATTCAATGTGTGCTAGGTTAGCTTCCCAGAAGCTCCACATTTTAGCAGTGTGCACGAAAAATAGTAGCATTTTGTGGCGAATAATAATAGCTGCAAATTCATTCAGCAGGAACAGCCTACCATTCACGTCGTCTAGCTATCGGAAGAAGGTGGAGGAGTCTTTCCAATCTTCTTCTGTGATGGCTCGAGTTCGCTGGTGACGCGATGAGTTTCACTTCTCAGGAATGCTTGAACTGAGAACGTTCAATACTCCATTCACCTGCCACCTGCTGCATCGTTGATCATCGATTTGCTCGAGTGAGCGCTAGCAGCCTCTCCATTCGTACCTGTCGCGCGCCAGAGTGCTCCAATGGAACCTCCTCGCTCGAGTGACACGAAGAGCGTCATATCACTCGTTCAAGGCTTTCACGAAGGAGTCCGACCAACGCGTTGGTGGGCGTCCTGGTGTTCTCTTTACAACCAGCGGAGTCCAGTCGGTTGCGCCTCTCATCCAGCGGGTGTCTGCGAAGCGCATTAAGTGGTCAGCCCATCTAATTTTAGACGACTTGGCCCAGCGTCTCTAATCCTCAAGCGTCGACGAAGCTCGGAACTCCCGAGGCCTTCTCCCACATGTCTCTCACTTGAGGGTCGTCTTCGCTGCGCGATGCGATGATCTTGCGTGCTCATCCTGCTTTCGTTTAGCCCTCTGAAGCGTATGTTAGGGCAGGAAGAACAGTGGAGTCGATTAGATGGGCCCGGAGTCGGACGTTCCTCGCCTTCTTTTCAAATTCCGCGGCGCTCTTGAAAGCTCCCCAAGTCGCTCGTTTCCTCCTGCTCAGCTTTGGCGCTAGGTCGTTGGCCATATTGACTTCGCGACCCAGATAGACGTAGCTGGAGCATTCGGAGATGTTCGTTCCGTTGAACGAGAATGGGGCATCAGAAACTTGTCCGTTCCTCATGAACATCGTCTTCGTAAGATTCAGCTGCAGTCCAACGTTCTCACATACACGATCGAAGTAGGCCAGCATTCGCTCCGCCTGGCTGATGCTCGGTGTTGTGAGCACGATGTCGTCAGCGAAGATGGTGCAGTTGCCTACCGTCAACTTTCACTCCCATGTCTTCCCATTCTAGTTCGCGCATGACGTCTTCGAGGGTGGCACTGATGAGCTCCGGGGATATGGCTATCCCCTTGCCGAACCCACTCTTCACGTCGATGACGATGTCGTTGTAGAATGGTGAGATCTTGGACATGAATCCAGCTCTCGAAGGACTCTGATGTACTGAGTGGGAACACCCTGAGTGAGCAGGGCGTCGATGACCGCTTCAGTTGCGATGGAGTCGAATGTCTTCTTCAGGTCGATGAACGTAAGGCACAGCGGCAGCTTGTACTCTCGTGACACTTCGATCAGCTTCGTACTGGTGTGTATGTGGTCAATCGTGCTGAATCCTCTCCGAAATCCTGCTTGCTCGCATGGCTGTCCTTCGTCCAGCGTTCTGCTAATTCTATTCAGGACGACTCGTGTGAACAGTTTGTAGACTACGGACAGCAGGCAGATCGGGCGATAGTTGCCAGTGTCGTGCACGTCTCCCTTCTTGTGCAGCAAGACGGTCCTGCTGGTCTTCCACTGAGATGGAACCTTGCACTCCGACAGGTAGCGCGTGAAGAGCCGCGCCAGGGTGTTGATGAGCGCTGGCGGGAGGTCCTTCAGGTGTTCGGGTCTGATCCTGTCGGGACCGGGTGCTGTGGGACTGTTTAGCGAGAAGATGAGATGCCGAACCTTGGAAGGGGGGACAGAGGGCACGACACATCCGTTCTGCTGAAGGTGTCATGAAGCTACTGGATGCGGTTCGAACATGTCGAAGCAGAAGTCATGGCTAATTTTCTTCCGGAAAAGATGACGGTTCCAGCAGGACGTCGGAGAGCGGTCATGTTGGTCTTGAAGTTGGCGATGCTCCGAGAGCGGTTACAGATGCTAATGCCGGCTTCTTGAGCTTCAACCGACACTTACGATCTCTGGAGCTAAGTTGTTACATTAGCGCCTTTCAGCATTGATTCACATGCTCGGACTTCCCTAAGTATCATAGTTGCCAGACGCTGCTCCACGCTGGAGTATCAGCTTGAGAGCTTCCGGAGGCAGTGGTCTTTTGGTGGTATTCAAGCCGTGGGCTCGCTTAGCACTTTCGTAAGGGCTATGCTCGAAGCGGTCGCTCTTCTCGTCGATGCTGTTCATGACAGCATTTTCGAAAAAGCCGGTAAGATGAGCATTAGTACCCAGCTGAGGGTCGTTCTGTAACTCCTCTTCTTGTATTTTGCGGCCTTCTTTCCCTGACTGTAATGCGGTCCTCGACGAGTGCTTCCGATAGATGCACGGATATTGCAGGTGCAAATCATCTTTGCCTTTTTACAGGGATTGGCGGAATTTCCGTTTCCGTGTTCCGAATACCGGGCTGCGGTCGTTTTGAGCTCTTTGTTTCGTTTCGAATTCCGCCTGTTTTTCGACCAGAAGGCGGCATTGGAAATGAACACTTCTCAACACTAGTTTTGTATTGAACACAATCACCTCATCAATGAAAAAGAGTTGTCTGCCATACAAATGTGAGAGGAATACTACTACTTCAAGGGACACCTAGGAACTGTGCTTTCTAGTAGTTAAATCCACTGTTCAGAAAACTGCTGCAGCGAAAACAATCAGCGAAAAACCTGCATTTGAAACTAGAAAGGGAAAAAGCAGAGGGACTGCTTGTTGAAACAAAGAGTGAGATATAGTGAAAATTGTAAGACAAGGGCTTGCATTTCTTCTAGTTTACTGTGCTAGTACTGACTAGAAGGATACCACAATAATACAGGGTGTCTCAAAAAATGTATGCACTGTTTGAAGGATGATAACAATGCTCGCAATAAAGCAACTGATGAGGTAAAAAGCAACTATGATTAAAAGCAACTATGAAAGTATGAGAAAATAGAATCTTTTTGACTTATGAGCGGTATGGATTATGCCGTGCACTTGTCTGAAACATTGCATTTACATTCGATTGATTGTGTTTCGCTTGGATACTTGTTATAACTACCCCACAAAGTGGCCGTATCGATTGATTTGTAGTTTTTTGAGATTCAAAACTTAAAAACACACTACGGCTTCTTAGACCTCTGTGACTTGAATGGTCCTTGGGCGAATAACCTCTCTAAGTTCCCTTGTTTTTTCCAGGCTCCGACGAAGGCGGTTGCGCCGAAACGTTAGCCGGATAAAGATATATTATCAATCTTGGCCTCAAGCTCAAAGCAATTTTACAATTTCAATTTAACATTCATTATGCCAAGATTCATAGATGGTCGGACATGGAATACACTACGGCTTGCCAAAAATTCAGCGTATCCTAAAAAGTAGAAGTTCTGTTTGAAAGGTTCTAACATTGCTGCTAGTAAAGATTTTGAAGACGTTTTAGACTCATATGAAAGCACAGAGTGAGGAGATTTCTGTGGTATGTAAATAGTCAAGACTGCTCCAGCTTGAAACCTTGCATTTCGGGCTCGATTGATAGTGCATGGACTAAATGATTGTTACAATCTTGTTACTACCTTGCCAGATTAACCTGTGCTATGCTTCTTTTAACGTTTAGAGCTTGACAATAACTTGAAAGGCACGTGACATGCGAGTTTATTGATTGTACAATTTAACTGTGAGCAGGAGCCCATTTCCAAGATGGATTCTGTGGACTGTTGAAGTAGCATTCGAGCTGAATGGTAAGGTTAGTCAGCAAAAATGCAACTACTGGGCGACGGTAAACACTAAAAGAAGCACAGCACAGGTTAATCTGGCCAAGTAGCAACAAGATTGTAACAAGCATTCAGTCCATGCACAACCAATTGAGTCTGAAATCAAGGTTTTAGGCGGGAGCATGGCGCAATCTTGACTATTTCCACGTTACAGAATTTCCGTTATCCTTTGCTCTCACATGAGTCTCAAACGTTTTCAAAAGCTTCACTAGCAGCAATGTTAGAACCTTTCAAATAGTAACTGCATTTTTTAGGATATCCTGTATTTTTCGCAAGCTATAGTGTGTTTCCAAGTTTTAAAGCTTTAAAAAGGCACAAATCAATCGATACGGTCACTTTGTTGAGAAATTGTTTATTTATTCCATACACTCGAGGAAGAGTGCGCTCAGATGAAAAGCACGGACAAGTGTTCTAGCGAAACACAATCAATCGAGTGAAAATGCGAATTTCAGACGAGCGCATGGCGCATTCCATACCGCTCATATGTCAGAAAATTTTTAGTCTCTTAAGATTTCATATATGTTTTTATCTTCCTTAGTACCTTTATTGCGAGCAAAGTCATCACCTTTCAAACAGTGTATACATGTTTTTGAAACACCCTGCATTATGAATTCGTGCTTCGTTATACTATAAACTGTGATGTGGATGGTTCGAAACGTTTTGCGCAAAAGAAGTGCGATAAAAGGAGTTTCCGACGCTGTTTCAGATTGAAAAAATGGTGTGTGCTACTACCGTTTCCGTGTTTCCTATTCCGGCTTCCGGTAATTTTTGAGCCCTTTCGTTTCGCCTTCCGTCTTCCGCTTTTTTCAACAAAAAACCGCATACCCCTGGCACATTTTTGTCAATTTGCGCATGCGCGTTAGGCGTTGACAAAGGTAGGATCTGAAGCGTGTGTCTTCACGGTGAAAGCGAGTCATATAGGAAGAATCTCGGCCGTCAATCAGTATAAAAATGTTTTTTGCATATAGTCAAACCCAAGGAGTAGGGGTTCCTTGAAGTTACTATGGAGTCGGCACCTCACGAACGCTAGGAGTTTCTTGTTCGCCGTGATGCCTGCGGCTCGGGGCGCAGTGGATAGTGACGTTGCTTCGGAAGTCGGGGTTGGGTTCTCCTGCGTGATTTTGAATCCCAACCGACTGGTTGAGATTTGAGTGGTCCTGACGTCTACACAATCTTCGAGCGCTTTCTGCGCATTTTTCCCGCCGTATGCCGTGGAGCCACGGATCTCCCTCGATAGAGAGCTTTCGGGCTCTCTTGTTAAGAGGGATCTCGGGCCGCTTGTCGCAGGGCCACGTGGCGCGTCCCCGGGTGGTGGATAGGGGAATTAAACGCGAACCAAATGCGACCGTGTACTGCCCGGAGACGCAGGTGGGATGCAGGGGATGGACTCCTTGCTCCTGCTGTGTCGGGTCGACGCGTTCCTTGTGCGTGGGAGCGGCATGTTCGTGCACAGTGTGCGTGGATGTGCCCGTGACTGTGCGGATTGTAACTGTGTCGACCCGGCCAAAAGCTTGCACTCGGTAGACTGGGAGTATATCGTAAGGCGATTCGAGGCCGCCTCAAAAGTCTCGCCCCGTCCCTTCGGGCAGTCTGGCTGGCTGCCCGGAGTTCTTCGCCGGCACGACAGAGCCCGACTAGCTACCCGTGTGTACTCAAGTCAAAAACCTCAGCACAAAAGGGCCTCATTCCCCTGACCCCGAAAGAGCCCCCATTTCTGCAGCGATGGGAAGGACGAGTACGGAGAGGCTGCTAAAATCTCAGGGCCTAACCAGGCTGCGCAAATTGAGGACTAGGATGACAATCTGTACTTACAACGCCCGCACGCTTGCATCGGAAGCATCCGTCGAGGACCTGATGATGGAAGCCAAGGAGATCAAGTACGACGTCATCGGACTGATCGAGACGAGAAGACACCCCCCCCTACACGCCGCCTACGACTCCGGAGAAGAACTGTTCCTTGGAACATGCGACAGCAGGGGAGTAGGTGCCGTTGGTGTCCTCGTCAACACGCACTTGGCCATGAACATCGATTCGTACGAGTCTCTGACAAGCCGAATCGGACGTCTGCGACTGAAGCGATGTGGTTCCGTGCCAGCTTTGACTGTGTTCGTCGCGTATGCCCCAACATCCGACTACGACGACGAAGAGGTCGAAGCCTTCTACGTGGAGCTGGAGAAGTTCTATAAGGAAGATCACACCTTCTACAAGGTGATCGTCGGCGACTTCAACGCCAAGATCGGACCGCGAAGGTCGCCGGAAGAACTTCACATCGGAACCCACGGTTTGGAGTGGAATGAGCAAGGTGAAAGGCTGTCTGAGCTTATCATATCGACCAAGACCATCCATGGAAACTCGCAGTTCCAGAAGCCTCCCTCCCTACGATGGACCTGGGAATCTCCCGGTGCCAGTTCCACAAAAAGATCGACCACGTCATCTTCAACCGCAAGTATTGCCTGACCGACGTCTCCGTTGTCCCCAAGTTCTACACGGGATCGAACCACCGCCTCCTTCGCGCAAGGTTCCGCTTTTCGCGTCAAGGAGAGAAAACCGCGAAGTTCAAGAAGAGGAGTCCCAGAACGACCATCAACTGGGACCTCTACACCTCTCTTGCCGGCCTTTGGGAAGATGCCGTCATGGACAACGTCGACGAGGAATACGACCGCTTCGTGCACCATCTCCACGGTAGTGCTAAGGAAGCTGAGAGCTTGAAGACCACGAAGAAACGTTTGTCTCCGGAAACTCTCGAGCTAATACGCCAGCGTGGAGCAGCACGAGCGTCAGGCAACTACCAACTGACGTCCGAGCTTGCGAAGCTATGCAGAGAGGTGATAAAGGAGGATCTTAAGGAGAGAAGGGCGGAAGTGTTGGCTGAAGCTGCAGAGGCAGGGTTGAGCATACGCAATGCCCGCCGAGCCTTCGCTAACTTCAAGACCAAGATGACCGCTCTCCGACGTCCCGACGGAACCGTCACCTCTTCCAGAAGGACCATGGAGAAGGTCATCCACGACTTCTACTCCGATCTCTTCGATAGCCACGTCCACCTGCCCCCATGCCATTTTCCGCAGGATGGATACGTCGTCCCCTCTGTTCTCCCTTCCGAGATCCGACACGCCATCTCGTCGGTGAAGAAAAGTACAGCACACGGTCCCGACAGGATCAGACCCGAACACCTGAAGAACCTCTCGCCAGCGCTTATCAACACCCTGGCGTGGCTCTTCACACGTTACCTGTCGGAGTGCAAGGTTCCATCTCAGTGGAAGACCAGCAGTCTTGCTGTACAAGAAGGGAGACGTGCACGACATTGGCAACTATCGCCCGATCTGCCTGCTGTCCGTAGTCTACAAGCTGTTCACTCGAGTTATCCTGAATAGGATCGGCCGAACGCTGGACGAAGGACAGCCATGCGAACAAGCAGGATTTCGGAGAGGGTTCAGTACGATCGACCACATACACACCATTACGAAGCTCATCGAAGTCTCGCGAAAGTACAAGCTGCCGCTGTGCCTACGTTCATCGACCTGAAAAAGGCATTCGACTCCGTCGAGACTGAAGCGGTCATCGACGCCCTGCTCACTCAAGCCGTTCCTACTCAGTACGTCATAGTCCTTCAAGAGCTGTACAGTGGATTCACGACCAAGATCTCACCATTCTACAACGACATCGTCGTCGACGTGAAGAGAGGGGTTCGGCAAGGGGATACCATATCCCCGAAGCTCTTCAGCGCCACTCTCGAAAACGTCATGCGCGAACTAGAATGGGAAGACATGGGAGTGAAGGCCGACGGCCGGCAACTACATCATCTTCGCTTCGCTGACGACATCGTGCTCATAACACCGAGCATCAGCCAGGCGGAGCGAATGCTGGCCGACTTCGATCGTGTATGTGGGAACGTTGGACTGCAGCTGAATCTTACGAAGACGATGTTCATGAGGAACGGATGGGTTTCTGATGCCCCATTCTCGCTCAACGGAACGAACATCTCCGAATGCTCCAGCTATGTGTATCTGGGTCGCCAAGTCAACGTGGCCAACGACCTAGCACCAGAGCTGAGCAGGAGGAAACGAGCGGCTTGGGGAGCTTTCAAGAGCGTCGAAGAAGTCGCGAAGAAGACGAAGAACGTTCGACTCCGTGCCCACCTATTCGACTCCACTGTTCTTCCTGCCCTAACATACGCCTCAGAGACCTGGGCTATACGAAAGCAGGATGAACACGCGATCAGCGTCGCGCAGCGTGGAATCGAGAGGACGATGCTCGGAGTGACACAACTCACGCAAGTGAGAGAAGGCCTCCGGAGTTCCGAGCTTCGCCGACGTTCGAAGATCAGAGACGCTGTCGCGTGGGCCAAGTTGTCGAAAATTAGGTGGGCCGGCCACGTAATGCGCTTCGCAGACACCCGCTGGACGAGAGCCATCACCGACTGGATTCCGCGGGATGTCAAAAGAACACCAGGACGCCCACCAACGCGTTGGTCGGATTTCTTCGTTAAAGCCCTGATCGACCGATATGACGCTCTTCGTGTCCCTCGAGCGAGGAGGATCCATTGGACCACTCTGGCACGCGACATGGACGAATGGAGACGCTGCTGGCACCCGCTCGAGCAATTCGATGATCAACGGGACGACAGGTGATACAGGTGATGCCGTGGAGAGCAACTTCCTTGCGACTTGTTTATTACCGACGGGCTTTTAACCACAAGGAAATGAGAAAGATATTCAACATAATGATGTGTGAAAGTCCAACACCAGTAATACACAGACGCAAAGTGCATGATGCAGAAGGGCTGGTCACAATGCGGACAGCGTATGAAAGCTAAAGGCTTTTCTTGCTTCACATGGAGCACTGAAGAACCCATCCTGCCCAGATTTTCAAACGGACGAGAACATGACGCGTACAACCAGCTTTGAATCAAGCATAAGCAACCATCTCTTTATTCTTCCACTACTTCAAGCTGTTTGTCTTCGTAAATTTCAAGTTGACGTGCTTCGAAGTCCTTGAGTATGCTGGCCGTCCGTTCCAGCCTGATTTCTTTCCTTGAGGACTACTTGTCTAATGCTGGACCACACCTCGCGTGGATCACCACTCGAGCATCGGTGTCCATTGTTGGTGTTAGGGTTTAGAAAACCTTCAGCAGACCTCTGATTTCCAGATGACAGACAGAGGTGAGAGAGATGGTGTATAGATGGCCGTTTAGGTCAATTGGCGGAATCCACAGACCTCGTTTCACATTTGAATCAACTCTAACGTTACATGTTCGTCTCTTTGAAGATCCGCGCGGGATGATGTTTCCCGAAGTCATTAGTTCATGTAGGGAAACAAGGTGTGAAGAGCCTGTTGCTTGACTAATCCTTCTGCTCTACTTCATGCATATTCTGCTTTTGAATCACTGGTGATGAACGCTCTTACATCATAATGGATCTGTATCTTTCTCACCTGCTTTTGGTCAAAAAACTGGTCAGCAATAAACAACTGTGAGCAGAAAACACCTGCAAATTGTGCAGACGTCAAGTCCCCTCAAATCTCAACCAGTAGTATGCAAACGATTCTCTCACAACTCCAAAATCTATCAGACATACCAGATCTTCTCCACAGTTTGTTAAGCTGCGATGAGAAGGTTTTAATTACATTGTATAAAACATTTATTAGACCCATCATTTAATGAGGCTCATAAGTGTTCTGCCCTCTCACAAGGAGGGATATTGAATTGGTGGAAAAGTCACAAGCAGCTTTACAAGGAAGGTGATGCTGTTGAACAAGCCGGGTTTCTGTATAATATCGAGCTCTCGACACAGGAAATCACTCTTTCAACACCCTTTCACACCCTAAAATCGCGGCGGAAGCGAAATTACGTGTGTACGGCTTTTAAAATACTTTCCGGACTATTTAAGGTTGAAGTTAGTAAATTTTATCGCATCACCAAGTCTAGAACTCGAGGAAATTCAGAGAAAACAGGATATAAAACTAAAATTTGTGGAAATTCTTTAACTCGCAGAAACGGATCTCTTGATATCTCTCCAAGGGTGACGTACACCCCATTAAACAATTCTTCTCGACTTTTAAGTACATTGCAGGGAAGCGGTTGCTATCTTTTTCATACCCTTTTCGTGATGCTACTTGTTGCTGTTCTGTACTCGGCTGTACTCAATTTGTATTCTTCCCGTGACTGCCTTATTCAGCATATTGAATAAATTAATAAATTAATGAAACATTCAGTTGAAATGCAAAAACACCGCAGAGCAGGAGGAGAGCCGAACTCATGGCCTTCTTCTCATTAAGCAATATCACATCCACTGAGCCCCGAGCTGCTTGCGATCACTGGCATCATGGGCGTACAATAGACTCCCAGCGCTCGTAAGGTGCTGATTCCATAGTAACTTCAAGCAACCCCTACTCCTTGGATTTACCGACTTGGAAAAAAAGAAACATATCTTTATACTAATTGGGGGGCGTGGATTCCTCCTATATGACCCACTCTCTCCGTTCAGAAATTCGCTTCAGACCCTTCTTTGTGAGACTTAAGTAGCTCCGCCGTACTCGTCCCGCCTCCTACCCATCGCTACAGAAATGGACACTCTTTCGGGGTCAGGGGAATGGAGCCCTTTAGTGCTGCTGTGTTTCAGTGCAGTACACACGGGTAGCTAGTCGGGCTCTGTCGTGCGGGCGAAGAACTCCGGGCAGCCAGCCAGACTGCCCGAAGGAACGGGGTGAGACTTTTAAGGCAGCCTCGAATCGCTTTACGATGTTCTCCCAGTCTACCGAGTGTAAGCTTTTGGCAGGGCCGAAACAGTTACAATCCGCGCAGGCGCAAACACATTCACGCACACTGTGCAAGAACATGCCACGTCCACACACAAGGAACGAGTCGTGCCGACCAGGGATGGGGCGGAAATTTTAAAAATTTTCCCAGAAAACAGAAAATCGCTTTCGTCAGAAAACAGAAAATCAGAAAACAGAAAATTTCTAAATTCTCATATTATTCAACCCAAAGATCCATTTTTCCATTAGCAAATGCTTCTGTGTGACTAGGAATGTGGAGGAGGACAAGCGATTTAACTTGTAGGCGTTTACAAAAATTTCTAGTATACTCAAAATTCAATTCAATCAGCAAATTCTAATGGCGACAGTCTCGTATGGCACAACCTTCGCATCTGTGACCAGCCTTCGATCGCGATGCTTGACAAGGATAAAGTCAATCTGCGTCTTGGTATTCCCGCTATAGAAAGACACGAGATGGGAGTCACGCTTTCGAAACATTGTGTTCGCGATGGTGAGATTATGCGAGTCCGCATACTCAAGAATTCGCTCACCATCAGCGTTACGTGCTCCATAACCGAAAACGCCATGACAGCTGTAACCATCTTTCGCAGTCCCAACGTGGCCGTTGAGATCACCTGCGACAACGACAGCGTCTTCTGGCGGCACCTCTGCTGTCTTCTCATCAAGCAGGGTCCAAAACTCGTCCTTCGCTCGCTCGGAGCAGCCTGTCTGCGGAGCGTATGCAGAGAAGAAATGATACATACGCTGTTCAGCAGCAACAACGACCTTCATCAAGCGGTCACTGAAACGTTCCACGCTTGCAATCGCATCTCGGAAACGTTCGGAGACGACCACACCAACACCGCTGGTGGTCCTGGGACTGCCGCACAGAATGGCCTTAAAGCCTCGGCCTATGTCCCTCGACTTGCAACAGGACCACCTCGTCTCCTGTACCGCACATAAGTCGATTCGTCTTCACTCCAGTGCTTCTACCAACTCGCACGAGCGGCCCGTCAACGTACCCACATTCAGCGTAGCAAACGCGGGTCCTGCTTACGTTACGGGACTTTTGGACTTGCTCAGTTGCCCTCCGATGCCGTCCTCGCATCAGGGACCCTCGCATACTTCTCACACTCGCCGGGCTTTGCGAGTGCGCGTCGGCTCCCGCGGACGCCGTAGCATTATCTCGACAAACAGTTAACGCCATCAACCATGTGATGTGACATGGGATCTCCATAGGCCGGCCTGTCACAAGGGCCTGTCGCCTGCAATCGAGTGTCCGTGCTTAGCTAGCTCGCATGGCGAACAGTTTCCAGTGGCACCACGTGGAGGAACGGACATCGCCACCTCTTCCTGCCATACATACGCCTCAGAAACCTGTGCTATACGAAAGCAGGATGAACACGCGATCAGCGTCGCGCAGCGTGGAATCGAGAGAACGATGCGCGGAGTGACACGACTCACGCAAGAGAGAGAAGGCCTCCGGTGTTCCCAGCTTCGTCAATGTTCGAAAATCAGAGACGCTGTCGCATGGGCCAATACGTTGAAAATTAGTGGCCAGGCTACATAATGCACTTCGGAAATACCCGCTGGACGAGAGCCGTCACCGACTGGATTCCGAGGGATGTCATGAAAACACCAGGACCAACGTGCTGGTTGGACCTCTTCGTGAAGGCCCTAATCGTTGTTCGCTTCACTCGAGCGAGAGGGACCCATTGGAGCACTCTGGCACAGGACAGGACGAATGGAGACGCTGCTGGCGCACGGTCGAGCAACTCGATGATCTACGGAACGACAGATGATACAGGGGATACATGAAAAATTTGGTTTATCACTACCGTACATCAGCGAAATCAAAGGCAACCATCAGTTTTCTGTCTCTTACTAATTTTTAAAGCCAAAGGCTGAGCAAGGTAGAGATTAAGAAAAGAAAAGGCTTTTCATGGCTCCGCAGGAAGCAGTCACTAAGGATGACCGGCCAACAATTCTCAATTTTTAAACCGGAGGTGGAGAATAATCCTACACGTAGTTACTGTAGGACAAGCGGTTAGTTAATGGGCAATTAAATGTCCCTCAGATAAAGCTGTAAGTAATCGTAGTTGGTGCCAACTACTGTTAAAATTCAAAAGAACACGAAGAAAAATTATGGAAGACGAGAAATGTCCTATGAAGGGAATCCATGCCAGCACCACTTACACAGCCAAACAAACAAACAAAGCGGCATAGTTCACGAGTGTATGGTACAATTTCTATCTAAACGACCGCATCCAATAACGCCACATGCTTGCAGCTGACAATTTTACAGAAACATATTTTGGAACGAAACTCATAATTCCATCATACTCTTTGGATAGTTTTTATTGGTATGATAAAATTGATATGACATAATTTTGTTCGCAGCTCTATTTTCTGTTTTCTGGCCAATTTTTTGGCCATTTTCCAGAAAGCAGAAAAAATTTGCCCAAAATGGCCAGAAAATCAGAAAACTGAAGACAGAAATTCCGCCCATCCCGGGTCCCGACACAGCAGGAGCGAGGAGTCCATTCCCTGCGTCCCACCTGTTTCTCTGGGCAGTACACGGTCGCATTTGGTTCACGATTCATGCCCCTATCGACCACTCTGGGACGCGCAACGTGGCCCTGCGACAAGCGGCCCGAGATCCCTCTCAACAAGAGAGCCCGAAGGCTCTCTATCGAGGGAGATCCGTGGCCTAGGAATAGTTCCTTCGCGAGTTCAGTTTATGCTGATCTGTTTGTTCACCCCACATTTTAGTGGCCTTCAAAGTGGTGACACAATATTACGTGGAGGAAAAGGCATTTCGATGAAGTTATAAACTAATAGGATAGCGACATCTATCTTTCCTCCTAACATGCTCGCAAACGACTGTGTGAGCTTCTTCCGCAGGCATTATAAACTTCAACGACTGCGGACAAACCCCACGCTCAGACGGTAGATGGTCATGTAACATCCACCTGCAGAAGGCAATGGATAGGGAAAGAAGTGTTGAGGTATTCCAGTCGAAGTGCTCGGTTATTCATACAGCTTACCGCCTTGTAGTCAAATTTAGCGAATGTAGGACTGCATTATTAAAAGGATTTGCTGGGGAGCTAGCCTATTAGAATGGAGGTGCTCTTCCTAACAGTAATAGTTCCTCACAGGCTTATGAGAATGTATCTAGAGTAGATAATGCGCTTGATATCGCCCTATTGGAGAATTCCTCTCACAAGGGAAGGGTCTGAAGGGTATATCTGAACGAAGAGAGCGAATCATATAGGGAGAATCCCATCCCTGATTGGTATAAAAATGTGTTTCCTTACTGCCAGATCGTTAAACCCAAGGAGTAGGGGGTCTTTGAGGTTACTCCAGAATCGGCGCCTCACAAACGCTGGGTCTCTTGTACGACCATGATGCCGCTGCACGCAGAAGGATCGTGGCGCAGTGGATATTGACGTTGCTACATGCAAGGGAGGTCGGGAGTTGGATTCTCCTGCGTTACGGTGATTTTGCATTCCAACTGAGGTTGATGTTTAAAGGGTCCTAACCAGGGATGTGCGGAATTTTTTTTTCTTCGAGAAAGACGGAACACGGAACACCGAACGGAAGAGCTCAAAAATGGGCGGAAACCGGTATACGGAAACGGAAATAACTGAAAACTCATTACCTCGTTTCATAAATATATATTTATAATGATGGTCATAACTAAGTTATAGTTAGCGAATTTAGGAAGCGGGCAAGGGCAGCATGCGACCCTTTCACAGCAACACATGACAATAAAAATCCTTGTATTCGTATTATTATTGGCATGGCTTTACAAATATTACGAGAGTGGCGAATCGAAATTTACGCAAAATCTTACTGTAAACAGGAAGAAAGCATTTTAAACGCAATGAGTCCAGCTAACGAGTAAGATGCCAAAAATTTCGCAACTCAAAACACTGCGAACACTGTACCGCTCTTATTGAATGTCCCTGTCCTAATTGGGAGGGACAGCGCTAAGGTTACAGCTTCGTTCAGCACCAACGAGTCGCAGTTCGACTGCTTTCGACAGGAGCGGCTGGTGATTTGCGCTAGAGCGCCAAAGTGTGTGTCGGCGACTGTCGACCGCGTTTTTCGCGTAAAGGAAGGAAAGTAGTTGGGTGAGGCACGTGTGATAATTCCTGGAATGGAATTCTATGCGTACTGGTAGAGAAT
>OX375867.1:57606079-57657656 GCA_947359475.1 Heligmosomoides polygyrus bakeri | reverse complement strand
ATAGGCACTCGTCTACGTCTATGTTAGAGCACTTATGTATCAACCCAATCTGCTAGCAGACTGTGAAGAGCTCCATAGAGGATAGCTCTCGCACGTCACATCAGCTTCGGCGCCTGGTCGTGATGACCCTCCACCGAGTTCGCCACTTGCCCACGGATGCTCTGTGTATGAAACCAGGCGCCATGCAAGTGTGTATGTGACGGCGTTGTTTGTCGCTGCTTCGTCGCTTCCCGAGCTGTCCGCCCACTGCACTCTTCCGACTGTGAATAGTGGGCAATACAGTATACGCGAGATGGACCGGTTCCATGCATGCCGCCGCCATTCGCAGCCCTGACACTTGGGGGCGGGTTTCGTCGGTTTGGAAGCCGGCTAGATTTGTCTTCTGTAAAGTAGATCGGCGTATTGGCTCCAGGAGGACGCGTTGGGTCATAAAAAGCCGTTTAGTTACCCATTACGATGCCACCCACATCTGAGAGGAGGTAGTAGCCATGAGAGTTGCCTAGATGACGAGAAAGCGGATGGGGCCACTACATGCAACAGCGCATCCCTTCTGATTTCAACCAGTTAAATAGTGCCTACAGTAAAGAGGGTGACTGCTTGCAATTCTGTTGCGACTGATGCATTCAGCGAGGCAATAGATTCAGTGACAGCTATTTCAGTGTACATTGGAAACGCTGGAACAGAACGGAATGTTTCCAGGACTAGGTATCTGCTGTAGTTTTCTATTGGAAGTCGCATCTCGCTTCACAAATAATTACCTAATGGTAACACCATCACACTATGTAATAACCAGCGTCCGTCGGTGGCTCCGCGCACTGGACGTGCGGGCCACGCCAGGCCTGCTGGCTTCGCCGGCAACCAACGCTGGGTAGGGAAGCATCCCTGGCGTCGAAGTCGAACACGCAAAAAGAACGCCCATTACAGATTGATTGGTGCCTTGCTGAGTATCACTTACATCTCTGTATAGCACTCAGGAAAATGTCCGCAGCTGTCCTGCGTCGTCTAGGGTTGTGTTCACAACCTACTGCAACTCGTCAAGCCTAATCGAATTTTTGACATTTCTGTCCAGTCGTGCTTTAAGCCACGAGGTGTGCTGAATTCCGGAAAGGGTGATCTAGAACAAGAAACTATCCTCCTCTGCATACTGTAGTACGGAAACGGGTAAAGCACTGCCGAAAATTGAGGACCAAGGAGCAAGTCTTGGTTGAAAGCGTAGTCGGATCGAGCGTAGGTCCCACCAATTTTCTTCGCTTACCTGTCCTGGTTCACCGATGAAAATTGGAGGACCTGGGCAGGTAGAAATAGCTTAGTAACCCAGCGGGCGAAGTATGTATGCTCTTGAGATCAAAGTGAACAAATTCCCAATCAGAAGAAGCGTCTTCCTGACTATGACATTGACCAATCAATAATATCGGTTGATGTTGATTGCCTGATGGAAACTTCACCATGGTGCCTAATTACCTGGTCGACCTTTCGTCGGCCATCATAATCACGAGACACCCACCCCGGTTGATTAAGTCTGAGAGAGAACAGGTGAAACGATCAATAATAACGATCGATATAAGGTCTGAGTGGAAACCGATATCAGCGCTCAAAATGTCAATTAATGCGGTGGATATTGATTGGCTGCGAGAAACTTCGTCATCGTGGCTGATTTCCTGAGCAACCTTCCGTCCCCTACGGCTTAGCGACCGGCATATATACATCGCCTCTACAGTCTAGCGTTTGAAGTACTGCTAGCGGACAGAATTAAACGAGCTGTATCTCTCACAGCGGGAGTGTCGCCGCCAGACGCCAGACAAACTCTGGTTGAGGTCGCAGAAACACTCACTCTCGTCTGAAGTTTGCTTCATAAATTCCAAAGTCTAGCTTCCCTGAAGTATAGCGTGAGGGTGAAAACTTGAATCTTGAGATTTATAACGTTCCTTGTGACTTTGCTACACTATCCTTTCCTTTGCTTCATCTGCCTCGGATGCAGGACTTTAAACACTTTGCAATCAGTGGAATAAAATATGTGTTTAGCTTGGTGTCAGATACCTGACACTTGTGGTGACACTTGAGTTCCATCTCGAGATGTGCACGCGGAATGATAGGAGGTACATGTCACGTCATTCTCCATTAATTCACTCTTATTCGCCATAATCAGGTCTTCTAAGTTAATGTAGCCTTTTCTTTGCTCCCAGCTGTATGAAGGGTGAAAAATGCGGAATTTTATGGCGAGTACAGTACATGCATTGCTTTCGAGGAGCTTCAAGTTCATGGAGAAGAAAAGCGGCACGTATACCTGCCAGACTGAGCAGCGTCTTCGTCTAGCCAACTTTTGCGTCGGGTCCAACTGTATCAGTTCTGCATAATTCTAGGTTCCTGGAAAATTTCTCGCCTCGTTTCCCGAACATCAAACTTTATTGATTTTTTCAGGACCGAAAAACATTAAAAACGATGTAATGTCTCTCATGTTCTACCATTCTTCTCCACTTTTCGGGCAGACTTCTGACGTCAGCAGTGTTGAACACTTGTGGCTTTGACTCGAAGAAGTTGTTCAGCCAGCGAACCATGCCCTCTTCATCAGTGAACGTTTTTCCCTGCATAGCGTTGGAGAGCGACAAGAAAAGGTGGCTCGAGGTCTCGGCTGTACGGCAGGAAAATGGCACTTCCCATCGAGCTTCTGGAGAGTCACTCTAGGAAGCTGTGGGTGAGCGTGGTCGTGCAGAATCGGATCGTGATTCGGGCGTTTCCCGTCAGGTTAGTCCACCCAGTTGCTGGCAGTCAGCCACTAAAGTTGCGCAGCGCTGCAGCAGCTCGTAATGAATGACGCGTTTGCCACCCCAATCGAACGCAAATCATAATCTTCAGTGAGTGGGAGCCTGCCTTTGGTTGGGGTCAGGCTGCTCACTCCTGGCATACCAGTGTTGACTGCGCTTGATATTGAGGCACGGACAGCACTGCTCATCTCCTGGGACGATGAGCGACAGGGAGCTATTTCTGCGCCTGTTGGAGAGCAATCGGGTGGCCAACCCGCATGTCGCTGGCGATGGTGTCCCGCCAAATCATGGAGGATCCACCGCGCCAATCTGTATCTCTTTCCAGTTGCCGCAGGTTGGGAACGACGTTGGGAACGTGCTCCTCGGCTCTGTGCCCGCTCACGTATAGCCTTGAGTCTAATTCTACGAGCCGTTGCTTCGGTCGTTGTTGACTTCGGATGGGCGTCCCAAGCGAGTGAAGCCTTTGATGTTGATACGCCGTTACGAAATCGAGCGAACCCATCTCGTGGAATGCGTTCAGGCATCGTGCCTTCTTCGAATGCAGCATTGGTGCGACGGCTCTAGGCGGCTGCTGATTCGCCAGGTTTGAAGTCATACAGAAGATGGCCACGAATGTATTCCTTCGAAAGCTTCATCTTCCTGCAGAGAATGATTCACGAGTGGTCAGTTGATAACAATAAAAAACTTGCACGTACCTGATCTACTTGCAAATGCACAATTAAAATTGCTGCGATGCTATCTTCTTGACATCTTCTTCCCTATAAAGTAGGCTCAGATAAAATATACGGAGTCTCGCTAGGTGAGAGAGCTTGGTCTCCAAGAAAGGTGACCCAGGTGCAAGACCACGACCGCAGTTGATACTTGTCAGCCACAGCCATCATCAAACGTGAAGATTTTTCTACGACTTCAAATCAATGCACATCTCCTTATCCATGTTTTGTTTGAAGAAGATTTCTTTCCTAGTCTGTAGGAACTATATATTTGTAGCGTTTTCTTCTTTTCTTGCATCTTCAACTTAAAAACTGTGGAGGAAACTACTGCCGGAATTGAGCTGTAGGGTCACTTAAAAACTCTTCAGTTCTGCACACCTAATTTCAAAGGATAGTAACCCTTGAAGCTAAACTGAGCCAGATAGCGGAAGCTGAAGCCGTTATATCCGTCATATTTCTGCCAATGGACCCCCTAAGAGAGAATCTGCTTCGGGAGTTTCTTAAGTGATACTCCAGAAATCGTTGAAATGCGTTCCCGTTGTCTCGTCAAATTTAATCGACAAGAAAATTGCTTCCTCAGGGATAGGAAGAACAGCACTATGAAGCTACTCACAAGTAGAGAAGAGAAATGCGCAGGATGTGGAAACTTCTAGCCTGGGTGCGTGCGACGTCTCACGCCGGTCAGTCCATCGAGACGTTGAAGCAAGGTTTCGTCGCAGCAGGATAGTCTAGGTCTTTAAGTCTAACCAAACCGATAATTCACAGCGTGCGACGCTCACCGCCTTTCCCAGGTTCGTTGCCTAGGAAGATTTGAGTGGCGAGTTCCTGCTCGTTCTCGTGGCTAGTCCTGTGTTGTTGTGTTCTCGCCGTATTATTATTATTATTATTATTCATCCTCGCCGTATTAAGTGCTCTTGTCCTTTCCAAAAGGATATCGGCTGAAGAGCGGAAGTAGGGTTCCATCATCACTACCTTTCGATGAACTTTCAGGCCAGTGTGGGTGGCCTCTTGCTGGCCTGTTTTTGCCTCTAATGCACGTGACCAAATCGGCGTGATATCTTTCATTACACCAATCTCTCGAGTTAAGGGGCTTTTCCTGATGGGAAAGTCTGGTCAAAAAGTAAGGCCTTAAGAAAGTTTTCTGTACACTCTTGTTTGAACCAAGGGCAACAGTGTGAAGAAAGTCATGTAGCGGGGTGTGGCGGAGGTCTTCGATCGACTTGACGCATCACTTCGCTGCGATCAACTGCGGACCTCCTACTGCAAAGAGCTCCGCCAGGTGCTTCCAACAACCCGCCTTCACTGCTCTCCGATCAGTTCTAAGTCAGACAGCGCCTTACTCTCATTCTCACTGCCATCACCCTCCGCATCCTATCTCGAAATGCGCCGAATGCGACTTTGGTCTTACGTCCGGCGAAGATTTCGATAATTTTTAAAATTTACAGCGCGTATTGATTGATGCGGATAAACAGGTGGTCAGGTGCCGTGCCGGACGCACATAAATATTGCCGACACCAAACTTCTCGCAATAGCTCACCCCTTGCAACTGACCCATTGTGGCATGTTCCCATTCTACCCCGTGTTCGTTCTAGTTCCACGACCTCGACGAAATTCAGCTGCATCTCCAGGCCGTTTCGCTTGAGGTAGCTCCTCTACTTCTTCGCGACGGCATCTCCGTGTTTTGAGCGTACAGTGGGGGACGGGTGTTTTTCGTCGAATGCTCTTCGTTCAATCATAATATTATTTCTTTCTGTCTGGCACCGGAGGCACATGTGTCGGTACCTAACTGCAGCTGAGCTGCTTATGAACAAACAACTTCCGACCCCTCGTTCATGCCCCACTTCGGGCTGCCAGGGGTTCGTTTCGAGCGGTTCCGCGGTTCTGGGTTGATGTTAAGTCACGGGCGAGTGTTGTGAGCACCAGCCAGTGTCGATCGGCATTACACCTCGGGTTCAACCGACAAATTGCGGCGTTTTTCGGCCGAATACAAGGCGAGTTGCTGGCCTGTGCTGTCGTCGAGGCGCCTACGGACCAGCATGAGTCCGGTCCGGTGGCGTTCGTGTGGACGGCCGGCTGCGGTCCGGCCCTCGCCGATCCATCTCTGCCAAGCTTATTACATCCGCTCCTCCCAGGCGTGGTTCAGGGAGCAACACAGCATACCTGGACGTTGCCTCCGCTGCGTTTACACAGTTTATAGCCCGGTAAATGGGCCCTCTCGTTCTGCCCAAGAGCTTCTGCGAATTTCCGAGCAACACTTCCGGAGTTCTGCAGTGTTGTCAGCGCAGACGAATGGCACTTGCTTACCTGCGTGTTGTAGTGGGCCGCGGGTGTTTGTGTGTGAGCGGGTTGGCCGGGGGTCGTTGCACCTAACACCTGTCCTCTTTATCATCTTTCACCAACTGGATTGGCAGAAAACAATAGGGCGTTCGTATAGTCCGCCTGTATTGCAGCTCGTTTACAATTTTAATAGGAATTAGTCGGCGCACGCACTGGCTTCGCCTAGACGAGTTTCCTGTTGCATGCATCTCCTTCCGAGCTTTTTGTTCTTCAAGGATTTCCTTTGATATCCTAATTCGCATAGCTTAGTGTCGCTCTCCATAAAACCTTGGCACTCACGGTGTTACTTATTTTTTGAACACTCAAAACTTTTCAACTATCCTGACACTATTGCTTCGTTAGTATAGAATCATCTCCTGTTCAAACACTACTTTAATGCTAAAAATAAGTATAGGATCGCAAATCGCTGTGAACACTGCAAGAAATTGCATAGGTTCTGTGTGCACTGACCGCTCTACATAACTGGATTGCCGTTTGATAGATTTCTGTTTTTCGACTTTTTTGCGTTTATTCTTGTTTGATATAGGCACCTCTACATATGATCAACCCTATGGTGCTAGCCTGGAATCGTTTGTTCGGTAGGATTAACCACCAGCGCAACAGATTGGAATGGGTTCTAGCGAGAACTGTCGCAAGCTCGTTCTGAGACTCGCCCAGCTTTCTATTTCGAGAGCTGGGGAGGCAGTGCATTAGTGTTACTCTCATAGGGCAACTCCACAAGCTGGCATGTGTGGTGAGCGATTGACCTCTGAAGTGATCCGGACCCAGTTTTGCAGTGCTGCATGCGCATGGGAGACCTGAAGCAGTGAAGGATAAGGATAAGGATAAAGGACGGCGTTATTCAATCCTCTTTGGGATGCGCCACGCATTCTACTTCTACGGGATGTCGTGGAGGCGTGTTGAATGCGTATTTGGCCATACAATGACTTGTGGTGGCCAGCCGATGTACAAGTCAGTGCTTTATCCTTCCCAGACAAGTCTGGTACCAATTCACCGACCCCGGAGGGATGGAAGGCTTGGTTGGCCTGGGCGGGAAGTCCGAACCAGGAACCTGGTATCGGGTGCAGGCGACAGCCGGCGCCTCCTCCGACTGCGCTCCACGCGCCCGAAGCAGTGAATAGAGGCGATAAATTGTAGAGAATTTCGACTGGGTAACAGTTTCGCATCCTGCCCCAGACGCGGATCTCGCTCTCTCCAACTAGCCCCTTTCCCCAAACCTGGAGCAGTGTACATGCGGGAAACCCTGAATGATATTGAGTTGTACAAATGAAAGCAAATATATGCAGTGTTTGCGTAAATGTGGGAAATCACTATGGGACAATTCAGTGGTAATCGTTTGGGAGACATGCAGATAATAAGCCATCACAGCGAGCTAAGCCAGAAACGCAAGTGGAGTTGAACACTAGACATCTCTACAGATGTCTCAAAAATCGTTTCCTATTATGAGGCAGCAGCTAGGTCTGCTCTTTGTTAAGAGAATCTGCCTGCCTGATTTCGAGTGGATATGGACCAGTCAGATGTTTACTGCGCTGACTCCGCTTCTCTCCCTTTCGTATTAGTTTGGTCACGTCTTGTCACGCACTTTCAACTCTTCGTTTTATCATCTTCTCCCATGCGGACGTAGACAAAGATGTGTTGTCTGCCTCATCTCGCTGTGCAGGTCTACCTAATGTTAGCCCCTGCTTTACACCTCTCCATCCAACTAACTCACTGTCTGTTCAGTATTTGTTGATGCAAGAATAAGGATAGGTCGAAATACGTCGTTAGTCAATCCCACAGAGCGCTACATCACGCTTTCTACTTCTACGGGATGTTGTGGAGGCAATTTGAACAGGTATTTGGTCGAGACAATGACTAGTGGAGCCTAGCCATGGAGAAGCCAGTTTTGTTCTTCCCGAACAAGCAGCCAACTAATCGAGCCCGAAGGGTTGGATGGCTTGCTTGGCTTGGCCGAGAAATGCGAACCAACAACTTTCAATCGGCGTACGCAACAGCCGACGTCTCCTTCGAATGCGCTACCACGCCCAGGGCAGTACGAACAAAGGCTGTCTGAGAATTTCCCACTCCCCGTGAACGCCGTAGTTGCCATATTCGAGAGCGCAACAGCCATTTCCTCGCCTCCGGCGCCGCTTCGTCACGCTGCTGTAACGTTTGACCAGAGAACCTGGGAGTCGTCTTTAGATGTCCAGGGAACCTTTTTAAGTGTTGGTCGAGAACTTCTTCTGTTGAAGGAGACCTTAATTTCAGCTTGGCCGTCTCTTGCGTGGCTCGCACTGCCTCGACTGCAGTCCAACCGCCCAGCTCAGAACAGTCATCGAAAACAAGTAGTAAAGGTCTGTCTCCAGGCGTGCAACTGCCTTTGTTTTGAAATCTCTGCCACCTGTGGTTCCGCCTTCCCCACTGCCGTGTCCTCTCCGAGACGGCAGCACTCCACCTTCTGGTACTGGCCGACTGTGCGACTCCGCACTGTCCCTACAGCTACTGCTCCTCACTACTATTTACCGCCTTTCTCCTTCGCGAAGCCGCTCGAAGAAGCGGCAGCAGGTGAAATGCCGCGCCGAGTGCGGTCAGTTCCCACTCACGTAGTCGTCCGAACTTTGCGTCTTTCTGCATCTTTCACTCGCTGTGGTCCCTCTTCACCGCCGCTGGGCTCGATGGCTCCAGCTGCTGGTGATGTCGTTGCTTATCGCTGTCTAGTGCCGGCTGAGGTATCAGCGCATCGAGTTGCGCCATCAACACCTCAGTATCAGAGAGGTCGCTTCTCCACCGTCAACAAATCGCCAAAATCGCTAGTGTGATCGGAGACTGCGAGCTACGCTTTAGGTGGTAGTTATACTTGCTTTGACTAGGTGCCAGTTGCTCTCAGTTGGTTTTGGCGCCAATGCTGTAGTTTCGCGTACTCATATCTTTTTGAACACATCTGTCCGAAAGCAGTTTCTTGTATCTGCAGCAGTTTCTTCGGAAACTATGACTTTTTCCGACTAACATGTATTTACGGTGGGCTCTGAAGGTGCTACGTAAATAGTGAGCTCAATATTGAACACTGTCCGATTTGAGCGCATTCCCCTTCGAGTGTTCTGTTACCCCTATCTGCCCATCTTACATAGACCGTTTACTGTTCACGACAAGTGGGCGAAAGGTAACCGCTTCTTGCCCGATTTTGTTTTACCGTCAGAAAAGTACCGATTTCGTCAAACTTTCCTTTGCCATGCTGCCTTTGTGTCTTCTCCCGACTGTTGCGGTTTTGGTTAGAGTGAGAAAAGGAACACATGGAGCCAATCTTTGCTGAAAGCTATCCTCTTTCTATTGAAGGACGAGACGGTATGAGCTAACATAAAATTATATTTGCGGACAAAATTTACTCTTAAAATAATGAGAAATGTATTCACTGAGGCGTTCAGCCCAGAACATCTGAGCAATCTCCACATCTCGTGAGGTAGTTAGAGCTTAGGTAATTTACAGCTACGAACCACTGAACTGTCCATGCTCCTGACATAAAGAGGGGTTTAGCAACTGGGTGCAACACAAAATCACAAATTAAGATCCACTAAAAATCAAGTACTTCGAGCAACAGATGTCTTTCTTCTTGTTCAGCGATACAAGTCTAGCAGCTGTATCTGCTATAACTTTTGAGCTGCGCGCATCAATTTCCTTTTTATAAGCAATGGAAAAAGCTGAGAGCATAAGATGAATCTTTCCAGATCAGCGGGAATGAGTGCTAGACTCTGCTGAGATTATTGGACATACCACTGTTACTCTAATCTATCTCTGCTCTCTTGTCTCGCAGTTCTGTTCCCTCAAGGGAGTAAAGATGAGTCGATATCATTAGGTATTGCCATTTGGGGCCGAGTATTCTGCTTCTATGCGCGCGTGTAGCGCAGTCGAAGGAGGCGCGACTGTCGCGTGCACCCGATACCAGGTTCCTGGTTCGGATTTCCCGCCCAGGCCAACCAGGCCTTCCATCCCTCCGGGGTCGGTGAATTGGTACCAGACTTGTCCGGGAAGGATGAAGCGCTGATTTGTTCATCGGCTGGCCACCGCAAGTCATTGTATGGCCAAATACGCATTCATGTCGCCTCCACGACATCCCGTAGAAGCAGAATGCGCTGGCGCATCCAAGAAGGGATTGAGTAACGCCGTCCTCTATCCTTTATCCTTTATTCTGCTTCTAATGATGACCATTGTGTGTGTCTGTTTGGCTTATGCAACTACACTGGGAAGAAACGGTTTCCTTCTCTTCCTCGCACTTGGTACACGCCCGTAAACCTTTTGGAAGGGATGGAGGGGTTATTTGTGCTAGTGATCATATGCAGCGGGAAAGAACCGATCCGCCGTAATGCGGGTAGCGGCACCTCCTGCCACGGCCTCGCCATGTGCGAGTTTTATTCCACACATAGGAGCACAACATACCGCCGTTGGTGGCGAGGCTGCTCGCAGCGAGTTGCAGCACGCGGCGAGATATCACAGAGCAGTGCCCATCTTGAGGCGCACGACAGCGGCGGAGTCCAAGAATTTCTTCGCCCCCGGCTGAAGGGTTCTTCCCTCTGGAAGGTTTGATGGGATTACCGTGTGAGCGGGCGAAGCAGCGCCGATTCGCACGAACTGGCTGTTGCGAGCGACTGCGGGATCAAATTTCGGAAAACGTAAACGGACAGACGAAGCCTTTGTGGACGCAGAGAGATTCTGATGACGTGCCCCATCTACAGCTCGTATTTACTTCAGCGCTCTACCCGCTGTAGCGTGACTTGGCCTCACTGGTTTTCTTCAGTGAAAATACAGCTGCATAGGTGAAGTTCTTCCAAGCGTTCTTCCATCTAAGTCGGGTGGAGCGTGGTAACTTTATTCAACTGCTGATCATACAGAAAACCACGGCGAGGCGGAGGGGGAGGTGTCTCTGAAGACAAGGCAGTCAAGAATTGCATACCTTCTACTTGTACGAGTCATATCATGGCTGAGTTCCTGGATCTTCCCATTTTGTGCCGTAGAATCCTGATCACTTGCTTCTTACGATGTTCTGGTCCTAAAATGTCCGTACGTCTGCGTACGATCCGCTCGTGTCTCTTAGGTTTACTATTTCACGATACGCATTTATACTTCCAGACGGTCGAACAGCTTCCGCAAAGGTCAGCATCCGCTCCCCGTTTATGGGGCGTCATCACTAAGCTACTACTTCTCGACGTGACAGGTTTGCATTCGGATGAAGCTTTTGCCAGGATTTTTTCCGAGTTCTCGATAGGCTTCCCTCCAAGACTGCATCAGTACCTTTCTTGGATTGAAGTGGTCGTGCCCGAGTGCCCCTAGGTCATCTGGTCTAAAAGGCCTAACCATAAGATGATATCAACTAGCCGCGATTCTTTAGCTAGAGCTGAGTGGCGGACGTTCACGGCTTTCACTAAAAAGTTCGCGTCTCTCGCGGCTCTAGACATCCGTCCACCTCCCTCTCACCAGTTGCTGTGGCATGGGATGGTGAGTTTAGCAAGGGAGGTGCTTAAACCAAAATGAACAGGAGTTCTTGTTTCCCGACTACAGATGGTGACCACATTAATACAGTGCGGACGAGGGAAGAAAATGGAAAGCCGATGAGCAGTGTGAGAGCGATCGCTCAAGCGCAATGACGAATATGCGAACGGAACAAACCCTAGACGTCCTGGCACCTGGCATTCCGAAGCCAGCGATGAACACATTTCATGTTTCAGAATAGCGGCTAGATGCATTGTCGCCGCCTGCTTCTTCTGGCGCTGTGGACCCTGCTCACTGCTGCTCAGGTAAAAGGATTTTCATTTCGGTACCAAAAAGAACCGTATTACCCTGGCGACGGGATGCGTCTACCATTTATAAATTTAATAATGACCGTGCTTCACACCTGCTTTCTTTAATTACAGAATTCGCTATGAAGTAAATTTCTTACATCAGTGTCAAATTTTCTTCGGTGAGGCTCAATATTCTTCTGAACTTAGGTTTGGAAGTCGCTAAAGGTACTCAGGCAGGAGTTGGCAACAAGGATTTGAGGGTATGAGCAGAATTAGGAGAACGAGTCTCGCAGTGCCTCTCCCAGGGGATGGCGAGGATCTGTTTCCCTAGGGTGCGGTGAGCGAAAAGTCTGTCAACGTTTTCGAACTGCTGACGATTGAGGCCTCTTCTCCTCTTGAAATTTCTTCGAGATCCTCGTCTAGTAGCAGCGGAGATGATCCTGCAGCGTAGCTTTGGAACAGCTACCCTTTGATTTCATCAATAATGGCGAGTGTAACAGCTTCTAAAAATGAGACACATGTCCAATGGCCAAACAAAAGCCTCATTAAACGGCTGCTCTCAACAGCTATCGTTACGCATGTTGTTGGCCGGAAAGCAGACGTATCTTTCCTGTCGGAGAAGCAAGTCATGCACAACTGCTTCGCTTACAGTTCCTGATGAGTATAAACAGGCATACTTGCAATGGCACCAGTTACAAATTCTGTTCGAATGAAGCTCCAATGACCAGTGCCTGACGAACGGTCCGCGAACGAAAGTACATACGTCAAGAAGGAGATTTGATGCCAGTTAAGAATAGCCGGCACCATTCCATGTCCTCAAGGAGCGATTTCTAAGCCTAGTTTGAAGTCCACTTAGAGCTCCTCGTTAGCATTTCCTTCCTTCCACTTCGTATTACAAGAGCAAAACAGCTCGTCTTCGTAAGCAGAGACTGTGCTGGCATGTACTATACCTTGCAATCTTTGACGCGAAAACGGTGTCACATCTGGATATCATAATTTCTGACCCAGGCCTTACGGCTGAGCAAGCTTGATGCAAACCATGAATGAAATATTTTCTAGACTAAGGCTTAACTTCGCCAATTTTATGTTCTCCAATCTTGAAATCCCAGCATTCCCGGTGCATGTTCAGACTGCATGCTTACTTATTTCGATAAAATCTATAAATTAGTTTGACCAGACTCCATTAACACCTTTACAACCACGTGCCTACATATGGCATGCTAAAATATGTTGGCGTAGAAAGCCGATTCGGCGAAATGGATGCTCCGAACAGATTAATAAGTTGGGTTGATGGCCCTAGATGAAATGTCCTGTTTGGAGGAGAGCTCACGTGACCCCGGCGGTACTGCGGGTAAGATTATGGCAGAGGTCGAAGCGAGCAGTACGTGTGCGAGTCGATGGAGTTTGGACTATAAGCTGCCATCCACGCTGTACATGGGCACTGTGTATTTCGTGAGGGACCCATCAACCACTACGTGCTTTGCCATCGTTGACATGATGCTGTCCCAAAGCGCCGAGGATGGTCACTGCTGGTAATGTAGGGAGCGGTTGGCGGTTGTCCTTTCAGTGCCGGACCTTAACATTCGACGTCTAGAACTAACAGTCTACGGCTGACAGTTAACGCAGGTAATTGACGTACGTTCCTGTTCACCTCCGCTTAACTTATTATGAGGTTTGGGATCAGAACTACTTCCTAGGTGGTTTCTATTGAAAATAGGTGACGTTTTTGTGGCAGCACGGTATCTCCGATGGCTTTCTCGTTCCAGACGTCAGTGTTTGGAAGGCGTTAACCGCTGCTTCTTGCAGGAGCTGGTGCCGACCGCAGCCGTGAACGACCTCCAAGGCGACCTACAGATCCAGGAATGGATGAGAGAGCTGAGACGAGTGAAGCGCGCTCCGACTCGAAGTGAGTTCGCATACGTTTCGCAATGAAGCACACATCGTCTGTCGCAGACCTCAGGAACGATCTCGTTTCTCTGTTTCTTTCAACTCTTTCCTATACCTTCTACACACATACGTTTCACTGTCGCTTCTCGATCACTTTGATTCTTATCATCTTGAATTTTCTGCAGGTAATTTCAAAGAATGTTGCACTGTAAAGTCAATGAGGAGAACGCTGCCAGGTGATTGAAATTCACGAATCCCACTCTATTCATTCGAACCGTTATCAGGCGTAGACCCCGTAATACATGGGTAGGTCCTGATAGATGTAGTGTTCCGAAACTAGCTTGCATGCGAATAGACCACCTTGTGGAGCTCTCTCTAGCTATCTCACTGAATTATGCAGATCAACCGCAATTTCCTGCCACCGTAATCCGGCGCGCTACTCGGGCGCGTCCCGTCCTTTGAACTGCCGAGCCACCCGAGCACGCCGCCCGCAGCGGATCCTCGCCAGACTTCCAATGCACTTGGGTGCTCACTGCAACCTACATCTGATTCCTGCGCAAATATGATGTGGGATCTTATGTGCCTTTACAGGAAGAGGGAGCGGTGAATATTAGTATGCCTAAACCCTGCTTTCAACTAACATCTCTTATCAACAGACATGTCGAAGGCGAATTTAGGGGATTAGCACTTCCATATGAGGCAGTGCGGGAAATTTGAAGATAGCGAAGACGGATTTGAAAACATTAGCCAGGGCGGGGATACTGACAGCCACACAGACGTCCTCAGACCTTGTTTCTTTAGTCATAGCAGTGCATGGAGAAGGAAGTTGCTGGAAAAAGCGTCTACCCCGGATGCAAGGAAGGGAATCCACATTTGTAGACATATACTCTCAAAATATCGGAAGGACGACATCCCATACTGTTAAGTCTGTTTTCGCTTACAACCGGATGAAGAAGAGATTTCCAATAACGTTGACTGGATCCAGTGCTGGTTATGTGAAAACTAAATGCACACTGCGTGCCTGTTTGGCTGCAAGTGTTGCCCCCATGATGAAACATCGTTATAATTGATGTAATGTCATCTTTATAAGCAATTTTGTACCTTACAAAGGTTCCCAACATACTTATCGGAATGATACTGGAGTCTGGCGAGGGCCTGCAGCGGGCGGCTCGCTTGGGTCGCGCGACAGTTTAAAGGACGGGGCGCTCCCGAATCGCCCCCCGTATTACGGTGGCAGAAAATTCCGGTTGGTTTCTATAATTCAGTAGCTATCTTTAGGTCACTTTGCAGAGGCAGAGCGTTGTCTGCGTCGTACTTTAACGAAATTTGTTCGCAGGGAACATCGAATCATAGGACCTGTTAGGAACACGAAGTCTTTCACCCGACGTCACGGTGTCTGGGTGGAGATCATCATGACCAGGCGCGGTGCGCCATTGCTGAGGCTTCTCAGAAAACGGAGAGTGTCACAACAGATTTACGGACGCGTCACCTAGACAAGAACGTGCAGCTGTCTGCTCATCAGTCACGGAAAATACTTGGCGACAAGTATATCGGGTCCTGTGCTGCTGGTGCTTAGGGCTTGAGAGCGAAGGCTGACGCCCATGAAATCTGTCAGAGCATTTTCTTGAAAGACAACTATTGGCGAAGGTGTCGTGAACTAAGAGTTTTCGAGTTTAAGATGTCCAACCGATCGTAGTGGTGCTGCCGGGTTTCGACATGGCTCGCGCTTCGCCGTACTACCAAGACCTGCTTTACCCGGAGCCGCTGAGGCGTCGCAGGGCGAAAAGAGCGAGATACTGTCCAATACTAGGTAGATTGCCAGTACGTTGAAGAGCACTGCATGATGTGGAGGCACGTCGACGTCGACACTCGCGTTGTTTGAGCCGTTAGGGTATCGGTTCCAGTCGTCAGCGGTGGCGAGAGTCGACGGTCGAGAGCAGCAGAAGCATGATTTGGCGAGCTGCACTGGCATGTGGGTGGTATTCTACAGGGATAACGGCTTTGATGATGTGCATGCAAAGCTTCGCTCTGCTGGAAACATTTCCAGGAGGTTCGCACTGACGCCCTCTATCTCTCCCTCTCTCGCTCTTTCAGATCTGCCTGTGCTTCTCTCACTGTTTCTTTCCAGGGTGTCGCAATGGTAGTGAAATTAAAATCGACGAGTGTTTTCTTCAGCGCGATCAAGATTGCTATAGATCTTTATTGCGGCTTACGTTACGGCGTTGTCGCCTTCTTCAGAGCCTGGAGAAGTCGAAGTCATTTGAGAAACTACCCTCCCGAATGCCATTTCATTCTGCAGAAACCCATTCAAAAGGCTAAGAGGCCACGAAAACTAAACCGCAAGAAGTCGGAGATAGGGCTAACCTTAGATGTAGATCGAAGAGTCCACCGTCACTCTAGCTGGACGAAAGGTGGGTGAAGGGACTTAGAGCCCTTGGGACCACCCGCTTTATGGACTTAACGCAGAGGGCGACGTACGGCGCCAGCTCTTGGGCCACAACCGAGCACTCGTTCTTCCTCCTGACTTGGGGGACCCAATGCAATGGACAGCACTTTTAGAGTTCGGTGCGCCGAAATCTCAACTTCACATGCAAGGATCTTGACCTCCACTCCGAATCAGCTGTTCGTGTGCCGCCGCACCCTGTGCTCGCCCAAAGAAGTAGAGGAATGGGACCAGCGCAGCCCTTCCAAGTGCTCCTTGGTCTTCACGTACGAGGGTCTTCCTGTTTCCCCACATATTCCTCTCGGCACTCCGTACCTGTGATCAGGTACACCACACCAGATGTTAGACAGTCAGCAGCCTTCCTAAAAGGACAAGCAACACAAGATGGTATTGTGCATAGGCGGCCATTCAAGCGGTTTCGGACTAGCTGCTTTTTAAGATTGCTAGGGGTACTGCCACAACCCTCACATTGTCTTACAGTCCACCCCGCGTTATGCAGCCACGTATGACTGTAGTCCGAGTGTCCGAAATGAACGGGACATAAAATGTCACTTTTTACCGCTTTCGCATCCTTCAACGGTTGTTGGCGGTCGTCTCTCCCACTAGCTCTGCCAGTGAGATCATATCCATTCTGAATCGCGATGTGGCGCGCCATATCCACAGAGTAGGACCTTTCCACGGCATCAGACGAAACCGATCGAGCAGTGCGGAACATGTTCTGAACAACGGCTCTTTTCACACTGAGTGGATGAGCCGATGCGTAGTGAACAATGTTGTTCTTGCTTGCCGGCTTCCGGTACCACGTCGTTGGGTAAACCCCCTCAGAAAGATGGACCGGCACATTAAGGAAAGCAAGCCAGTTCTTCTTCGGTTTCTCCCGTGTAAACTTAATATGTGCTGACTGCCAGTTAACTTACTCAAGGCAAGTATGTATCCATCTCGAGTTGAGTGGGATAGACGATAAAGCAATCGTGAATGCACTGACAATAGATGTGGGCTATACTTGTGTCCTTCCAAAATTTTTTCGAATAAACGAATAATCGAATATATTCGGTTTCACGAAAAACCGAATATTCGAATAATGAATATATTCGAATTTTGGACCTTGTCGAATATTCGAATAATGAATATATTCGAATTTTGGACCTTGTCGAATATTCGAATAATGAATATATTCGAATTTTGGACCTTGTCGAATATTCGAATAGTGAATATTTTCGAATTTTGGGCCTCATCGAATATTCGAATAATGAACATTCGAATATTCGTTCGAAATTATTCGATTCGGTCTGAAGTATACGACAGAAATATTTGAAATGAAAGTCAAATTGTGCCCTAGGCTAAATGCCTTTTCTAAATTCTTCTGTAAGATCGTGTCTTCAATTTTCAAATCCAAACTCTTCTAATCTTAATGAATTCCGACCGTAACGCACAACTGACATAGTGCCACAAAATTTATCAATAGCGAATACTTTGGTTGAAATTGTAAACATTCTACGGCTTCTAGCCACAAAATTTATCAATAAAGAATACTTTGGTTGAAATTGTAGATATTCTACGGCTTCTGATGACCCTCGTAAAGCAAATACAGAAATAAACGTAATCTCAAACACGACATGTTATTTAAAGGCATTATGTTAATATGTATATGATGTTTTATGTTACAAACCCGGACAAGAAAAAACAACAATTGAGTGAGGAAACACCTCGCCGTTAAGCTGAGAAATAAGGTCTCCTACAAGTGAATCACAGAAAAGGACTTTGAGAACGATGAATGATGCTGTGGCAATTTGGGGTGAGATCGCAGCCAGTCTATACCCTTCCGACTCGTAACCACGTTATCACCCTTAGGTAGACTTGCGGATTTGAGTGGTACCACCTTCAATCACTTGCTGTTTAGTCTAGCCCTGATGAGGGGCGATAGCGGTATTGTCGTCTAAATTCATCAGGGCTAGAGCGACTGTAGACCGGTGCGTCCTGGAGGTGTAAGGCCAGGGGCATACTTCCATCGCCGCGATGCCATCGCGACGCTCAGTCCGTGGCCATTCCGCCGCACGCGGTCGAATAGTCAAAGGAAACTTCGCCGCGGCCGCCGCAACAGTGGCGGTCGGTATGCGCGATGGCTTCCCGCGCCCATCGCGGGCATGGCATACTTTTTCGCGCCCCGCGCGGTGTTTAGCGTTGGTCCAGGACGGATCGAATTCCATCGCGGCGACGGCGACGGAAGTATGCACGAGGCCTAAGCGAGTGATCGCTTGGTCCAGCTCTTGTGAGAGCCCAACGAATTCTCAAACTTTGTCGCTTATGCCGATCGTTATGGCACCCGATATGGAGAGGTTCGGAATCTCCCCAAGACCTTGTTGCTGGTCGACGGAGAGGTTATAGGACACCCTTCTACTAATGTAATTGCGCAGGGCGGTGAAAAGACAGGTGGTGCACGAGCGGAACTTCGAATACACCATCCCATTAGGCTCCTGTGGCCTCAGGTATTAAAAACTAAAATCTGAAAATGTCGAAAAAGGAAGCGCTTCACAAGTCGAGGTCAGATCACATTTGCATTGGGGAGGGCTTCGCAACCAGACGTAACAGACTGTTTGTGTGGGCTTCCGTTGCCTCTGACACAAAATTATTTAATAATGTATTTATTCCTAATACTACAATCAAAAGCGGGTTACCATAGCAGGGGAACTCAACAAGACTGCGACCGCAAGGGCGGTCCTTCTAGAATACAAAGGAAACGTCGTATACTTTCTGTTTTCAACGAAAAGACACTGTAGGTGAACTGTGAATGAGTTTTTTGCTTCGTCTGAGGTCTCGTGGGTGAGAAACTCATGAAAACGTGGCGGCAGCTGATGCTTGCTGCGACACTGTTTTCATACACTTTCATGACAAGGGCCTCCTTGCTGGAGTTGGTTGCGTTCATAGTAAGGTGCTTTAGAACAACAAATGAGCTGCTAAAAATGTTCTCTCACAAAGAGTTCTGGTAAAGTAAACGTGGTGGTCAGCTTCTGGTTGCCAGTCGAATTGACTGAGGGAGTAGAAGAGACATATGTCTGAAAACCGGAGGCGGATCACGTAGGAAGACTCTTCGCCCTTAAAGAAGTGCAAAGTGTGTTCCGTTTTGCCGAATTGTTCAGCCAAACGGCTAAGGGACACTCAAAATATATAATAGAATCTCAACCGCAACGCCTTATCGTGACCCTGGACCCGTGTGGGAATACAAAGCCACTGTTAATAGATCGCTCAGAGGAGGGCCATCGGATCATGTATTAATTTCATGAAAGGCTTTAGAAGGGAAGCCCATGAACTTCTCCAAAGGTTCTGAGCGAGACCTATATGATGTTGTGGAGCATGAGACGAGGAGCACGAAGTGTTCTTCGTTTTGCCACGGGCCACTGGGTGGTTCAAAAATGGCAAAAAAAAAACGGTATCGCTGGCTGCAGTCATGACGCGTTTCTCGTTCACACACATCTCGAGTTTTTATATCTTTGTCACACCTTGTGTTTCCAATCCACTCCTCCTTTGATCCCTTTTTCGTCCACTTTCTCGTCAGCGACGAATTTCTCCACTCCATGTTAGTAGTGAGTAGAATAGCACAGTGGCGGGGGCATGTCTACAGGAGGTCCTGGTGCACGATGCGAAGTGCGCGTGGTGAAGCAGTCGCCAGAAGACGTCGCAAGAGATTCAGATGACAATCCGCGCTACGGCTCCCCGGCGGCGGTCGTGCTCAGTGCGAATGGAACAGGTCGGTGCGTCGTCTCGGCTGACCAGGCATCTCATTTCTGCGGGATGGACGAAGAAGGCAAGCGCTAGTCAGAGTAGTCGGAGTGTCGTGCCCACCACACTCATCCTGTTGCGGTCGACTAATAGTAACGTTGTTGTGACAGGACCAGAGCACCAGTGCCGACGCGGCCTTACTCGGAGCGACTGAGGTCCTGAAGGGATACTGAGCTGCACCGCTTCCTTGTGCTGTGTTCGTAGTTGTGTAGTACTGCGGTGACGTGTGTTCGCTTTCCAGCTCTATGGCCTCGTACCGCAGGATTGGCGAGCTTCACGGGCTTCTGCTCTGCCCCTAACTGCATGAACCTGCTCCTAACCTCTTACTTAGCCTCCTTTGCGAGCTGAGCTGGTCCTCGTCCTCGGATGATACCGAGGACATCGGCCATCCATGCAACCTAACAGCTGCTCGGCTCTCGATTTTCACGATAATCGAACGAAGTTTCAGTGTCGGCACCACCGATACCGCCTCCGGATGCAGGAAAATGTGTTATTTCGAAGGTAGTCCTCCCTCTGATCCAACCATTGAGGAAGTAAGCGCTCCGTTGCAGGCGTCCGCCCGTGAAATCTGCTATCCTCAATACGAGGACCTTGATACGACCTGTACGGACGTCACCGGCCGAACCAGCTCTGGGCTGGTAGCGCCTCCAGTGATCGCCCATGCTACGTGAGTTTCCGACCGAAGGACCGCGACATACCTTGACTCACACGGTTTCAGAGTACGAGCGATGGCCTTCGTGCCACCAGACAATCTGCGACGCCTTGTTGTGCAGTACTACAGACAGCAGGGAAAGCTCATGCCGAAAAACGTCACCTTCTCTCCGAGGTACACTTTCCACTGTACAAGAGTAACTGCATAAAGAAATCTCGGCCAGCACTTTAAACTCTTCTGGGACCAATTTGTTGGCGGCGAGAAGCAAAGACTGCAGGAAAGCATTTCCGCCCAAGACCTAGAACGCCTTCGATGCAATAAACCGAGTAGTTATACAGGTGACAACGCTAGCTACGTCCAGTGCGTACTTTGCTGCAGACGTGTTGCATCTAATGAGTGGTTTACTGCGCAAGGGTCAGGGTCGAAATGGCGTCACGTTGGAGATTGCTTTCGTTCCTTCATCTAGCTGGACTAATTTTCCCCTATTTCTTTACTCTGCCCACCAAGCATTCTTCAGGTGCTCTTGCACCAATATATTCGCGAAGAGCCATTGAGATAGTCATTTTACTAAGGACGCATGGTTCTAACAGAACCTTCTTTGCAGTGCAGGGTCGCTGCATTTTGAATCGTCACTTTGCTGGAAGGCAAGGGAAGGCCCAAATGCGCCACACAGAATTTACTCGAAACAGTACACCACCTGGGGGGAGGTGGGAACTCGTACAAGCAGAATGCAATGAGTCACTTCTTCAGTGCGAAAGAGCTTATTGTACGAAGACGTTTAGGATGAAAAGGTACTACAAATTACAAAGGAAAGGGGAAAAATCCAACAGCTGTAAGTCCCATCCATCACATCGGCGCAGGCGATGCCAAGATTTATTGAAAAACTCAGAACGTTTGCATTTTGCAGTGCGCTTCTTCAGGTTTGAAATTAGTTTCCTATAATGTACTTCCGAGCGCCACCTTTTCTCTTGTTCCGTGGGATCTATTTTCTGGGGAATTCCGGAATGTTGCTCAATTCCGGAATCACTTTGCTGAGCTCAAGAGTATAGAAACCAGCGACCTTCTCACCGAAATTCCAGGCGGTAGGCAATGTCTGGCTAAACTCGGAGTTCGCTGTTGTGCTTCAGATCGTTCTTGTTTGTGAAGTACCACTGTGACTTCGGATACGAAATGATTGACGAGATAGATACGTTGTTCTGCCACCAGAAGACGTGGGTTAACACACTGCCAGTCTGCCGTGGAAAAGGTACGCGATCTTTCCTCCGTGAAGTCAGCATTTCCTCTCCTCACTAGTGCTCCAACGCTGTCTGTCCATTGCTCAACAGTTTTCTCTGCCAGGTCTCTGTGAGGTGAACAACGGTGGATGCAGTCACACCTGCCTGTCAATTAACGACAAAGCTGTGGAATGTCGATGTCCTCGTGGAATGGCACTCGACTCCGACAAAAGGACCTGCATAAGTTAGTCAGACACACTTTGTTTCGACCGAATTTCCCCCCGTAATCCACCTACCGCATCATACATAATGCTCGTAAACTCTCCCTAGAGTTCCAACAGGTGGAGCTTGACCGACCGTTGCCTTTCAACTTAAGATTGTCAGCAGGGTGCCGTAGTATTGTGACCCATCGACACCCACTTCTACAAAACTTCTAAGCTTACACTGTCTTCTCTGGATCTCGCTTTCTAACCTGCTACTACTCGAGGTGCTGCTTTTTGAGCACCTCAGGCATTGCCCGTTCGCCCACATTTACCGGGTGTTCCCTCTAATGCAGTCAAGACGTACGACCTCCTCTTGGTTTCAGCATTTTTGCCTTGCGACATCCTCCCAATCAGTGCAGGCCTTCAGACTTCTCAAACCGATCCACTCCGCTTAACCTAAACGTCGTCTTCAGTGACGGTGATCCTCACGTTAGTTCTTTTCAGAGCCCGTGCCGAAGACCCTGTGCAGAAGCCTGGCCGGCTGTTCATGTTCGTCAATCGATGACAATCAATACACCTGCACCTGTCCGAAGGGAGCTACGTGTCTACGTGAGTCTCGTTTGCCTGAACGCGCTGGTTTCTACTGATTTCCAAGAGTTTCAGTTCTGAAAGGATCACCCAAGCTCTATGTCGAGCCTCCTGGACCGTATGAAGTACCTCCTGGTGGGAACATCAACATCACCTGTTCTGCCGTTGCCTACCCCTTTCCAGATATTTTCTGGCAGAGGTAAAACCACTGTAGATCGATCGGTCAGTCCTTGTACTGAATATAAGAAATGTTGCTGTTCCAGAGGCGACGAGAAGGTTCACAATGTGCCGGGAAAGGCTGGCACCGTGAAAAACGAACAGATTTTAATCATCAAGGAGCTGTTCAAGAATGCGGAATTCACGTGCCACGCGAATAACTCGGAGGGAAAAGTGGAGAGGACTGTGACTGTAACTATCACCGGTAAGAAGATTTACACTAGATCAGGTAGACCAGCACGGACTAGAACGTATCTGCTTTCAGGACCAGGATCAGCACCTGTACTGCGCGGCGCACTGTCGGGCAGGACGAACATCGCCGTACGCTGGGAGCCTCCGCACATCATCAACCGACCGATCACCAGCTACACCGTCTACTACACCAACAACGGCAACCAGCCCATCAAGAACTGGCAGCGAATGGAAGTGAAAGGCAGGTGGAACACCGGCCTGCGATGCCAGTCTACGGCGCACGATGGCACTACGGCGATTTTGGAGACGCTGTTGGGCTTCAGATTTATATTCGCACTCCCTTCCTTTTGTGCCATTCCAGCGTGAATCCACACCTATTTGAAGCTGATCCGACTGCGGGCTAACGTTTCATCAGCTCTCAAATCAGCGGTTTCCGATATTTCGTCAATATTCGCCTTCCTAGAAGTGATATCTCCCAACTTTTTCATCTCACAAGTCCTCACGAGTCCTCAACACTACCCACTCGGCCAGCTCGGCAATGCTGGTGGACGGCATCCCGGCAATCCCATGTGGTTGCTTTTCGGCAGTTTTTCGTCATTTTCGGACCACCCAGTGGCTCACAACAAAGGCGGAAAGCAATTCAGCACTCCTCGTCTCGTCCTACAACATCGTATAGGTCTCGTTGATAATCTTTGGGGGATGTTCATGGGCTTCCCTTGTCAGTGTTCACCGAAGACGACTCCAAATGCCTCAAGTTCAGAAACAACTTCCAAACAGACTGAAAACGAGATCTGCTCGATGGGCTCTCGTAGAGATCTCTTTCTGTTTTTCTGCCATCTTCCATGCGATAGGTGATCCTACAATTCTGCCTACAGTGCTGCTTACAGATAGATTGAGGAAACCGAACTCGAAACGATAGTCGCATCTTTAATATTGAGGGGAAAGTTACCCTTAGGTATTTTTAAGGTTGCTAGCTTGCACGTGTGCCACGAAACAAGCTCCTTTTTTTCGCGAGAGGTTCCAGTTTGTCGAAAGCACTTGTAGCTTCGAAATATTGTATAGCGAAAGTTGTATTTTTGAGATCCTAAAAGCGTCCCTGAAATCTTTCCATGCTTCAGGGCGATACCGTTGTGGAAAGTAGGAAGTAGGAGGAAGTGAAACGCTCGCTTGCAATTTTGAAAAGAGCTTCCCCTGATGTGGGATAATTGGAGGAACGCTGGGAGTGATGGCAGATAATAGAAACACGAATGCTCGGAAAGTGTGGTGGAGATACCATAGACGCTGCAAAGATGAACCTCTTGAAAATGAAGAAAGAGCTGATCCTGAATCTCTCACGTCAGTCTCGATGCCGCATTTGCCTCTAACAAGCGCATATCGCTATAAAAGAAAATGAAATAAATGAGGAAATGAATCTGGTCTGCAGGATCATATGATGGTGAGTTTGATGAAATCGCTGCCTACACAAGAACCTTTAAACTGCATACTTAGCTCTATATTTAGTGACCTCTCCTCGCCCTTGTTCGTACTTTAAAACGTTTAGAATGTTAGAATGTTTCTTACAATTAGAGGTTTTTCTCTAATCGAGTCCAGTTCCGAAAATGGTCTAACATGGACAGAACTTTGCTGTTGCGCTTCCTTCGCAGCTGGGGAACAACAAGCCCACTAAAGTGTGTGTGTGTACAGGAGGAGGGTTAGAAACGATAGCTCTACTTGTACACACCGTTGTTTAAAAAAAGTGAAGCTTGATTTAGCCTTTACAGAGCCCAATCACAATGCCGTCATCGAGAATCTGCGACCAAGCACGCAGTACTTCATTCGCCTTCGGGCAAACGATCAGATGGGTCCGGGAAGATTGGGGAATCCTGCTTCGGTCACAACCCTCAAGCCTGGTCTGTCTGCTAGGTGCTCCTTGGTGTAAGGTACCTATTTGTGCCTCTTCAGCTGCTCGTCCTTCGGTGGCCATTGAGCAGGGCGAAGAGCTACTTGTTGGTCCTCTGAAGCCGTTCGAATTGGGCTGCAACATAACGAGAGCGGATCCAGTGCCTGTAGTGAGCTGGCATCACAAGTAAGCCACACTACTCGGTCTCCTCTCCAAAGCGCCGAACTACCTTTATTTCAGGGGCCGACCTCTCAACAACGGAGAGAAGACGATGTTCATGAAGATGCACATCGGCGGGATCATCGAGAACACCATGTTCGCTTGCGTCGCAGAGAATGAGGCCGGAAAGAGCACCAAACGCATCAACATCACCGTTACTGGTGAGAAGCACACGACTGCCCCTTTTCTTCAGTGTTTCAAGCCAGCATTCAGGTCCGACAGCCCCTGAACGTATCCGTTACCAAGTGGACGGCAACAAAGTGAATCTTCAGTGGGAGCAACCTAGAATAGTCAACGCGCCCATGGCCGGCTACGATGTCCTCTACACAGATAATCCAGAACTACCCGAGGACCAGTGGCAGGTGAGCACTAGCGGGGACACCGGTTTGGCTGAAGAACCCATAGCGATATGTTCAAGGTGCAACACGTCGACGATCCAGCAGCCCATTCTGTTACGATTACTGACCTCAACGAGCGCACCCCCTACACGTTCAAAATTCGTGGAAGAAACAAGCTCGGAGAAGGTCTTCTGAGCGGTCCCTTCAGCGCAACAACGTGGCTAGGATGTGAGTTGAGCATTGTTCCATCTGCATTTGTGCTAAAGATCCTTCAATATGACCACTAATGGATAGAGGATAAATCCCGGCGTCCATCATTCCCCGTTTGGGGTGTGCTACGCATTATACTTCTTCGGGATGTAGTGAAGGCAATATGAATGCGTATTTGGCCTAAACCATTACTTGCGCGGGCGGCAGATGACCAAGTCAGCGTTCTCCTCCTCTCAGGCGAGTCTGGCACCAGTTCACTGGCTCATGAGTTATGGCAGGCTGGGTGACCTAGGCGAAATATGAAGCAAGAATGCTTATTCTACGTCGCGGCACGCGACGGTCTCCTATGACCGCACTGCCACCTTAAGGTGACCATGTTCGTCGCTGTTGAGAAATGCTAGCAACTCAAGAAGACGAAGATCTATCTAGTGGAGAACACTAGCACAGTCCAAAACTTTGAGCATAACGGGTGCCCTTCTTGCGAAATTATGGGCTTGGTCACTACTTGTGAGCATCCGAGCGCTTCTTCGAAGGGAGCATCCGATGCAGCTGCGCTACTACTCAAGAGCTGTCACTTTCCTGATCAAATGTAAAAACGCAAAACGCAAAGAGAGGGAATAACTTCGCTATTCAGCCGTGTGTCAAGTGCTCGATGTGTACCTAGTAAAAAAAACTCCATGCTAGGACTCCCCAAATCTACGCATAATGAGAAGACATTGTTATATAATATAATATAATTGTTATCATCGGAAGAAGGTATGGAAGAAAAGCGGATTAGCCTTGTGGGAGCGTGTTAGCGAGCTGAAGGCTGATGAAAAGCTGCCTTCAGGCGATTCAGCAGCTGTTGCGCTCACGTTAGATGGTAAAACTTGGAGTCTTCTCGCTCCTGCAGCTTGATTCACTTGATGTGATGTGAATACATAACATTTGTCTGTCTCGCTGTTTCCTGTCAGCCGTCACGCTGTCTCTTCTGCCATCCCCATCCGCTCTGTTAACTTCAGCTCGTCCACCGCACGTCGTGGTGACACCGGCGGACAAGATCGTCGAGGCGCCCAGCAATGATCCGCTCACCATCGAATGCGAGGCCGTCGGAGTGCCGAAGCCCAAGATCATCTGGCTATGGAGCGGTCATTTGATCGAAGATGGCAAGGTACGGGTTCCTTTCCTTCTGGTCATCTTGCTCCGCGTTCGACGCAGACAGATTTCAGGACGAGTTCAGAGTGTACGACGTCACACCGATGGATGCCCAGGATCGCTCCAGGAGCAAGCTGATATCTCAAAGCACCACAAGAACCGGAGTCGCGACCTGTCAGGTGAGACATCCATGGACTTTCACGTTTCATACTTTACCGAGACCATGATTTCAGGCCGTGAACACGGAAGGATCAGACGAAAAGAGAACAGAGGTGAAGATTCTTGGGCCAGGCAGTGCACCGTTGAACATTGAACCTACTCCTATGCATACTGGATTTGATGTCGCTTGGCATCCCCCGAGACGACCAAACGGGCGAATAAAGGTAGGGAAGGGCACGACATCTTCCTGCAAGCCCCTAACCTAGTTGGTCGATTCAGAACTACATTATTTACTACACTAAAGACCCGGATCTACCGCTTTCGGAGTGGAAATCCGAAACCGTCGACGGCGACATTAGGTGAGTGAGCGTTGCCGTCCTGTAACGTTGGATTTTGAAAGCTGGAAGCTTTTTCGACTGTAGAGCCGAGAGCGGACAGCATTCTTCCCCGCTTTCATCTGGGGTCCCTTTGGTCGCCGATTTGCTTGAGCAAGTCCAGCTCGCGCCCTATAAAGTGGATCCTTGAGGCGAACCAGCCAGTTTTGACCAGGGGTGTGTGAAATTCTTTTGTGAAAAAAGCGGAAGACGAAAGATGAGCGGCGGAAACAGCACATTTACGCCATTTGTTGCAAACATCTGAAATGGGGTCGGAAGCTGCTTATATTGCATTTTTTCTTATGCAGTTCTTCCAGAGCAACAAAATCCCACACAGCCTGATGCACATTCTCCTCAGAACATGATATAACGAAGGACTAAATTGATGCATTATTGCGCTATCGTTTAAGTTGGAACTACTAGCATAGAAAAAGAGTACAACAGATGCAAACCCTTTCCTACTGTATTAGCGTACAATCTCTCAAGTTTCTCGTGAACCAATTACTAGTACAATGAAATTTGCCCATCGCCGTTTTTGTTGCAGCAGTTTTCTTGGACAGAAGTCTTATCCACTCAAGGGTTCTGTGGACCTTTAAACATCACTGGTTCAGAAGAAGTCTAACACTAGAGTAGCTGCTCATGTCATTTTTTCGTTCAGCTGACAAGCTCTCTATGAAGCATAAATGGTCCCAACGTATGGACCATGGTTCACGTCGTAAACGAACAGAATGCTTACCCAAGAACATTCAAACTGTGCGGGCCTAGAAACTTCTTCGTGATAAGAAGATGACAACTTCTTATCACGAAGAAGTTAACTTCTTCAGAGATCAAGTTCTTGTGAAAATAAACATATATTTGAACTCAGCAGCTCGAGCTCTATCTTTTGGCATATAAATCTCAGTAGAGTTGAACAATGCATATAGGCCCGACAGAATCAATCGAGTGGGCGCGACAACCTGTACAGGGATCGTTTGGGGAGTTTGTCGGAAATTCCCTGCCGTCCTAATGAGAAATTGCTCTAAGAATGTCCACATTGCATTTGGAGTGCGCTATGAACAATGCATGTAGAATCGAACCTTTCAACCGAGGGGAGACAGTTTCTAGAGTGAGTGTTAGGGAGTTTTGTCAGAAACTTCCTGCCGTCCTACTCAGGAATTGGTCTGACTGTTCAGCTTGCATTTAGAGGGCGCCGTGAACAATGCATACAGAATCGAACCTATCAGTCGAGTGGGCGTGACAGCTCGCAAATTGCACGCGCGGGCGTGTTCGGAGCGCAATAACTCTGTCAAGATCGAATCGTCCGGCTGCGGCTCGTTGGACTTGTAGGCACCAAAACGGTTTAGTACTGCACTGAAGCAGAATGGTGTAGCTTATGATTGGACAAAGTTATAGGGGTGCGAAAATGCAGATTAGCCTTGTGTGGCCCGATTTTTCCCCAAATTCAGTCGCCACCTGCAAGAGAGCGCGGAGAGCTAACGTTCTACCAATACGCGAGCGAGCAGAATGCTTTAGGTTCTTTAAGAGGATGTTTTAACAATTCCCTAGCTGATTAAACTGTCTTAGCCCCAGCTGCCATTTTAGCGCGGCGAACTCAGCGGTTGAAGTTTTCTGCGCCTTTACTCGCCCATGTTTGCGTTTTCGATACCCTCAATTCTGCTTAACAGTTCTGCTCAGCTCGAAGAGCTATATCGAATGATATCAATCTCGACCAATTTCAGAAAGATCATTTGTTTGGCAATTTCCCATCGAGGACGGGGGCGCTGTGTGCCAAACCTTCGCGGACGATGACGTCATCGAAAATCGATATTTTCGAAATTGGCCAAATTTCATCGTCCAAAATCATCTAGGGGGTTATTTGATGCGCTGATTACGAATCCGATGTCCGTTTTTGAAAATTCCGCCAATTTCTGTAAGTTACTTCCCGTTTGAGGGTGGCCGTGTCAGGATCACCGATCACCCTCAGTATGGGTGGTCTCCTGCCATAATCGGCCAAATGGACTTCGGCATTGTGTTCGGCAACCTGAATAACCGCTGCCTTGAGAAGAAGTGAGCAGAATCGGTGATCCTGACCCGACCACCCTCAGTTATCCAGGAGAAAATCCAAAACCTACCAAAATTGGCAGAATTTTTAATAACGGACGTCGGATTCGCAATTAGCGCACCAAATAACCCGCTAGATGATTTTGGACGAGGAAATTTAGCCAATCTCGGAAATATCGATTTTCGATGACGTCATTGTCCGCACAGGTTCGGAATAGAGCGCTCCCGTCTCGATGGGAAATTGCCAAACAAACGATCTTTCTGAAATTGGTCGAGATTGATATCATTCGATAGTGCTCTTCGAGCTGAGCAGAACTGTAGCATTGAGGGTGTCGAAAACGCAAGCATGGGCGAGTAAATTCGCAGAAAACTTCAACCGCTAAGTTCGCCGCGCAAACATGAGGCTAAGACAGTTTAGTCAGCTAGGGAATTGTTAAAACATCCTCTTAAAGAACCTAAACTATTCTGCTCGCTGGCGCAGTTGTAGAACGTTAGCTCTCCGCGCTCTCTTGCAGGTGTCGACTGAATTTGGGAAAAATCGTGCCACACAAGGCTAACCTGCATTTTCGCACCCCTGTAACTTTGTCCAATCATAAGCTACACCATTCTATTTCAGTGCACTACTAAACCGTTTTGGTGCCTACAAGACCCACGAGTTGCAGCCGAAACGATTCGAACTTGACAAAGTTATTGTGCCAAGAACACGCCCGCGACAGCAATTTGCGAACAGTCGCCCCACTAGATTGATAGGTTCGATCCTATATGCATTGTTCACGGCGCCCTCTAAATGCAAGCTGAACAGTCAGAACAATTCCTGAGTAGGACGGCAGGGAATTTCCGATAAAACTCGCCGAACGCTCGCTCTACGGGTTGTCGCGCCCACTCGACTGATTCTGTCGGGCCTATATGCATTGTTCAACTCTACTGAGATTTATACAACAAAAGAATGTCGAGCTGCTGAGTTATATGTTTATTTTCACAAGTGCTTGATTTCTAAAGAAGTTATCCAAAATGCTGCTTTGGAACGCTCCAAAGCGGCCTATGTTGACCTGCGCGGCTTTTTCGGCCAATGACCAAAAGACATGTCCGGTACTGTAGCTGGACAATTTCTAGGTACTCCTTGAAGTATCCGTATTGTATCACAGTTCAATAACTGAACCTAGTCAGTTACATTAGCAGCCTAATAAAGACATTTGACGAAACTTGCAAGCACCTTAAAAATCTTCATGGTATTCCTATTGAACTGCAATCGAAAATTACCCCAACAATCAGGAACACCAACGGAAGCGGATGAGAGCATAGCCCAATCCTCATTGAACCTCTTGTTTCATGACATTGGAGTATATCCTCGTGAACTTTTCGTAGCTATTAGAACATTTCTGTGATCGTTTAAACGTTGTGCGCACTTCGCTAACAGACAATGCATGCCCCTTGCGCATAATTTTGCCTTTTCCTTTAGCCGTAACCATTTCTTAGTATGTTGTTACAGGATGTTTTGTTGCGATCAAAGCTCTTGCGCCAGGCGCAAGAGCTTTGATCGCAACAAAACATCCTGTAACAACATGTAACCTCTCTATCAGCCGCTTCAGGCTTAAGCAAATGTGTTCAAGCATTTCTTAGTAATCACCTGAGCAATTTGAAGGAAAAAAACTAGTTTGGAGCAGTGACCATTTCCGTTCTCGCCTTCCGGTCCAAAAAAAGTGGAACAACACGGACGGCACGGTTAAAGACGATCGGAAACCAGAATTTGAAACACGGAAACGGAAATTCCGCAAATCCTGGTTATGACTGTTGTCAGCGGGCGCCAGCTAAACGTGTCACGGTCGGTGAACCTGACTTTTGAGAACTAGGTCCAAGTGAGCGCGTTTCTGATCTGAAGCGATGAATCGCGTTGCTAGAGTACCGACCTCCCGGTGGTTTCTCATGCGATGTTGATGGTGTTCCCCTGCTGCTTTCGCAGCGCCCAGGGTTCTGTAGCGGTTATAGAACCCTACAGTCTTCTTTATCATTTGCTCAATGCTTCTAGCAGCTCTACGAGCTGCTCGTTTCTTCTAGCATGAGGACTGTGCCCATGCTGACTTGGCGGCCTAGATCGATAGCCGGAGCATTTGGAGAAGTCCCATCGCTTGAGCGTGAGCTCCGTGGAATGCTAGCTGCGACCGACGCTTTCACGTAAATGCAGAATTTGCAGGCTCGGGCGTAGTCATGCCCGGATTATAAATTAGATAGAATTAGGTGCAGCCTCAGGAACCTCACGGTACGTGTCGATGACCTCAGGAACCTCACGGTACGTGTCGATGACGAGGACACTCCGTACGTCGTGAAGGTGCAAGCGGCGACAAATGATGGCCCGGGAATCATTTCGGAAGCGTACGAAGTGACAACAGGCAGAAAACGTGGGTGGAGTTCTCCCGCCAAGAGCAGGAGACGGTTCGCAGTGATGAGCCTGCACGATTTCAGAGATTCCCCTCTCCGTCCGACTAGAGATCACCGATCCACCCGTATCTGAGTCCGATACCGAAACAGAAGTTGACCCTGCACAGCCGATCCACTTCAGGTAATCTCCAGCAGCTAGAGCTCTTTGGGACTGCCGCTTTCCTACCTGTGTTTAGGTGTGTTGCGGACGGACGCCCAGCGCCCAGCGTGTCGTACAGCTGGCTGCCAATGAACTCCACTGAAAGTGGCGATGTGCGTAACGGAGCGTGTTCTAGCTCTCCGATGTCTACAACACAGCAGTTCGTTCACAATTACAGAAGAGATGTTTGATTTCAGGAACCGGTGCCTATTCCAATCCAGTCGGATCCGACGCAGGACCATCGCTACAACTCCATTCAGGTGACTAGATCTGGTCAAAAAATGGAGAACAGGGTACTTCGTGGGGGCCGAACTAAAATGCATGAACAAGGAGACTGAGTAGTACGGACGTGTTCTTCAGGGGGAGTTGAATGCGTAGCATCACAGTACATACATTGAAGTCAGGACCTTTGCAGGTCTACTCTACTACATCAACGAAAAGGACACTACTGTGCCAGGCGAGAAATCCGGATGGCACTGTAGAAGATAAACACTTCTTCATCGTAAACAGTGAGTTCTTCCAAAAGAAGATTCTGTCTGCCTTGGCTGATCTCCTCAATGGAGACGGTGCATTGCTCCTGATTCTCCGTAAGCGTAGATTGGACTATGGCATGAACGGAAACAGTGAGAGAAAGAAAAAAGCATGGAAAACGGAAAATTAAGCTTAGCGCCGCCGAGCGGCCTTTTCTCACGTCGCCTGGGAACTAATTTCATAGGTTCCCTGACTTTTACTTTACTTCATTGGGACGATAACAGATAACGTAAAACGTTCACATATGAAATAAATGACGCAAAAATAAATCTTCTTTGTAATCTAAAACGACTTATGGGCATCTGTAGCGCCCCCTCCCTCATGAAGGGAAGGAACTTCAAACTGATGTATATTATTAACTGATACTATTCAAAGTTCTACGGGAAAAAAGCTCGCTCAGATCTGACCTTTCGCAGCGGACTCATGGGGGGGGTTTCACACCATTCTTGCCTGGTAATGGTTTTGCTATGTGCAAGACGGAAGAAGTGCGCGATGTCGACTATAGCTATGTATGCCCTTGAGAATTTTGAATAACACAATGATATCGCTTTTAGTTCTCCTCCTCCTAAGTGACGACAGGCCCATTTGCCGAGCTCTGTCAGCGCCGATAAGAATTGAGAGTAATCGAGATTGAAGCATCTAATACAGTACCGGACGCGTCTTTTGAATAGACGCCATAAAAACCGCGATTTTGCGGTTTTTTGATAAAAATCGCCCAAAAGTCACCCATTTGAAAAACCAATGTTCGTAATCGGCGCCCCAAACAACCCCCTAGACGATTTTGGACGAAGTTTGGACAAGAAAATTTGGCAAATTTCGAAATCATCGATTTTCGATGACGCCATCGTCCGGAATTGGTCGAGATTGACACCATTCGATAGAGCTTATCGAGCTGAGCAGAACGGTATCATCTTTAGTGTTGAAAACTCAAATGTGGGCGAGTAACGGCTGAAGGAACTCCACCGTTGCCCTCTGACGCTCTAAAATAGCAGATGGGTCTAAAGTAGTTTAGGCATCTGGAGAGTTGCGAGCATGTCGCCGTAAAGCGCTTTCAGTCTCGTGCTCGCCCACGCATTTGCATGCCGTTAGCTCTCCTCGTCTTCCCGCAGCACTCGACTGAACTCGGAAAAAATCGTGTCACACAAGGCTAATCTGCATTTTCGCACCGCTGTAGCTTTGTTCAGTCATAAGTTGCGTCGCTGTGTCTCAGCGCGCTTCTTGAACTTTCTACTGCTTACAAAATCCACAAGTTGCAGCCGGACAGATTCAAACTTGACAGAGTTATTGCGCTCAGAACACGCCCGCGGTGCAATTTGCGAGCGATCGCGCCCAGTCGATGGATAGGTTCGATCCTATATACCTTGCGCACAGCGCACTTCAAAGTCTCGCCGGGACAGAATACTGCACTTCCTGAGTAGGGCGATTGAGAATTCCTGTAAAACTACCCAAACACTCACTCTATAGAGCTGTCGCGCCTGCTCGATTGATAGGTTCGATCCTATATGCATAGTGCACGGCGCACTCTCGGAGGATTCCCGATGCAAACATGCAAATCCGGGCAAATAAGCTGCCACAATCGCAAAGAGCCTGCCCCAGTCATTCGTTTTGGCCACCCGCTGCAACGATGCGTTGTTCTGGCAAAGTTGTATACATCTTTGTATAAATCTCGAATCGAACGGTACCAACCGTTTCTCAAAAACCTCAAATTTGAGAAACTGTCAGCACGCAACGGTTTTCGATGGCTTGCGACTGGCGGCACCGGGGACCGAACCATCAAACCCGCTCGGCGCACCCGAGAGCCGCCGACCCCGCTACCACAACCGACCACACCGTGCCGGTGGCAGCAGGGCGCCACGAACTTCGCGCTCACGCGTCCACACGCTTTTTTCGACCACAGACGAGCATTCCGAAAAAATTAACTATGGTTTTGGGCCCTTAACACGGGACCGTACATCCTGTAAAAATTGCATCGCAAAAACTCACGCCAGTTGGAGGCTCTCCTTGTGAGATGACCATTCGCTGATGTAATCTATAGCTGCCTGAAGGCATCGTTAGGAGATTAAACGACTTAATATAACTTTGCGCGTAAATTTTGCAATCAACACACAATGAGACAATGTTGGGAGGAATTTCAAAAGGATAAATTAGAAATAGAATGGGGGACAGCACTTGAGGCGCTGCAAGTTTGATGAACCGAAGAGAAAGTCTTCCCAACACGAATCTGATACGACCTGTTTGAAGGAAAACCGCTTATCCACTCAACTGTAGTCGGATGAATCCCAACCAACTTCAGCCTTTCAATTAATTTTGCAGGAGGAGCCTTATCGAATGCCTTTTTAAAGTCGAAATAAACATCTACACATCTGCCCTTTGTTGAGACTAGATAGCCTTACTCCCGTCATTTAGAGATGAGAGTATTGCAAGTTCTGCGGATCGACCTTTTAAGGAACCAAATTGATTATGTGAAATGGTCTCGTGCGCTTCAATGTGCGCTAACAAGGAAAGGTACCCAACTCAAGGTGAGAAAACTCAAGAACTCCGGCAGGCTTTTGAGTTCGAGTCCGTGCACTGCCAATATTCTTGCACATATTAGTTTGTTGTTATTACGCTTTCTCATGATCACAGGAGTCCATTTTGGTGGTGTGACAAGCGCTTGTGTTTTATTTGTTTCATAGTTTTGTACCATAGCTGTTGACTAAAAGGGAAGAGCAATAAGAATTTTTATTTCCAGAGAAGTGGTGTGGTGCAGATACGCATCGTTGAAAAACTATGGAGCACATATAAAAGCGCAAGAAGACGGCCTTGGTTTACTGCAAGCATTGATGGTCTAAAACTGAGGCGTTCAGGAAAACCTAACGGTGGTTCTGGCTTCCGGTCACACGGTCCTACATCCTGTCAAAATAGCATCACAAAAGCTCGCCATAAGTTGAAACATTTCCTTGTAAGATCCGTTTTCTCACAATTTTTTTCAAAAACGCGAGCGAAAATCGATGTAATGCTGACTGGTTGGTAGTTATCTGGATCATTTGACAGTTTTTTCTTTGGTGTAGGTGTGACCAGAGCATGCCTCCACGGAAAGGCACTTCTCCCCTCATCATGCTTAAATTGAAAGTATACTCAGAGGATAGCCTAGCCATGCAGCGTTTTTAACAAAGGACAGAGGAATGAAGAGTCGTGGTAACTTTCACAAAAGCTGTCACTAGCATCCGAGTCGCTCGGCATTTGCTGATTGCACACCAAAGCTGCTAGACAAGAATAACAGAGAAACGCAATACGGGAATGTGTTCTGACCGTCGAAGAGATTAACCCACTTTTCGGAACAGTAGAATGCGACTTTCGCGTAGTACCCCCTTTTGCCTTTAATCTCGTAAACTCTACGATAGAACCTTGTCGACGTTTAGCGTCTAGTGTGTATTTGATAGCCTAAAGCTGAGCATCGAAGTACTGATATGATGCGATTTCAATGAGAGAGAAAAAACTCAAGTCAGCAAAACCCTAAGGTGTGGGAATGTATCCTGCTGAATCACCCTCCTCTACGAGAGAAAAGAAGTTCACTTGCTGTGAACTCTATGAACTCTGGCTCTTTAATCTATTTCCGGTACTGTTCGTAAAGAAATTCATTTGGCAAGCTAGTAAATTAAAGCACACTTGTGAGGATGCTGAAGATAAAAGGAACAATATGATGGCCAAACCGTCGTCTTATTATGGTGGAAAGGGTTACTCTCAGAGAGGCAACTCCATATAACATGTCGATTCCATTAGTTCAAAGTTGTTGAGTTTGGATGCGAAAAGAGAAGCAATGTGTTTCACTTTCTCCATGACGTGGAGCCGGTTTTTTAGCTCTGGAGGGATGTCGGTAGATTAGCTCGAGCAGATCCCTTCATAGCGCTCCCGAATATGTTGTTGGTGAGCGCAGTGTTTCCAAAAAGAAGACTTTCGCAGACTCAAAGCATTCGAGCTACCTAGTGGTCTAGACGACAGCTGCGTTAAAGAGTTTGACGTCAAATCTGGTAAGCAAGGAAGATAGAAATGAGTCGTCCACAAAATGCCTTGTTTTCATGAGCGTCCAACTTAGCGATTAGTTCTACATGTATATTTTACATGCAAGCCACCCTCTCCATCGCGGATTAAAAGACCTTAGCAGATTCGGGAAGATTTAGAGCAACAAAAAGGCGGAATCATTCTGCCTGACTTAATGTCCAACTGGCAGGCCACTGCGCAACACGACGTTGTTGGTGTTTGAAATACTGCTTTGTTTCTGAAGAACGATTAATTGTAATGTTGATCAGTGTTGCTCCAATGTTTGCTATCAAGAGAGAACCTTGCAGAAGGAATCAGGCACCACAAGTAACTTCTGATAGAGTCCTCGCCGGAAGTAGAGCCCCAGCTTGCGCATTCAACGAATTGTTAATTCTCCAATATGCTTCAGAGCCTGGCAGCCCCCCAAGGGATATCAGTGTAATTGTGGACCCCGACAATCGAGTCACTGTTACGTGGGCGCCGCCCAAATATCCGAACGGAGACATTACGGTACCATCTACAGCTTTATCCCCGGTGTTGTCGAGTCGAAAAGGACGTAGTCTTTTTAGGGCTACAACGTCTACCTGACCGGTGATCCATCACAGCCCGTTGACCAGTGGCAAGTCTTCAACGTGGCGGATCCCAATGATCCGAAACTGATTTTCAAACGAGGAGAACTGGAGCCGGAAAGTCCTTACTACGTGAAGATTGCCGCTGTAAACCCCTCTGGAGAGGGTGTGCAGTCCGACGCTTCGCACTTCACTACAGTTAGTGGAGGTGAGTCACCGATGCCCTTGATGATGTCTACTCTCAGCTGAAGCCTTTCTTCCCTAGCTCCGGTGGATACTCCTTCCAACATCCTGCCGTCAGTAGCCGAGGACAACGCAGTCAACATCAGCTGGTTCGGGCCGAAGGAGCCCAACGGACCGATCAAGGTAGTAAGAGCAAAACTTTCCTACAATATTTTGGCATTGCTCGTGAGCCAGTGAAATAAGGTTGATCTCGATGCACATAAGGAAATGAGATTAAGCGGAATTGGCTTGTTTGCACTTCAGTCGTACACTATCTACTTCACTCCTGATGACGGCACAGCTAATGACGACTACAAGGACTGGCATCGAATTGAAGTACCATCTAGCGATGATCACGGAAACACCGTCATCGATAAGGACCAATACGAAATCAAGCCGAATACTCCCTATAAGGTAGTTTTTAGGGGAACACCCTGCGACTGCACGAAACATTTCCATGGACCGAGCTCAGCATCTTAGGAGATTGTGAGAGATTTATAGGTGCGAATTTCCGCCACGAACGACCAGGGAGAAGGCCCCGCGTCGGAGCCGACGCTGTTCGAAACTGGAAGTGGAGGTGAGTCGCGCGACATTCCTATTCGCTATCTCATTCACTGCTTAAATTTAGAGACACCTCCTATGATCACTTTGCAACCACCGTCCAACATCGTTTCCGTCGATCCAAAAGGGTCTGTGAGCATTGTTTGTTCCGCGAGTGGAGTCCCACAGCCGAACGTCTATTGGTTGCTGGAGAATGGCGAAAGGATTGACGGGAGGACGCTGCAGCTCACCAATCTCATCAAGGTGTGCATCTCATAGCCTCGCTTTGCTCAGCGGTGCTGAAATTCACGGTTCCAGGACACCTCGGTCACGTGCAGAGCAGAGAACAAGGCGGGTTCTACCCAGGAGGTTGTGCAGGTTCAGGTGACAGGCAAGTGGTCGGTAGCGAAATCACAGATGGCTACGTGTGAAATTCGTAAGTGCAGGACCTGGAAGCCCTCCGAACGAAATCGTGTTGCTGCCAATGCCGAATCAGGCCATTAACGTTGAATGGACGACACCCGATGAAGTGAACGGAAAGATTACGAACTACATTGTGCACTACGGGGAGGTGCCTGAAGGTAACTTCTTCTCTTTGTCGGAGGTTCTCTTTGCTACGAACTGCATCTGTCACAGGAGCGACAGAACCAGAAGAATGGAAACAGGCGCTCGTTGACGGCATGGACGTCAACCACCAGCTTCCGCAGTTGGACCCGAAGAAGAACTACGCAGTGCGGGTGCAAGCCGTAAGCGATCGAGGTCCAGGTGTGATCTCGGCTCCGCAAATGATTCGCACACTTCCCCTCGGTTCGTTCAGCTCTACGTTGTTCTCGAAGCCACTACTGTTCGCCTTCCGTTTCAGCTCCTGCCCCTGTGGAGAATCCAGAGGTTACGGTCTTCGACAACAACTCCATAGTGATTCAGTTCGATCCACCCGTTGATCCGGATGTGCCGAACAAGCATATTAAGGTATGCGTATGTCGCTCTTAATCCAAGGAGACCGATCCAAGGAGGTGCCAGGCTCTGTGTACCACGTACCGTCAGCAAGCGGCAGAAGAACCCAGCTTGTGATCTCGTTCTTTAGCTTGACCGTTTAGTAGATAAGTCGTTTGCTTCGCTGAGCAGATTTTATCCGTGAAAACCCATGGTCATTCTATTCGGCTGACCCACTTTCATGGACTTCGCGGGTATTACTATTCGAAAATAAGAAGAAAGTGAGGAAGTGGGATGCGCGTGGAACGAAACGCTGCGGTGTTATTTGCAGGACTTCGTCATCCAGTATACTTCCGAGGATCCTCCGACGGAAGAAACCGACTGGAAGGAGCTTCGCTACACCGATCCAGACGAGACCGATGATGTCACAGTAGGTGTCCATCTTCGATCCAATTACTGGTGTGTCGGAAATGCTACATTCGGTCATCTGCAGGTCGTGCCGATAGATGGGGAGAACTTCAACCCAGACACCAAGTACTACGTACGGATCATTCCCCGTGGCGAAATCGACGGTGCCGCAAGTGCTCCCGCAGTGTTCACGACTGGAGATGGAGGTACGCCCGTCCTGCTTGCCAGAGTACCGCGCTATAAATTCTTTTTCAGTTATCATGCCTTCGCAGCCAGAAGTCAACGTCGATGCTCCTGACAACAAGATTCGTGTCCCAGCTGGCACCGATTACGCAGTCACATGTTCCTCTACTGGGTTCCCACCACCTGAGATTCGTTGGGTGGACAGCGAAGGGAATGTAGGTGCTCAGTTGTCTGCGCCCCGTTTGCACGTTAATTGCTTGGAATTTCAGCAGCTTTCTGATGGGCCACAGCTAAAACTGATCGACATAAGAAGAACCGTGAAGGCGAAGTGCTTGGCAGAGAACAGAGGGGGACTCAAGGAGACTGACTTCACTGTGTTCGTCGCAGGTCCAGGGTCAGCTCCAGAGAATGTGCAGCTACAGGCCGAGAAGCCCGTGACTATATCCGCTCAGTGGGACCCGCCACTGATACCGAACGGAAACATAACTAAATACATCATCTACTACACACCACTCGACGATCAGGTTGGTCTCAGTCTTGGTGTCCGTAAATGCACTAACCGTAAGGTGATTCAGGACCCTGCTCACCAAATAGGGCAGGTGCAGTCCCGGCCGATCAACGAGTGGATCACATATCACGACACGCCGGACAGCAACGGGACAAGAAGGGCTGAGCTCAAGGACTTTGTCGAGACGGACACAGCGTACGCGGTCGTGGTGCAGGCGATCAACGACGACGGGCCTGGCCCGTACTCGAACCAGTTCACGATCCGGACCATGTCTCGCGGTATGGTGCTGGTCCTTAGTACATAATGGTGTATCGTCGTCGACTGTAGTGGAATGTGTTCCTGCTGCACCGTTCAGTATCGCTCTACATCAGGTAGCATTTTTGTCTCAAAAATGCTACCTGAACGTAAGCCCAGACCGTCAGGCGCTGATCGCACCTGCCTAGATTCCGGGTGTCTTGTGGAATTTTATCAATTTTGATTACACTGTGTGTGCTGAAGTCGATTTGTGAATACCAGTGGGAGCGGAGGGAGATCCCCCTTGCGCATCTCTCTTTTTGTGTTCTTATTCCCGCCGGTAATCCTGCCTACTGCAGTTCCATCGCATCCACTTTAGCCGCTGTTTCTTCACACTTCGTGCTGGACAGGATCTGCCTGCATGATCAGTGCCTATCTGCAGTTCTTTCCTTCTCCGTTCTTATTTAGTACACACGTTTTCCGCTCTCTCTCTCTCTCTGTACGTCCCCCTTTTGTGAATTAACAAAGCTGATCGTTCCAGCACGAGAAGGACCACCTGTGGACCTGAGAGTGGAGCCAGACGGTCAGCGGTCGGCACTCATCGATTGGAAGGAACCGATCACGTCAGATGTGAAGCCTATTGGATACGAGATCTTCTACGTGCCTGGGGAGAAGAGTGTCGACGCTGACGATCTGATACTGAGCGACTGGTGCGTTTTCGTTCGCTTTTCGTCCCGCAGGCTGGCCAGAAGGCAAATAGCCCTAGCATCGCAGGGAACTGTCCTGTCCTAACTTGCGAATAATGTTAGGTTAGGAGGAGCATGTCGGTGCAATCTGCACTGCGCATCTCTAAGCCTTCGAATGCTGTGAGTAGCTTAGCAAGGGACGTCGCAGCACTTCTGTTTCGCTAGTTTTAGAAGACGGCGTCAGACTCGCTCGACTCGGACATTGTCTGCTGCAAATTTCCTGCTACAGTGTGGTTCTCAAGAAGGAATTTCACAACTGATTTTAGGCGAATTTATTTAACACTTCTCTGTAAGCAAGAAGAGGTGGACCATGAAGCGCTTCTACACCCCTTCTCGTTTTGTTATGCAAAACTCCTTGCTGCTCAAATGTTCACGCTGCTTCAGCTAGTTTAGGATCATGGGAGAGGCTATCCTTTTGTAACATTTCCAGCGAATTGTTTCTGCTGATCTACCGTTCGTTCCCAGAAAACCAACGACTTGTGAACAGGCCTACTAGACTATGGTTGAAGCAAACTATCGTTAGCGGAAACCATATTAGCTTTGATAGATCTTGGTAAGATATTTTGCTATCTTAGCCACTCTGGGGTCGCTAGTTGTGATTTTTTGTAAATTATCTATTTACCAGCCGTGGGAGCTGCCTATCGGCCACAGTGACGGCTTCCCAACGGCTTGGACGTAGTAATAACTTCTCATAATCAGTTGTAGCTGCCATCTACGTAATCGTTTCCGCAGGAAGAACACCTTAACTACGTCGAGTGGGGCAAGTTAGAAAGGATTACGAAGAGAGGCTGCTATTCTAGAGATACTACTACTTACAAAAAATTTGGCCACCAATTATTATCTATGTACACGTAATTGTTCCGCTAATATAAAGACGCCACGCTGGAAAAAAAATCCCACATTTTTGAGTGCCATGAAACATTCAGAGAATCATAATTTCATTATAACCGGGCAGGGGATTAAAATGCTTACAGAGACAATAAATACATTCATCGTCTAACCCCAGGGCTGAAATTTCGGACCGCTTGAATGACACGCCCAAAAAATCGATAATTTGACCAATATCGATTGATGGCCATCGACACTTCAGAAACAAACTTCAGATTCGTGTTCTCGATTACCCCAGGGCTAAAGTTGCGGACCACTGTCGATCGCTGTCAATCGTTGAGAATCGCCAGTACTCCACTCCCCACTCCAGGTGTGACGGACAGACGGACCGAAGCGCACACACAGCGCTGGTTTTGTGGTTGATTTTTTAAGCTGCGTGTGGATTTTCTCAGCTACAGGTTGCGATTTCCTTACTCGACACACAAAGTTCCTTGGGAAGTTTAGCGCTCGTGATCAGCATCTAACAGTGGCCTTTATTTGCGGCACAGCGGCACTCATTACTTATCCATTTCGGGGAGACTCTCGAGAGTCCCACACCTCGAAAGATTTTGGGAACCAAACTGGCGACGATTCCCAGAAATTTGGCACAGGAGTGGCTCAGAAGGAGAATGACCCGACTCGAGCCAACAAGAGATGGCCGCGCATTTGGAAAAATAGGTCACCACTTCACAGACAGGGGTGCTGCAGGCATGATATTTTCAAACTTGCGCTATTTAGGAGATGCTGTGGAAGAATTACCGTTGAGTTTAAAACATGAGATTTATTACGAGGAGCGCAAAAGCGGTGACAATAATTGAGGAACTCCCTCGAGTCCAAGACTAGTCAAATGGTGGCCAAGCAGAGATGGTGAATGCGAACTGGTCGTCCATACAAATGCAGAACAATGTCTCGGGATTTGAAGGTCGTCTAAGACGCAGTGGTTTAGCGTAATCAAAGGAGAGAATCGCTTCAATACGTATGATGATATCGGCCATCTTGTGGTTCTAGTTCTGTTATATCCACTCTTACAAGGGAGGCCCATGAACTTCCCCCCAGAGATTCTCAACGTGACCTATATGGTCTCTACAGACATCGGACGAGGATCACAGAACTGTGCTTCGTTTTTGCTACGGGATATTGGGTGGTCCGAAAAATGGCAAAAAATAGTACCGCTGTAGGGCGGGCTGATAGGGCAAAAGTGACACCTAGACGGGCGCTGTCGTGCTCAAAACATAACTTACAAAGGTTTGGAGTTCAAATTAAAGTTCGCTTACAGTAATTTCCTAGACGAAGCTGCAGTGTACATTCAAGGGATTCATTCGCCGCCTGCGCCAGCGACTGGATGGCCAAGTGGATACCGGACTGCGGACTTGCGCGAGGGAGTCGAGGGTTCGATTCCGGGGGTGGGGTTTCTGCGTTCCTAGGTGGACCGTTAGCGTCTTTGCAAATGAAGATTACATTTTGGCTTCGGAAGGGTACCTTCTTCGCGTCCTAACCCCGCTTTCAATCTGTTGTCAGAGTGGAAGAAGCTGGTTTTGTTGCGTGGAGCGATATCGCGCGTCCACTAAACGGTGCTTGTCTCGCTGAGGAGGGTTCCCTTAGATGCCATCCTCATATGACCTCTTTGGCATGTTCTCAATTACTTTTGGAAGTGTTTCTCACTGTCACCTCATTCAGAACATTCATGAACAAGCATCGATTTGATCCATCATCAAGACATGCTCATTGCTCCTCGGATTTCCTCATAGACTGCTCTGTATTCCTTTCGCAACTTTCACTATTTCAGCTACAATACCGCCCGCATCGCGCGGTCAAAGAGACGGTTTGCGACGGATTTTTCCGTCGCAAACCGTCTTTTTGACCGCGGGACGCGGGCGGTATTGTAACTGCTTCCAAGCACTACATATTTTACCCAACTCGTGTGATTGGTCGCCTTGCTGTGTGTTCCTTCCTCACCATTCTCTTACACACTTACGGGAGACGGGTCGGGGACATTGCAGATAGGAGCGCTTGCACTCACTCCCTCTACTCTAGAGGTCGAGAAATTTTTTCGTTCAAAATTCATCTTTAGGGTTATATGAGATGCAGAGTACCAATTTGGCAACTAATTTCGGTGTAAATTACAGAAGGTTACGATGGACATGTGTAAGTTAAAGGAGTATACGCAGAATAACCGGTACTGATGCCTTTCACGACTCCAAAGGTCGAGGAGGGGTCGAAAGAAAATTTTTTGCTCAAACATCGCTCAGGGGGTTACTTGGGGTGCTGATCACGGATATGACATCTATTTTTAAAATGTCGGTCGATTACGGTAGGTTACGGTAGATATGGGTGACTAGAGCTGTGCACGCTAGTGGGATCGCTTCTTTCTCCAATGTTGTCAGACACATTTTCCAACCTTCGACTTCATCTTTGATGGAAATTAGTACAAGCAAAGTGACAATTTAGAAAAGAGTGGCAGATTCGTGGTCAGCAGCTTAAATAATTCACGACAGGGCCATTCCAAGTGTCACTTATGCCTTATCAACCTGCTCTGAAGTAGTACAATTTTTGCCATTTCCGAACCACCCAGTGGCCGTAGCAAAAACGAAGCACAGTTCTGTGATCCCCGCCCGATGCCCTACAAGATCATATAGGTTTCGTTGAGAATCTTTGGGGGAAGTTTATGGGCTTCCCTTGTTAGGTTAGGAGAAAAGGACGGTATTTGCCTGAGATGGTGACTTCAATCAAATTTATATCACGCACGTCTCATAGCTCATTTCAGGTCCAGAATAGTGGTGGACGATCCAAGTAGACTGTCGCATAAGATTCAAAACCTACTGCAGCCGGACACTGACTACGTCTTCAAGATTCGTGCGATTTATCCCGACGGTCCCAGCGTGTTCTCTGAACCATGTATTATGAAGACACTTCCGGATGGCAAGTTCCTATCAAGTTTCGTTTAGCTTATGCCGGTCAGATCACTTAGCTGGACCCGACAGAATGTGTTGAACTTTTCTACACCTATGTAGTATCACTGAGGCACATGGTACGTGACGGCAGTCGCGTGCAGCCCATTCCAGGTTTCTGGATAGCATATCCCGTCCAGGCCAACCAAGCCTTCCATCGGGTCGACGAAGTTGGTACCAGACTCGCCTGGGAGGGATAAGGATTGATTTTATTTTTGTACGCCGGCTGGCCACCGCAAGTCGTTGTAGGTCCAAATCGTGTCCTCGAAAAAACACTCCTTAAAGCATGAAGCGATCCGCGCTCTGCATAGAGATCATGCAGCCAGCGGAAGTACGCACTACTCTAGAACCGTCCGTTTTCATTCCATGAATTCCACCGTGGTTTCTGCTAAAGCATAAGCTACTAATTGTGGCCAACTTCCTGGAGGGCTTTAATGTCCATCCTTTAGAGCAAAAGTGGAGAGAACTGATGCTCGAGCACACCAAAAAGTGGATTGTTGCACATCCGTTTTCACCCGCAGCTGCGGAACTGGTGCAAGTGAGCCTCACTGTCATGTGAGAGCAGCAGTAGTGAAGCTCGTGGAGCAGTGGAGGAGAACTCTGTAGGGCTGTTAGGCTTTGTTGTCACCGAAAGCTTGCAGGTAATGCTCCCTACATACAAATCTCCACCGGCGAGAATGGCGTTGAGGGGAGCACAGACATTGATGTCCTCCCTGGATCCCAGATCACTGTGTCCTGCAACGCCACGGGCCTGCCCCTCCCTTCTGTGAGGTGGATTCGAGGCGGCACATACGAAATCGACCCTAGCACGGTGAGTTTGAGCTGTTGTCCTGTGAGAGCGGAGGAGCGGTAGCGTTCGATTCAGGTGAACACGGCCACTTCGCACGCTCAGTTCTCTCTGCAAGTCGCTAACATCACTGAGGATACCACGTTCAACTGCTTGGCACAGAATCCACTGGGACACGCGAACTGGACTATCAATGTCAATCTATTGCCAGGTTTCCTTCTAACATTGATTTCCTCAATGGTCGCGAAGCGACGCTGCTCACCGTTCCCGATTCCTAGGTCTTGAACCGGAATGGAAGGACGACTTTGTCGTGTCGAAGACCGAAAACAGTGAAGTCGTGTTAGTCTTCAGCGACAATCTGCCTGACTACTTGAAGCCGCCGGTAGTTTCCAGGGCAACGAACTCGAAAGGCACAGACGGAAATGACGTGAATTTAGAGCGACTGGGAGATACGTTACACCGACGATCCCGACAAGCCTAAGGACCAGTGGGAGACGATTTCATCGGACAATGCCCCCCTCACGAGGATCGCCGTTCCCAGCATGGAACCGGGCACGTACTACTACTTGGTTGTCGACAGTCCCAGCAAGGGAATTCAAACGCCGACATTACTCGTCATGACCCCAAGTGAGTTGCACTTCTTGGCTTGGCTTCGGGAGCGAGGTTTGTGAAACGCACTCACAGTCTCATGACTTACAACGGAGGACCCGTTTTAATGTTTGTCGCAACTGCCAACTTCTAGATGTTTCATAGATGGTTTGATAGCTCATAGATGTTTCTGGCAACGCCGTTTCTATGTCAAAGTGGCTTCCTAAGTAGAGCACAACTTTTTGTATCTTACACTGTTGCTCAGCCGATTCAATGCAAAAATACATTTGTATGTAGCTGACAAAGGATCGTATCCGCTCAACGTAGTACGTATCCTTCCTTACTCCTTGTCAGCTCGAAATGCAGTTGCACTCTGTTTTCATCTCGATTTTTTCGATTTTTTGAACGTTATATCGGCTTGATAACGAACTGGCTGTTAAGGAGATGTCAATATACATTTGCTATCTATTCATTTTGACGAATATATGCAGTGAACTGCATTCAGTAAACATTGGAAGGCTTTAGAAAATGACTGACTCTTAACAACAGATAAAAAATAGGTAAGATATGAAAGGGAATAGAGGGAGGAGGTTACGGTGAATTTGTTCAAGAAAGTGAGTTTTATTTATCTATTTATTTATTTATTTATTTATTGACGTGTAGCACAAACACCCGTGATAATCAAACAAGGGATATGTCAGAGCCGAACAACAGACAAACAGTAGCACTTAGAAGAAACAATCTGAGGAGACGGAGAGAAGAAAAGAAAACTTGGTTAGCCTCGCTGGAATAAAATAAGCAACTGCAACTGATTGAAATCTAGCCAAAGTAGCATCCTTCAAATTGGACCAAACATTTTGCGAATAATAAGGTTTTGAAAAGCTTGAACCGAGAGTCCTAGGATGTCTTCCTCTTCACAAGGTAACTTGTTGAACTCCGGTAAGTTTCTACACGTAAAGAAATTCGACCTAATCTGGGATTTTGCCACAGGAATATAAAGTCTGAGCCTTTCGCTTCTTGACGTTGTCAGTGGTGCACCAAAAAAGTTACTGGATCAATTGAAACTCTTTTTGTTTGGAGCATCATAATCAGATCTGCTTTGTTACGTCTGTTCTGAAGTGTTTGAAGGCCAAGGTCCCCGGCCCTCCTAATGCCGTGAGCGATGGCGTTATAATCTCTTTCAAAACATCTCATATATAGCTTCCGAGAAAAATTATTTTGGACACTTTCTAGCAGCTCTATGCCTTTCTGTTTAAATGGATTACACATTGTTTTCCGAACTCCACTCTCGGGCGAACGTAGAATTTGTAGGCTTCCAAAAGTAATTTGTGGTCATCTGTACGCAGAATCTTAAACAACAAGTAGGTCTTATAATTTTCTTCCTTCACGAGTGCGCTGTAGTGGTTTGTGAACTCGAGGTTGTGCGATATTAAAAAGCCTAAGTCGCGAACGTCCTTGACAGGTTGCTGAATAGGTCCCTGTAAGTTGTATAATATCGGTATTTGCCTTGGAGTGCAAGTATGAGATGCTTGATCTTTTCCGCAGAAAGTCTCTTGCAAGGTTTATCCTGCAAGGACTGGGATGTCCTTGGACCATTTGATCCGTGTAGTTTATTGCTGCCTGTAGGAAGTCTGAATCTTACTTGCTTTTATTAGCCTCACAAATTTTCATATCGTCAGCATAAACCTTGCAAGAGACACCAAATCGCGAAATTTCGACAGGGAGTTCATAAGTACAAATAACAAACAAGAATGGAGACAGAACTCCACCTTGTAGAACGCCACTGTAAGTTGAAATAATAGACGAGAAACCGTTTTTTACCCTGGCTTGGAACGCCCTGCCCGACAGAAAATCTTTCGTCCATCTGACAACCTTTGGATGAATTTTTATCATATTCACTTTTAAAAGTAGTTTAGGTATAAGAACCTTATCGAATGCTTTCATAAAGTCAAAATAGACTACATCAGTTCGTACTTTATCTTCAAGGGCACTGGTCCAATCACTTAAAGCTGTAAGCATCGCAGTCTCAACAGACCTACCCTCTAAAAAGTCAGTTGATTCTGACAAGGGAAGGGTCTGAAGCATATCTAGCGTAAGTTCTGAACGGGGGAGCGAGTCATAAATGGAGAATCCTCACCCCTCAATTGGCTTGAAAATGTGTTTATTTTTTGCCAATTCGCTAAACCCAAGGAGTGGGGGGTCACAATGGGATACGGCGGAGCACGCATTTGGGGGTCTTGTACGCCAGCGATGCGTCTTCAGCCAGTGGTTCGGAGCGCATGTGCGTAGAGGGTTGACTCATGCGAGGGGGTAAGGGGTTTGGTTCCTCTGCTCTGCTGCATTTTTGCATTTCGACTGATTGGTTGAGATTTGGATTCTACGTCTATACAATTTTCAGACGTTTGCGCATTTTTCCAGCTCTACGCTGTGGTATTCAACGTGATGATAAATGTTCAGCACCAGTGATACACAGATACAAAGTGCCTGTGTAGTGAATCGCGGTGTCTTCCTCCATGGTTATGAGCACGCAACCGAAATTCAATTGAAGACGTACCCTTTCCTCCGAAACAGAGTTCCGCCCGAAAACGTTATCATATGCCCACTGCTTGCTTGCCTCTCCACGTCCATCAGTTCATCGTGCGGATCCCAATCTTCCTCTTCTTCCACCACTTCCAGTTGTTCGCCTTCGTCAACATTAAGTTGACGTGCTTCGAAGTTCCTGAGTATGCTGGCCATACATTCGGCGAGCTTGATTTCTTCCCTCGAAGATTCCTTGTCTAAAGGTGGGCCACATTTCAGCGTGAGCAGGTGGATCACCACTCTACCATCGGCGGACATTGTTGGGGTTAGGTTCTAGAAGACCTTCAGCAGACCTCTGATTTCCAGGTGACAGGCAAAGATGAGGGAAAGAGTGTATCGATGCCGTTTAGCTTAATTTGCGGGATCCCCACGCCTCGTTTCTTATTTGAACAACCTCCGACGTCACAACGTGGTCTCCTTTGAAAATCCGAGCAGGTTTTTTGGTTTTTCATGAGGCCTTTGGTCCATGTATGGAAACAGACTATGAGGAGCCTTTTATACGCTACCCGTAAGGTGCCCAGTGGTGCTTCATGCACTTTGTACCTGTGTATCACTGATGTTGAACATTTATACATCACCATGTTGAATACCACAACGTACCGCTGGAAAATGCGCAGAAAACATCTGAAAATGGTATAGACGTCAGAATCCCCTAAATCTCTACCAATCAGTTGAAATGCAAAAGTGCAGCAACACAAAGGAACCAAACTCCTGACCTCCCTCGCGCGAGTCAACCCTCTACCCACCTGCGCTCCGAGCCACTGGCTGAAGACGCATCGCGGGCGTACAAGACCCCCAAGCGCGTGCTGCGCCGTATCCCATTGTACCCCTTACTCCTTGGGTTCAACGACTTGGCAAAAAATAAACACATTTTCAAACCAATTGAGGGATGAGGATTCTCCCTATATGACTCGCTCCCCCCTCTCAGACATACGCTTCAGACCCTTCCCTTGTCAGATATAATATGTTGCTCCTTAAGGTGTTCCATTATAATCTTTTTGACAATTATTTCGAAAACTAACTAAAACCGATGCAATGCTGATGGGCCTGTAGTTGAGTTGCAGCAAGCAAGTAATTGCAGCAATTCCTGTCTTAGCTTGAGTGAAACGGTTCATCGGGTCTCTTAGCGGTAGCAGACCACACTGCAAAAATGAATATGGCTCCCACGAGGGGTCTACTTTACACAAATTGTAGATGGCGCCGTTGAAAGGACGAGAGCTTCAGTGAGACTGGAAGTATGTAGAGAGAACCGAAATAGAGCAATCCTTTCGGCAGGACGGTTACAGCGGTTTGACGACGTGGATTTCAGAACCGCCAAGTGAAATCCGCGTTGGCACGAACATCAACGACGAAGCGGTGGTCGATTTCAAGAAGGCCGTTGCGTCACAGCCAATTAAGGCAAGCATTCATTTTCCCTCTTCGTTCAGAGACGTATCTTAACCACATTCATATGATGAAGCCCAACCATTCTGGACCGGTTCAAACATCGCCAAGGCTCAGCTTCTCATTCTCATTCTTCATCGTTACCTTCATCAGCCACTATCCTTCCGGAGTTTGCTCTATTGGTCGTTTCATAGCGTTCGAACTCTTGTTCATGAGTGGACCGCCAACTTCACTAAAAGCCAACTCATACTCCGCGACGGAAGCGGCAGACGTCCTGCAGAACATGCAGATTGATTGAAACCAAGCGATTGCTAGGAAATAGGCTCATACTCGAGCGCTGTCGTTGACGCTGCCGTCGCTCTTGTCGCGAAGTAAATACTGCTGTACTGTAATACTGCTAGGATTCCGACGGTTCAAACCGTTACGATCCTTATCTACCGTATACGTATAGGGTGATTCCTTCACTCGAATCTAGTCAAAAGAAGTATAATCAGCAGGAAGGGGCGTTAGGTGTCTCCAACTACTGTAGAAGGCGGAACGAAATTACCGGGTGCCACTCTCGCCTCGGACGAGACTTCTCTACGAGATGAGGCGAGTTAAGCAGAAGCGCTCAGCGAGCAGCGAAAGGATCGGTGAGAGTGATGTCATATGTGTAGTGATTACGGATCCTTACACTGTGTACAAAATCAAAAAACGAAAGTGATCCACTCAAAGATAACCTTGTGTGGAGAATGGCAATGACTGCAAGAGCAATTGAACAGCTCGAAAAGATGACGACAACATGTTGGCTACGAGTCAAGGCGAAATGGAAAGGGAGCAACACATCAAGTTTGTTCCTTTTCTAAGCTTCCTTCAGAATCCCGACGCATGCTGCATTACGTATGTGACACATCTGCGGAGTCCCGACCCAACTGTCACCACGCTACCACAACGTCTATGCAACGCCTTCTGCACCCCGACACAGGCTCAAGCGTGGGGTGCGAGAATCGCAGGGGGGGGGTCGTACTTTGGCTCAAGGTGAGGGGGGGTCGTACTTCGACATAGATCCGAAGAAAAAAATTTCTCGGAGGGATGATTCTTTCGCAAGCATTGTAAGCAGAGGTATGTAAATATTAAAAAACTAATTATTAATATTTAATTATTGAGGTTTGAAGGACATAAATCGATTAAATGAAGATTTTTAGGCATGGCAGCGATATTGCGACACCCTGAGCATCGCATCTTCTACGGAAAGAAGACGCCATTTGGATTTAAAACTATATTTAATAAAAATTTAAATAGTTGTTGTATTAGTTGTTGTATATAGATCTTTCCAAAAGTTAACCTTTGTAGCAGGAAAAAAATCAGGCCTCTCCAAAGCAACCTTTCAACCGATCAGGTGGAGTGATTTTCCTGGAATTTTTCTTGGAATTTTTCAAAAGCAAAATGTTTCCTGAACAAGGCTACTACTGGTACTGAAACTAGAGTTCACAACAGCACAGATATTATTTAGCGCTTGTTCAAAAAATCAAGCCTTACTTATGCGGTCTTCCTTGCGATCAGGTGAGGTCATGCTCAATTTTTTTTTCAGAAATAAAGATTTTTCTACCTAAACGGAACGATCTCTAGAGCTGAAATATAGCTTCACAAAAGCTCAATCTTTGACTGATACATAATAAAAAATTCAGCTTATCTGGAGCTATTTTCGATGTGATCAAGAACGATGGATCACTGGTCGATTGCTCGTCGATGTGATTGCAAGGTGCTACACATGTACTTTGTTCAACCGATCGTAGCTCGTTGAGTTTTGAGAATTATGCAAATGCGGGTGGCATTCAAAATACTATAAGAAATTCTCTTTCTTATGAGCCTAAAATCACCTTTCAAAAAAG
>OX375867.1:57430341-57605879 GCA_947359475.1 Heligmosomoides polygyrus bakeri | reverse complement strand
CTTTTTTCAAAAAAAGCATCTTCATGCGCGGCCGGGGGGGTGCGATTTTTGGCAAGTATTTTCGCAAAAATCAACGAAAAATTGCATCCCCTGGCCGCGCAAGAAGATTATTTTTTCAAAATTCGATTTTGCATCTATAAGATAGAGCATTTCTTCTAGTTTTCCAAATGCCGCCCGCATTTGCACAGCTCTCAAGGTAAGCGAGTTATGGTCGTTTTTGTGAAATCACTCCAATTTTTTTCGAGCAAAAATCGCATCCCTCGGCCGCGTATGAAGATGCTTTTCTTGAAAGGTGATTTTAGGCTCATAAAAAAGAGAATTTCTTATAGTATTTTGAATGCCACCCGCATTTGCATAATTCTCAAAACTCAACGAGCTACGATCGGTTGAACAAAGTACATGTGTAGCACCTTGCAATCACATCGACGAGCAATCGACCAGTGATCCATCGTTCTTGATCACATCGAAAATAGCTCCAGATAAGCTGAATTTTTTATTATGTATCAGTCAAAGATTGAGCTTTTGTGAAGCTATATTTCAGCTCTAGAGATCGTTCCGTTTAGGTAGAAAAATCTTTATTTCTGAAAAAAAATTGAGCATGACCTCACCTGATCGCAAGGAAGACCGCATAAGTAAGGCTTGATTTTTTGAAAAAAGCGCTAAATAATATCTGTGCTGTTGTGAACTCTAGTTTCAGTACCAGTAGTAGCCTTGTTCAGGAAACATTTTGCTTTTGAAAAATTCCAAGAAAAATTCCAGGAAAATCACTCCACCTGATCGGTTGAAAGGTTGCTTTGGAGAGGCCTGATTTTTTTCCTGCTACAAATTGAAGGTTAACTTTTAGAAAGATCTATATACAACAACTAATACAACAACTATTTAAATTTTTATTAAATATAATTTTAAATCCAAATGGCGTCTTCTTTCCGTAGAAGATGCGATGCTCAGGATGTCGCAATATCGCTGCCATACCTAAAAAATCTTCAGTTAATCGATTTATTTGCTTTAGAACCTTATAAATTGAATATTAATAATTATTTTCCTTTCTATCACATTTTCTAAAACTGTTTGCAACATAAAAGGCAACAATATTAAAATCCATCGATTCTTTCGAAGGGGGGGAGGGGTCGTACCAAGACCCTCCTGGTGGGGGGGGTCGTAAATTTTTGGCAGAAATCGCACCCCACGCTTGAGCCTGCCCCGACACACGTCTGTAGCACGTCTTCAGAAACCCTGCACACGTTGAACGACATTGAGAGAGAATACTGGTCCTCCCTTACTGCACCTTCCCCCCAGCCCTAGTGGTTCCGATCGCCCTGGTCTCCCAATATTGCTCCCTCCCCTCTACTGGCCTCCACTTCCCTGATCCCCCTTTACTGACCACGCTTACTCTGAATCCCTACGCTCGTTGGACGACGCCTTCAACAGGTCTTCTGAATCCCGACGCACTTTGGACGACGTTTGCGGTACGCCTTCTGATCTCCGGCACTTGGCACTTGATCCTCATCCATACCCTGACGCGTTGTCCGCTCAAAATATCGTAAACGTGGACGATCTGCCACCAAGGATCGCCATGCACGGTTGCCGACGTGTTCGGCACGTCTACGGCGGCCATGCATGGTTGCCGACGTGTTCGGCACGTCTACAGCTCACCATGCACGGTTGCCGACGTGTCTTCTGAATCCCTACGCACGTCGGACGACGTCTTCAGCACGTCTTCTGAATCCCTACGCTCCGCACTTGGTCCCCATTCATATTCTGACACGACGCCCGCTGAATATATCGTGAACTTGGGTGATCCGCCGCCAAGTTGTAAGTTCGCCAGCAATCGCCCATGGTTAAGCTGAAATAAAACCCGGCTGAGATACGCCGCAACGTCGTAGGGATCTCTTGGCTCCATTCACACCTCCCCGTGACGGACACGTGACATCAGCCAATTATATATATATTATTATATATATGTAGTAAGATTATAGGGCGAGCCCCCCCCCTGAAGTCTCTTAGCGCACCAGAGCATGTGAAGACTAGAAGAACAAAGAGAAAGAAGGTAAAAAACGAATAAAGTCCTCAATCACGTTTTGTATCCAATTCTCTTTGTTGTACACACCTCAGAAATACCTTCGTTGGTTGGCCAATTCAATGTCAAGTGCAAAATGTTCTCAGTGGGTATAAAAGTTCATAAGAATATTCATTCGAGCGAAGACCACGCTGATCACGCAGTGCTATTGCGGACTGGTCAGCAAAGTGGGAACTCCCATTCTCCGGTAAAAATCGCAAGTGCTTCATCCTGGAATATATATATATATATATATATATATATATATATATATATATATATATATATATATATATATATATATATATATATATATATTGAAGGAAACAATAATTACTCAACAATTATTACCTCTACCTCACAACTTTGCTATTCAGCTAGCTTGTCTCTTTTGAGATTTATTTTAGAAACAAACCTCTGCGATCCTGCAGCGAAAAAAGCCGGTTGAGTAGCTCACAGTCTCCTTAAATCATTAAGAACAAGCTCAGACAAGCATCTATTCCTCAAAACTCTTGTGCCAGGCGGGACTCGAACCCGCATCTTCTGTTTCCCGGGCAGCGATGTTCGCTTTACACCACCGGCGCTGTTTGACCGCACGTAACATCCGCGATATCCTCGAGGCCTGTCAGCACCCACCCGTGATACGGGATGGGCCGGTCGCTGATATCAGCATGGAGCCGGTTAAGCTGAAGACCTTACTAGTAACAATGTTCTAACACATTTGCTTAAGCCGGGAGCGGCTGGTAGAGAGGCTATATGTTGTTACAGGATGTTTTGTTGCGATCAATACTCTTGCGCCAGGCGGGACTCGAACCCGCATCTTCTGCTTTCGGTCGTGCGGTCAAACAGCGCCGGTGGTGTAAGGCGGACTTCGCTGCCCGGAAATCAGAAGATGCGGGTTCGAGTCCCGCCTGGCGCAAGAGTTTTGATCGCAACAAAACATCCTGTAACAACATATGGCCCTCTACCAGCCGCTCCCGGCTTAAGCAAATGTGTTAGAACATCTATTCCTCGCTCATAAACCATACGTTAGACCAATTCTTGAATATAACACTTCTGTATTAAGTCCGATGTGTAATCTCGAATCTGTTCAAAACAGTTTTACGAGGAAACTTGGTGCTTCCACTGCCGGGTGGTCCCCAAAGGACACCCACTTGATGAGGTTTTGCAAGACGTCACCACGACTATGACGAGCCGCCGCTGCCGGGTTCAGAGAACACGTGAAGTGTTGCGGAAGAGGTCCGCGCCGCGGCACGGCTCACACCCCATCATGACCTGCGATGGAAGAGCTCGATGCGCTGCACCGTTTGCTTCTGCTTTGCGCGATATTGCTAGTGTGTTTTTCTTCATCCGCCTCCCTACACATTAGCAACAGCATATGATGGCCTAAGGCGTTTCGATCGGGCACTTTCCGGTGTGGGTGTTTGTCGGGTTGCACCCAATCTGTACCCTGGACGACGACGCCCTTCTACCGATAGCAACGCCCTGCTGCAAGTGCAAGATAGCGGCACCGGGCTACGCCACCAGCAGTCACGTCTACGCCACCCACACCGGAGGGTCGTCTGGTACCGTCAGCCTCCCGTGAGAGGGCAGGCCAGCCCTCTCACCCCACGTCCCCTTCTTCCCCTCTTTTACCATGCAGTATGATACTAATAAACATACATACTGAGTAATGTGTTCTGTAATCTAGGGATAGGATAGAAACTCCATAGGATGATTCAAGTAAGGATTAGCTAACCTTCAACTTGATATGTTGCATGATTTCCACGTCGAATTGGACACCTTTTAAATCAAATTGGACTTGTGGGTGTTGTGTGATTTGACAGACAGTTAAAACCAAATTTAACGTCTTCCAAATCGAGACTTTAACGTGTAAGAGCTTCTTACACGTTAAACTGCAGGGTCTTCAAGATGGTTAGAATATTTATTTATTTATTGAGAGAAAATCTGCATAGAAAGACTGGATTGCGCCATGCGCTCGAAAATTTCAGCGTAACGTTCGTTTGATGGATTCACACGTCATCGATCCGGGTGGGTGTTGTGTGATTACGATGGCCGACGCAAGGTCTATCAGGTAAATATTGGCTTCCCTTCAGACCTTATATCGATCGATATTATCGATCGTTTCACCTGTGTTATTGGTTCTCTCTCAGACTTAAGGCCCATGCACACTTCTGCGACAGCGCGGCACGGCCATGATGAGGGATAGGGCCGCGACGGGCGCAGCGCGACATAGCGACACGTGCCGCAGAAGGGGGTATGCACACTTTTGCGGCTACCGCGGTGGCTATCGCCAGCGATGCCGCGCTGAGTGCCACAGGCTGGAATGGTTCAAACCATTCCAAGCGGCGCGACATGCACTGGGACGTCGGTCCCGTTGCCTATAACGATGCTCTAACGCGACCGCGCCGCAACCGCCGGATTTCGCGGAGGTGGCCGTCGCTCCTGTTGCCGCGCCGCGGTGTCGCAGAAGTGTGCATGGCCCTTTAATCGATCGGGTGGATGTTGCGTGATTAGCTCAGATCGCGGTCAGACAATCTATCTCGTCTCGATTTGGAAGACATTCAACTTGACTTCAAAGTTCGCAGGCCACAACAAAAGACTGGATCACGCCATGCACTCAAAAAGTTCAACGCAGCGTTTATTTGATTGACAAGAAAGTTACAATATGTGTGTTTATTACAATTATTTGTGTTACACCGTTTGCAGGTGTGAAACTGCATGCAAACAGAAATTTTGCTATCAATCGAATGAAAATCGCTAATTCTCGGAAGGGGAATGGCGCATTATCTGTTTTGGCAACATAAAATGGCCGCTTTCCTGCTCTTCAAAACAAGCTTTAATTCATTGTTTTTTCTCAAGAAATAAAAATTTTATAAAATTTCAAACTAACTACGTGTTCTCACATTGGGAACTAAACTAAAATTTCAAATAAAGTTATATTAAGGTTTTCCTCGAACAAAAATTATCTTAACACTTGTGGAGAGTCCTCTCTAGTTTAATGTGAAAGATGCTTATTTCAAATTGGAAGAGTTCTGCTTGATTTGAATTCGACCACGCCTTCAGTCAAGTCTTGCTCCTTGGTCCTCCATTTTCGGCAGTGCTTTGATCAGTTTCCATACTACAGTATGCAGAGGAGGATAGTATTTTTTGTCCTAAGATACACTTTCCGAAATTCATCACACCTCGTGGCTTAAAGCACGACGACTGGACAGAAACGTCAGAAATTCGATTACACATGATGAGCTGCAATGGGTTGTGAACAAAACCCTAGACGGAGAAGGAGCGCTGTGGACATTTTCGTGAGTGCTGTACTGCGATGTGACTGATACTCAACAAGGCGTCAATCGATCTGTAGTAGGTGTTCATTTCAACGTGTTCGACTTCGACGCTAGGGATGCTTCCTTACCCAGCGTTGGTTGGCGGCCAAGCCGGCGACCGCCGCTGGGTGAGGAAGCATCCCTATCTAGGTTTGGGCTACGTTCCTAGCGTGGCCCGCCATACCCGAAGCCGGCAAGCCTAGCGTGGCCCGCATGTCCAGCGTACGGCGCCGGCGAAGCCGGCGGCGGACGCTGGTAAATAAATAACCCCTCCAGGACAGAAAGTCTGCTCCGCGGACTCTGAATGAAGGAACTCTGATCGGTAGATCCGATCAGAGTTTTCATTCAGAGGAAGTGGCTGACCTGATGAAGCGCAAAGGCATATAAGTTCTATGTTTGCAGAAACGTGGTGGAAAGGGATGAAGGCCAGGAAGAATGGAGAAGGGCTTAGGCTGTTTTACAACGGAGAGAACATCAGGAGGAACGGAGTTTGAATAGCTGTCGAGGAGCCCTCAAAGAATTGGTAGCTGCTGCCCAAAGGATAAACGACCTCATCATGTCACTGCGGCTGGACACGAAGGAGGGTTACTGGACCATCATCTCCGTCTACCTCCCGCAGATCGGGTGCCCCGAGCACGACAAGAGGCAGGATTCATTAACGACTTACAGAAATTTAACGAAGAAAATACAGCCGAAATTCCTGATAGCGCAGCTTATCAACAATTGACATGGTGAGATGTTTCACCGTGTCGCTTGATAAGCCGCGCTATCAGGGATTTCGGCAATATTTTTTTTCCGTTAAATTGCTGTAAGTCGTTGATGAATCTGACCAAGGATGGCTTCGATCTCACGCTCGAGAAGACCATAGGTTCCGTTCCAGAAGGCAACTATCATCTATCCCTAACATAGGGCATGAACGGACACCTGGGGCGTGGCAGAAGCGGAGTGGAAAAGATTCATGGAGATAAAATGTCGACTCTTCGACCCTGCTACCGCCCAAGACTTGGCTGCCTGTTACACCTTCTTTGCGAAGAGGCAGGTCCAGACGGTGAGTTATGCTAGTGGAGGAAGAGTGACGGAATTGAACCACATTCTGGTGCGACGAGCTGCTCTGCGTAAAGTCTGGGATGTGAAGTTCACTCCGGGGGAAGATCACAGCATAGACTCTTGGTAGCCGGCATTATCGATATTACCAGAATGTGGTTCAATTCCGTCACTCTTCCTCCACTAGCATAACTATTCAGCAAGCCCAAAGTGAGGACGGAACCCAGAATCCGATGTAGGAGGCTGCGGGGTTCATAACGCAATGAGCTATGAAAGAAAGTAATCGAAGTCACCCTGTTCCAACTGGCCCCATGAACGTGACGTGGAGGAGGGGGACCCAAACGATCGCGCGATATGCCAAGGAAATCGTCAGTGAAATAAAAGAAGAACCCAGGGAATAAGGCGGCATGGATCTGGTATGAAGAGTTGTAGGTTGCGGTAAAGAAAAAGAAGGCCTATAAGCTGTGGCAGAAGACGAGCACACCCGATCTCACAGTCTAAGAGAGCTAAAGAGGGTGGCAAAAGCAGCGAAGGGCAAGAATGCCGAGATGGATGCACGAGAAGCAGGACGGGCTACAAGCAAGTAAGTTCGCCATCCGGCTAGCTAAGACGCACAGTATCTCACTTAGGTTAGATCAATAAAGCGTCATCGACCGCTAACTCAGTTACATAGTGATAGAAGATGGATAGATAGATAGATAGATAGATAGATAGATAGATAGATAGATAGATAGATAGATAGATAGCTCTTGGGTGATAACATCTAATAGCAATGTACAAAACTCCTGTTAAAAGGGGATTGTCTTACCTGTTACCTTTTGTTCCGTTGGTCCTCTAATTGCCTTAGCGCTCCAGCGAAGAGGTCTTTATTCGGTTCTATCGTGTGCAAAAGTAGCTGGGCGAGTCCTCCTAGCTAGGAGGGCACAAACAGCATCATATCCTTCATTCAGGCCTTCCAAGAGGAAATCCAACTAACGCATCGACAGGGTCCTTGTATTCTTTTTCGACACTCCACACAATCCAGTCGGTTACGCATGTCCCAGCGGTTGTCAACAAAATGCATTGCACGGGTGGCCCACCTAATTTTCGACGTCTTAGCCAATGCGACGCCATCTCTGATTCTTGAACATGGACGTAGCCACGAGCTTCGAATGGCTTCTCACAACGGGTGTGTTCATAGACAAGCTGGCGTGTCGGATCTCGGAAGGGAGGACAGATGGCTGGACATGTCTATCCTACTGTAGATGGAATGGAAGAGGGTGGAGATGGCTGAGGGGAAAATCAGGCTAGACGTCCTCGACGACCTCCACTGCCCTCCCAAGCGGAGTGACGGCTCCACTCCGGCGTTTAAGAGTGATCGTCTTCGCCTTGAATTTGATGATGTTCCGACGGGCGTTTATTTATTTATTTATTTATTTATTTATTTACCAGCATCCGTCGCCGGCGACTGAAGCTGGACGTGCGGGCCACGCCAGCCTGCCGGTTTAGCCGGCAACCAACACTGGGTAAGGAAGCATCCCTAGCGTCGAAGTCGAACACGTTGAAACCTACACCTACTACAGAATGATTGATGCCTTGCTGAGAACCACTCACATCTCTGTATAACACTGATGAGAATGGTCGTCAGCAGACCTGCTTTGTCTAGGGCTTCAAACCACTGCTGAAAATTGAGACCCAGGAGGTCTACATAGCCGAAGCCAGCGCAGGTACCCACAACTTTCTTCGCTAGCCTGTCCTAGTCCACTGCTGAAAATGGAGGACCTAGGTAGCTAGAAATAACTTGGTAACCAAGCGCGAGAAGTAAGTCTGATCAAAATTCCCCATGCTGGTTAACTGCCTGATCGAAACTCTGCTATGAAGCTCTTCCGTCGGCCATCGTAATTATGCAACACCCACCCCGATCGCTTAGGTCTGAGAGAAAACCTATAGCACGGCTCAGAAAATCGGTAATATTGATCAATATTGATAGCATGATTGAAACTCGCTCGACTGTGTAGCGCTCCTTCGGTCAACACAATCACGCAACTACCAACCTGATAAGTTAGTTCTGAGAACCGCTCCAAAGGTCTATAATATCGATCAATATTGATTGCATGAGGACCTTTCCACGGCCGTCACAATCAAAGGATCGATAGTATCTATCGAGATTGACTGCCTGATCGAAGCATCTCCTCAGCTGTGAAGCCTTCCTGTCGGCCAGTTAGTTGCGCAAATGCAGTTCGACGTCGTCTGGATGACGTCTGTAGCACGTCTACTGCATTCCGACCCAGGTTGGAGGAATGCTGCTGCATGTCCTCTGAATCCCGACGCTGATTGGACAACATTAGCGACAAGTTTTCTGAAATGACGTCTTAAACACATCTACTGCATATCGATCCAGGTTGGAGGAATGCTGCTGCACGTCTTCTGAATCCTGACGCAGCTTAGACAACGTTTGCGGCAGGTTTTCTGAATGTCGATGCACGTTGAACGACATGTTGGACGGTGTGTTCGGCACGTCTTCTGAATCCCGGTGCATGTTTACAGCACATCTTCTGGTGCCGGCGGTGGGTAAACGTGGGTGAAGTCGTACAGCGCGCAACCCTATGGTGAGTGTTCGTGCTCATCGTCGACGATGTCCATCGATGTTGACGATCGTCCTAAGGGTCGACAAGAGAAGTGTAAAGGAACCATCTGATGCTCGTTCTTGTGTTATTCTATCTGGATTTTGTGGCCTTTTCTACGTGACGCGAAAAGCGGAACCTTTCGCAAAGGAAGGGGTGGTTCGATCCATATAGAAGTCGAGGGATGACTTGAATTTCTAGCGCTCGTTTCCGCTGAAAAATCTTTGGACGCCGAAAACGTTCCACGCGATCACTCTGGAAGGGGAACACACGTTGTGGCCACCAAGCGGACTGAGTTGAAAAGCCTATACCGCATTTTGTACCGTCTTAGGTGGCTAAGAGGGGGTCACCTTGCAAAGTGAGGCAAAATTCTGTATTTTGTGTCACGCATCGTGTGCCGAGTGCTGTACTCTTATGCGCGCTAGGTCACCCTAACCCAGAAGGATATTTTGGGGAAGCGCGCATGCAGTCCGGGAGAGGAACATCACTCTGTCTGCTCGATAACAATAGAAACATGGTACCGAAGCACTATGCAACGTCAGCACTTTAAGCCGGCCCATAAGAAGGTGGCGTTTTGCAACTTCTCACTCAGGAGACGCCGCCCTGTGGTAATTGACTCGTTTTTCTGACGGCGCCCCTCCCGACTAGGATAGATCCCATTTTGTTTATGCTATATCGTTTTAGTCCAGTGTAAGACCTATGTCATACCATTGCTCACCTCGAGCGAAGCCTAATGATAAGTTCCCAAATCGATCGCGCGAAGCGATGAGTCGATATGGGAGCCTATAATTAGGCTTCGCTCGGGGTGAGCGATGGTATGACATAGGCTTAACATTCTTCGCCGCTTCGGCGAACTATTCCGCGCCTGAACTTGAACTCATTTAAAAACCCACTTCCAAGATGCACTGTCGCTCGTGGAGATTTCGGCGTGAGACGATAAACAGATAAAAGATAAAAATGATAAAAATGGATTGAGTTGAGGCGCTTGCCGCAATGAGTTCCCTTTTTTAGGAGAACGGAAACAAGACCGCCCCCTAATGTAAGACTGTGGTAAGCAACTGCTGATGGCAACACACCGCAACAGAGTACTCTACCTTCTAAGAACCTCTCCCCCCTGGTTGCCCTAGTTTTTTAGCCCTCGGGTGTCGCAGCTCTTCATGTTCGCGACTCTTCGACTGTCCTGGGCACGTCTTGTCGTTAAGATCAAACACGATACTAGAAGTTATGCAAACGAGTACAAGTTCTCCCATATATGGTCTTCACCATGTGGCGAATAGATAAGTCGTGGGGCATTCAAACGGGTGTCCGTTACATGAAATGCCAAATGAGTAGAAAAGCTAACGAAGTTCTCTGTGATCACCATCGATTGACGTTTGCTATCGAAAGGACGAGATTTGTCACGTGTGACTGTGAGAAGCTTCTTTGCAAACATTTCAACATTAGCATCCCGAGTGACTCAACACATGTGTTGCTTAGATGTTGAGGGGTACATTAATATTTTCAGAAATACACCATAAAAGTATGGAAGGTGGATGATCCGAGCAACGTCAAACACTTCGAAACGGGCCCTGATGTCTCGAGCGGTGTTATCCTCGACGGCCTGGAGCCCGACACGGAGTATTCTGTTCAGGTGTGTAACGCTCACCCCTTTTATCGGGAAACAGGACGATTCTGAATGCTGCAGGTCGCCGCGGAATTCTATGAGGGAGACAGCCTCGCCACCGAGCCGGCTACGGTGCGCACGCCTCCGGGCGGTGAGACCGCCTTTCTCCTTCGTTTTTAGCTCCGATTTTTGCGCGAGACTGAGACGGCATTATGAGCTGCGTTTATGGCCGGCCGCCTGGTTGTTAGCTGCCGTTGGTTCCGTTACGTGTTCAACTGCAGATACACGGCCTAACAATGCTGTAAAGGCACCTCTTTGGAGCGTGACAGAACTCATCAGTACGTGTCATAGGCATAGACGCACCCTGGAACTGACAGTTTTAGCCTCTGCACGAGCAAATACATAATGTCATTGCTACATTGTCATTAAAGCCTACTTAACAGAGAAGCCGTACTGCTTATCGATATGTATTATAATTTTCGAGAAATTAATTTGCAAAAGCTGAAATACACCATAGCCAGTTCTAGGAAGATGCATTAGACGGTGCAGTTACTGGCCCTATCCAGACCTTAGCTCTCATGTCCTTCCATTCCAGGTCTTGCAAGACGTTGTTGAGGGTGGTGCTGAGGTGCTGGGATACAGTGCCCCGTTGCCAAGCCACTGTCCTCACATTGACCGTAACGGGAGGTTCTTCAGGTGTTCAGTTGCAGAATACGACATGAGGGCAGGTTGGCCATCGGAGAGGCTGGAGTGGAAGTCGTGGACAACCTTCTCTGCTCCCCTTCTGAAAGATCTGATGCCTCCATCAGAGCATTGGAGAGCGGTCACCTTGTTCTTGAAGTCGGCGATGTTCCGGCTGATGTTCCGGCTGTACGAACTGCATAGCACCCGCTCAACACTGTCGCCAACGTCGCCGGCAACAGCGTCGCCGAAGTGTAACATAGGCCTAAGACCCTCCTTTCTCCCCTCCTTGCATTGCTTCGCTAGCTTGGACGTCAGTTGGAAACTACCTCACGCTCGCGCTGCTCCACGTTGGCGTATCAGCTCGAGAGTTTCCGGAAACAGACGTCTCTTGGTGGCCCTCATGCCCTCAACTCCCTTAGCACTGTCATGGAGCGATGCACAAAACGGACGTATTAGTCATGAGTGCTGTCCTCGACGGTATCTGTCCAAAGGTCGACAAGAGAGGTGCAGGGATCCGCATAATGGTCGTTTTCGTACCCCGTTTGTTGAAATTGGCGGCCCTCTCTCCTTGACGTGAGGTAGAACCTTTCGCGACGGAGCTGGTGGGCCGATCCCATGTATTATTCTTGGACCACGAAGATGTCGATCAGGCAACACTTGCGGTTGAATCGATGTAATCGATCTCGTTGTGGAAATCCCCAGCCAGGTTCATCGTAGGGAGGAAGGCTTCTGAAACTACGAGTTTCCATTACAGGGACCTAGTCGACGTCGTCAACTCAGACAGTCTTGCGCCTTGCTCGGGACACTCCAAACCACGGGTCCCGATCAGGGATGGACGGAATTTCTGTTTTGTTCTCCGATTATCTGGCTACGGCGGCCTAGCGGCCGCCTACGACTGGTTGGGAGCTTCGCCCCCAAACCCCGAGAATAGGACGCCATGGCCGCTACGGGTTTCCTATTCTTCCCTAGGCCTCTGACCATTATGTTAATCGAGATGGATCGGCTGATCTTCCTCAACGTGATCCTCAAAAGATCGATAATATCGATCGATATCGATTGGTCGACTTCAGATTCGTGTTCAGCGACCTCGATTACCCCCAAGGCCGAAGTTTCGCGCCACTTGAACGTAATCCTCAAAAAATCGATAATATCGATCGATATCGATTGATCCGACTTCAGATTCGTGTTCAGCGACCTCGATTACCCCCAGGGCCAAAGTTTCGTGCCGCTTGAACGTCATCCTCAAATCCCGACGCACGTTGGACGACGTCTTCGGCACGTCTTCTGAATCCCGACGCACGTTGGACGACGTCTTCGGCAGGTCTTCCGAATCCCGACGCACGTTGAACGACGTCTTCGGCACGTCTTCTGAATCCCGACGCACGTTGGACGACGTCTTCGGCAGGTCTTCCGAATCCCTCCGCACGTCGGACGACGTCTTGAGCACGCCGCACTGTCCTAGGCATATCTTGGCTTCAGTCCCCCCTCCCCGTGACTGACAACGTGACCGACGGATTAAGCGAATTATATACTATAGTAAGATTTTGGGCAATTTTTATGTTTTCTTGGAAAATGGCCAAAAAACTGGCATTTTTTCAAGAAAACTTTAAATTCCAAGCATGTGGCGTTCTTGGAGGTTGTGTAGAAATTGCGCCATACACCCATGAACCATGCCACTTTGTTTGTTTGATTGATTGTATAAGTGCTGCTGAAATAGAGTCCCTTCATACGATATTTCTCGTCTTTCGTAATTTGGATTTTTTTCGTAATTTTTTCGTAATTCTTTTGTTTTCTTTTGAATTTCAGCAGTAGTTTGGACCATCTACGATTAATTACAACTTTATATCAAGGCTACAATACTAGTGTTCTGAAGGTCATTTAATTGTCTATTAATTAACCGCTTGTCCTATAGTAGCTGTGGGAAGGATTATTCTCCACCTCCGGCTTAAAAATTGAATATTGTTGTCCGATCATACCCTAACGACCCTTTCCTGCAGAGCCTTAGACGAAGCTGCTTTTCTACCTCTGAACCTTGCTCAGCTTTTGGTTGTCAAAAATTAGTAAGAGACGGATGTTTTAGTTGCCTTTGATTTCGCTGATGTAGTTATATGGTAGTGATGCACGAAATTTTTCGTATATAACCTGTATCATCTTTCGTCCCGTTGACCATCGAGCTGCGCGAGCGAGCGCCAGCTGCGTCTCCACTCGTCTCTGTTGCGTGCCAGAGTGCTCCAATGGATCCTCCTCGCTCGAGCGACACGAACAGCGTTCAGTGCTTTCACGAGGAAGTCCGACCAACGCGTTGGTGGGCGTCCTGGTGTTCTCTTGACATCCTGCGGAATCCAGTCGGTGACGGCTTCGTCCAGCGGGTGTCTGCGAAGCGCATTACGTTGCCGGCCCACCTAATTTTCGAGGGGCCTGTGCAACAGCGTCTCTGATCTTCTAACTTCGACGAAGTTTTTCTCTCACCCCGAGCATCATCCTCTCCAGTTCCTGCTGCACGACGCTAACCGCGTGTTCATCTTGCTTTCCTACAGCTCAGGTCTCTGAGGCGTATATTAGCACAGGAAGAAAAGTGGAGCCGAATAGGTGGGCACGGAGTTCTTCGTCTTCGTCACGACTATTCGATGCTCTTGAAACTCCCCAAGCCGCTCGCTCGTATTCTCCTGCCCAGCTCCGGTGCTAGTTCGTTGGCCATGTTGGCTTCGCGACCCAGACACAAGAACACTTGTCTTCACGTCGATGACTACGTCGTTGTAGAACGGCGATATCTTGGTCGCGAATCCACTATACAGCTCTCGAAGGACTCTGATGTACTGAGTAGGAACGCCCTGAGTGAGTAAGGCTTCGAGGACCGCTTCAGTCTCGACGGAGTCGAATGCCTTCTTCAGGTCGATGAACGTAAGGCACAGTAGCAGCTTGTACTCTCACGATACTTCGATGAGCTTCGTAATGGTGTGTATGTGCTCGATCGTGCTGAATCCTCTCCGAAATCCTGCTTGTTCGCATGGCTGTCCTTCCTCCAGCGTTCCGATAGTCCTATTCACGATTACTCGAGTGAACAGCTTGTAGACTAGCAACAGATCGGGCGATCATCGTTACCCAAAAACTACTGTACTGAGAGCCTCTTCAGCCACAATTTCTTGTTGTTCTGTGAAATATAAAGCCAGTACACAACATCTTCAGTTTGCTAAGGAGTTGGCCTGAAAACTCTAAGCTATCCGGGAACAAGGCCACTTACTAGGAAAGGTTTTCTCGAAGGGACGAAGCGAACTACATAAAGGTATAGATTGTGGCGCTGTCAGTAATACTCAACATTCTGTGCACAGCCTTAGGGTATTTATTTATCTAATTATTTATTTCATAAACTACAATGAGTGCGCCATAAAGTGCCAAAAAGCGTGGAAATATGAGGGAACAGAAGAAGGTAGTTGATAAAAAAGCGAGAAACTATGAAGCTATGAAAACACGCGAGACCAGATTCAGCGCGATGGAATGAGCCCTCAAAGATGACGAAAGCGAAAACGGCAGAAGTTTGTCGTCCTAGGGGTTGCTAATAGGGCACCCTACTAAGAAAAACTATATCCGTACCAGTTGGCCATATTACCCTAATACCTTTAGGTATATAGGTCAGTGCTGGAGCTTCGGGACACAGGTATGCTCGTGTAGCCAACAAATTAGGATAAAGCGTGTTGGAAAATTAGACTAGCATGCACTATTAAAGCAACCACCGGATACTCCTTGAGGTGAATAACTTTAGAAATTGAGATCACACTGGTCCCATCTAGCACTGAGCTCTGATCCTACAAAGAACGGAAAAACAAAAACACCAAGGAAGATAGTTAGAACAAATCGAAGGCAGGCGGAACATAGCAATTAAAAGCGCAGTAACAGGCTGAGGAAAGGTGGCATAAGGGCAAGAGAGATTAGTTAACTAAACAGAATGAATCTGGTAAACAGTAACAAGTCGAAGAAGTTTAGAGTGAGCACAAAGAAATCGTTTCTTGGAAAGCAGCATAGGACCAAACTTCGGTAGCGTAGAATATGATAATGATAACCACACGTAGTCGTCACGACATCGCAGTCCTACCTGGAACTAATATTGAACAACTTCTCTTTCTATAAGCTGAAATACATCAAATTTCCCCAATTTTTTCTTGAAAATAAGGCTGTTTTCGGACTGAAGGATTTCCTTGGGTAAGACCTCCATCCAGCGGGCAACTCTGAAGAACAAAAAGTAGAACAATTTGTTATAATTCTTGTTCTGAATGCGTGTGTAGTGAAGATTGAAACCACCGGTGCGAACACTACACGGTATACCTTTGTCCTTGGAAAAAAATTTCGAATTTCGAATGATCGAATAATATTCGATTTTCAAAATTTCGAATTTCGAATGATCGCATAATATTCGATTTCTAAAATTTCGAATTTCGAATGATCGAATATTATTCGATTCTCAAAATTTCGAATTTCGAATGGTCGAATATTATTCGAATCTCAAAATTTCGAATTGTCGAATATTCGAATGATCAAATGAACACCTTACTTATTGTGGTCACCCAATGATTGACATTTACTTATTTTTTATTACCCACTGTAAACTGCGTTCGACAGAGCGGCATATACAAAGGCTCAGATTGTCATTACTCTTATACCAGTTGGTTAATTGCGAAAAGGATCGGTAATTATCAATCGCGGTATATCGATTTCTATCAATGGATCTCCTGTCCCGTGGCCGATACTCGCGCTACTCTTACGTTAAATCAGGGCTAATGGAGTGGAGTGTGGCGAGTCCAGTGAGTGATAATCGCTACTGAGGCTGAAGGCGACGAGCGAGGCGAGGGCGAGCTGAGGACCGAACCGAGGCTGTGGAAGTTGGTGTCCAGGCTCAGATGCCGTTGTTCAAGCGCCACGAAGGCTGCTCCATCCATTTCCTTCACGAGACCAAAAGACGGTGACAAAGGTATAATGACAATGAAGCACCCTTGCTTCCCTAAGGCCTCGTGCATACTTCCCGTCGCCGCGATTCCATCGCGGCGATGAGTTTTGCAGAGCGACGCGAAAGAATTTGAACTTATCCGTGCTCGTCGCATCGCTCATCGCTCTGCAAGGGAGCGCAACGGCGATCCATCCGGGACCAACGCTAAACACCGCGCGCGGCGCGAAAAGTATGCCATGCCCGCGATGGGCGCGCGAAGCCATCGCGCATGCCGACCGCCAGTGTTGCAGCAGCCGCAGCGAAGTTTCCTTTAACTATTCGACCTCGTGCGGCGGAATGGCCATGAACTGAACGCCGCGATGGCATCGCGTCGATGGAAGTATGCCCCCGGCCTAAGAATACGTGCTCTGAGAAGAGAGAAACACCCTGAATAGGCAGAGCTAGAGTGTTATACATCTTGACAATAGGTCACTGTCTCCTTAGGTTATTCCGAAGCTTCTATGTGGTAAAAGAAATGCTAGCATGGACAAAGAAGTAACACAGAGGCGATCTGGTGCAGAAGAAGCACATTGTAAGCTCATGAGTGGCATTCAATCTGCGTTTTGGCTCCGTTGAAGAGCTTCGCGTCACTTATAAGAAAACGGACCCGAAGTCCACGGTTGGAATCTAATCTGATAAGACACTGCAATCTGACAAAGGGAGTGTTTGAAGCGTATGTCTGAACGGGAAGAGCGAGTCATATAGGGAGAATCCCCACCCCTCAACTAGTATAAAAATGTGTTTATTTTTTTCGCCAAGAAAAAAACCAACAATGTCCGCTGATGCTGGAGTGGTGATCCACCTACTTACGTTGAAGTGTGGCCCACCTTTAGGCAAGGAACCTTCGAGGGAAGAAATCAAGCTGGCCGAACGGATGGTCAGCATACTCAAGGACTTCAAAGCACGTCAACTTGAAATTGACGAAGACGAACAGCTGGAAATGGTGGAAGAAGAAGATTGGGATCCGCAAGATGAACTGACAGACGTGGAGATGCAAGCAAGTATTGGACATATGATAACGTTTTCGGGTGGAATGATTTCACTCACACGTCATTGTGCACGACCCTCCTTTTGACCTTCAAAAAAGGGACAACATCCTGAAGGTAGACGTCGAAGCTGAGGGTAGCTAAAGGAGAACGGATTTGTTATAATGACATTGAAGGTGGTGTCGCTGGTGTACCTGTGAGGAGCCTGTAGCTTTTAATCGCTGTCCGATTGTGACCAGCGCTTCTGTTTCATGCACTTTGGGCCTGCGCATCACTGGTGTTGAACGTTTATACATCATTGAGTAGCTTTCTCATTGCTTTGTGGTTAAAAAACCGGTCAGTAATAAACAAGTGGCAAGAAAGTTACTCTCCACTGTGTACAACTGGAAAATTAGGCAAAAGATCTGAAATCGTTCAACTCTCAACGAAACTTATGAAATGCAAAAATGCAGCAGAGCAGGAGAATCGGACCCACGACCTCCCACCCATGAAACAACGTCTCTGTCCACTGCGCTCTGAGCCACTTGGTGGCGTACAAGATCCACGAATTCTAATGTAGCGGACTCCCTATTTCTTGTGCTTAACGACATGGCAAAATAAATTCATTTTTATACTAATGGAGGGGTGGGGATTCTCTTTATATGACTCGCTCTCCCCTTTCAGACATAAGCTCCAGACCCTTCCCTTGTCAGATTGCATACACACAATTCGGCCACTTTGAATGACACGCGAAACAAAACATCGTTCTTATCATAAGGCCACACTTCCCTGGTTTTCGAAGAGGAGTGCTACTAACTTGTTAAGAGATTGATAAAGAATATTCGAAATTCGAAGCCTTCAAATATTCGAATAAACGAGCATTCGAATATTGGGCTTTCTCGAATATTCGAATAAACGAATAATTCCAATATTGGACTTTCTCGAATCTTCGAATAAACGAATAAATGAATATTGGACTTTCTCGAATCTTCGAATATTCGAATATTCGAAATTCGAATTTATTCGAAATTCGACTATTCGAAATTCGAAAAGGACAAAGGTATACTACACGGCCTAAAAACCCAGTATTTGCCCGGTGGTAATTTAATTTCGTTATGTAATATTCGAAAGCAAAAAACTAGGTCAGCTACTGCTCTTCTGCACCGCAAACTTTTCAGTCCCAGCAATTTCAAACGGTGGTTGTATTCAGGTATGGATACAGCATTAATACGTCCATGGATTCGATAGAAAACTAGCTTAGTGAAGGTCTTCTGAACTCTCTCAAGCTTTAAAATGTACTTCTTTTTAGATGGGTTCCGTTCTTGCGAACAGTACTCAAGATGCGGCAAGACATACGTCTTGTACAAGCGAGTAAGAACCATCGAACTGTCTGAATTAATATTACGGAAAATCGAGAAAGGGCAGCATATGCCTTGCGCACAGCTCGACCAATGTGATCAGAAAAAGACAGCCTAGAGTCAACTAATATACCAAGATCTTTAGCGCAAGGAATTCTCTTCAGAGTGACGCCATTAACATTGTAATCCCTTATAGTTCTCTTCCCGATGTGCATAGCAAAGCATTTGTCAAGGTTCACTGTCAGATTCCAGCACGATGCATACTCGACCACTTTTTCGATGCACCTCTCAGGCTCGGTGCAGACTACATTGGAATTCTCGCTACTATGGGTTCCGTAAATCTTGATGTCGTCGCATAAAGCTGCACCTTAACAGAATGAACAGAATGTATTGAGGAACTTTGGAAGATCCATTGTATAAATCAGGAACAGTAATGGTGACAAAACTCCACCTTGTGGAACACCGCTACTACAACGAAGATGGGATGAAAATTCGTAGCCTACTCTAACCGTCATATGCCTGTCGTTTAAGTACGAAATAAACCAGTTCAGTAAATGGCCATCAATTCCTACGAGCTTAAGCTTGTCAAGCAGTTTGGAGTGATCCATTGTATCGAAAGCCATAGAGAAATCAAGGTAGATAACATCAATGGACATTCCCTGATTGAGGGCTAATTTCCAATCAAACAAGGTGTCAACTACGTTGGTTACTGTTGAAAGTCCTGTGAGAAAGCCGTGTTATTTAGGAAGAAGAACTTTTCAACCCATAATAATAGTTACTGCCTAATAATTTTTTCCATCACTTTGATAGGTGTAGGAGTAATGCTGCTGGGGCGGTCTGAGAACACCGGTGCACAGCACCGGTGTTCTTTGGAATTGCCGTTACAAGCGCATCTCTCCATACATCTGGCACCTCTCCGAACATCAACGATGCGTTGAAGATGGAGGCAGAGGTTTCAATAGAGACTCAGCACATTTTTTAAACACTATGGGAGGAATTCCATCATATGGCTCAATAATGGAAGGTAATAGGTTTTAGAAATTTTCAGACTTCTGAGGGGTAAAAATTAAAATCACGCAACTGGTACACAGTTGCATTTGAATGAAGCTCTAATGAGGAATCGACCATTGCGTTCTGAGAAAAGACGCTTGCAAAGAAGTTTTCCAGGGCAACAGCTTTGCTTTTGTCCGTGAGGCAAGAGGATCCGTCTGTGTCAATAAGACATGGCATTCGCCCCACAGATTTCGTCGTCCTTCGTAGGTGAAAATGAAGCTTTCTCAAGGAGCTTTCAGACGAAGGTCGACGCTCTTTGTACGCCCAGAATTTCTTGAGGTGATGATCAATATCAGAGCATACTTTCCTGTAGCTACTGTCCTGAAGTGGTGCGTCTGAGTTGAAAAAATACGTTTCTTCTGAGAGAGTAAATTGTGGGAGTTTGTGTTTTGGGAGCAAGGTCAGACGTGGACTCGTAGCCTTCAAATAAGCGGAACCAATCTTCTTCTTCTTGGTGGCGATGTCCGTTGCTCCACGTGGTGCCACTGGAAACTGCCCGCTTTGCGAGCTAAGCCGAACACGGACATTCGATTGCAGGCGACAGGCCCTTGTGATAGGCTGACCTAAGAACACCCATGTCACATCGCATGGTGTATGACAGTTCAAGTATTTCGAGATAGTGCTACGGCGTCCGCGGGAGCCGACGCGCACTCGCAGAGCCCGGTGAGGGTCCCTGATGCGAGGAACGCATCGGGGGCAACTGAGCTAGGCCGAAAGTCCCGTAACGTAAGCAGGAACCACGTGGCAACGCTGAATGTGGGTACGTTGACGGGCCGCTCGTGCGAGTTGGTTGAAGCATTGGAGCGTAGAAAAGTTGATCTCTGTGCGGTGCAGGAGACGAGGTTGTCCTGCCGCAAGTCAAGGGACATAGGACGTGGCTTCAAGCCCGTTCTATATGGAGGTCCCAGGACCACCAGTGGTGTCGGAATAATCGTCTCTGAACGATTTCGTGACTCGATTGTACGCGTCGAACGCTTTGACGATCGATTGATGAAGATAGTTGTCACCGCTAAGGAGCGATTCTATCAGTTCTTCTCTGCTATGCTCCGCAGACTGACTGCTCCGATCAAGCCAACGATGAGTTTTGGAAACTGCGTGATGAGAAGACAGCAAATGTACCGTCGAAAGATGTCATAATAGTCGCTGGTGACCTTAATGGGCACGTAGGTGCTACGAAAGACGGGTACAGCTGTCATGGTGGTTTCGGATACGGATTACGTAACGCCGATGGTGAGCGCATTTTGATTACGCGGATCGCATAACCTCACCACAGTGAACACCGTCTTCCGAAAACGCGACTCGCTCCTTATCTCATACTATAGTGAGAGCACCAAGATCAGACAGACTTTGTCCTTGTGAGAGATCACGACCGGAGTCTTGTCCTAGACGCGAAGATCGTGCCGTATGAGACGGCCGCCCCACAGCAGCGACCGCTGATCTGCACTCTGAAGATCGCTCCTCCGAGGCTGAAGCAGGTCGAGCAATGCGGTGTTGCAAAAATCAAATGGTGGCGAACGAAAGAGAGGGAAGCAGATGTGATTTCTCGCGTGCGGTCAGCGACAGTCACGACTGTCGACGAAACTTGGAAGAAGACGACCGACGCGACTCGTCAAGCTGCACAGTTGGAACTCGGCATTACGAAGCCTGGGCGAAGGAAGGTCGACAAGCAGGCATGGCTGTGGACAGATGACGTAAAAGCAAAAGTGCGAGAGAAGAAGTCTCTTTATCACGTGCTTCTCGGCGAAAAGACAGCCGATAACTGGCGGAAGTACAAGAAGCCAAGAAGGCTGCAAGAAGGCCGTGGCTGTTGCAAAAGCCACTCATTACGGAGATGTCAACGAGAAGCTCGAGTGGCGCGATGGTGAGCGGTATCTGTACCGACTTGCAAAGTTTCGCCATCGGCAAACCGAGGATATTGAGAAGTTTGTCGGCATCAATGATTAGGACGGCCATCTTTTTACGGACCGCAAGAAGGCATTGAAGCGAGCGAGCTACTTTGAGGAAATCTCTGCAGTAGAATTTGCTCATCCAGCCATCCATTCTACGGCTCCAACCTACGACCCCGTTCAGAAGATTACCGTGGTGGAGATTGAAGCCGCTTTGAAGAAGATGAAGCCAGGCAAAGAGACTGGGCCCGATGACGTGGCAGCTGATTTATGGAAGTCTAAGTACTGGTACCCTGCTGAGTGGTTGGCGAAGTTCTTTAATCAGGTGTGGCGGAGAAGAAAGTCCCTGAGTGTTGGAGCCAAAGTACGACGATTCCGATTTGGAAGAAGAAAGGCAGTCCTGCAGACTATTCCAGTTATCGTCCGATTCGCTTGCTTTCGCATAGCATGAAAATCCTTGAGCGAATTGGCGATGAACGAATTCGGGACATCGTCCAGCTTTCCAGCAATCAGTGCGGCTTCGTGGCTGGCTGTGGCACCGTTGATGCCATACATGCCGCCTGCCTGCAGATAGAGAAGCATCGCGAGAAACGAAAGCCAGTGTATATCGCCTTTCTCGACTTGGAGAAGGGCTTTGACCGCGTACCGCGTGAAGTGATGTGGTACGCCCTGCGTCAACATGGAGTTCCTGGAGAGCTCATAGAGTGGGTGCGGATGCTCTGCTCTTGCCCATAGAGTAGAGTGCAAGCTGCATCTGGAACTCTTATGAGTTTCCCATCTCTGTCGAGGTGCACCAGGGTTCTGCTCTTTCCACACTCACACTCTCTTTGTTGCCGTCATGAATCCCATCACACGAGATCTTCAAAAGCACGTCCCCTGAACGTTGCTTTATGCCGAAGACGCTAGCGAAGATAAAGGTGAACTCGAGCGATAGGTGCAAGCTTGGTGTGATCTCTTGGAGCGGTTTGGACTCAAACTGAACGTGAAGAATGCCGAATATCTAACGACGTACGTTACTGAGTCCAGCTCCATCAAGGTTAACGGCATCGAGGTTCCACGCACTGCTGTCTTTTAAGTACCTGGGATCAACAGTTGCGTCTGACGGCAGACTGATGGTCGAAGTGAATTCACGCGTGAGCGTAGCTTGGTCCAAGTGGTGCTCGTTGACTGGCGTGCTCTGCGACAAGAAGATACCGCAGCGCTTTAAGTCGAAGATCTACAGAGCCGTCGTCCGGCCAGTAGCGATGTACGGCGTGTGAGAGTGTTAGCCTACCACTAAGGAGTTGAAACGCGCCTCAGCGTCATGGAGACGAAGATCGGCTGGAGTCACGCGCATGGACCGCACGACGTCATTCGGCAGAAGTTTGATGTCGCGCCGATAGCTGACATGATGCGCGAAGCTCGCTTGCGATGGTGCGGCCACCTTCAGCGTGGAAAGGAAGACAGCGTCGCAAGATAGGCCTTAACTTCGAGGTAATAGGAAAGCGGCCTAGAGGGCGCCCGATGCAGCGATAGGCTATTACATATGGATTTGAAAGTAGCTGGTGCCCGCCCTGATCTAGCGCTGGATCTGGAAAGGTGGCGTCATGACACCAGAATAGTGGACCCCGTCACGAAGCGGGACAAACGCGGAAGAAGAAGAAGAAGAAGAAGAAGAAGAAGAAGAAGAAGAAGAAGAAGGAAGAATCCGCATGGAGGAAATCAGGCATGGGAATAAACCACCGAGAATTACGGGGTGTATAGACATTGAAGGAAACAATGCAGTGATCGGAGGAGGAAAGAGATCATGAGATCCCTGTGACGCTCGAAAGTCGAGCCAACTCACGCACCTTCTTAAGACCTGAAACTACGATGCTGCGCAAGCGCCTATCAGCTTCGGCAGGGAAAATTCCATAGGAATTTTCTCACACGCAACTGCCAGCATCTGTGCAATTGCAGGATCGCGATTTCGCTCTACAATACACTTCATGGGATCCTGCAGCGTCATTTGACGCAGAGTATCAGTGCACAGCGACTCAGCAGATGGGCTTGCCGGAGGAGCCGTCGCATGCTGAAGCGTGCTCTGAGAGCTGCTCGTTGTGCTAAATGGTTAGTACGGTGCTTTGCGCACCGTACTAACCATTTTGCTCTATTTGATCTACTGCCGTTAGTCAATACTGATCGGTTATCTGAAACAATAACCAAATTCAAACGAAAGAAACAGAACCTGTTAGTAGAACAAAATTCAACAGATGATTAATAACACAAGGAGCAATAAAAAAACTTGCACAGAATAGAGAAACGCGAAAGCAAATCAAATAAAAATATGAGAGAGCAACAAGGAGCACGGCCGGCCGAGATGAGCGCAGAATGAGTATGTTGGAGAATGTGGCTGTAAACTCAAGCAATGGAGTTGAAACATGCAAACAGTGAACATCAATGAGGCTTCATCGTGTTTGATACTCTGAAAGGCCAGTTTCTTACTAGTGGGACCATTAATTGTGGCGTTATATGTGAAGCGGAGCTTCTGAGTGATGTGGCGTACTTCATATGTCGAGATTCTTAAGACCTTGGAGTCAGGATTTACAATACAATCATTGTATTGAATTTAGAGCACACCATAAATTTTTGTAAACGCTTGCAAGTCAAAACGCTTGTCCACACCGAACACATTTCTAATCATACAAAAGCAAAAGCTGCTGGAAAAATGGATCCTTGGGTAGATTAATTAGGTCGTGTGATAATTTCGAAATCTATTTTCTGATTTCTCTAGCGTTTCTGGCTTTTCTGTTTTCTGACGAAAGCGGTTTTCTGTTTTCGGGGAAAATCTTCAAAATTTCCTCTCATCCCTGGTCCCGATGCGAAGTTCTTCAAGCGATCTTGGCGTTCAATTCAACGACAACCACGCTCTAGGTGTGGTCTTTCCTATAGCACTTCCCACCTCCACATGGAAGGCTTCGACCTCTTCGTCGTCGTATTCGGAAGTGAAGCGTATGCGACCAATGCAATCAAACCTTATACATTACTTCGTCCCTGATCACTTTGCCTTGCATCAACAGGTTACCGATGGATGCTTTCGATGCAATCGATGCAAATGTGCAGGCAATGCAAGCCCGGATCGTTGTCTTAAGGCCCTCTCACACTTCTGTGGCGTTGACGCTGCCCTATCCTTAACCATAGGGCGGGACGCAGAGCTCGCCGCCGGCGGTGTCCCTGCCCTATTCTTAACCACAGCGGCGAGCGGCTTTGCTGCAGAAGTGTGTGGGAGCCTTTATTCATTCTCTCTCCATACCCATTCTCCCATCAATGGAGAAACCGAGCTCCCTCGCGGTCGTTTAGTGCTGCTGCTGTTGGCTGAAGTATATTGTATTTATATTAGGCTGCCCGGAAAGTTCTGGCGGTTTTGACTGGCCCGATCATAATTTTCTTCATACTTACCAGAGTTGGTCGATCGCGCAATGGTGCGCGACAGTCAGTGTCTCATGGGACAGTATGATTTCGATCAGAGTAATATTACCTTAACTTTGCCTAGGGAGGTTATTTTTGCTGAACACAGTGGCGATGTCCGTTTGGTAAATTACGATCGGTTACCACCCACATCGATAACTAGTGTTGTCGCCACCTTTGTCCAAACTCCCTGAATGGGGGGTTATTTGAGGTGTTGGTCATGAATCTGATATCCGCTTCTCGAATTTCGCTCGATTGCGATAAGTTACGAGTGGCATTGCTGCGTGAGAATATATCAGAGGAAACGTATTACGGCATCGACCAGCTATCCATTTAACTTCAGAGTTATTGTTGAGACTTCATTCAATAAAGGTAGCAAACAAACATGATTACAAGCTACAACTACTTGGATGTTATCAAACGTAAAAGGAGGTCAACTTCACAAATAAAGTCCAAACAGAAACCATTTTTATTTTTTGATCGGAGAGCCCAGAACTACAGTAGGAGCCATGTCGTCGCATTCCATGCTATCGGGTGTTTCAAGATCGCTGTCGAGCAACAAGTCGTAAAAATTTCTTTTAGTTCCTCGACATTGTCATACAGAATGCTCATGATGACGATTTTCAATGGCAATTCTAGAATTTTTCAGTCTAAGTTCCGCGTCAAAAACAATTATTTTTCAATTAGACCATCAAATTGGAGAAAGGAGGGACGCTCGTTGTGGAAAAGAAAAGATTTAGGGAATATTGCAAAAACAAAACCAAATTTTCGAGAGTGGATGTCAGATTCGTGGCGTGCATTTTGAAAACTCAATTTATGCCAGGCTAAGATGAAGAAATATCGTGTCACACGCGCGCAATACGCGCGGTCCCGCGGGCCCGACGCGCGAAAATTGCGCGGTCCCGCGGGCCCGACGCGCGAAAATTGCGCGGTCGTCAAAGTGTGAATTCCATTACCGAAAAACTTTGGGGTCGAGATGCGACAAACTCTAGAAAGGCTGTTTTTGCGTGGTCCTAATTTGCGAAGGTTCCACAAGCAAGGGAGTTCTGAAAGTGCTTGAAAAGGTGGTAGTCGTTTGGAGTAAGGTCTGTGAGTACGGCGGTTGAGCCAGAACTTCAGCTCCTAGTTCGTTTAATTTTCGCATGGTGATTTGCGAAACGTTGGGCGGGCGTTGTCGTGCAGAACAATGGGAGCTCTTCTGGTGACCAGTGGGCAATTTTTTTCTGCAGTTCTCGCGATTTTCAGTACATTTCGTCGATTTCGGCTCAGTAGGACTCTGCTGTGATGGTTTGGCCTGTTTCCAGAAAGTTGTAGTGAATCACGCCAACCGCCGACCACCGACCACACTGTTACGGTGTCTTCGTCTAGAGGAACTTCGGCTTTAGGAAGTTTGGGGGGGGGGTTCGTCAACATCAACTCAGTGTGCTGATCTTCTTCGTTTATCGTACAGAACCTACTTTTCACCGCATGTGACGACTTGATTCAAAACCGGGTAGTTTTGATCCCGGCGAAACAAAGAAGAACAGTCTTCGAAACGCGACAGTTTCTGGCGATCACTCAAATTGTAGGGCACCCAATTTTCGAGCTTTTTCACATTTCAGGGGCGTTTCAAATCATCTGCAACAGCATTTTTACTGACTACTAGTGCTTCCGCAATCTCACGTACTGTTAGCGATGGATTAGCTCCTACGAAGGCCTTCAAATCATCGACCTGGATTGCTGTAGGTCTGCCGCTTCGGGGTGCATCTTCAAGGTTGAAATGTCTGGAATGAAATTCATCTATTTATTTATTTATTTACTTATTTATTACCAAACGTTCAGCGGCCTACCGGCCGCCAAACCCCCAGAATAGAACAACCCCAATATTCCTCCTTTCTTCTTTAGGCCTCCTTGCAGTAAAAAACTGGTTTACTATATAGATTAGTGCAGTGGGATATGGCATGGCGGAATTTCTGCGCATATGAAGCTCATCCACCCTCCATCACATGCACTGATTTATCCTTCGAAGCGCTAGTTCTCTTCGTGTCGAGAAACAGGTAATGGGAGTCCCTATCCAGTGCTTAATCAGCAAAATCATAATTAAAATTATTCGGTATTGGTCGACACCGCTTACCGTCCGTAATACTCCTCCGTATCCCATGGTCACTCTCTCTACCCCCCCCCCCCCCCCCTCCCGAAATACTTCCTTTCCTATGTGCTGGCAAAGAAACGGAGTGAGAGTCAAGCATGCACATGTGACTCTGAGTACCGATTCACGTGTCAATACGTTGCCACGACATCTATGACACTTCTTTTGCACTCTGACACACGTGCGACGACTTCTGTAAGCCGTCTTCAGAAATTCGCTAGACACACACTGAACGATGATGACGGAAAATGCTGCCCCCCCCCCCTTATTCACGCTCCCTCCTCTAATGGTCCCCCGTTGTTGGTCCTCTCCTATTGATCGCCCTTACTCGGAATCCCTACGCAAGTTGGACGACCTCTTCAGTGCGTCTTCTGAATCCCTACGTACGTTCAACGACGTCTTCCGCACGTCTTCTGAATTCCTACGCACGTTGGACGACGTCTAGCGCAGGTCTTCTGAATCTTGGCTCACGACGTCTAGCGCAGATCTTTTGAATCCCTACGCCAGTTGGACGACGTTGAACGACGTTGAACGACGTCCTCAGCACGTATTCTGAATCCCTACGCACGTTGGACAACGTCTAGCGCAGGTCTTCTGAATCTTTACTCACTACGTCTAGCCCATGTCTTCTGAATCCCTACGCACGTTAGACGACATCTTCAGCACGGTTTTTGAATTCCTGCGCAAGTTGGACGACGTCATCAGCACGTCTTCTAAATCGAGATGCAGGCTGAACGACGTCTAGGGCACGCCTCCTGAATCTCTATGCTCTGCTCTCAATCCCCATTCATACCCTAACGGTTTCCCCTTGAATATCTCGTAAACTTGGACGATTAGCCGCCAGGGAAATAGTTCGCCAGCAATCGCCTATGGTTAAGCTCAAAGAAAACCTGGCTGGCATGCGCCGCACTGTCGTAGGCATTTTTTGGCTTCAGTCCCCCTCCCCGTGACGGACACGTGACATTAGCCGATTATATATAGTAGGATACGTCGTCATAGGACGCGATCAAACGCAGTAGCAAACATAGTAGACATACACTAGCAAAGTGCCAAAGCCAGACAACTAACACAAAACAAACTTACTCAAACATGACCGACAAAAATGCAGTCAAAAGAACAAGAACACACATCCGTCAATTTTAGAAGAAGGAAAAACGCAAGCCGCTAGGAGGAAACTGGAAGTCGAGGAGTCCAGAGTGGTCTCACTATGGTTTCAAAATTTGTGAACAACCATGTAACTTGGGTCACCCAACAAGTTGGTCTCTTAAAATTCTGGTATCCCTGCTGCACTTAGCCACTGTCTACATTACATAACAACATATCTATTACAGCTCTAAAGTTGAAATAAAAAAAAATTAAACGGAGGGACCGGCACCTTGCTTTGCCGAAAGACTAGCCCAGCACATACATATTTAGCGAAAGAATAATAATGCCTATGCTGCCTTCAAAAAAAAAAACGCGAAAACACAAATTCTACCGTAAGACATATGGCTCGTAAGCGTAACGCGCTAGGTCTACGACCTTCTATGCGCACAATTTCTCGAACCATCTTTGCATGCTCCTTTCTCCTGTACTATTCGGCTCCCACACATGGTTGGTTCGATGGGGAATTGGCCCAGTTTGAAATTGAAATAAAATATCGTTCGGAATTGCTCTTGCACGTACTCCAATAAGTCTTCGAAGAATCACAATTATTAAGCATAGGTGAAGCACAAATTATTCCCTTATATAGAGCAAAGAAATCCGTATCAGAAGTTATATAAAATGCGAAGTAAATTGAATATCGATTCAATAATAAGCGAACGAAGGCCGGTTGCACAGAAACCGCCAGAACTTTCCGGCAAGCCCAAGTAGGGTACGGGTTAGTGGAGAAGTGGGGGCAAGTTAGCCGCATACAACACAGGTAGCTACACAAACTTCAAGTGGGTGAAGGACTCCGGGGACGAGGGGAGAGTTTTAAAGCGTCCTCGAATCACCCTTCGGTATACTCCCAGGTTACCGAGTGCAAACTTTTGGTGGGACTGGCTTGCAGGACACAGTCTGCAAAGACGCGCACGTACACAGTCACAATCGGCCAGCGATTTATTTTCCGGATGCGCCCTGTAACTCTGCGACGAGGTGTTGAGATCACAAGAGCACCCGAAAAATCTAAAGAGAGAGTTCCATTCCAGAAATTTATACGATTAAATATTCATCTATCCGAAATTGGGTGCAAGCGCGTCTATAACTGTGATAGGCGTAAATCACTGGACGTCACACAAGATTCAAATAGAACGATGAGTGCTACTAACGGTTTTTAACTCCGCAGGCTCTGGTCGTAATTGTAGCATCATGTTTTTATTCGTGCAGAAACTCAAACTACCAGTTCGGAGGTGAGGGCGTACATATGATACGCAACGCATGCTGATAGTCTTCATTCTCCTTATATAATTTCTTTTCGTCGGTAGCCCCAATGGTCGGGGAAGTGTGCCATTTTCCCCAGTTGCTCCATAACGAGCCGTCGGTCTGATATCCGTCCCTTCTGTAGGTAATCCCTTCAACCTATCGGTGCCCGTGCCTTTGCTTGCGGATGAGCAGTTTGGGTGTCCAACGTGGACCTATGGGGGAGCCTACCCACGGGCTTGAAATACAGCACAGGAAACTGCCGAGGATATGGTGAACTGACCTACATCTTGCATAAACTATGGGACCCGTAGACGTCAGGTCGCGGTGTGCGTCCTCTCGGGGTAGAACACACTTGCGGGAGCGGAAACGTCGCTAGCAGGGATGGGCGCAACTTCTGTTTCTTACTTTCTGGCCATTTTGGCTATTTTTTCTTTTTTGTTTTCTGGAAAAATAACAAAATTTATCAAAGAACGGAAGTTGCAGATAGTTTTGTATTTTGTAAAAAAAAAGTTCCATAGAAATTCGCCCCAGAAATAAATTCGTCAGAATTCAGACCATGTGATGAGTTAGCGGCATCTACAGCAAGGGGGCTTTTTTATGGTATTCCAAACCTAGCGACATGGTTTCATATCAGCGGCCTCAACTGAAACATTGCTTTCTGATTCTTTGTATGATTGGTTAACTGCAATAAATGATGGAAAATCGGTTGAAGTAATTTTCTTCGATCTTTCTAAAGCGTTTGATAAGGGAGTTCGGTACATGTCGAGGAGGTGAGCAGCGGAGGGTGCGGTGACGGCAGCAGGGTGCGGCGAACTCGTCGTTACTTCTACCGTAATCGCGGCAGCCACGGCATCGATCGAATGCGCCTCCTCTGTGAGGTACTGCCTTCGGGCGGAGAGTCGTTGGATACACCGCCCTCAGAAAAGGGCGGGGCGAGGGACGCGCCGAGGAGCGCCGAGGACAACATGTTCGGGTCCCTGCCTTCACATGGAGGCAGCGCATTTCTAATCACTTCCCTTGGCCCTGCAGCTCTACTCTGAACTGATTTCGTTCTTGAGACAAGAGTCAGAACCTTGTTCACCATATTTGGAGGAAAAAAGTTTTCAGCTGCAGCGCCAAGGCTTTCTTCAGGTCCCGCCACATTGCTCAGTACTAGGGCGTCATCCGCATTTTCCGACAATACAGCAACATCTTAGCTCGAAATGTCATGACAACAACGCGACCCTCCACTAGAAAATTCTTCAACACAAGGAACATTGTCTGATCCTTGGAAAGAGAGGACGGTGAGCCGGTTTTGCGCGCGATTACGGATAAGCCTTCATTGTAGAACTCCTGACCGGAATCACCCATAGTCTCTAGTTGAGGCGAAAATTTAAAGGATTGTGGTGAAAATTGAAAGAATCTAGAGAGAAGAGCGACGTTCTCCTTTCCTCAACTGCCTCCATAACCGAACCGACTGGAAAATGACTTCAGAGTTCCCCGTGATGGGCTTCCCAATCGTCTCCTATCTGCTGTTAGGTTTCTGGACGACGTCACGCCAACTAACGACGGTTCCGCGCGCAGCAAACTTGTCCTAATAGGGCGGTGCGGGCAGGGCGGAAAGTGGGTGGCTGACAGCACGGTGTACCGAACGACTGTACCCCTGCCTTCGAGGTTGGTAGTGATCAGGTGGGCCATTTCAACACGTGTAGCCTGTGTGGTCCTCGTGGCGGAGTTTGTTGAACTTCCCGGATGGACGCAGACGTGCCTTTCGGGCACGGCTTAAGGGAAGGAACTCCGGGTTGTTGGCCATTTCAACACGTGTAGCTTGGGTGACCGCGTGGCGGAGTTCCTCCGCATGCCTCGTCTCAACCCCCTCTCCAACCTAACAGCTGACCGTTGATCGATACCTCATGGGCTCTGCCTGTGTGGCTGAGCCTGGCAGTGCCATAGAAGGGGGCGTGTTCGTTTCGGGTTTGATTGGTTGGTGTGATTACGGTACAGTGTGTGAGTACGGTAGGTGGTCTACCGTTACCGCACCCCAGCTCCGCTGCTCACCTACGCGATCTGTACAGGGATCTGAAATTTGGAAATCAAGATGCTCGCAGATGGCATAAGAAATTACTATGCTTACCAGCCTTGTGAAAACTTAGCCAACGACTTTATTTCACTATCTGTTCGGAAAATGATGGAATGGTCTGGCAAGTGGGAAATTCCTGTTAGCCTCAGTAAAATAGTTCATTTACATTAAGGACCTCCTCCAATATCCAGATACAGTTTCAAAAACTTTGTGCTAAGACAAGACGAATTGTTAGAGACCTGGGTATTATGGTTCCTTAAAGTTCAGCAAGCATATAGAAGCCGTTACAAGAAAGGCACTATCATCGCTTCTCCTGATTTTAAGGAATGTACAGTGCAATGACCCCTCCCCCCCCCTTTATGGTCAAATTGTATAAAATGTATGTCTTACCACACTTGGAGTATGGCTCTACTATTTGGAAGCCCTGCGTTAAGAAATACCTGCAGCAATTAGATAAAGCTCAGAAACTTACACCAGATTAGTTGACTATAGAGCATATCCCGATCCAAATTACCAGCGAAGTTTACCATCCTACAGAGGACGGCTTCATTTCCTCAGTCTAATATGTCTGAAATACAGAAGAATAGTTAAAGATTTAGTATTTTCCTTTCGCATTTTTGGCATGGAAGTTAAATTGAGGGCCAGTACTGGATATATAATACTGGAGATTTAAGCCTAGTCGTGGAAGAACAACAGTGCTAGCAATACGACACCTTAAATTGAACCGTTCCCTCGGAAATATTGCGTTTAGTTTACTTTTTATGCGAACCGCTAGATAGCTTAATCAACTTCCACTGGATTTGATCTCATGTAGGATTTCTAAGAACTTCAGAAATAAGCTGCGCAAACTAAATGTATTGCAAATGCTTCGGATTGAGGACGTGAACTAAATGGTCTGTTTTCACTTCTTCTGATCACTAACAGTAGTTCAAGTGAAGATACAGTCTTAGAAATTTTCTCAAAAAAAATCGTAGCTAAATAGAACAAACTTCACATTTCTGCCGACAAATCTATCTGACGTGGCGACATTTTTATCACATGTATGATCAAGCAATATACCTAACAAACAACGATATAAACCACGTAATGGAAGTGAAGATCAACAAACTATTGACTGCTGGGATGTTTCTGTATATTATGACCATTGACTCGCGGATATATCACTATGTGCTGATGCGATCAAGTAAGAAGGTACTATACTCTCTCTCTCTCTCTCTCTTTGAGCGCACCTACGAGTGCAATAGATTAATAAATAAATAAATATTAGGTTGTCCCATAAGTCCCCGCCGTTTTTTTTTTGAACGACTCATTGCGAATTTCGCCGGCGGTCTCCTGCATAGCGCTATACAGCATGCTTTCGGAAGAGAATGATTTGCTCTATCAGATCATGTATTGACTTTTTTTTCGTTATTAACTTTGACAATTTTTAGGTCGTTAAACTAAAAAGTGAAAAAGTGAAAAAATAGCCACTTGCGCACTTGTTCTCTCCGCTTAGGTTTGTGATTTTTTGCGCAGTTTTTTATAGCATTTGGAAGACAATGTTCTGTGCTACAAGAATACGTGTTGGTCCTATTTGCTTGTTTCTCCTTTATTGATTTTTAGATGATCAAATTGGGACGTCCGACTTTCCGTCCGAAATTTTGTCGAAACTCCTGCTCTGCCGTAGGAGTTTTTTGCTCAGTGTTATACGTCGTTCGAAACAGAATGTCTTGCTCTATAAGAATTTGTGCCGCGAAGACGGAAAAGAACGATGACGGAAAAGCAGGCCGGCAGAATCGTCACTCGCTGGTTCTTGATGTTCATTCATCCCACGGACATATTCAACGATTTTTGCACAGAATTGTAACTGGCGATGGAAAATGGTGTTTGTACGATCAAACAAGGTTCTAGTGCCTTAGCCGCACTAGAACCCTGGTTGGAAGCAAAGAGAAGAAGGTGCCAAAAGTGCTCATCCTTATCGACTTGCTCCATTTTGATGACCTGAAAATTAGCAAAAATTCAAATGGCCGAAGAACAAATCATACAGTCTGGTAGAGCAAGGCAACCACTTTCGAGTGTCATATAAAAATGAGCAAGGCAGACTGAACAAGGAGAAGGAGTTGTTGGTGAAGATGATTTTTCTCTTTTTGCCATTTTGTTGGTATTCGACAGAAATCAATAAGCGCGACACAGATCCTTGTAGAGCAAGACATTCTCTTCCGATCGACATATAACAACAACCAAAAAAGTCCAATCGCAGAGCAGGAGCTGTCGGCAAAAATAGCTCTCTCCTTCAGACTTCCCAATTTGATGGCCTAAAAATCAATAAAGAGCAAGCGAACAAATAGGGCCAACGCGCAGTCTTGTAGCACAGAACATTCTTTTCCAAATGACATAAAAAACTTCGCAAAAATTCCAAACCTAAGCGGAGAGAACAAGTGCGCAAGTGGCTATTTTTCACTTTTTCACTTTTCACTTCAACGACCTAAAAATTGGCAAAGTTAATAATGAAAAAAGAAAGACAATACATGCTCTGATAGCGCAACTCATTCTCTTTCGGAAGCTATGCAGCGTTATGCAAGAGACCATGCAAGAAATCCGCAATGAATTGTTCAAAAAAAAAAACGGCGGGGACTTGTGGGATAACCTAATAAACAAACAAATATATATATATATATATATATATATATATATAAACCTAAGAATGGCAGATCTTTGTGGTTTGGGTGCGTTTCGGTAGAAGTTACGCCATACCCTGATCGAACGAGCGCATATGTCTTATTCGATTGATGGCCTAAGGGCTATTGACATGAACATCCCCGTAGAAGATTTCCTGCCTATTTAAATTTAGCTTTGTTGAATGAATTTGAGCAACTGCTTCGCTTTCACCTAACGATAAGAAAGCTTTGTATTAATGATATAAAAATATGATTCAGGCTGTATCAAAAGAAGGTTATCACTGCTTGAATGGTTATAAAAGCAACCTCGGCAAGCTATTGTAGTTTTTTTTTTTGAAGGGCGTGAATATGTGAACCTTACTATGATTTGATGTTGGGTATTATTCGACCAATGTGTCGCGGTGTTTACTTTACTGGTAGCTGAAATGTCGTTTACATGAAAGTGTGCTGTGGATGAGGCATGATTTTGACTTCGTGCTCTCCCAGACTTATGCAGTGGCGTCACCTGAGATTACCTGCAAAACTTTGCTGCACAAATGGGGTGAACCTGATGATTGGGAATTGAGTAGCCGCGTTATTCTTTCCAATTAAGAAAGCAGTTTTTGAAACAGCCTTAAAATCTCAAGTGCAACAGAAAGAGAGAGAGTATCACGCTTACGCTTGATCAAGTATTCATTCCTGCACCTCCATCATTTACCCTATCGACCCCTTGATGGTATCTTCGATAACGGAACTCATTTTGTAGTGGATGCGACTTTTCCATTAATACAGGGCACCAAATGGCAAAAATGCTTGTGAACTGTTTAGAAAAGGCACTTTTTTCGAGAAATAACGATGTTGTATATGTACAATCTTTAAATTCCTTTCATGGCAGTAGTTTTGGCTAAAACTTTCGAAAACGTTTACATATAATGAACTTTAGTTGAGATATGCGCGGATATTTTTAGACCTACTTTTACATTTTTTAACTCCAAGTCTTCATGCAAATGGCTCTCACATTATCAATCTAGTAAAAATGGTAACACGGTGGAGAAGAGCATGACGTAATGTCAGCGTTTATCGTGATTCTTCAGCTTTTCTGAAAGTTTCCTAAACCTTACGTTTCTTCCTCCTCAACTACGTCGTTTTAGAAAGGTGGCCCGCAGTCAGAGATCAGACAATTACTTCGAGGATCTAGCTACTGCTTGTATTTATAGTTATACCTTTCTCTGAGTTAGACTCCGAGCTTAGTCTTATGACCTTCGAGTTATTCATTAGGGTGGTATATGCGTAAGGGAGCTGGAGAAGTTAGCGAGTAACGTTGCATCGTTGACACCTCGAGATGTCTTGAAATCTGTGAGTTATGGTTCGCAACTTAGCATCTTTTGAATTGAGAAGCGTGGTACAAGGATGGAATTTCTGTATACAAATTCTTCTTCTTCAGCGTTTGTCCCGCTTCATGTCGGGGTCCGCTTTCCTTTCTCGATCCCTTGCTAGACCAGGGTGGACACCAGCTACTTTAAGGTCGTTGTGTAACGTATCAGCCCAGCGCTGCTTCGGGCGCCCTCTAACCCGTTTTCCAGACACTTCGAAGGACGCTGTATTCGTTTCCACGCTGAACGTGGTCGTACCATCGCCTTCGCGCATCTTGTCAGCTACCGGCGCGACAGCGAACTTCTGTCGAATAGCATCATTTCGGATGTGGCTCAGGCGCGTGACTCCAGCCGTCCAGCGCACGCGTTTCAGCTTTCTTGGTCGCAGGCCAACACTCAGCACCGTGCATCGCTACCGTCCGGACGACGGTTCTATAGGTCTTCGACTTTAAGAGCTCTGGCACCTTATCACAGAGTACTCCATCCAACAAGCGCCACTTGTATCAAGTTGCACTCACGCGTGAATTCACTTCAACCATCAGGCTGCCATCAGACGTTATTGCTGATCCCAAATATTTAAACACCGAAGTGCGTGCAGCCCAGTGCCATCAATCTTAATGGAGCAGGACTCGTTTACGTCAGTCGTTAGATACTCGGTTTTCTTGTCGTTCAGCCTGGGCCCGAACATCTCCAAGCGGTCACACCGCTTGCAAATGCCGCTCGAGATCGTCTTTATCTTCGCAAGCGAGCACCACGTCATCAGCATAAAGCAGCGCCCATGGGGCGGGCTTCTGAAGATCTCTCGTGATGGCATCCATGACGACAACAAAGAGGAGTGGGGAAAGTGCAGAACCCTGGTGTACCACGACAGAGATGGGAAACTCCACTGAGGTTCCAGCTGCAGCTTGCACACAACTCTTTGGACAAGAGTATAGCATTCCCACCCACTCTACAAGTTCTTCAGGAGCACCGTCTGTCGTAGGACGTACCATATAACCTCACGCGGTTCGCGATCGAAGGCCTTCTCCAAGTTGAGAAAGGCAAGATGCACCGGCCTGTGTTTTTCGCGATGCTTCTCTAACAGGAGGCAGGCGGCGTGTATGGCATCGATGATGGTACAACCAGCTACGAAGCCACACTGATTGTCGAAAAGCTGGACCATTCCATGGATTCGTCTATCGAGGATTCGCACGAAGATCTTCATGCTGTGCGAAAGCAAGCGAATCGTACGGTAATTGAGCAGTCTGCAAGGCTGCCCTTCTTACAAATCGGGATCGTCGTACTTTTCTGCCAACCATCAGGCACCTTCTTCTCCGCTACAACCTGGTTGAAAGACTTGGCCAACCACTCAGCAGAGTACCAGAACTCCGACTTCCATACTTTAGCTGGCAAGTCATCTGGACCAGTCCCCTTTCCCGTCTCGTCTTCCTCAGAGCCGCATCAATTTCCTCCACGGTGATCTTGTGGACGGGATGGCACTTCCGCTGTCTTCTCATTAAGCAGGGAACAGCACTCGTATCTGGTTTGCTCGGAGCAACCTTGCGGAGCATACGCGGAAAAGAAACGACATCGTCGCTCTACTACGGCAACAACATTCTTCATCAAGCATCGAAACGCTCTACGTTTGCAATCGCGTCATGGAAACGCTCGGAGACGATCGTACCGACACTACTGGTGGTCCTGGGACTGTCTCACAGCACGGCCTTGGGAGCCACGTCCAATGTCTCTCGACTTCCAACAGGACCACCTCGACTGCTGCACCGCACAGAAATCTATCTTTCCTCGCTCCAGTGCTTCTAGCAATTTGCACGAGCGGCCCACCAACGTACCCACATTCAGCGTGGCTGCGCGGGTCCTTTACGGAACTTTCGGACTAGCTCAGTTGCCCCCCGATGCCGTCCTAGAACCAGGGACCCCCTCATACTTCTCACACTCGTCGGGTTTTGCGAGTGCGCGTCGGCTCCCGCGGACGCCGTAGCATTCTCTCGACAACTCTGAAACCTCATCGACCATATGATGTGACACAGAATGTTCGTAGGCCGGCCTGTCATTAGGGCCTGTCGCCTGCACTCGAATGTCCGTGTTTTGCTTAGCTCGCAGAAGCGAGCAGTTTCCAGTGGCACCGCGTGGAGGAACGGACATCGACACCAAATTTGAATTTCTGCATACAAATACCGGCAAGAAATGCTCTTCAAGCATGATTATTGCCCTATTTCTATGAAACCCTTCGGAATAAATGATTCAGGCACCATAGGTGATTCAAATGGTAATTTTAAATTTTCTGTTTTTGATTTTCTAGTTTTGGCCATTTTCGCATTACTATTTTCTGCCACATTCGATTTTCTGTTTTCTGAAAAATTTTCCGAAATTTTCGCCAACCCCTGGTCGCTACGCCGGGATAAGAAATGGAAGGAGCGTCCACATGGTAATAAACAGTAAAAATCAACGTTTTGCCTTTTTTCGAAACTATCTAGCGTTGCACATTCGCTTCAAAGCACAGCCATGTGGTTGAAAAGGTGAGACGTTACGATGTGTCCTCATTGAAGCAGCATAACATAAAACACTCCGATTGAACTATTTCACCTGCTAGCTCGAAGGTGGTCGTAACGCTGCCAAGAGTATTGAGAATGCAGTTATCGACTGTCAGACGGCAGCACAGGGCAGTTGAGAAATTAAGAACTGCGATTTTCGTTGTTGTGGAACTTTGTAGGGAGTCGTCGTAATTTTGTGTGTTTTCCTCTGAAATATCCTGAATGGGTTAAAGTTGACATGGAATTTATTAAATAATAAATTATAAAGAAGGTCTTGGTTCTGCCACGCATTGCGCTTATAGTATCGTCTTAGTTTTCAAAAGGTTAGGTGAACGTGTCATTTCTTGTTGAGAAAATACGGAAAAACAATCCAAGTAAAAGCTAATTGTAAGCTAGCGATTGAGCGTCTCATAGTAGGCCCTCCAAATGTAAATGAGCTCATGCCTTAACGGCATGTGGCTTCTGTAGACTTCCAAACTTACGGGTGCCTTTACAGTTCTGGTAATCCGTGTGCTTGAACATCCTCTTCAACTTCTACGTTTGTTGAAAGATTGCCTTAGTCGTCCTTCAAAGCTTTGAGAATCACCTACTCTGGTGCTGCCAAACAAGTGTTCGTAGTTTAACAGGTTCACAAGGTGTGACAGCCCCACTCACGAAAATTGTCTCTGAGAAAAAAGATAGTCTTTTTTGCCGACCGATCGCGGGTCGCGCACAGATGTGCCCTTGGGACACCGGACGACGTTGCGAAAACGGGGGACGAACACAGAACACCTGGGGTCGGTGGGGCAACATCCTTGCCACTACGCCCTCTTTTCATGGCGAAAATAAAAGGGTGTCGACGTGCTGGCTGAGACTCCTTTCCCTCCTGTAATTGTATTAGTCAACAGCTATAAAAAAACAATTGTAGGTAACAATAAATAATAATGAATACTATTAACCAATGAAAAGTAGTAGTGCATAGAAGTAAATAAAACTAGTGAGATTCGACAATAAAGATCAGTGGTGATTATCCTATCCTACTACATTTAAACGAGAGCGGTCGTTTGTCTGTGGGTGAGACGACATGTCACCAATGTCGCGCAAAGCACATCCGGCTTGAGAAGGCATGTCACCGACGCCGTTCATTAGGTGCCTGGGTTCAGAAGTGGTGTCACTGATGTCGCGAAAGGCCTGTCCGGATTCAAACGACGTGTTACCAGTCAATGTGGGACCAGTAATGGGGGAGCGGTGAAGGATGGTGGTCCAGTAAGGAGGGACCGGGAAAGCATTGACCAATAAAGGGGGACCAGTGAAGAGAGGACCAGTAAAGGGGTACTAGTGAAGGTGGGACCAGCAATGCAGACCAGTGAAAGAGGGAACGGTGAACGATAGGGGGACCAGTGAAAAGGGAACCAGTAAATCGAGGTCCAGTGAAGGTGAGAGCAGCAGTAGCAGGGATGTGCGGAATTTCCGTTTCCGTGTTCCGAATTCCGGTTTCCGGTCATTTTAAGCTGCTCCGTCCCGTTCCGTGTTCCATATTTTTGGACCGGAAGGCGGAAACGGAAATGGGCAGTGTTCCACACTAGTTTTATAGTGAACACAATCGGCTTGTCAATTAAAAAGGGTTCTTCTTCATATTATTGTGAGAGAAATACTGTTTAACGTTCTTCTTCATATAATTGTGAGAGAAATACTGTTTAACAACTCTAGTATTAATATTCTTAAAATTGGTTAGACTACCAAAAAAAAACACTCAAAAATGGCAACGGCTGGGTGCAGGGCAAAACTAATGTGCCACAAAAGCAATGTATGCATTGTATGCTAAGAAAATGCACTCAACATTTGAATGATCATAAAATTCTTGATCCATTAGTTACAAATAGCTACAAAAACTTTGTAAGCATATAGCGCAGTGTTATGATCAAAGGTGCAAATTTCAATTTTTAATTTCGTTAGGTTTGTTGCCCATCCATATGGAGTTGTGCGATTCATTTTTTGAAAGCATCACGAATATGAAGCATCACGAATATCTACCATGAGCTGTTATTTTGGTAACTTATTGAATTCTGACACAAAACTATTGCTTCGGAAGCCATCAGGAACTGTCCAGCTGTGTCGTCTTAGGCGTAGGATTTCTAGGCTGACATAGACTGAATATTCCTAGGAAGTGCGGACCCACCATGACTAATAAGTCATCCAATTATCATCTTAGATCCAGAATGAATTCTGAGTACTAGTTTTGGTGATTACAATGGAACTGCTAGTGGTGAGTATGCAGATATCTGTGCAGTCACCACTCCATCCGTGACGCCACAGCTTTCTAAAGGTGTTGAGAGGAATCTCTTTCCTGGACAGAAAACGATCTAGGTGGCTGCTCCAGTTTTAGACTTCACCAGAGTCAGTTTTTTTAGGGGGGTCTGTAAATAACCTAACCTCAAGTGGTTAGGTCAGTTAAGTCTAACGTTAAAAAATAGCAGCAATCAAAAAAGTCAGCGAAAACCCCGTCCCAGGAACTAGATATGGAAGGACTGCATGCTAAAATAGAAATAGTAAGAAAAGATCCTGAATTTATTTTCGTTTGTTGCTCTAACCATAGCTAAAAGATTATCTTAACAATATTATGATGTTCATGTTCATGTTTCGTTATGTTATGTTATGGTGAGGATGAGCATTAAACTGTGGAAGATTCTGCTGCTCGCCAAGTTCTGAGCAAGAAAAAGCGCAGAAGAAGCCGCTTCTGACCCCGTTGCAGATGCATTTTTGAAAAAATGGCGAACATGTATCGTTTCCGTTTCACCGTTTCGTATTCCGGTTTCCGGCCATTTTTGAGCGTTTCCGTTCCGTCATTCGCCTTCCGCTTTTTCCAGGACTCCAGTGAATGTGGGGGAGGACACCTGTAAGTGGTTCACCCATAAACGGGAACCAGTGAAGGTGGAACCAGTAATGGAGAGCGGTGAAGGGGGTAGGGGTCCAGTGAAGGGGACCAATAAATGGGGTACCAGTGAAGGACCAGTCAAGGGGATCAGTAAGTAGGTCAATAACGGAAACACCAGTTAAGGGGGTTAGTAAAGAGTCCAGTAATAGAACCATTAAAAGGGGACCATAATTAATAAATAGATCGAAAAGTTCAGGGAATGAATCGCGTACGTGCAAAAGAGGGTGACGCACCATAGGAGCAGTTTTGAAGATTTTGCCCTACCGTATTCTCCAATACTATTCTATATAGCAAAACCGGTTTTTTTATTGTAATGAATGAGAATGAATGAGAGAATTCCTACAGAGGACAAGACTATGTTCGGGGTGTTCTATTCTCCGGGTTTGAGGCAAAACCAGTGCGCGATGTTGCATTATCACCAGGCTTAGGGCAAGGGTACCGCCCTCTAACGGTGAAAATACCGGCAAATCTGACGTTGAATGCCAGATCAGGGCATTTGGCGGTTTCATCGTTAGAGGGCGGTGAGCGGTTGACCACAGGTGAGTAGTTTTGCAGCATGAGGCTATGACTCCCCACCACTACCCTCAACATCGGCATCATCTCTAGACGATTAAATTATGTCTTTGCTTCTTTGCTTATGCTAATCCTTCGTCTTGGTTCTTTAACAACCCTCCTGATGCCCAACAGCACGGTCCCCTACTTCACTCCGCGCATTGTTGGCCTCAGACACCTCCACTCATAGTCATCAAACGGTCAACCTCAGGCAAAAATAGTCATTTTCGAGAGGTACTAAGCGTCTAATTTTTATGGTCACACGACGAAAACTCTTTGTCAGAATGGAGAATTCCCCCCTCTCCTAATACTATGTTAAACAGAATTTTTTTGCACACGGGAATGCCACAGCAGTGACGAATTGCTTAACCGTCATCGACAGACAAACAAAGGAACGCCGTTTTCAAGCTAGAGTCAACAACATCGACCGAAATTGGCCTCTCGATCGAAATTTTCCTCCTGCTGCGATGCCATTTTGTCGGCCTTAATACCCGCGTGTCTCCTAAGCCGAAATCACCTGTCAGGAAATCAATAATGTCGACCGATATTGACCGAAAAATCGAAAAATCCTCTCTGCTGTGGAGATCTTCCGTCGATGATCATAATCACCTTACTCCCACCTTGGTCGGTTAAATCTGAGAGAAAGTCGATAATATGGGTCGAGCTTGATAGTGATCCCCCTGCTTCCTCACGTCTTCTGAACCCCCACTAACATTAGGCGACGTCTTCGGCTCGTCTTTCGAATCCCAGAAACGTAGAAAGCGTCTGGGTATTTTTTGCTACTTTTCCGCTATCCCCTATCACCTCCCCCCCCCCCCCCCGATTTTCCTCCCACCCCTATTTTATGACTAATTTCTGCAACGCGCCGATCGATACCTCTTAGCGCTTTATTATATAGTATGATCTTATTCGTTCTCATTGATTGTTCACAATCACTTTTTATTCAATATTATTCATGGCTATTGATTATTTTATTCCTGTTATTAATTCATCTCAATTTAGAAAGCATAAAACAGTTTAGCAGGGATAAGAACTAGAATTCCATATGATTGTACAATCCTACCATATATAAGCGAGACCGGTCGTTTATCTGCTTGTCTGTAAGTTTGTTTGTTTGCACAGAAGTGCTGGAGGAGTGTGTTGGGGGAAAGTTAGAGGATGGGGGTTCTAGTTGTGCAACGTGTCTGGTGATTCGACAAACGTTCCGAACACGTCGCTAAACGCGCCTGGAGATGCGCTGATGGAGGAGTGTGTCGGGGGGAAGTGTGAGATTGGGAGAATTGTAGTTGTGCAACGTGCCTGGCGGCTCAGTAGACGTGCCGAACACGTTGCACTTTTGGATGATCCAGCCGCCACTTATCCTACTATATATAAGCGTTGCACAGAAGTGCTGAGCATTACAAGGCAGTGACGTTACTGGACGATCCGAAGAGAACGCCTATGATAAACTTACGTAAGTGAAGAACGCATTCATGCAAAAGTACGCAGTAAGATTTTAAGTTTCTTAAAAATTGGGTTTGGCACTCACAGCACGACCCGTCGCCTGGGCGACGCAGGAGTACACCAAACGTCTTTCCGTAGGTTAGTGAAATTGCAAGAATTACAGATTTAATCTGGCAGGATGATTGGGCAATTATCACTGTTTGGTCGCGGGGTGCAAGGTCGCGCAAGTGCAAAAGACGCCTTTGGGCGTATCGGAGCACTTGTAAATATATAAAACAGAACACTTAGAAGACTGACAATTACAGCATTAATCTGGCAGGATGATTGGGCAATTATCATTGTTTTTATAAATAGATATTGGCCAATATTCAGATGTACGATGTGAGAAGAGCTTTATGGATCTTAACGAGTTCAAATTTAAATTTGTGTGGCCAAAACACGCATGTGATCTGCGCCTATGGTTCTGCTTAGTTGTCGTTCTTCTCCGCCCTTGTGCTTGAATGTGTATCAGGAGCCGGGTTCATCAAAAATTAAACCGGTGGGTATGCGAGGTATAAGGGGTAGAGATAAGGCAAGAGTCAAAGACGCGGGCTTCATCGTGGATATCTCTACCCCCATACCCACGGGTTAGTCATTGATGAATCCGACCCCAGGACATGTTCGCTCGTTTTCTAAAAAACTGCGGATAGGTGTTATTCCTCGGCGTTGACTGCTCTCAGTTCCAACGCTACCATAATGACCAGTTATCAGCCTGCAGGGGACTAAGGCAGAAGCTTGAAGTCGCTGCAGCAGCTTTTCGTCTCACCTTTGACTATTGCTAGGGCATTCCTGTTGCTCAACTAGGGCGACGGCTCATATGAGCTTGGGTGTTTTGGTTTCTTTGTATTGCCCATTGTGAGGCTGTCTTCATCAAACACCAAGTCCACTACCTAACAGACTGGTCTTATTCTTCTGGAGGGGCTCCAGCCGCTATAAACGCCTTGTATGAGGTCTACTTGAAAATCTACAAAACGTCATTCGCATCAGTGTGCTTGCAAACATGCTGCGTAAGGGCCCTATATTACGTCACAGTTTACCCCGGAACAAGGTCGCGAAGCGTCGGCTACGGAAGCCAAGTTATTTGTGGTTTGTTCAAATAGTCCAAACATGTGCTTCTCATCCTTGTGACGTTCTTTCAAAATATTGTGGTTTGGAAGAGTTGCACAGTTACTTCCCGAGATATGTGATCTAACATTTGGTTTGATCCTCGCGTGGTAGACCCAGGGGCCTCTGCTGTGGAAGCCAGCTTGTTCGAGGTCTTTTCAAATAAATATACATCGCCCCGGTGTGCGAATTCTCTCCAGAACTTAATAAACTGGGATATTCCACATTCCCAATCTACGTCGAATTTCCGGATCAAGAGTCGGGAAAATCGCAAGCAAACTCCGAAATTTGCTCCTACTCTAATAACCCTGACATATTTCACCCCCACTGTGCGAATTCGGTCCTGATTAAATGAACGCTAGACACCGTGCTGCGGAAGCCATTTTGAGATCTGATCGAAAACCCCTGATAGATATCTCGCACTAGCGTGCGGATTTGCATTAAGCCACTGAAAAAGGTATCCTGACTGTCACTTATTAATTCATCGTGACCGACAACTGTTTGACATTACGAATCATTTTTGCATCAGTTTTGATAACTTTATCTATAAGATGCGTGAAATAGCTCGGGACGGGGGAACAGAGGCTCTAGATATCTGTTTTGGTCTATCTTATATCGGGGAAATCCTTACCGCGTGGGCGTCTCATGGTTGAATCTTAGCTGAAACATCACGAACACGAAACAACGAAGTGGCCGCCTACACCTAAAGGGTAAGGTGAGAAGTCATATCGCCTCAGAAGACAAGAGATATTTCATTCTCCATGCGCCTTAATACAGTAAATAATGCATTTTCATGGCTATATTGTGCCCATGCATTAGCAGCACTTACTCCATCTCACACCTAATTCATAAGTAAGAAACTTTTCGCAGCACGGATTCCAGAATAAAAAAAAAACAAAATAAAAACTTTCCTATCCCGAGAGAAATGAACTCTCGGTCGCTCTTGGACAACTACGTTTCAGCAGTTCTAGTGTAGAACTCAGTTCCTTTCACTTCCTGATCGTTTCTGCAATCGAACCACTGTAATGAACCGCAGGAAGCCTCCACTCTGTACCCGGTGCTGGGATTTCGAGATCGTGACGATGATTTGTATTGCAGATAAGCAAGTGCACCAGCATCTTCTAGTAATAGGAAACTCAGGAAACTCCTGCACCGGGGCCGACTTGTTAGCAATCTTTGGTAATGCACTTAAAGACTTCTCTCGATATGTGAGACATCACAGAGGACGCGGAAAGAAATGAAATACGGAAGGGAAGAGAAGAACCAATCCGGATCGGAGAGTGTATAGTACAGGATAACGACCTTCAGAGACGGGTTCGCATACAGGCGACTCTCGAAACAGCGCAACATGCTCATGCTCATTCGCCAAGGTGACACAACAACAACTAGTCACCAGGACGTCAGCGCTGCGATCGAACATGCGCTGGAAAGTGGAAATTAAAAGTCGACGCGGTGCGACCACCTGCGGTGTGCAACGCTTCATCGCGACTAATCACAGTAGTCGTAGAAATTCAAAACACCTTTTTCCGACGTCTAGGAGTTTCACTCTTCCACGCTCCTACCTGAGATCGGCCGCTAAACGCAGGGTGTCGCATGTGCAGTCTGAGTTCTCGTAGGATACTGATACGCCATGTGTCCGGCGATATCCCCCCCCCCCGAGCATTGATGATGTCACATGGAGAAGACAGTCCAGCGGTAATCGCGAAACGCTTACGTTGTGTCATCTGGACACGTGAGATACGACCGTAGCTCTTGCGCAAGAGTCTAGGCTCCTGCCAACATCTGTCGTTGTTCGATTGGGGGAGACAACCCCCGCGATTTTTCGCAAAAAGGGACGGATCGTTCAGCGATTGTCTCCCACAGCTCCCGCAACCAGAGATAAGCATGGGAAGCGCAACCGTTAGAGGCGTTTGCCTTCAGATGCAGCAAAAATCGATCCGTAAAACACTTGTTCATCGATTGGCCATCGCTGATCCTTTGCTAGAATTTACGCCCTCGAAGAGCCTCCACATTTTTCTGCAGAAGTGGAATCGCGGCGTCCACTTTATCCTGCACTGGTACAATTACTTTATTGGCATAGACGTCAATTTTGCTTTACAAAGGGACTTCTAAGGAATTTTTCTGCCTTTTCATAGAGGCTTATAACGATTGATAGGGTTATATTTCAATCTCATCGAGTGCATCCTTCCTTGCAGCAATGAGGTATTCGGACAAAATGGCCCTCGGGCATGTTCTTTTGTTACATGCAATGAATACATACATACATTACGGATGCATCTAGGATTGAGATATCGACAAATCGTCAAAGCCCATCACCTGAAGGTTGGCAGTCTATTTAATTCCACTTCACTATTACTTCACGTGAAGTGCACCTATAAATAGCGAAAGTAAAGAAAAAACAGTGTCGGAAGGATAGTTTAGCCTGTTTTCAACTAATTGACATTAAGGAAATAAAGGATAGAGTAAAGAGTACACTATAGTCTGCAATTACATAAGGGAACTTTCCTCTGTAACTGTTCAGACTCAGTGCCGGAGCAAAAAACAGCGAATTCAAAAGAAAACGAAAGAGTAATGAAGTATATGTAACACTATGTTAAAATTTTTTAAAAATAGGTTTAGTCAAATAAATAAATTTGATGTCATAGGCAAAAGTGCAGATGTTGGCATTCAATACACTTGTGGCGTGATTCCAAGTGGATGTGGAAATCACTTTCGAGCACATTGACGAGAGGAAAACGCCTAGGACCCCGGAGATTACCAATCAAACCCAGGCGAGCAGTTGCAGAATTGCGCTTGCTCTTAATGCTTTCCTAGGAACTGAATTTTGCTCAAACGCGCATGTATACGTGATACATCCAAATATGGAGGTAGAACTGAATTGCATAAATAAGAAAAAGAAGCTCAACAAACTAGGTGTAAAGGAATAGCTTGGGGTGTTGGTATAGGTCTTTACACTGAAGCTGTAAAGAGCTGCAAGCATCCTATTATATAAAGCGGAGAGGCATGAATCACTGACGGTCAACGGGTGCTAACGCTGTCAACGGGTGCAAACGCTGTGAACGGGTGCAAAGAGGTAAACAAGGATGCGTGGCAGGCAGCCACGACCACCGCTGTTGACTGCCTTCCACTACAGGTCGTCACCAAAGAACATCCATTTGATGAGGTTTCGCAACATTTCACAACGGCTGTGAGGCATGCCGTTATGACGAGGCGCCGCTGCCGGGTTAACACGGCTCACACCCCGTGATCAGTGCTTAGAGAGATCTACGCGATCCACATTCGGTTCTGTATCCCTGCTAAGTCGCCACTGTTTCGCTACGCGTTCTTGCTAGCGTGTCTTTCTTCTTCCTTTTGCTCTCTGCTCAATGGGCGAGGGACGTTGTGCCTGAAAGCGGCGCGGGCAAAGACGCGGGACAGCGCCTGTGGAGCCAATTAGCGCGACTCGCGCAGTGACACCCGCCGCTTCGCGCTCAGCCAGACAGCCCTCGCTGCAGAGGCGATGGTGACCCAGCCAACAACAGGAGCCTGTAGGTCGACCAGATTTGGTGTGATTGCAATCGATAGAGGGATAGGAGGCGCAGACGGGTTGCATTGGCAGACCAGAATATGGGATTGATCTGAGCCCTACCATCTCCTATATTAGAATTTCGAACTCTATCGAATGAGCCAGGAAAGAATCTTGCCTCAGTACTGCTTACAACAATTTTATTTCAGGCGCTGTTTAAATTTCGTTAAATATCAGTTTTTATTTGTACCAGGATTATTTGCGAGGCATGCTTCCATACCATTGATGTAAACCCTACCACCTCCTGTACCAGAATTTCGAGCTCTATCGAATGATCCAGAAAAGAACCCTCCCTCGACAACCCTTAAAGCGATTTTTTAGGCCTTGTTTATTTTTCGCAAAATATCGGTTTTTATTCACATATATCAGGATTAAATGCGAGGCATGCTTCCAGGCTAAAATTGCACGACGATTCCAATTAGATAGACGAGAGATCTTTCAGCAGAAGTTTAAAGCGTTAGTTTCAACATGACATCTCTTCAGCATTTCGTAACTGTTCTATGGAACTTTATAATGCACACACCATATATATCGAGACTAAGACTGGATAGGTGGCTCATCAAATCTAACGTTCACCGAGAGTAAATTTCATCACACAATACTTCAAATTGCTCGTCCAGTTGTTTGTGGCTTCTGGGAGTTTTTTGACCTCGCGTTCCACAGGCAATGTATCTGCACAGCCAGTGTCTCCACCAATTAACGAGTTAGGAAACACTCATGAAATGCCTTGAAAAAACTGGAACACTTCGGTGTTCTTAGGAGATCCACCGACTATCGAATCGAACTCGTTGGGCAATTTCAGACTGTGAACATGCTCTACGCATTGAAGGATCAAAAAGGATTTTTAAAAATGTTGAGCACTTGGGGTGCTCTTAGAAGGTCTCTCGTCTATCTAACTATATTCCTCCCTCAATTTCAGCCTGGAAGCATGCCTCGCAATTAATTCTAAATAAATAAAAACTGATATTCAAGGAAAATAAACAACGCCTAAAATCCGCTTGATAGTTATTTATACAGGATAATTTCTAGCTCATTCGATAGAGAACGAAATTTTAATACAGGAGATGGTAGAGTTCACATTAGTAGCCTGTAAGCCTGCCTCGTAGTTAATTCTGACATAAATAAAAACTGATATTTAACGAAAGTTAAACAGCGCCTGAAAAAAAATGTTGTAAGGGTTATGAGACAAGATTCTTTCCAGGCTCATTCGATAGAGCTTGAAATTCTGATATAGGAGATGGTAGGGTTCAGATCAGTCCCAATTTCTGGACTCAATGCAAGCAGTCTGAGCCTCCTATCCCTCTGTCGATTGTAATCACACCAAATCTGGTCGACCTACAGGCTCCTGTAGTTGGCAGGGTCACCATCGCCTCCGCGGCGAGAGCTGTCTAGCTGAGTGCGAAGCAGCGGGTGTCCGAGTCGACGCTAATTGGCTCCACAGGCACTGTCCCGCGTCTTTGCCGCGCCGCTTTCAGGCAGAACGTCCCCCTCCCCTGCTCAATAGGTGGGTGTTACGTGATTATCATGGCCGCAGACCTAACCGAAACGGAAGGGATTTCGTGATTGCGTTGGCCGACCTACCCACAGGTCGCTACTGTTCTTCCTACCTTCGCTGCTTTTTCCATGCGCGTTGCTGCTAGGTAAACGAGCTTCTTACAGGCTTAATTAAAGATCCTTTTAGATGGTTAGAATAACTTTTTGTATTCAAATCCAGAAAGGTCAGGTGAGGCACAAGCTGCCTCGCTGATGAAGCAAGAGCAGCGCCTTGCGCATTTATACCATTTTTACGTCGAATTGGACACTTTTTAAATCAAATTGGACAATTTTCACGTCAATTTGGACACTCTTCTAAGCTGGCCCATGAACTTTGAAATTTAATTGAACGTCTTCCAACTCCAAACGATCTTCTTACAGGTTTAACTAAACACTCTTCTAGATGGTTTGAAGAATTTTTTGTTCAGTGAAAACTTAGGATAACTTTTTTTTTGAATTTTTTTCTTCAGCTGCCGAATGAGTGAACTGGCCCATGAACTTTGAAATTTAATTGAACGTCTTCCAACTCCAGACGAGCTTCTTACAGGTTTAACTAAACACCCTTCTAGATGGTTAGAAGAATTTTTCTTCAGTGAAAACTTAGGGTAACTTTTTTTGAATTTTTTTTACTTCACCCTTCTAGATGGTTAGAAGAATTTTTTGTTCAGTGAAAACTTAGGATAACTATTTTTTGAATTTTTTTTACTTCAACTGCTTCAATTTTTTTACATTCTGAATGAGTGAAATAGTTTAATAACATTATTTCACTCATTCAGAATAAATTATAAATTACATTTAGTTTTAAGGCGCAGCAAAGCAGCAGTCATGTAGTTATCAAGTTAAAGGTTAATTACTCCTTACTTGAGGGTAGGGAGTTCCCTTCTTGTATGATAACATAAGGCTAGATTATATCTTTATTATATGAATAGGGTTGCGGTAGCGGACACGGAGACAGACAGGTAACGGGCTGACGAGGCCGGGCCGAGCCGCCGAGGGCGAGCCGAAGTCGAGACTGACGAAGCCAGGCGTGGCTTCGTCTTCGTAGACGAGGTGCGGGTGTAACGCGACAGCTGGGTGTACCGACAGCTGTCTGTGACCCGACATCTCCATTCCTCGGTAAAGCTCGTCCTCGAGCTTAGGAGCATCGCTATCGAGTTGACATATGACTCATATCCGAGAGAAAGCATATTCCGCATATTTACGGAAGACGGAAAAATAGGAACTACAAAGTAGTTACGCTATTAGCTTCTACTGCATGATGGAAGTTGAGGATAGAATGTGTCACAGTGTGATGTTGTTGGTTCGATGCCTAACCAGGAGGAGGAGGGATCTGCACATTCATTGAGAATGAGCTCGTCCTCGAGCTTGGAGATTAAAGGTGGAATGAGACGATGTTCAAGTATTTCGTCTTGGAGGACATTCACGTGTGAGGGTGAGTGTGAGGATAAATGGTGGAAAAGATATAGACGAGTTCTATGTCGTTTGTCACGAATAATGATGACGTTGATGGGGAAATTATGGTATAGAACGTTACATTGCAGTACAGGAGAGAAGTTTGTGGTAGGAGACTCAACATATTGATTAACAGAAATTCACTGCTTATGTTATATATTATGCTAAATTTTCTAGAGGAGACAAGGATGGCTTGAGATACAGAGTGTTGAGGAGTGGAATTTTGATGAAACAAAAATATGGGCAATGACATGGACAAATTGCCCTAATTCAAAATTGAACATTTGTGAAATTTGTATGAGTAAAATGTCTATGAAGGCTCAAAAATACATAACGTCAATGGCATTTATGTGTCATATAGAGAACGGTTTGTCAAGTGTGAACCTGAATCTTTCAAGCAAAATTCATTGTGCGGTTGACACAGGGGCGGAGCTTAGAAAAGAGGTGTGTTTTTTTTGATGACGCTTTCTAGAATTCTTTGAATCTCCCCTTCAAAGAACATTTCGTATGACTTTGCGCTAAGGCGGCAGTGAGGTGAAATTCAAACTTACTTAAGAAAATTCTAGCAACTTGATTAAGTTGTAGAAAATTCTTCATTGTTCATAGAACGCCGTGCTAAAATATAATTTTAAACGATTGATATGAACTGTCTATCGCTCTTGGCAATTAACAAGGTCGTGAAATCTTATATTTGTGGATCAAATACTTCGACCATGAAAGGACATTTCCACTGGCTTGTAAGTTTTGGACGCATAGTATCGTCGCGAAGCAGTACTAAATCTCCAGTGGAAAGTTCCGTAGGGAATACCTTATGCCGTTGGTCGTGTCTTGATTTGTAGAGCTCCGTCTTCGCTCCAATTTCGCCTCTCGCTGAGACCAACAGTGAATTGGTCGGCGAATGCGTACACAGCAGATGCGAGTGTGGACGGCAAATTGGGGATGCTTTTACCCATTCTTCCATGTATAAAGAAAAATGGGCTATACCCTGTATAACAGTATAGAGGTGTGAAATCTTCTATATCTGCTAATGTTACTTCCGAGTTTTTGAAGATTTACGCAACTTTCTCTGAAAAAACTGCGGTAAACCAGCTCACTCAGAGTAGCATTAACTTTCCCGGATTTCATCGAAAGTAGCCTAATAGAATTATAACAAACCTATAAACACGGCAACGACAAATCGTCTTCGATGGTTTATTTTTAAAAATTTAAACAAAATTAATTTTAGAAGATTTTTTGAATAAAAATATTGAAATCTAAAGTTACTGAAAAGGTAAATTTAACTTTTGGGTGCCTATAGTGTGTTATAGTCTTATTACTAACTTCTATAAGAATCCAATGGTTAGATCAGTATTTGTGACAATTTGGAAGAAATCCTGTTATTAAAAGTGTAGTCGAATGCGCGCAAAAGTAATTTCATGAAAAGGTTCCGAGCTTTCGTTATGTGTAGTCTTAAGGATTTTTTTTTTGAACGAATGAATTCATGATCACTTTTACTAAAGATAAAACTGTTGTAATTTGAACGTTTTTTTTTTATTTTTTATTCAGAATCTACTCGTTAGAAATTCATTTAAATTTGAGGATTCTACATGTGATTTTGAAATTACTTAATTGTAATCACCTAAACTAATAACAATTTTCTAAGTTTGAGAAGTTTGTGATGGTTATTTCCATCGTTCATGTAGATTCTAACCGTTGGTTGGCTATAATCTGCTGTTGGGCTATTCAAGCTCAATGCGATTTGAAAAGTGAACTTTGTTCATACACCAATTCTATTAAGCAGTTATTTTATCAAGGTCTTATGCATCCTATTTGGCAAACTTTGTCTAGGATGTAAATATTTTTTTCTGAAACCGCATATTTAAATTTCATGCATTTAGCTCTTGCTAGTTTATGGCGTTATTTGCTATTTATGAGCGCTGACTCTTCTTCAATTTATTAGAAGGTTGCATATGATGCAAGCTGAGTCTCAAATATTCTAGTGGGCGTAGTCGCAAAAATTGTACCCTGGCGGGATCCGAACCTGCACAGTAAAATTTGCAGTCAGAAGACTTGCCAGTGCGCTAGTGAGGCATATTTTTCATATTTTTGTATTTCAAATCACTTACAAGACAAGCAAAAATTTGTATCTGGGGTGAGATTCGAACCATGTGTAGATTTCTGGCCACGCGTGTTTGCACTGCACCATCCTGGATCTTACTTCAAATTTCAGCTATTTTAGATCAGAATATAAATTATTCTTTGTTGTTGATTTAGTGGTTTCTGACATCTCATGGTCCAACTTTTCTGTAAATTCTTTCTACCACAAATTTGAGCAGTTTCAAAATTAGTAAATTTCTCGAAAATTAATAATTATAAACAATAGTTCGGGATTTAAAATGATTTTAGTTCTTAAAAGTTTCGTAAAGTAAAAAATTAAGTGAAAATAGAAGTAAGGAATTCGCAGCTAAAATCATGCTTTGGAAGCAGGGCGCCAAATAGTGAAAGGATCGATTCTGCGTTAGAAATTGTTATAGGAGTACATAATGCATTGCTACAAGGCGCTGCAGCGTTAGAATGGTAGCGGGTTTGAGTCGCTACTTAGGCAAAATGTTTTAAAAGCTTTGCTCCGTTCCACGTGTACTTACAAATCAGTTTTAGACCATTTTTAAGGGTTTATGAAGAAAATTTGCTTAGTAAATTGAAGAAAAATGCAAGAATGTTGCAAATGTTAGTACGATTTATACTTGTCTTAAGAATCTTTTTAAACTAGTGAGGAAGTGGAGCGTGGTTTAGCTTCTCCTGAAAGGCATGTCGACTGTAAGCTTTTTTTCAAAAATTGTGCATGGGATAGGAAACGAACTTGCATCAGCAGTCGCCAAATGTAGAGTGGCTACACTGAACGTATTTTACAGAGACTATTTCATGTCTCCATGCTACGTCGTGCTTTTATTCTAACTTACGTTTGTTAAAAGAATTAATAAGTTTTTAAGAAAGATTTTGAAATAGTGAGGTGTGTGGAACAAATTTGATTTTTTTTAAATTTAAAGTCTGATATCAAAACCTATTTCTAGTTCAAACAAAATGCATGAGGTATTTTCTATAGCTGGAAGGCTGTTCGAAATATGCACTGTAGGTATGAGAAAAAGTTGATTTTTGATTTTAAGACATCTCTAGGCACCATAGCGAAGTGGAGTAAGGCGCCATGGGATAAGTGTGCTTGGGAGTTGAATTCCATAGCCAGGCAAGGCAAGGATATAGATGGCTAGTCTATGGTAGTACTTAGGAGAGTTGAAACCTTAAAAATTTTGAAAGTATTTTGAAAACCTTTTTTCATATACCTCCTTACCTCCAAAGACTGTATTTCAGTCTATGTTTCTTACAGCAAACACTAAACAGTTGTAATGTATTTTAGTATTTAATAAATAAACATATTGGTCCCTGGACTGAGTTATCAGGATATTTTCCTGGGGCAAGAGGATATGCCGCGAGGTGTCTGCGTACATGATGAACGGCGGGCAACGGTGGTGCCATGTCGCCAGCGCTATAAGCGGATTATGTAGGAGACTTCTGAGGTCAAGAAGTACACAGTGGTGTCTCTGGTGTAATGTTTTTCATAGTTCCCAGAGTGGCTACTACCAGGAATGCTGCGGCACATTGTAAGTTGGCTAGGCTGCAAATTGGTGGGTGCCGTGTAGTACGAAGTGTAAGACTCCATTATCGGGATTGACATGTTGTCATCTTGTGTGGCCAGATTAATCTGCCGTCTTCTTGGTCAGTGTAAAGACAGTGTCTGTCCTAATAATTTATTATCTGCGGCCAGTTGGTAGGTCAGTTGGTCGGACAGTTGGTCAAACAGTTGGTCGGACAGTTGGTCGGTCAGTTGGTCGGTCGCCTCTGCACGCTGTAATCTATGTGACGAGGAAATTTATGGGGTCGCGCTGTAGTAGTATGAATGCCTGGACCACCGACAGTACGACTCTGTCGTTTTAGAAGAGCCGTCCCTGATTCCACCTGGCCTTGCAACATGCGTGATTACGCGGGGACGGGGTGACAAGTCGCCAGCGCACTCTAATTAAACAGCAGACGTCTGGTGTGTATAGGGTCCGCTAGACGGGTTCTGCTAACCAGGTGCGTCGGAACCTTGCGCTATTTAAAGCTGGATAACTTTATGAACTCCTTCGAATAAGTTTCGATTGCAGGAAAGACTTACTGGATTGAAATTCGATATCCTTTTTTCCTACCTTGTGCACAGGCGTGTTTTATTATTTTATTTAGAGTCATGACTATATGGCGAACGAGTCCTTATTTCACAGTCGGCGGAAATATGTGTAATGCAATGAAGCAAATAACGTAGGCGCGATCCATGAAGCTAAAAAATGAGCGAAAAACTAATATTATGGGAAGGACTGAGATTGCAGGCAGAGAAGCCTTAGTCTCAGTCCGGTTGGTGAAGGAAAACTCCGGAGATGACGCTGTCATCCCTCTCAGGAGCGAACCTTCTTTGGATAAGCTGATCCGTTTATCTCCCTAGAGCACCTTCGGGGGGAAGATCTCTTCCGGCTTCTCGGAGTCTCGGATCTCGGCACGGCTAAGCAAAAACCATCAAAAATAATCCCGTGAATTGCATAAAAGGCCCACATCAGGACGTAGCCTGATGTGGCCGAAAATTGAAACCTACACCTGCCCGTGCAAGCCATGTGGTCTGGTCGTTCTCTTGAACAGAGACAACCAGGCCTTTAACGTGAGCTTCATGCCAGGAGTCTGGTGGTCGCTAGGTGGAAAGCGAGCTTTGCCGCAATTCCCAGGCCTCCTCGTCAAGACAATCGATTCTCACCTAGGTTCCAAATAAAGAAGATTCACCAAAATAACAATAACAATGAATTATGCGAAGTACCAACCTAGATAGAAAGGGAGCCGTTGAAATGTGGGATCTCGTCGCCAGGACTATTAAAGAAATGAGAAGGATTACTATGCATACTAATGTCCTTAGGTATTTCCCTGTGTACAGATCTTTAGTACAATATCCATTTGTGGGACAAACGTAGATAACCCCTTCCTGTATGGGAATACCCCTAGCCGCCTCTGAAACGGGAGTGCGTAGCCCACAGTGTACGGTCAAGCTATTATTTACGCCCGCCCACGCTGATCCTAGAGCAGGATCTTAGCCGGTGGCCATCGTTAAGACTATATTGCTCTCAGCTTAAGGAATGGATTTGTATGATGTTACGCGCGCTTTAGCTTTGAATTTAATATACATATTAAAATTTTTTCAAATACGATCTACGCCGCGCGGGGCAATAGAAAGAGTCGATCGACAACGGAAGTCGCTCACCTGCAAGGGTCTGGCGGTCCTCTGGGTCGGCAGTCGTCAGGTCGTCCGAAGTGGGGTCAGGGTGGGGAGGGTGTTAATTAAATTACTGGGTAACTAGGTTGTTATTAAGTAGGACGAAAAAAAACTTTTTGACTATTCTTACAAAGGAAATTTAAAATAAAAACTTTAAATTAATTATGTATCACAAGAATCTCCCCGGGACCTCCATATCAAGTTAAAGGTTAATTACTCCTTACTTGAGGGTAGAGAGTTCCCTTCTTGTATGATAACATAAGGCTAGATTATATCTTTATTATATGAATAGGGTTGCGGTAGCGGACACGGAGACAGACAGGTAACGGGCTGACGAGGCCGGGCCGAGCCGCCGAGGGCGAGCCGAAGTCGAGACTGACGAAGCCAGGCGTGGCTTCGTCTTCGTAGACGAGGTGCGGGTGTAACGCGACAGCTGGATGTACCGACAGCTGTCTGTGACCCGACATAGTTCACTAAAATACTGGATCGCGCCATGCACTCTGAAACCAAGTCGCTATGTTTATCTGATTGATAGTGTAAATACTGCTTACGTGCAGCAAGAAAGTTACGATATGTGTTTTTTATAATTGTTTATGCTACACCGTTTCCAGATGTGAAACTGGATACAAACATAAATTTTTCTATCAATCGAATAAAAATCGCGACATCCCGGACGGGGGAGTGGCGCAATCTCTGTTTTAGCAAAGTAAAATGGCCGCCTTCCTGTTCTTCAAAACTACCTTTAAATCACTGTCTTTTGTCGAAGAATACAATTTTTATAAAATTTCAAACGATGTGTTCCCTCATTAGCAAGTAAATTGAAACTTAAACAAATTTATAATAAAATTTTCCTTGAACAATAAATTATGAATGCGAGCAATATCACGGGTGTTGCGAAACATGCTGACTAATTGTGATTTTTGGGTTTTATAGTGAAAGTTCTCTTTCTGTTGGATTTCAATACATGGTTTGTCTCACCATATTTTATATATATAAAGGAGGGAGGCATAAGTCACTGTCTGCAGTGGTTCGTCTACAGCGGAAACCAAGTTCCCGTGCCACCCCAGTTTCCGACTAGGCTCTCGGAATAATTCTTCCCGTACGTTCCCTCAAAATTAGTGGCTAATGATTCTTCCCGTACGTTCCCTCAAAATTAATGGCTAATGAAGTCACCTTCGGAAGCTGATCGAAGCACGACGACTGGACAGAAGTGTCAGACATTTCTTTAGGCTTGACAAGCTGCAATAAGATGTGAGCTCAACGCTAGATGAAGAAGGAGTGCTGAGGACATTCTTCTGCGTGCTATACTGAGTGAGTAATAGCAAGCTAGGAAATAGTCTGGAGTAGGCGGAAGTTTCAGCGTGCTCGACGCTACGGATGCTTCCTTACCCAGCGTTGGTTGCCGGCGAAGAAGGCGACCGACGCTAGGTGAGGAAGCATCCGTAGCTAGGTTGGTCTACGTCCCTAGCGTGGCCCGCCATACCCGACGCCGGCGGAGCCGGCTAGCCCGGCGTGGCCCGCGGATGCGATGCCGGCTAGCCTGGCGTGGCCCGCACACTCCAGCTTCGGCGCCAGCGGAGCCGGCGACCGACGCTGGGTGAGGAAGCATCTGTAGCTAGGTTGGTCTACGTCCCTAGCGTGGCCCGCCATACCCGACGCCGGCGGAGCCGGCTAGCCCGGCGTGGCCCGCGGATGCGATGCCGGCTAGCCTGGCGTGGCCCGCACACTCCAGCTTCGGCGCCAGCGGAGCCGGCGACCGACGCTGGGTGAGGAAGCATCTGTAGCTAGGTTGGTCTACGTCCCTAGCGTGGCCCGCCATACCCGACGCCGGCGGAGCCGGCTAGCCCGGCGTGGCCCGCGGATGCGATGCCGGCTAGCCTGGCGTGGCCCGCACACTCCAGCTTCGGCGCCGGCGGAGCCGGCGACCGACGCTGGGTGAGGAAGCATCTGTAGCTAGGTTGGTCTACGTCCCTAGCGTGGCCCGCCATACCCGACGCCGGCGGAGCCGGCTAGCCCGGCGTGGCCCGCGGATGCGATGCCGGCTAGCCTGGCGTGGCCCGCACACTCCAGCTTTGGCGCCGGCGACCGATGCATAATTGACAATTCGACACTCCCTTCCCCTTCTAACTTACCGTGTCTATCAGATATCATATTCAATGGCTTATCGAAGAATTTGATAAGAACGGAGTGGTGGGTGGTGATAATACAGTGATAATGCAGATAATGCAGGGTATTAGGTTTTGAGTGGAAAAGCGGAAGAACTATCTGGCTACGAACTGTCCAAGGCAGCGATGAAAATCTGCACTTTAGGAGTTGCCTGTGACTGCGCTCACGCTTGCACATTCGAGGAGGACGAAGAAGGAGCGGTAACGTCGAAATGTTACTGTCACAGTGGATTTGTACTCACGGAGGACCAGAAGTCGTGCGAGCCTACTTCTGACGCTCCATCCACATTCAGTGTCGTCAGGGTACGCTTTACCGTTCCACCATTTTTATTCAAAGGGTTTTGCTTTATCGATAATGCTTGCAGGTGACTCCTCCTGCCTTCACGACAGAAGCGCAACCGGAGGAAATAGCAGCAAAGGGTCTCTCTGGGACTATGCCAGCTAAAATAGATGGCTCAATGGCTACATCTGAAGGAATTCAATCGACTGGTAGACCGACTGATTCCAGTGGACGACAACTTCCCATAGTTGTCGGCCCTGATGGCACTCCTCTTCAGATCAACGATAAGGGCGAAATTCTAGACTACAATCGGAAACCAATTACGATTGCTGATAATGGAACCCCACTTGATCCTCTGGGTGAACCTTTGCCACGGAACAAGGAAGGAGCATGGATATACCCTCTTGTTGATAAAACTGGAAAACCTCTTCCTGTCGATGACCACAATGTGCCGAAAATCACAGTGATCGATGCTAAAGGAGTAGAAATTGTTCCGGATGAGAACGGCAGGTTGGTGGGGGAGGATGGTCGTATGATCTCAACTGATGCAATTGGGCGACCACTTGATCAACATGGAGAGCCGTACGAATTGAACGAAGACGGTAAATTCGTAGTGGACTTCAGTGAAGACGAACCTAGCATAGAAGACGACGAAGTACCAGATATTCCACTTCTGGTAGTCGATGGCGAGCCGTTAGATGTTGACGACAACGGACATTTTATAGACTCAACAGGGGCGATAATTCCAATGAACGAAGAAGGAATCCCAATTGACGAAGAGGGAATTCCTCTGAACAAGAACCAAGAAGGGAAGTACGTTTTGCCACCAAAACGATTAGGGAAAGGTGAACCTACTGAAGATTTTCTGCCCCATCCAACTGATGAAAGTGGAAGAGTGATCTTTCCTATTATCAGCCAAGACGGATCGCCTCTACCGACAGTGGATACCGGTGAATTCGTTACAGTCGAAGGCACTATCATCGAGAGGGACGATGAAGGAAGGCCACTAGGACCTGATGGCGAGGTTCTACCCACGGATAGCTCCGGAAACTTCGTCTATCCAGTGCTTGGTCCTGATGGGAAGCCGTTGCCCACGGACGAAAACAAGCGTCCCATTCACCCGGTCCTCGGAGCCGACGGGTCTCCTTTGCCAACAGACAACACAGGCCATCCGCTTGGTGAAGATGGAAAGCCAGTCCCAACGGACGCAAGTGGTGTTCCGCTCAACGAAGATGGCGAACCATTGCCAACTGACAGCGGCGGCAACTACGTCAGCGCTCCATCAGCCGATGCCGCCAGCAAGGAACTTCCGACTGATGAGAGTGGAAATGTCATCTACCCCGTCACGAAACCAGACGGATCGCCATTGCCAACTGACGCGTCCGGTAACTTTGTCACAGAGGAGGGCACTGTCATCGAGAAGGACGATGAAGGAAGGCCACTAGGACCTGATGGCGAGGTTCTACCCACGGATAGCTCCGGAAACTTCGTCTATCCAGTGCTTGGTCCTGATGGGAAGCCGTTGCCCACGGACGAAAACAAGCGTCCCATTCACCCGGTCCTTGGAGCCGACGGGTCTCCTTTGCCAACAGACAACACAGGCCATCCGCTTAGTGAAGATGGAAAGCCAGTCCCAACGGACGCAAGTGGTGTTCCGCTCAACGAAGAAGGCGAACCATTGCCAACTGACAGCGGCGGCAACTACGTCAGCGCTCCATCAGCCGACGCCGCCAGCAAGGAACTTCCGACTGATGGGAGTGGAAATGTCATCTACCCCGTCACGAAACCAGACGGATCGCCATTGCCAACTGACGCGTCCGGTAACTTTGTCACAGAGGAGGGCACTGTCATCGAGAAGGACGATGAAGGAAGGCCACTAGGACCTGATGGCGAGGTTCTACCCACGGATAGCTCCGGAAACTTCGTCTATCCAGTGCTTGGTCCTGATGGGAAGCCGTTGCCCACGGACGAAAACAAGCGTCCCATTCACCCGGTCCTCGGAGCCGACGGGTCTCCTTTGCCAACAGACAACACAGGCCATCCGCTTGGTGAAGATGGAAAGCCAGTCCCAACGGACGCAAGTGGTGTTCCGCTCAACGAAGATGGCGAACCATTGCCAACTGACAGCGGCGGCAACTACGTCAGCGCTCCATCAGCCGATGCCGCCAGCAAGGAACTTCCGACTGATGAGAGTGGAAATGTCATCTACCCCGTCACGAAACCAGACGGATCGCCATTGCCAACTGACGCGTCCGGTAACTTTGTCACAGAGGAGGGCACTGTCATCGAGAAGGACGATGAAGGAAGGCCACTAGGACCTGATGGCGAGGTTCTACCCACGGATAGCTCCGGAAACTTCGTCTATCCAGTGCTTGGTCCTGATGGGAAGCCGTTGCCCACGGACGAAAACAAGCGTCCCATTCACCCGGTCCTCGGAGCCGACGGGTCTCCTTTGCCAACAGACAACACAGGCCATCCGCTTAGTGAAGATGGAAAGCCAGTCCCAACGGACGCAAGTGGTGTTCCCCTCAACGAAGATGGCGAACCATTGCCAACTGACAGCGGCGGCAACTACGTCAGCGCTCCATCAGCCGATGCCGCCAGCAAGGAACTTCCGACTGATGAGAGTGGAAATGTCATCTACCCCGTCACGAAACCAGACGGATCGCCATTGCCAACTGACGCGTCCGGTAACTTTGTCACAGAGGAGGGCACTGTCATCGAGAAGGACGATGAAGGAAGGCCACTAGGACCTGATGGCGAGGTTCTACCCACGGATAGCTCCGGAAACTTCGTCTATCCAGTGCTTGGTCCTGATGGGAAGCCGTTGCCCACGGACGAAAACAAGCGTCCCATTCACCCGGTCCTCGGAGCCGACGGGTCTCCTTTGCCAACAGACAACACAGGCCATCCGCTTGGTGAAGATGGAAAGCCAGTCCCAACGGACGCAAGTGGTGTTCCGCTCAACGAAGAAGGCGAACCATTGCCAACTGACAGCGGCGGCAACTACGTCAGCGCTCCATCAGCCGACGCCGCCAGCAAGGAACTTCCGACTGATGAGAGTGGAAATGTCATCTACCCCGTCACGAAACCAGACGGATCGCCATTGCCAACTGACGCGTCCGGTAACTTTGTCACAGAGGAGGGCACTGTCATCGAGAAGGACGATGAAGGGAGGCCACTAGGACCTGATGGCGAGGTTCTACCCACGGATAGCTCCGGAAACTTCGTCTATCCAGTGCTTGGTCCTGATGGGAAGCCGTTGCCCACTGACGAAAACAAGCGTCCCATTCACCCGGTCCTCGGAGCCGACGGGTCTCCTTTGCCAACAGACAACACAGGCCATCCGCTTAGTGAAGATGGAAAGCCAGTCCCAACGGACGCAAGTGGTGTTCCGCTCAACGAAGATGGCGAACCATTGCCAACTGACAGCGGCGGCAACTACGTCAGCGCTCCATCAGCCGACGCCGCCAGCAAGGAACTTCCGACTGATGAGAGTGGAAATGTCATCTACCCCGTCACGAAACCAGACGGATCGCCATTGCCAACTGACGCGTCCGGTAACTTTGTCACAGAGGAGGGCACTGTCATCGAGAAGGACGATGAAGGAAGGCCACTAGGACCTGATGGCGAGGTTCTACCCACGGATAGCTCCGGAAACTTCGTCTATCCAGTGCTTGGTCCTGATGGGAAGCCGTTGCCCACGGACGAAAACAAGCGTCCCATTCACCCGGTCCTCGGAGCCGACGGGTCTCCTTTGCCAACAGACAACACAGGCCATCCGCTTGGTGAAGATGGAAAGCCAGTCCCAACGGACGCAAGTGGTGTTCCGCTCAACGAAGAAGGCGAACCATTGCCAACTGACAGCGGCGGCAACTACGTCAGCGCTCCATCAGCCGACGCCGCCAGCAAGGAACTTCCGACTGATGAGAGTGGAAATGTCATCTACCCCGTCACGAAACCAGACGGATCGCCATTGCCAACTGACGCGTCCGGTAACTTTGTCACAGAGGAGGGCACTGTCATCGAGAAGGACGATGAAGGGAGGCCACTAGGACCTGATGGCGAGGTTCTACCCACGGATAGCTCCGGAAACTTCGTCTATCCAGTGCTTGGTCCTGATGGGAAGCCGTTGCCCACTGACGAAAACAAGCGTCCCATTCACCCGGTCCTCGGAGCCGACGGGTCTCCTTTGCCAACAGACAACACAGGCCATCCGCTTAGTGAAGATGGAAAGCCAGTCCCAACGGACGCAAGTGGTGTTCCGCTCAACGAAGATGGCGAACCATTGCCAACTGACAGCGGCGGCAACTACGTCAGCGCTCCATCAGCCGACGCCGCCAGCAAGGAACTTCCGACTGATGAGAGTGGAAATGTCATCTACCCCGTCACGAAACCAGACGGATCGCCATTGCCAACTGACGCGTCCGGTAACTTTGTCACTGAGGAGGGCACTGTCGTCGAGAAGGACGATGAAGGAAGGCCACTAGGACCTGATGGCGAGGTTTTACCCACGGATAGCTCCGGAAACTTCGTCTATCCAGTGCTTGGTCCTGATGGAAAACCTCTACCTACCGGCGTTACAGTTGAACCTTTGGCACCTGAAACTCTGTATTGCTCTCCAGGAGATTTGCCTACCGAGACTCTGCTTTTCATCGTTGAGAGTTCTCGTGAAAGCGCTCCATATCTCAATTCAATTAAAGATTTATTGAAGTCGTTTGTCAACTCTCTCCCAGAAGAAGGCGTGCCCAGAATTGGCAAGCTGATATATGCAGCTACCACAGAAGTTACCATTGATGTAGGGCATTACAGTGATAAGGAGGAGTTATTAACGTCTTTTGATGAGATTCGAGAAATTGGAGGAGCCCCAGACGCAAATCTTGCTCTTAAAATTGCTCTACAACTTCTACTGGAAGAGGACAGAGGCGCGGCAGTTGTTCTTCATCTCCACGTGACCCCACTAAGGTACCATTTTCAAAAATCATGACCCGTTTCATACCCTTTCCTTTTTTATTGTTAACTGATGTAACCTATTTCAGCTTGAGGGATAAATCCGTGTCCGATCGCATGCAGAAAAACAATGTCAAGGTTGTTCACCTTGATGAAAAGAGTTGGTCCAAACGAGATCCGAGCGCATTGCGTAGATTTGTATGTTCCGAAATCACAGGTAGGAAGATCTCCGCACCATACTATTGTGTTGTGGATTTAAATGCTGTTTTAAGTACCTATGGATTAGAAACAGCCCGTTGACTCCTTCCTTATGTAGCTCAAAGGCTATGAAGGGGAGTTATGTTTCGGATGGAAGGGCAAAAAGGTTTTGGTACTGGGGATGCCAACATTTTGCTCTGAACTCCTTCACAATATCAAATCCAGATCCGGTTGGCTGTGTCGCGGTTACTTAAATAATTCCGTTTTTTGTAGCAAACTGAATCATGTAAGTAATAGGTGACAATCCCCTCCCCCGGGACCAGGTGCAAACGTGGTATGCGCCAGAAAAAAAAAACTTGTCGAAAATAGGGTCCTTATAAGCGTAATTTGTAGCTTGCTGCTGGTCAGTTCTGGACTTCCGGAAAAGTCTAGGACAGTCTAGAATTAATGGTAAGTTTAGGACAGTACTGTAACGAGCACCTAGATCACACAGTCAGTTGAGCATAATATGTTAAGCCTAGGTAGTCTGCCTTCCGTCATCCTTAGCACTCCGTCCATTATCGCAGAATTTCTGTTTTCCTTCGCTTTCACATGAGTCCTAAGCGTGTTCAACAGCACTAGTGATAAGCACACGTGCGAAATTTCAACGAATTCCAGTTCTTCCGGCTTCTGACCTAAGAGATCCGCAGATAGATTCCCAAGCCGTTCGTTTCTTCGTATCTAGCTCCGGAATAGAAATACGGAATGATACCTAGTTACATATGGCTGGAGCGTACGGAGATGTTTCTTCCGCGAGCCAGAATGGAGCATCAGGATCTCGTTCGTTTCTCATGAATCACCTGTATCACCGACCGTTCCGTTGATCACAGACTTGCTCGAGCGGGCGCCAGTGGCGTCTCAACTCGTTTCGGTCGCGCGCCAGAGTGCTCCAGTGGATCTTCTCCTCTCGAGAGACACGAAGAGCGTCACATCGTTCGTTCAGAGCAAGAAGTCCGACCAACGCTTTGGTGGGCGTTCTGGTGTCCTTTTGACATCTCGCCGAATCCAGTCGGTGACGGCTGTCGTCCAACGGGCATCTGCGAAGCGCATTACGTGGTCGGTCCACCTAATTTTCAACGACTTGGCCAATGCAACAGCGTCTCTTCGAACGTCGACGAAGCCCGGAACTTCGGAGGTCTTTTCTCACTTGCGTCAGTCGTGTCACTCCGAGTATCTTCCTCTCGATTCCACACTGCGCGACGCTAATCGCGTGTCCAGCTTGCTTTCGTATAGCCCAGGTCTCTGAAGCGTATGTTAGGGCAGAAAGAACAGTGGATTTGAATAGGTGGGCACGGGGTTGGACGTTCTTCGTCTTCTTCACGACTACTTCGACGCTCTTGAATGATCCCCAAGCCGCTCGTCTCCTCCTACTCAGCTCCGGCGCTAGGTCGTTGGCCATATTGATTGCACGACCCAGATACACGTGGCTGGAGCATTCGAAGGAGCGAAGCAGGGGGCGAAATTCCGGCGGGCATTGCGGATGTCTCTGCATCTTCGGCCAACACTTCCGCCCTTCTCTCCTTAAGATCTTCATCGCCGCTCTGCATTGCTTCACAAGCTCGGACATCGGTTGGTTTTTGCCTGACGGTCGTGCTGCTCCACGCTGGCGTATCAGCTCGACAGTTTCCGGAGGCAGACGTCTCTTGGTGGCCTTTAAACTCTCGGTTCCCTTAGCACTATCGCGGAGATGTTACGAAGCGGTTGTATTCTTTGTTAATGTAGTCCGTGACGGTATCTTCCCAAGGGCCGGTAAGAGAGGTGTATAGGTTCCAGTTGATGGTTGTTCTGGGAGTCCTCTTCTTGAACTTTGCGGCCTTCTCTCCTTGACGCAAACAACGAAGGTGTAGAGGCAGTGGTCCGATCCCGTGTAGAACTTGGGGACAACGGAGACGTCGGTCAGGCAATACTTGAGGTTAAAGATGGTGTGGTCGATCTCATTGTGGAACTGGTCACCGGGGATTCCCAGGACCATCGTAGGGCGGGAGGCATCTGGAACTGTGAGTTTCCATGGATGGTATTTGTCGACATGACAAACTCAGACAGCCTTTCACCTTGTTCGTTCCACTGCAAACCATGGGTTCCGATGTGAAGTTCCTCCGGCGACCTTTCTGTCCCGATCTTGGCGTTGAACTCGCCGATGGTCACCTTGTAGAGGGTGTGGTTTTCCTTATAGAACTTCTCCAGCTCCACGTAGAAGGCTTCGACGTCTTCATCGTCGTAGTCGGATGTTGGGGCAGACGTGTCGAACACAGTCAAAGTTGGCACGGAGCCATATCGCTTCAGTCACAGACGTCCGATTCGGGTTGTCAGAGACTCGTACGAATCGAGTTCATGGCCAAGTGGGTGTTGATGAGGACAACAGCGTCGCCTACTGCCCAGCTGTCACGAGGAACATTTCTTCTCCAGTGCCGTAGGCGGCGTGTAGGTGGTGGTGTCTTCTCGTCTTGGTGATTCCTATCACCGACTCCGGTGATGCTCATACGGTAGTAAAAGGGCGGGGTCTCGCTTCATCCCAGCTGGGTGCGCCTGGCCCCGACAGACGTTCACCTGTACGCTTAGAGGAACGACGTTTCCTCAACAAAGCTAATTTATCCACTCTTCTGTTATCCTTGTATTTCCACAATCCACTGAACCACCCACAACGGTGAAAAGGGAAGCGTCATTCTCCTTGTCTCAAGCGTCTATAACATTTTGGTGCATCGGCCTAATAAGCCAAATTGCTCCAGCGTCAAAAAGTGTCATCTTTGATCCCTGGAGAAGAGACAAGGCTCCATTAGAGCTTAAAGTCGGTCGAATTCAAGACCACAAATCCCTTAATTGGGGAAGTCTCCGCACTCTATACCCGGAGCAACCTTCTGCGAGTCAGATAACAAAGTCTCCCGTACTCTGTACCTAGAGCAAATCTTCTGCGAGCCAAAGTCTCCCGTACGTCAAAATTATTTGGAGCAGACTGTCTGCTAGTCAAAAAAGCTCTCTATTAAAAAGGAACCATTTTTCACAAATTAGTGAAAACACAGAAGTGATCAAATATAAATAATGGCACTCCATTTTCAGAAAATAGAGATAATGGGTAGATCCACAGCCCTAAAAAATTTAGTCATGCCCTTCCAAGAATACACGATCGGCATAGACTACACCACTGCGGATGAAGAGAACTGCAAAAATTCCCGAGCTAGTATATGTCGCTTCTAGAATGTGGCCTAAAGCAGCTGCAAATTGGAAGAGAACTTCTCCAAAAGTCATACGAAGAGCTAAAAGAAGAGTAAAGATTACAGCAACTGCAAAACCAAGTCGAAGAAAAGGACATGATGGTAGAAATTGATCAGATTGAAGAAGAGTCTCAACCGCAAAAAAACCTTAATGACGCCAGTGACCTCCTTGATAATAAGAGTGGGCGAATACAAGTGTACCTACCAATGTTTAATGTGAAATATAGCCAAGTGTAATGTTTGCATTACACTTGGCTATATTTCACAAGAAACGTTGGCAATCAACGTTGCTGCTGTAGCTGCAATAGCTGCTGATCAGGTGGTACAGGAGGAACCACCCGATTCGGACCACAACTCCGTTAGCAGCATACACGGAGCAGAGAGCTTTGAACAAAACCAGACAGTACAGACTCCGCCACTCCATAAAACCTCCCCAGGCGTCATTGCCCAAATTTCATGGGCAGCCAGAAGAATTCGCGGAGTATTGGGCAGTATATTAAACCTTGATTCATAGAAGTGACGAGCTGGACGTCATCGAAAACATCATTCTCCTCAGAGAAAGTCTAAAAGGAAGGGCTAAAAGCGTTATTCAAGGCATACAACCCTTACCACAAAACTATGAGTGGTTGATATAAACCCTAAAAGACACATACTGTGACTATTCTATGAATAGATCACAAATAATTCAAAAACTAGTGAGTCTAAAATCGGCCACTAATTTTGCTGATAGCTGTGCGTCCGTTCACCTCCAACTTTAGGCTGCCATGACGTGACTGTTGGTCCAAGATACTTGAAAGATATAACTCCTGAGAGCTCAGTAGCATTGATCTTAATGGACCCGTGCTCATTCACTTCCGTCGTCAAGTATTCCGTCTTGTTGACGTTTAGCTTGAGACCGAAGAATGCCAAGCGGTCGCACCACGCCTTGCCTGTCGCTGGAGTTTGGCTTTCTCCTCACACGCAAACATGACGTCATCGGCATACAGCAGCGTCCAATGAGCTGCCCTTTGGAGATCGCATGTAATTGCATCCATGAAGACCACGAAGGGGGAGAGCGCAGACCCCTGGTGTACTCCGACAGAGATTGAAACTCCATCGAGGTGCCCGCTGGTGCTCACACTCGGCTTATTGGGCACGAGTGGAGGATGCACACCAGGGATGAGCGGATAATGAAATTTTCAAAACCGGATAACGGATAACGGATAATTTTGCCCAAAAATGGCCGGATAACGGAAAAACGGATAACGAACAAACAACAAAAATTAAAACTCGTTTTAAATTGCACTAATTTCAACAACAGATCAGGGCTTAAAGCACTGTTAATTTATAAGCCATTTCTAGACATTTTAGGTCTTTTAAACGTTTTGCAGTTCACATTAACGACGCTCTATGGGGTTTTCTGCCCATCCGTAGGAAGACAAACGCACAGCAACATACCCTCCTTTCACCTGTCTCCAAGGGGTCGGTTGGATTGTCTTATTTATCAGCCTTAAGGCCCCCACAGAGTTCTGCGGCAACGCCGCTCGTCGCAATGGTTAAGGATAGGGCAGGGACGCCGCCGGCGGCGAGCTCTGCGTCTCTGCCCTATGGTTAAGCATAGGGCCGCGGCGTTGCCGCAGAACTCTGTGGGGGCCTTTACTCTGCGCTTAACTCTTTTTTCAACTAGAGCAGTTGAAAAATAGAATAGACCTTGGAAGAGCAATTCTTCCGATGTCTCTGGAAATAAGAAGAAGGCAGGAGACATCCAGCCAAACAAACTTCACATAACGATCTTGTCCTACACCATGATAAAAACCGTTATTGTTGTTGCTGCTCGAAAGCATCTCAAGATCCAAGGTACTTCAACGTGGAATTATCTGGGATGGATAAAATACTAACTTTTGGGTAGTAGCTGCAAGCAATTATGTACGGCAAACACACACGCAAAGAGTTATGACATCCAGACCTTCTGGATCTGAGAAAGAATATCCGACCCATCCTTTCTGGAGCAGAGGAAGAATATCCAACCCAGCCCCAAAACAGAGGTGTTCCCTATGTTGCAGATAAGCTTCACAAAAAACTCACAAATCAAAACAAATCTGCATTATACATTGGATCCGATCGAAAATCTTCGGATAATTGGATAATTCGGATAAGGGCGATTTTGCGGACCCCGGATTTTCGGATGATTCGGATAACGATGATTTCGGGAACACCGGATTTTTGGATGATTCGGATAACGGTGATTTTGCGGACCCCGGATTTTTGGATGATTCAGATAACGACAATTTCGCAGACCCCGGATTTTTGGATGATTCGGGTCGGGTTATCCGAATCGGATATCCGAAAATGATTCATTCGGATCCAATGTATAATCTGCATGTTTTCAGCACCCACGATGATAGGTCTGTTTAGTAATCTATTGCTCGTCTGAAATTTTTAATGGAGAAGTTGCTTGCTCTATGTATTTGCATTAATCCTATTTCCTTTGCTAGTGTTCATTGCTGTACTGCAGTACTTTTTGATAATTCACGACAGCATATGGCTAAAAGGTACCATTACGCATGCAATCAAATCGAATATACTGCAATCCTGTTCCCACAAATGATACGATGGAAAGATCAGTGTTAGAAAATTCTTCCCAGCATGCGGCTCTCCACTTTTGACGATTGCTAGTAGCAGTTTGTATGCCTTCTTGGTCAGCACATGACTTGAGATGAATTAATAATGCTGTGGCATCATATAAGTATGGTGCAGGCTTAGCTGGCCTTCTGTAAGGCTGGAAGTTAGATATATTTAAAACTATATAGCCAGTTTCCAAGTGAGGAAACTTCAATTAACCCTTCTAGATTTGAATACTTCTGTTGTTTCTGACAACCACTCTTACGATCGTGAAGGATCCTGTACATAGTACACCCATCACCACGTCGAAAGCTAATTCAGCTAATTTGTTGTTCGTTATCCGGCCCAAAATCGTCGGATAACGAACAACAAAACGGATAGGCCAAAACCCCCGGAAACCGGATAACGGATAACGGATAACGGTTAATCCGCTCATCCCTGATGCACACCACTCAATAAGCTCTTCAGGGATGCCTTGTCGTCGCAACGCGTGACATATAACTTCTGGCGGGACGCGGTCGAAGGCCTCCAAGTCCAGGAAAGCAAAGTGCACCGGTTTCTGTTTCTAGCGTGCTTTTCTAGCAGAAGGCGAACGGCGTGTATGGCATCAACCGTTGCACGGCCGGCAGCGAAACCACACTGACGCCGGACGACATCCTGTATACGTCCATCGACAATTCGATCAACGATTTTCATGGTATGCGAAAGTAGCCGAATCAGACGGAAGCCAGCGCAGTCCGCAGGGCTGCCCTTCTTCTTCCAAATCGGAATAGTCGTGCTTTGCTGCCAACTCTCAGGCACTTTCTTCCCAGCAGCAACCTGATTGAAAACTCTGTCAGCCAGTCAGCAGGGCACCAGCCCTTAGGCTTCCATAGGTTGGCCGGCAGTTCATCAGGACCAGTGGCTTTGCCTGACTTCATATTCCTAAGGGCTGTTTCAGTTTACCTTCCTGTGATCTTCTGAACGGACCGTGACAGCTGATGCAAAAGGAACAGCGGGATGTTCAAATTCTACATTCGAGATTTCCTCGAAGTATTCGCGCCATTGCTTCACACCCCTCTTACGATCCAACAAAAGATTACTGTTCTCGTCGTTAATGTCAAAGAACGTTTCGACGTCTTCTGCTTGGCACAGCGAATTTTGGCGAGTCGGTAGAGGTAACGCTCACCATCGCGCGTCTCCAGATTCTCGCTCACATCGGCGTAGTGTGCGGCCTTAGCAGCGGCCACTGCCTTCTTTGCCGCTTTCCTCGCTTCTAGATAATTCCGCCAATTGCAGACTGTTTTGTCACTGATAAATACGTGATACAGCCGTTTCTTTTCCTGAACATTCTCTCTGACATCGTCAGTTCACAGCCAAGGCTGCTTGTCGAACCAACGGCGTCCAAGCTTCGTTGTGCCGAGTTCGAAGGGCGCAGCCTTACTTAGCGCATCGGTAGCAGGTTTCGTCGACAGTTGTCACGTCGGCAACCGAATGCGAGAAATAGCAGCTATTTCCTTCTCTTTGTCGCCACCATTTGATACTAGCCGTCCCGCACCGCTTAACACGTTTACACCTCGGTGCTGTTGTTGACGGTATTGCGTGACAGCCGCCTCATACGGCACGGTTTTCGCGTCTGTGACAAGGCGTTGGTCGCGACCCCTAACAAGGGCATATTCGATCTGCGTTTTGGCGTTCCCTCTAAATGAGGTGGGAGTCACGCTTTCGAAATTTGGTATTCACGATGTTGAGGTCGTGCGAGTCTGCATACTCAAGTATGCGCTTATCATCGGCGTTGTGTAACCCATGGCCAAAACCACCATGACAGGTTTAGTCTCTTTCGCTGCTCCGACGTGACCATTATGGTCACTTGTCACAACAATCATATCTTGTACAGCAATTCCGCTGTCTTCTCATCAAGCAGGGACCAGAACTCGTCCTTGGCTTGCCCGGGGCAACCTGTCTGCGGAGCACACGCGGAAAAGAAATGACATCGTCGCTCTTCTACGGCGTCAACAATCTCCATCAAGCGGTCATAGAATGTTCTACGTTTGCGATTGCGTCACGGAAACGCTCGGAGACGGTCATATCACACCACTGGTGGTCCTAGGACTGCCGCACAGAACGGCTTTGAGGCCACGTCCAATGTCCCTCGACTTGCAACAGGACCACCTCTTCTCCTACATCGCACAGAAATCTATCTTTCTTCGCTCCAGTGCTTCTATCAATTCGCGCGAGCGACCCTTAACGTACCCACATTCAACGTTGCTACGCGGGTCTTGCCTACGTTGCGGGACTTTCCAACTAGCTCAGTTGCCCCCGATGCCATCCTCTCATCAGGGACCCTCTCGACTTCTCACACTCGCCAGGCTTTGCGATTGCGCGCCGGCTCCCGCGGAGCCGTGGCATTAGCTCGATAACTCTGAAACGTCATCGACCATACATATGATGTGACACAGAATATTCGTAAACCGACCTTTCATTAGGGCCTGTCGCCTGCATTCGATTGTCCGTGTTTCGCTCGGCTCGCAAAAGCAAGCAGTTTCCAGTGGCACTACATGGAGGAACGGATACCGCCACCGGATGACTTTCTCCATTTCCCTTCTGATGTATAGATGGCGGTTTCATCAGGGCATCGAGCGCATCGAAGTTGTTTAAGTTCCGGCGGGCATTGCACGTGGTCATACTGTAGTTATGCTCTCGAAATTTTTTCGAATATTCGGATGGTTTCGAATGCTCACAAATTTCGACTCTTCTAAATCGAATACATTCGAAGGCTGCAGTTTTTTGGAATGTCGTATTCGAATACATTCCAAAAGCGAGATTTTTTGAACCTTAGATCTCGAATGCATTCGAAAAACAATTTTTGAATTTTCCAATTCGAATGCATTCGATAAATGCGATGTTTTGAAGATTCGAATATTAATACATTCGAATGACGAGATTTTTTGAATGATCGAATTCGAACACATTTGAAAAGAACGATATTCCGTTTATTCGAATTCGAAAACTGACTCGAATATTCGAATTCGATAGATTCCATCTCGATCCAATAAATGTCCGAGTTGTTGGGCAATTTTTACGTGTGCAAAGATGAACGAGTCGAAACGTTAGGTAACTTCGTCAGTGAAGCGTACGAAAGAAATAACACGCTTTTCCATAAACAGTCCCTTCATGCAGATTGGAAAAATGGCAGACGAAAGAAACATTTAGTTAGGATGTGTTCACAGAAGGGAAAGGCAAAGGCCCTTCGAAAAGACTTCCGAGATAGAGCGGCTCTGAATGATTACGTTATCAAAAAGTGTTCACCTGGCTGAAGATTACAAAATACAGCGCTGCCGCTGTTTCGAAAAACTCCTTCATAGCGCCGTTTCTCTCTTTTGAACTATTCATGTCTGTTCAAAAGTGTCTAGACGGTTATAAAATCCAGTTGCCGTAATTGGTCTACCACTTAAGTATATTATACTCACGTAGCTCATAAGATCGTTCCTACGTGACCCGAACTGTGTTGTTTACTGCTCAGCTAGTAGGAGAGGCAACAGTAACGCAGCGTGATCTGCTAACCCTCGGGCGAGGGACACTCCACGGAAAAAAGGGGCCTCCGCACGTTAGGATTAAGGAGTGAAGTGGAAAATTGGAGAACGAGGTTAAATCCTACGCTCACAAAACCCCTTATGCGTTCTGGATTTACGTCAGAGGTCCCAATCACCAGCGAAGGGATCCTCTATAAAGGATAAACGTAGGGCAAAAACAAGATTACTCGCAGACAGTGTCAAATGGAAAAGTGGTCCGTGAGGTGCAATTCGACTCGAAAAATTTTCTTCCGACTGAAAATATAAGTCCTTCTTTAATCGAAGCCCCAGAAGGTTTTTCCATGCTTTCCATTCACGCTTCTCCTTTCCTGTGCGGCGTTGTGGAAAAGGATTAGGTGGAGACCTGGAAAGTGCATCGCATATGAAATGAAAGGAAGACGTCGCAGCACTCATTTTGTCACGTCAGGGTGCGCCACCTGGTGAGGGACTGTGTGCCCGAAGTTAGACTGGGTCTCTAGCCAAAAGCCGTGCTTCGGAGTTCAAACTCCGAAGGCGTGTTTTAGAAGCTCTGTGTTAATTTTTAGACGAAGGGTCCCAGAATTCGCGCTCTGAGTGTCAGAGATTAGACGCTGTGTCTCAGAATTCATGCACAAAGTGGAAGAAGTAGCAACACTCAGAGCGTGAATTCTGAGGCATGAACTAGTCTCCAGAACAAGTCGAGAATAGCTGTGTGGATTGGCAAGGTCAAAAAAGGCATGGCAACACATAGCATCCGGCAGAAAACGTGCGTGGAGGTTAAAGGAGGAGGGGAGGTGCTGCATCGCCTCGAAGAATGAAACACCGTGTCCGATTCATAGGAATTCTAAGGCGTATACTGAGAAGACCTCCAGATGGCTAATTAACAACACTCCGCACGCTGTGCAGTAGGTGCTGACAGTCAGATGTAATAAAGGACTTGGTACTCATAATTGCTTAATGACCCACGTTGCACCCGTTGCCAAGAGTAGCTCTCGCTGTAAACGAGTATCTTGCACTGTTCCATTGACGGCCAGTGCTATTCATTCAAGGAAATAAGACTTGACTTCATAAAAATAGAACCGATGTTGGAGACGAATTGACATGAAACAAAATAGACATAAAATATTAGGCACCTTCGTGAAGACGATAGTGAAACGATAGAATTTTTATTTTGATAATGGGAGAGCACACACATTTCTTAAATTAAATATTAGGTTGTCCCATAAGTCCCCGCCGTTTTTTCAACGATTCACTGCAGATTTCGCCGGCCGGTCTCTTGCATAGCGCTGCAGAGCTTTCGAAAAAGAATGATTTGCTCTATCAGAACATATATTGCTTTTCTTCTTTCATCATGAATTTTGTCAATTTTTAGGTCGTTGAAGTGGAAAGTGAAAAAGTGAAAAAGTAGCCATTTGCGCACTTGTTCTCTCCGCTTAGGTTTGTAATTTTTTGCACAGTTTTTTATAGCGTTTGGAAGACAATGTTCTGTACTACAAGAATATGTGTTAGTGTTATTTGCTTATTTGTCTTTTAATGATTTTTTGGTCACCAAATTGGGAATTGCGACTTTTCCGCCCGAATTTTTACCAAAGCTCTGGTTCTGTGGTTGAACTTTTTTGCGTGCTGTTATATGTCGTTTGGAAGAGGATGTCTTGCTCAGTAAGAATTTGTGTGGCGTTTATTGGTTCACGCTGATTTCTGTCGAATATCAACAACTGAAGAAGAAGAAGGAGTTGTTGGTGAGGACGATTTTTCTCTTTTTGGCATTTTTTTGATATTCAATAGAAATCAATAAACGCAACGCACATTCTTATAGAGCGAGACATTTTCTTGCGAATGACATATAACACCAACCCAAAAAGTCCAACCACAGAGCAGGAGCTATCGGCAAAAACAACCATCCTCCTTCGGACGTCCCAATTTGATGGCCTAAAAATCAATAAAGGACAAGTGAGAAAATAGGACCAACACATATTTTTGTAGCACAAAACATTGTCTTCTAAATGCTATAAAAAACTGCGCAAAAAATTACAAACCTAAGCGGAGAGAACAAGTGCGCAAATGGCTACTTTTCCACTTTTCACTTTTCACTTCAACGATCTAAAAATAAACAAAACTCATGATGAAAAAGGAAATGCAATACATGATCTGATAGAGAAATTCATTTTCTTTCGAAAGCTATGCAGAGCTGTGCAAGAGACCGCCGGCGAAATCTGCAGTGAATCGTTGAAAAAAACGGCGGGAACTTACGGAACAACCTAATACATCATTAAATGGCCCAGTTACCACAAAAAATGTACGGCCGTATTTTTTGAAAAAGCATACGTGCCCATTCAGGAAAACAACTGAAATACATCGCGGGAACAGCTGAAAGTGCACATGCACAATGTTAGAGTGATAATCCTGGAACAACAAGCCCGTGTATAGGACGTATATAATTTGGAATGAAACCCCAGAACACCATGCAAACACAAAACTCGGGGAAACATACAAAATGAAATGCTATTTCTGAGTAATAACTCATCATTATAGTGTCGGCAATCACGAAGCCTGATGGATCTCCATTGCCTACAGACGCCTCCGGAAACTTCGTCACCGATGAGGGAACTATCGTCCAGAAGGACGAAGAAGGGCGACCGCTGGGACCAGACGGTCAGGTGCTGCCTACCGACGACACAGGTAACTTCGTCTATCCCGTTGCTGGACCTGATGGAAGTCCCCTGCCAACCGACGATCACAAACGCCCAATTCATCCAGTACTAGGGCCTGACGGATCTCCTCTTCCAACCGACGAATCCGGTCATCCTCTCGGAGAAGACGGCAAACCGGTCCCGACCGATGGTAGTGGAGTTCCACTGGGCAAGGACGGTGAGCCACTTTCAACGGATAGCAGTGGCCACTTTGTCAGCGTACCGGCCGAAGAGGCTGTGAGCAAGGAACTGCCGACAGACGAAAGCGGAAGCGTAATATATCCTGTGACAAAGCCTGATGGATCCATATTGCCTACAGACGCCTCCGGAAACTTCGTCACCGATGAGGGAACGATTATTGAGAAGGACGAAGAAGGGCGACCGCTGGGACCAGACGGTCAGGTGCTGCCTACCGACGACACAGGTAACTTCATCTATCCCGCTATTGGACCTGATGGAAGTCCCCTGCCAACCGACGATCACAAACGCCCAATCCATCCAGTACTAGGGCCTGACGGATCTCCTCTTCCAACCGACGAATCCGGTCATCCTCTCGGAGAAGACGGCAAACCGGTCCCGACCGATGCTAGTGGAGTTCCACTGGGCAAGGACGGTGAGCCACTTTCAACGGACACCAGTGGCCACTTTGTCAGCGTACCGGCCGTAGAGGCTGTGAGCAAGGAACTGCCGACAGACGAAAGCGGAAGCGTAATATATCCTGTGACAAAGCCTGATGGATCCCCATTGCCTACAGACGCCTCCGGAAACTTCGTCACCGATGAGGGAACGATTATTGAGAAGGACGAAGAAGGGCGACCGCTGGGACCAGACGGTGAAGTGCTGCCTACCGACGACACAGGTAACTTCATCTATCCCGCTGCTGGACCTGATATAAGTCCACTGCCAACCGACGAAAGCGGACGGGTAATATATCCGGTGACAAAGTCTGATGGATCACCACTGCCTACCGACTCCTCCGGGAACTTCGTCACCGATGAGGGAAAGATTATTGAGAAGGACGAAGAAGGGCGACCGCTGGGACCAGACGGTCAAGTGCTGCCTACCGACGGCACAGGTAACTTCATCTATCCCGCTGTTGGACCTGATGGAAGTCCACTGCCAACCGACGATCACAAACGCCCAATTCATCCAGTACTAGGGCCTGACGGATCTCCTCTTCCAACCGACGAATCCGGTCATCCTCTCGGAGAAGACGGCAAACCGGTCCCGACCGATGCTAGTGGAGTTCCACTGGGCAAGGACGGTGAGCCACTTTCAACGGACACCAGTGGCCACTTTGTCAGCGTACCGGCCGTAGAGGCTGTGAGCAAGGAACTGCCGACAGACGAAAGCGGAAGCGTAATATATCCTGTGACAAAGCCTGATGGATCCCCATTGCCTACAGACGCCTCCGGAAACTTCGTCACCGATGAGGGAACGATGATTGAGAAGGACGAAGAAGGGCGACCGCTGGGACCAGACGGTCAGGTGCTGCCTACCGACGACACAGGTAACTTCATCTATCCCGCTATTAGACCTGATGGAAGTCCCCTGCCAACCGACGATCACAAACGCCCAATCCATCCAGTACTAGGGCCTGACGGATCTCCTCTTCCAACCGACGAATCCGGTCATCCTCTCGGAGAAGACGGCAAACCGGTCCCGACCGATGCTAGTGGAGTTCCACTGGGCAAGGACGGTGAGCCACTTTCAACGGACAGCAGTGGCCACTTTGTCAGCGTACCGGCCGTAGAGGCTGTGAGCAAGGAACTGCCGACAGACGAAAGCGGAAGCGTAATATATCCTGTGACAAAGCCTGATGGATCCCCATTGCCTACAGACGCCTCCGGAAACTTCGTCACCGATGAGGGAACGATGATTGAGAAGGACGAAGAAGGGCGACCGCTGGGACCAGACGGTCAGGTGCTGCCTACCGACGACACAGGTAACTTCATCTATCCCGCTATTGGACCTGATGGAAGTCCCCTGCCAACCGACGATCACAAACGCCCAATCCATCCAGTACTAGGGCCTGACGGATCTCCTCTTCCAACCGACGAATCCGGTCATCCTCTCGGAGAAGACGGCAAACCGGTCCCGACCGATGCTAGTGGAGTTCCACTGGGCAAGGACGGTGAGCCACTTTCAACGGACAGCAGTGGCCACTTTGTCAGCGTACCGGCCGAAGAGGCTGTGAGCAAGGAACTGCCGACAGACGAAAGCGGAAGCGTAATATATCCTGTGACAAAGCCTGATGGATCCCCATTGCCTACAGACGCCTCCGGAAACTTCGTCACCGATGAGGGAACGATGATTGAGAAGGACGAAGAAGGGCGACCGTTGGGACCAGACGGTCAGGCGCTGCCTACCGACGACACAGGTAACTTCATCTATCCCGCTATTGGACCTGATGGAAGTCCCCTGCCAACCGACGATCACAAACGCCCAATCCATCCAGTACTAGGGCCTGACGGATCTCCTCTTCCAACCGACGAATCCGGTCATCCTCTCGGAGAAGACGGCAAACCGGTCCCGACCGATGCTAGTGGAGTTCCACTGGGCAAGGACGGTGAGCCACTTTCAACGGACAGCAGTGGCCACTTTGTCAGCGTACCGGCCGAAGAGGCTGTGAGCAAGGAACTGCCGACAGACGAAAGCGGAAGCGTAATATATCCTGTGACAAAGCCTGATGGATCCCCATTGCCTACAGACGCCTCCGGAAACTTCGTCACCGATGAGGGAACGATGATTGAGAAGGACGAAGAAGGGCGACCGTTGGGACCAGACGGTCAGGCGCTGCCTACCGACGACACAGGTAACTTCATCTATCCCGCTATTGGACCTGATGGAAGTCCCCTGCCAACCGACGAAAGCGGACGTGTAATATATCCGGTGACAAAGCCTGATGGATCCCCATTGCCTACCGACTCCTCCGGAAACTTCGTCACCGATGAGGGAACTATCGTCAAGAAGGACGAAGAAGGGCGACCGCTGGGACCAGACGGTCAAGTGCTGCCTACCGACGACACAGGTAACTTCATCTATCCCGCTGTTGGACCTGATGGAAGTCCACTGCCAACCGACGAAAGCGGAAGCGTAATATATCCTGTGACAAAGCCTGATGGATCCCCATTGCCTACAGACGCCTCCGGAAACTTCGTCACCGATGAGGGAAAGATTATTGAGAAGGACGAAGAAGGGCGACCGCTGGGACCAGACGGTCAAGTGCTGCCTACCGACGGCACAGGTAACTTCATCTATCCCGCTGCTGGACCTGATGGAAGTCCACTGCCAACCGACGATCACAAACGCCCAATTCATCCAGTACTAGGGCCTGACGGATCTCCTCTTCCAACCGACGAATCCGGTCATCCTCTCGGAGAAGACGGCAAACCGGTCCCGACCGATGCTAGTGGAGTTCCACTGGGCAAGGACGGTGAGCCACTTTCAACGGACACCAGTGGCCACTTTGTCAGCGTACCGGCCGTAGAGGCTGTGAGCAAGGAACTGCCGACAGACGAAAGCGGAAGCGTAATATATCCTGTGACAAAGCCTGATGGATCCCCATTGCCTACAGACGCCTCCGGAAACTTCGTCACCGATGAGGGAACGATGATTGAGAAGGACGAAGAAGGGCGACCGTTGGGACCAGACGGTCAGGCGCTGCCTACCGACGACACAGGTAACTTCATCTATCCCGCTATTGGACCTGATGGAAGTCCCCTGCCAACCGACGAAAGCGGACGTGTAATATATCCGGTGACAAAGCCTGATGGATCCCCATTGCCTACCGACTCCTCCGGAAACTTCGTCACCGATGATGGAACGATTATTGAGAAGGACGAAGAAGGGCGACCGCTGGGACCAGACGGTCAAGTGCTGCCTACCGACGGCACAGGTAACTTCATCTATCCCGCTGCTGGACCTGATGGAACTCCCCTGCCAACCGACGAAAGCGGACGTGTAATATATCCGGTGACAAAGCCTGATGGATCCCCATTGCCTACAGACGCCTCCGGAAACTTCGTCACCGATGAGGGAACGATTATTGAGAAGGACGAAGAAGGGCGACCGCTGGGACCAGACGGTGAAGTGCTGCCTACCGACGACACAGGTAACTTCATCTATCCCGCTGCTGGACCTGATGGAAGTCCACTGCCAACCGACGAAAGCGGACGGGTAATATATCCGGTGACAAAGTCTGATGGATCACCACTGCCTACCGACTCCTCCGGGAACTTCGTCACCGATGAGGGAACGATTATTGAGAAGGACGAAGAAGGGCGACCGCTGGGACCAGACGGTCAAGTGCTGCCTACCGACGGCACAGGTAACTTCATCTATCCCGCTGTTGGACCTGATGGAAGTCCACTGCCAACCGACGATCACAAACGCCCAATTCATCCAGTACTAGGGCCTGACGGATCTCCTCTTCCAACCGACGAATCCGGTCATCCTCTCGGAGAAGACGGCAAACCGGTCCCGACCGATGCTAGTGGAGTTCCACTGGGCAAGGACGGTGAGCCACTTTCAACGGACACCAGTGGCCACTTTGTCAGCGTACCGGCCGCAGAGGCTGTGAGCAAGGAACTGCCGACAGACGAAAGCGGAAGCGTAATATATCCTGTGACAAAGCCTGATGGATCCCCATTGCCTACAGACGCCTCCGGAAACTTCGTCACCGATGAGGGAACGATTATTGAGAAGGACGAAGAAGGGCGACCGCTGGGACCAGACGGTGAAGTGCTGCCTACCGACGACACAGGTAACTTCATCTATCCCGCTGCTGGACCTGATGGAAGTCCACTGCCAACCGACGAAAGCGGACGTGTAATATATCCGGTGACAAAGCCTGATGGATCCCCATTGCCTACAGACTCCTCCGGAAACTTCGTCACCGATGAGGGAACTATCGTCAAGAAGGACGAAGAAGGGCGACCGCTGGGACCAGACGGTGAAGTGCTGCCTACCGACGACACAGGTAACTTCATCTATCCCGCTGTTGGACCTGATGGAAGTCCACTGCCAACCGACGAAAGCGGAAGCGTAATATATCCTGTGACAAAGCCTGATGGATCCCCATTGCCTACAGACGCCTCCGGAAACTTCGTCACCGATGAGGGAAAGATTATTGAGAAGGACGAAGAAGGGCGACCGCTGGGACCAGACGGTGAAGTGCTGCCTACCGACGACACAGGTAACTTCATCTATCCCGCTATTGGACCTGATGGAAGTCCCCTGCCAACCGACGAAAGCGGACGTGTAATATATCCGGTGACAAAGCCTGATGGATCCCCATTGCCTACCGACTCCTCCGGAAACTTCGTCACCGATGATGGAACGATTATTGAGAAGGACGAAGAAGGGCGACCGCTGGGACCAGACGGTCAAGTGCTGCCTACCGACGGCACAGGTAACTTCATCTATCCCGCTGCTGGACCTGATGGAACTCCCCTGCCAACCGACGAAAGCGGACGTGTAATATATCCGGTGACAAAGCCTGATGGATCCCCATTGCCTACAGACGCCTCCGGAAACTTCGTCACCGATGAGGGAACGATTATTGAGAAGAACGAAGAAGGGCGACCGCTGGGACCAGACGGTGAAGTGCTGCCTACCGACGACACAGGTAACTTCATCTATCCCGCTGCTGGACCTGATGGAAGTCCACTGCCAACCGACGAAAGCGGACGGGTAATATATCCGGTGACAAAGTCTGATGGATCACCACTGCCTACCGACTCCTCCGGGAACTTCGTCACCGATGAGGGAACGATTATTGAGAAGGACGAAGAAAGGCGACCGCTGGGACCAGACGGTCAAGTGCTGCCTACCGACGGCACAGGTAACTTCATCTATCCCGCTGTTGGACCTGATGGAAGTCCACTGCCAACCGACGATCACAAACGCCCAATTCATCCAGTACTAGGGCCTGACGGATCTCCTCTTCCAACCGACGAATCCGGTCATCCTCTCGGAGAAGACGGCAAACCGGTCCCGACCGATGCTAGTGGAGTTCCACTGGGCAAGGACGGTGAGCCACTTTCAACGGACACCAGTGGCCACTTTGTCAGCGTACCGGCCGCAGAGGCTGTGAGCAAGGAACTGCCGACAGACGAAAGCGGAAGCGTAATATATCCTGTGACAAAGCCTGATGGATCCCCATTGCCTACAGACGCCTCCGGAAACTTCGTCACCGATGAGGGAACGATTATTGAGAAGGACGAAGAAGGGCGACCGCTGGGACCAGACGGTGAAGTGCTGCCTACCGACGACACAGGTAACTTCATCTATCCCGCTGCTGGACCTGATGGAAGTCCACTGCCAACCGACGAAAGCGGACGTGTAATATATCCGGTGACAAAGCCTGATGGATCCCCATTGCCTACAGACTCCTCCGGAAACTTCGTCACCGATGAGGGAACTATCGTCAAGAAGGACGAAGAAGGGCGACCGCTGGGACCAGACGGTGAAGTGCTGCCTACCGACGACACAGGTAACTTCATCTATCCCGCTGTTGGACCTGATGGAAGTCCACTGCCAACCGACGAAAGCGGAAGCGTAATATATCCTGTGACAAAGCCTGATGGATCCCCATTGCCTACAGACGCCTCCGGAAACTTCGTCACCGATGAGGGAAAGATTATTGAGAAGGACGAAGAAGGGCGACCGCTGGGACCAGACGGTCAAGTGCTGCCTACCGACGGCACAGGTAACTTCATCTATCCCGCTGCTGGACCTGATGGAACTCCCCTGCCAACCGACGAAAGCGGACGTGTAATATATCCGGTGACAAAGCCTGATGGATCCCCATTGCCTACAGACGCCTCCGGAAACTTCGTCACCGATGAGGGAACGATTATTGAGAAGGACGAAGAAGGGCGACCGCTGGGACCAGACGGTGAAGTGCTGCCTACCGACGACACAGGTAACTTCATCTATCCCGCTGCTGGACCTGATGGAAGTCCACTGCCAACCGACGAAAGCGGACGGGTAATATATCCGGTGACAAAGTCTGATGGATCACCACTGCCTACCGACTCCTCCGGGAACATCGTCACCGATGAGGGAACGATTATTGAGAAGGACGAAGAAGGGCGACCGCTGGGACCAGACGGTCAAGTGCTGCCTACGGACGGCACAGGTAACTTCATCTATCCCGCTGTTGGACCTGATGGAAGTCCACTGCCAACCGACGATCACAAACGCCCAATTCATCCAGTACTAGGGCCTGACGGATCTCCTCTTCCAACCGACGAATCCGGTCATCCTCTCGGAGAAGACGGCAAACCGGTCCCGACCGATGCTAGTGGAGTTCCACTGGGCAAGGACGGTGAGCCACTTTCAACGGACACCAGTGGCCACTTTGTCAGCGTACCGGCCGCAGAGGCTGTGAGCAAGGAACTGCCGACAGACGAAAGCGGAAGCGTAATATATCCTGTGACAAAGCCTGATGGATCCCCATTGCCTACAGACGCCTCCGGAAACTTCGTCACCGATGAGGGAACGATTATTGAGAAGGACGAAGAAGGGCGACCGCTGGGACCAGACGGTGAAGTGCTGCCTACCGACGACACAGGTAACTTCATCTATCCCGCTGCTGGACCTGATGGAAGTCCACTGCCAACCGACGAAAGCGGACGTGTAATATATCCGGTGACAAAGCCTGATGGATCCCCATTGCCTACAGACTCCTCCGGAAACTTCGTCACCGATGAGGGAACTATCGTCAAGAAGGACGAAGAAGGGCGACCGCTGGGACCAGACGGTGAAGTGCTGCCTACCGACGACACAGGTAACTTCATCTATCCCGCTGCTGGACCTGATGGAAGTCCACTGCCAACCGACGAAAGCGGACGTGTAATATATCCGGTGACAAAGCCTGATGGATCCCCATTGCCTACAGACTCCTCCGGAAACTTCGTCACCGATGAGGGAACGATTATTGAGAAGGACGAAGAAGGGCGACCGCTGGGACCAGACGGTGAAGTGCTGCCTACCGACGACACAGGTAACTTCATCTATCCCGCTGTTGGACCTGATGCAAGTCCACTGCCAACCGACGAAAGCGGAAGCGTAATATATCCTGTGACAAAGCCTGATGGATCCCCATTGCCTACAGACTCCTCCGGAAACTTCGTCACCGATGAGGGAACTATCGTCAAGAAGGACGAAGAAGGGCGACCGCTGGGACCAGACGGTCAAGTGCTGCCTACCGACGACATAGGTAACTTCATCTATCCCGCTGTTGGACCTGATGGAACTCCCCTGCCAACCGACGAAAGCGGACGTGTAATATATCCTGTGACAAAGCCTGATGGATCCTCACTGCCTACAGAAGCCTCCGGAAACTTCGTCACCGATGAGGGAACTATCATCAAAAAGGACGAAGAAGGGCGACCACTGGGACCGGATGGACAGGTTTTGCCTACCAGTGACACAGGAAACTTTATCTATCCTGTGCTTGCACTAGGTACTGCTTCCTCAGTGGAAAGAACTCAGTATAATTGTTCTTTAAAAAATCTGAAAATGGACATCATTTTTGCTATTAATACTCAGAATATGGTAAAGTCTGTATTTGAACGTGTTGTGCAGGCGATATCTCGCTTCACAGAGTCTGTTGATTTATCTCCTGATGTAACTCGCTTTGGACTGATCTTTGGAAGCAAGGAACTTGTTATTCCTTTAACGCTTGGAGGATACCAAGAAAAGGAGCATCTGAAGGAGCAGCTGAGGCAGATCGCGTTTTCGGAAGATTTCTCCACCGAAAATATTCCTGTGGACGGAGCTGTGAAACAGCAGTTTGTTATGTTTCCTCGGCCAGATTCTACGAAGATTGCAATTACTGTTGCGCAAGGAGAATCGAGGTGTGTTTTTCTCTGTGTCTCATATCAGTCTCTTTCTAAAGATATAAATATGAATAAGAAATCGTTGACTAAAAGTGATTTGTGGTCTAGGAGGGGAGATATCCGTCGAGCGTTTTTTGTTGTTGTCTAAATTACCTTGTTTACTCTATCACTTTACGATTTTCATTCTCCAGTGGTTTTTTGGCTCCTTTGCTCATCTCATCTTGCTCATTAAAATATCTTTGGGAATAAACTTTCCATAAAGAACTGCTGGGTTTGGTTGCATGACACCACTTATGGCAGGTTCGCGCGAGTGCATTCTGAGGATAGAAGGAAGCTTACTAGACCGCTATGTCGGCATACGCTCCGTAGAATAAATGCTCCGGAGATAACAAGGACGAGTTTACCCTACTCCGAGCCTCTAAGAAAGGAAATGGATCTACAAGGAGCTGGATGTGGCAAAGAGAGAAAAGCTCTTATTCGCTTCTGGGAAGGACGACATTGAGCTATTCTCGACATACGGATGAGGAATGCTGTGAAAAGCGCTGGTATGGTGCACCGTAGAAGTCAGCTAAAGTTAAGAGAACATGGGAAATACTCCAAGAAACTTCTGAAGGCAAGATTTGCACCTCAAGAAGATGAGGAATATCCAGCGGGAAGACTTACCCCCCCCCTCCCCGGACTAAGATTTGGAGGGGGGGGGCCTCCAAATCTTGACGTCAGAAGAGGTTTTGCAGACCACTAGAAAGGAAACGGGTGAAAGAAAACGGAAGCTTGTTCTGGAGAGGTGTTAATGGAAGCGCAACAGATGCGTGGAGGGTCCATGGGGCTCGATTAAGTGAATTGCTGAGTGCTGAAAAATACTTAAGAGAATTCCATAGCCTCATAGCTCAGCTGTAGCGCAGTCGGAGGCGTCGGTTGTCGCACGCCGATCCAAGGTTCCCACTTGTGGTCCAACGCAGGCCGACCAAACCTCCTACTTTTCCGGGGTTCGAACAATTGCTACAGGACGTGTCTGAGATAGATAAAACACTGATCTGTGCAATCGGTTGGCCACCACATGTCACTATGCAGATTAATTGCGCGTTGGAATGGCTTCTACGATATCCCATAAAAGCGGCCTGAGGGCGCGTCCCGCATAGGAATTAGCTAACACCTATCTTTATCCTTTTATCCTTATATATAGTTCAGTGGCTGGCAAGGTTAGCAGCAGGTTGCTGGTATCCTTCGTCATGTTTTAAGGAGCGGTTGCTGGTTGGGTGGCAGAATGGAGGGGAACTGGAGTAACATAACTGCAGTCGGTGAGCCCAACTTCCTTCCAGCTAGAGTGTCGGTGGACATAGCACCGTTACGATTAGCCGAAATGAATGTAACAACCTTACCTCAACTGAGCAATTACTTCAAACGTATACAACTTCAAAATGCCAAGATTCATGGAGGGCTGAAAGACCGTGTTACACTAGTCCCCTGCTTCATCCTCATCGAGATGATGAGATACCGAGAGAAGCGGAAGCCCTGTTACGCGGCATTCTTGGCAAGAGTGGAGGCGTAGACCACGCGATCACGGGGCGGATCAACGCAGACTGACCGAAGGGAGGGGCTCCAGTGGTATCTTCCGTGGCCATAGATGCTCCACAGGGCTCGGAAGGAGTGAATGCTGGCTTCTAGTGATGTCTTGAACTCACAAGACCTAATCAGATTTTGTGCAATAAACATATTTATTCAAACAGCATATTTATTGCGTTATTTCCTATTTGAATACCTTTCTATTAGTTAACAACTTCTCGGCTAGCCCTAGTTACCTCTTTCACACGACCATCTCCAACCGCTCCACCACATCTGTGAGCTGACTACTCTTCAAGCCGCGAGCTCCCCTATGAAATGTCCAACATCAAAACCAAAGCATCTACTGAGGATTAACTGCCCTAAGGCGCGCTGAGCTCTTCGAACTCGAAGTTCTGCGACTTACAATACGCAAAGGAAAACTCATTCAACATGAACATTTGTCCTTAAGAAAGCTTTTGAAACAAGGAGATTCCAAACCTTCTCCATTAAACTTCACAAATATTTTTTGCACATTCAAACCCACTGCCGTAGGTGAACTGCACTTTGGAAACCGTGTCTCCAGCTTTCACTGATCTATTACAGTAGTTGCTCTAGAAGTGAACAAATACGTGGCGGAGTAAAAAAATAGCACGTCAGGTAATCCATATCGGATAAACCTTATATCAATATAAAACAAACTAAATTAACATTTCGGTATACGTTGCGAAGCTGAGCTGCATTGGTAGGTGGGAGCGCGTAAATCAATCAGACCGCAGACTGGAATGGGCATCCATTCAGAGAGGGCATGTAGAGTTGCACCCTGATAGGCTGGCATGTGTTCGGCCTGTGCTTTTTACTATTGGCTGGCGCGCTCCTACCTACCAGCGCTGCTCACATACCGACATGTACCGACAAATGTACTTTCAAATGAAACTGTTTCGCTTATCTACAACTGATTTTGCATCATTACAGCTTTCCTGAAGAGGACGACGACATCGCTCATCTTCTGCTGACTCCACAAAAGCTCGCAGATAGCAGGGCAAAACAAATACGGTTGGAGAATATAGACGCAAGCGTTTTATCTAGCATAATAGAACAATACTGCTTGTCATCGCCGGGAAAAATTCATCAAGCATCACAAGAGAAGGTGGTTCAACAACCGAAAAAAGCGGCAGAATCGTCGTCTGAAAAAAAAGAGGATAGCAAGCCTTTGGGTCCTGATGGACAAGTGCTCCCAACTGACGACTCAGGGAACTACATCTACCCCGCCGTCGGACCCGATGGAAGCCCGCTTCCGACAGATATGCACAAGCGCCCTATCTACCCGGTTGTTGGAAAGGATGGTGCTCCTATGCCCACCGACAGATCTGGAGCGTACATTGCACCCGATGGCAAGCCGGTTCCAACAGACGCCTCTGGAAAACCTCTGGGTGAGGACGGGGCACCGCTGCCCACTGACGCTTCAGGCAACTACGTCGTGGTGTCGGAGGACGAAGCCATTAGCAGGGAACTGCCAACAGACGAAAGCGGAAATGTCATATATCCTGTAACCAAGCCAGATGGATCTCCTTTGCCGACAGACGCTTCTGGAAACTTCGTCACTGACGAGGGCACCATCATTGAGAAAGACGAGGAAGGCAAGCCTTTGGGTCCTGATGGACAAGTGCTCCCAACTGACGACTCAGGGAACTACATCTACCCCGCCGTCGGACCCGATGGAAGCCCACTTCCGACAGATATGCACAAGCGCCCTATCTACCCGGTTGTTGGAAAGGATGGTGCTCCTATGCCCACCGACAGATCTGGAGCGTACATTGCACCCGATGGCAAGCCGGTTCCAACAGACGCCTCTGGAAAACCTCTGGGTGAGGACGGGGCACCGCTGCCCACTGACACTTCAGGCAACTACGTCTTGGTGTCGGAGGACGAAGCCATTAGCAGGGAACTGCCAACAGACGAAAGCGGAAATGTCATATATCCTGTAACCAAGCCAGATGGATCTCCTTTGCCGACAGACGCTTCTGGAAACTTCGTCACTGACGAGGGCACCATCATTGAGAAAGACGAGGAAGGCAAGCCTTTGGGTCCTGATGGACAAGTGCTCCCAACTGACGACTCAGGGAACTACATCTACCCCGCCGTCGGACCCGATGGAAGCCCACTTCCGACAGATATGCACAAGCGCCCTATCTACCCGGTTGTTGGAAAGGATGGTGCTCCTATGCCCACCGACAGATCTGGAGCGTACATTGCACCCGATGGCAAGCCGGTTCCAACAGACGCCTCTGGAAAACCTCTGGGTGAGGACGGGGCACCGCTGCCCACTGACACTTCAGGCAACTACGTCTTGGTGTCGGAGGACGAAGCCATTAGCAGGGAACTGCCAACAGACGAAAGCGGAAATGTCATATATCCTGTAACCAAGCCAGATGGATCTCCTTTGCCGACAGACGCTTCTGGAAACTTCGTCACTGACGAGGGCACCATCATTGAGAAAGACGAGGAAGGCAAGCCTTTGGGTCCTGATGGAAAAGTGCTCCCAACTGACGACTCAGGGAACTACATCTACCCCGCCGTCGGACCCGATGGAAGCCCACTTCCGACAGATATGCACAAGCGCCCTATCTACCCGGTTGTTGGAAAGGATGGTGCTCCTATGCCCACCGACAGATCTGGAGCGTACATTGCACCCGATGGCAAGCCGGTTCCAACAGACGCCTCTGGAAAACCTCTGGGTGAGGACGGGGCACCGCTGCCCACTGACGCTTCAGGCAACTACGTCGTGGTGTCGGAGGACGAAGCCATTAGCAGGGAACTGCCAACAGACGAAAGCGGAAATGTCATATATCCTGTAACCAAGCCAGATGGATCTCCTTTGCCGACAGACGCTTCTGGAAACTTCGTCACTGACGAGGGCACCATCATTGAGAAAGACGAGGAAGGCAAGCCTTTGGGTCCTGATGGACAAGTGCTCCCAACTGACGACTCAGGGAACTACATCTACCCCGCCGTCGGACCCGATGGAAGCCCACTTCCGACAGATATGCACAAGCGCCCTATCTACCCGGTTGTTGGAAAGGATGGTGCTCCTATGCCCACCGACAGATCTGGAGCGTACATTGCACCCGATGGCAAGCCGGTTCCAACAGACGCCTCTGGAAAACCTCTGGGTGAGGACGGGGCACCGCTGCCCACTGACGCTTCAGGCAACTACGTCGTGGTGTCGGAGGACGAAGCCATTAGCAGGGAACTGCCGACAGACGAAAGCGGAAATGTCATATATCCTGTAACCAAGCCAGATGGATCTCCTTTGCCGACAGACGCTTCTGGAAACTTCGTCACTGACGAGGGCACCATCATTGAGAAAGACGAGGAAGGCAAGCCTTTGGGTCCTGATGGACAAGTGCTCCCAACTGACGACTCAGGGAACTACATCTACCCCGCCGTCGGACCCGATGGAAGCCCACTTCCGACAGATATGCACAAGCGCCCTATCTACCCGGTTGTTGGAAAGGATGGTGCTCCTATGCCCACCGACAGATCTGGAGCGTACATTGCACCCGATGGCAAGCCGGTTCCAACAGACGCCTCTGGAAAACCTCTGGGTGAGGACGGGGCACCGCTGCCCACTGACGCTTCAGGCAACTACGTCGTGGTGTCGGAGGACGAAGCCATTAGCAGGGAACTGCCAACAGACGAAAGCGGAAATGTCATATATCCTGTAACCAAGCCAGATGGATCTCCTTTGCCGACAGACGCTTCTGGAAACTTCGTCACTGACGAGGGCACCATCATTGAGAAAGACGAGGAAGGCAAGCCTTTGGGTCCTGATGGACAAGTGCTCCCAACTGACGACTCAGGGAACTACATCTACCCCGCCGTCGGACCCGATGGAAGCCCACTTCCGACAGATATGCACAAGCGCCCTATCTACCCGGTTGTTGGAAAGGATGGTGCTCCTATGCCCACCGACAGATCTGGAGCGTACATTGCACCCGATGGCAAGCCGGTTCCAACAGACGCCTCTGGAAAACCTCTGGGTGAGGACGGGGCACCGCTGCCCACTGACGCTTCAGGCAACTACGTCGTGGTGTCGGAGGACGAAGCCATTAGCAGGGAACTGCCAACAGACGAAAGCGGAAATGTCATATATCCTGTAACCAAGCCAGATGGATCTCCTTTGCCGACAGACGCTTCTGGAAACTTCGTCACTGACGAGGGCACCATCATTGAGAAAGACGAGGAAGGCAAGCCTTTGGGTCCTGATGGACAAGTGCTCCCAACTGACGACTCAGGGAACTACATCTACCCCGCCGTCGGACCCGATGGAAGCCCACTTCCGACAGATATGCACAAGCGCCCTATCTACCCGGTTGTTGGAAAGGATGGTGCTCCTATGCCCACCGACAGATCTGGAGCGTACATTGCACCCGATGGCAAGCCGGTTCCAACAGACGCCTCTGGAAAACCTCTGGGTGAGGACGGGGCACCGCTGCCCACTGACGCTTCAGGCAACTACGTCGTGGTGTCGGAGGACGAAGCCATTAGCAGGGAGCTGCCGACAGACGAAAGCGGAAATGTCATATATCCTGTAACCAAGCCAGATGGATCTCCTTTGCCGACAGACGCTTCTGGAAACTTCGTCACTGACGAGGGCACCATCATTGAGAAAGACGAGGAAGGCAAGCCTTTGGGTCCTGATGGACAAGTGCTCCCAACTGACGACTCAGGGAACTACATCTACCCCGCCGTCGGACCCGATGGAAGCCCACTTCCGACAGATATGCACAAGCGCCCTATCTACCCGGTTGTTGGAAAGGATGGTGCTCCTATGCCCACCGACAGATCTGGAGCGTACATTGCACCCGATGGCAAGCCGGTTCCAACAGACGCCTCTGGAAAACCTCTGGGTGAGGACGGGGCACCGCTGCCCACTGACGCTTCAGGCAACTACGTCGTGGTGTCGGAGGACGAAGCCATTAGCAGGGAACTGCCAACAGACGAAAGCGGAAATGTCATATATCCTGTAACCAAGCCAGATGGATCTCCTTTGCCGACAGACGCTTCTGGAAACTTCGTCACTGACGAGGGCACCATCATTGAGAAAGACGAGGAAGGCAAGCCTTTGGGTCCTGATGGACAAGTGCTCCCAACTGACGACTCAGGGAACTACATCTACCCCGCCGTCGGACCCGATGGAAGCCCACTTCCGACAGATATGCACAAGCGCCCTATCTACCCGGTTGTTGGAAAGGATGGTGCTCCTATGCCCACCGACAGATCTGGAGCGTACATTGCACCCGATGGCAAGCCGGTTCCAACAGACGCCTCTGGAAAACCTCTGGGTGAGGACGGGGCACCGCTGCCCACTGACGCTTCAGGCAACTACGTCGTGGTGTCGGAGGACGAAGCCATTAGCAGGGAACTGCCAACAGACGAAAGCGGAAATGTCATATATCCTGTAACCAAGCCAGATGGATCTCCTTTGCCGACAGACGCTTCTGGAAACTTCGTCACTGACGAGGGCACCATCATTGAGAAAGACGAGGAAGGCAAGCCTTTGGGTCCTGATGGACAAGTGCTCCCAACTGACGACTCAGGGAACTACATCTACCCCGCCGTCGGACCCGATGGAAGCCCACTTCCGACAGATATGCACAAGCGCCCTATCTACCCGGTTGTTGGAAAGGATGGTGCTCCTATGCCCACCGACAGATCTGGAGCGTACATTGCACCCGATGGCAAGCCGGTTCCAACAGACGCCTCTGGAAAACCTCTGGGTGAGGACGGGGCACCGCTGCCCACTGACACTTCAGGCAACTACGTCTTGGTGTCGGAGGACGAAGCCATTAGCAGGGAACTGCCAACAGACGAAAGCGGAAATGTCATATATCCTGTAACCAAGCCAGATGGATCTCCTTTGCCGACAGACGCTTCTGGAAACTTCGTCACTGACGAGGGCACCATCATTGAGAAAGACGAGGAAGGCAAGCCTTTGGGTCCTGATGGACAAGTGCTCCCAACTGACGACTCAGGGAACTACATCTACCCCGCCGTCGGACCCGATGGAAGCCCACTTCCGACAGATATGCACAAGCGCCCTATCTACCCGGTTGTTGGAAAGGATGGTGCTCCTATTCCCACCGACAGATCTGGAGCGTACATTGCACCCGATGGCAAGCCGGTTCCAACAGACGCCTCTGGAAAACCTCTGGGTGAGGACGGGGCACCGCTGCCCACTGACGCTTCAGGCAACTACGTCGTGGTGTCGGAAGACGAAGCCATTAGCAGGGAACTGCCAACAGACGAAAGCGGAAATGTCATATATCCTGTAACCAAGCCAGATGGATCTCCTTTGCCGACAGACGCTTCTGGAAACTTCGTCACTGACGAGGGCACCATCATTGAGAAAGACGAGGAAGGCAAGCCTTTGGGTCCTGATGGACAAGTGCTCCCAACTGACGACTCAGGGAACTACATCTACCCCGCCGTCGGACCCGATGGAAGCCCACTTCCGACAGATATGCACAAGCGCCCTATCTACCCGGTTGTTGGAAAGGATGGTGCTCCTATGCCCACCGACAGATCTGGAGCGTACATTGCACCCGATGGCAAGCCGGTTCCAACAGACGCCTTTGGAAAACCTCTGGGTGAGGACGGGGCACCGCTGCCCACTGACACTTCAGGCAACTACGTCTTGGTGTCGGAGGACGAAGCCATTAGCAGGGAACTGCCAACAGACGAAAGCGGAAATGTCATATATCCTGTAACCAAACCAGATGGATCTCCTTTGCCGACAGACGCTTCTGGAAACTTCGTCACTGACGAGGGCACCATCATTGAGAAAGACGAGGAAGGCAAGCCTTTGGGTCCTGATGGACAAGTGCTCCCAACTGACGACTCAGGGAACTACATCTACCCCGCCGTCGGACCCGATGGAAGCCCACTTCCGACAGATATGCACAAGCGCCCTATCTACCCGGTTGTTGGAAAGGATGGTGCTCCTATGCCCACCGACAGATCTGGAGCGTACATTGCACCCGATGGCAAGCCGGTTCCAACAGACGCCTCTGGAAAACCTCTGGGTGAGGACGGGGCACCGCTGCCCACTGACGCTTCAGGCAACTACGTCGTGGTGTCGGAGGACGAAGCCATTAGCAGGGAACTGCCAACAGACGAAAGCGGAAATGTCATATATCCTGTAACCAAGCCAGATGGATCTCCTTTGCCGACAGACGCTTCTGGAAACTTCGTCACTGACGAGGGCACCATCATTGAGAGAGACGAGGAAGGCAAGCCTTTGGGTCCTGATGGACAAGTGCTCCCAACTGACGACTCAGGGAACTACATCTACCCCGCCGTCGGACCCGATGGAAGCCCACTTCCGACAGATATGCACAAGCGCCCTATCTACCCGGTTGTTGGAAAGGATGGTGCTCCTATGCCCACCGACAGATCTGGAGCGTACATTGCACCCGATGGCAAGCCGGTTCCAACAGACGCCTCTGGAAAACCTCTGGGTGAGGACGGGGCACCGCTGCCCACTGACGCTTCAGGCAACTACGTCGTGGTGTCGGAGGACGAAGCCATTAGCAGGGAACTGCCAACAGACGAAAGCGGAAATGTCATATATCCTGTAACCAAGCCAGATGGATCTCCTTTGCCGACAGACGCTTCTGGAAACTTCGTCACTGACGAGGGCACCATCATTGAGAAAGACGAGGAAGGCAAGCCTTTGGGTCCTGATGGACAAGTGCTCCCAACTGACGACTCAGGGAACTACATCTACCCCGCCGTCGGACCCGATGGAAGCCCACTTCCGACAGATATGCACAAGCGCCCTATCTACCCGGTTGTTGGAAAAGATGGTGCTCCTATGCCCACCGACAGATCTGGAGCGTACATTGCACCCGATGGCAAGCCGGTTCCAACAGACGCCTCTGGAAAACCTCTGGGTGAGGACGGGGCACCGCTGCCCACTGACGCTTCAGGCAACTACGTCGTGGTGTCGGAGGACGAAGCCATTAGCAGGGAACTGCCGACAGACGAAAGCGGAAATGTCATATATCCTGTAACCAAGCCAGATGGATCTCCTTTGCCGACAGACGCTTCTGGAAACTTCGTCACTGACGAGGGCACCATCATTGAGAAAGACGAGGAAGGCAAGCCTTTGGGTCCTGATGGACAAGTGCTCCCAACTGACGACTCAGGGAACTACATCTACCCCGCCGTCGGACCCGATGGAAGCCCACTTCCGACAGATATGCACAAGCGCCCTATCTACCCGGTTGTTGGAAAGGATGGTGCTCCTATGCCCACCGACAGATCTGGAGCGTACATTGCACCCGATGGCAAGCCGGTTCCAACAGACGCCTCTGGAAAACCTCTGGGTGAGGACGGGGCACCGCTGCCCACTGACGCTTCAGGCAACTACGTCGTGGTGTCGGAGGACGAAGCCATTAGCAGGGAACTGCCGACAGACGAAAGCGGAAATGTCATATATCCTGTAACCAAGCCAGATGGATCTCCTTTGCCGACAGACGCTTCTGGAAACTTCGTCACTGACGAGGGCACCATCATTGAGAAAGACGAGGAAGGCAAGCCTTTGGGTCCTGATGGACAAGTGCTCCCAACTGACGACTCAGGGAACTACATCTACCCCGCCGTCGGACCCGATGGAAGCCCACTTCCGACAGATATGCACAAGCGCCCTATCTACCCGGTTGTTGGAAAGGATGGTGCTCCTATGCCCACCGACAGATCTGGAGCGTACATTGCACCCGATGGCAAGCCGGTTCCAACAGACGCCTCTGGAAAACCTCTGGGTGAGGACGGGGCACCGCTGCCCACTGACGCTTCAGGCAACTACGTCGTGGTGTCGGAAGACGAAGCCATTAGCAGGGAACTGCCGACAGACGAAAGCGGAAATGTCATATATCCTGTAACCAAGCCAGATGGATCTCCTTTGCCGACAGACGCTTCTGGAAACTTCGTCACTGACGAGGGCACCATCATTGAGAAAGACGAGGAAGGCAAGCCTTTGGGTCCTGATGGACAAGTGCTCCCAACTGACGACTCAGGGAACTACATCTACCCCGCCGTCGGACCCGATGGAAGCCCACTTCCGACAGATATGCACAAGCGCCCTATCTACCCGGTTGTTGGAAAGGATGGTGCTCCTATGCCCACCGACAGATCTGGAGCGTACATTGCACCCGATGGCAAGCCGGTTCCAACAGACGCCTCTGGAAAACCTCTGGGTGAGGACGGGGCACCGCTGCCCATTGACGCTTCAGGCAACTACGTCGTGGTGTCGGAGGACGAAGCCATTAGCAGGGAACTGCCGACAGACGAAAGCGGAAATGTCATATATCCTGTAACCAAGCCAGATGGATCTCCTTTGCCGACAGACGCTTCTGGAAACTTCGTCACTGACGAGGGCACCATCATTGAGAAAGACGAGGAAGGCAAGCCTTTGGGTCCTGATGGACAAGTGCTCCCAACTGACGACTCAGGGAACTACATCTACCCCGCCGTCGGACCCGATGGAAGCCCACTTCCGACAGATATGCACAAGCGCCCTATCTACCCGGTTGTTGGAAAGGATGGTGCTCCTATGCCCACCGACAGATCTGGAGCGTACATTGCACCCGATGGCAAGCCGGTTCCAACAGACGCCTCTGGAAAACCTCTGGGTGAGGACGGGGCACCGCTGCCCACTGACGCTTCAGGCAACTACGTCGTGGTGTCGGAGGACGAAGCCATTAGCAGGGAACTGCCGACAGACGAAAGCGGAAATGTCATATATCCTGTAACCAAGCCAGATGGATCTCCTTTGCCGACAGACGCTTCTGGAAACTTCGTCACTGACGAGGGCACCATCATTGAGAAAGACGAGGAAGGCAAGCCTTTGGGTCCTGATGGACAAGTGCTCCCAACTGACGACTCAGGGAACTACATCTACCCCGCCGTCGGACCCGATGGAAGCCCACTTCCGACAGATATGCACAAGCGCCCTATCTACCCGGTTGTTGGAAAGGATGGTGCTCCTATGCCCACCGACAGATCTGGAGCGTACATTGCACCCGATGGCAAGCCGGTTCCAACAGACGCCTCTGGAAAACCTCTGGGTGAGGACGGGGCACCGCTGCCCACTGACGCTTCAGGCAACTACGTCGTGGTGTCGGAAGACGAAGCCATTAGCAGGGAACTGCCGACAGACGAAAGCGGAAATGTCATATATCCTGTAACCAAGCCAGATGGATCTCCTTTGCCGACAGACGCTTCTGGAAACTTCGTCACTGACGAGGGCACCATCATTGAGAAAGACGAGGAAGGCAAGCCTTTGGGTCCTGATGGACAAGTGCTCCCAACTGACGACTCAGGGAACTACATCTACCCCGCCGTCGGACCCGATGGAAGCCCACTTCCGACAGATATGCACAAGCGCCCTATCTACCCGGTTGTTGGAAAGGATGGTGCTCCTATGCCCACCGACAGATCTGGAGCGTACATTGCACCCGATGGCAAGCCGGTTCCAACAGACGCCTCTGGAAAACCTCTGGGTGAGGACGGGGCACCGCTGCCCATTGACGCTTCAGGCAACTACGTCGTGGTGTCGGAAGACGAAGCCATTAGCAGGGAACTGCCAACAGACGAAAGCGGAAATGTCATATATCCTGTAACCAAGCCAGATGGATCTCCTTTGCCGACAGACGCTTCTGGAAACTTCGTCACTGACGAGGGCACCATCATTGAGAAAGACGAGGAAGGCAAGCCTTTGGGTCCTGATGGACAAGTGCTCCCAACTGACGACTCAGGGAACTACATCTACCCCGCCGTCGGACCCGATGGAAGCCCACTTCCGACAGATATGCACAAGCGCCCTATCTACCCGGTTGTTGGAAAGGATGGTGCTCCTATGCCCACCGACAGATCTGGAGCGTACATTGCACCCGATGGCAAGCCGGTTCCAACAGACGCCTCTGGAAAACCTCTGGGTGAGGACGGGGCACCGCTGCCCACTGACGCTTCAGGCAACTACGTCGTGGTGTCGGAGGACGAAGCCATTAGCAGGGAACTGCCGACAGACGAAAGCGGAAATGTCATATATCCTGTAACCAAGCCAGATGGATCTCCTTTGCCGACAGACGCTTCTGGAAACTTCGTCACTGACGAGGGCACCATCATTGAGAAAGACGAGGAAGGCAAGCCTTTGGGTCCTGATGGACAAGTGCTCCCAACTGACGACTCAGGGAACTACATCTACCCCGCCGTCGGACCCGATGGAAGCCCACTTCCGACAGATATGCACAAGCGCCCTATCTACCCGGTTGTTGGAAAGGATGGTGCTCCTATGCCCACCGACAGATCTGGAGCGTACATTGCACCCGATGGCAAGCCGGTTCCAACAGACGCCTCTGGAAAACCTCTGGGTGAGGACGGGGCACCGCTGCCCACTGACGCTTCAGGCAACTACGTCGTGGTGTCGGAGGACGAAGCCATTAGCAGGGAACTGCCGACAGACGAAAGCGGAAATGTCATATATCCTGTAACCAAGCCAGATGGATCTCCTTTGCCGACAGACGCTTCTGGAAACTTCGTCACTGACGAGGGCACCATCATTGAGAAAGACGAGGAAGGCAAGCCTTTGGGTCCTGATGGACAAGTGCTCCCAACTGACGACTCAGGGAACTACATCTACCCCGCCGTCGGACCCGATGGAAGCCCACTTCCGACAGATATGCACAAGCGCCCTATCTACCCGGTTGTTGGAAAGGATGGTGCTCCTATGCCCACCGACAGATCTGGAGCGTACATTGCACCCGATGGCAAGCCGGTTCCAACAGACGCCTCTGGAAAACCTCTGGGTGAGGACGGGGCACCGCTGCCCACTGACGCTTCAGGCAACTACGTCGTGGTGTCGGAGGACGAAGCCATTAGCAGGGAACTGCCGACAGACGAAAGCGGAAATGTCATATATCCTGTAACCAAGCCAGATGGATCTCCTTTGCCGACAGACGCTTCTGGAAACTTCGTCACTGACGAGGGCACCATCATTGAGAAAGACGAGGAAGGCAAGCCTTTGGGTCCTGATGGACAAGTGCTCCCAACTGACGACTCAGGGAACTACATCTACCCCGCCGTCGGACCCGATGGAAGCCCACTTCCGACAGATATGCACAAGCGCCCTATCTACCCGGTTGTTGGAAAGGATGGTGCTCCTATGCCCACCGACAGATCTGGAGCGTACATTGCACCCGATGGCAAGCCGGTTCCAACAGACGCCTCTGGAAAACCTCTGGGTGAGGACGGGGCACCGCTGCCCACTGACGCTTCAGGCAACTACGTCGTGGTGTCGGAGGACGAAGCCATTAGCAGGGAACTGCCGACAGACGAAAGCGGAAATGTCATATATCCTGTAACCAAGCCAGATGGATCTCCTTTGCCGACAGACGCTTCTGGAAACTTCGTCACTGACGAGGGCACCATCATTGAGAAAGACGAGGAAGGCAAGCCTTTGGGTCCTGATGGACAAGTGCTCCCAACTGACGACTCAGGGAACTACATCTACCCCGCCGTCGGACCCGATGGAAGCCCACTTCCGACAGATATGCACAAGCGCCCTATCTACCCGGTTGTTGGAAAGGATGGTGCTCCTATGCCCACCGACAGATCTGGAGCGTACATTGCACCCGATGGCAAGCCGGTTCCAACAGACGCCTCTGGAAAACCTCTGGGTGAGGACGGGGCACCGCTGCCCACTGACGCTTCAGGCAACTACGTCGTGGTGTCGGAGGACGAAGCCATTAGCAGGGAACTGCCGACAGACGAAAGCGGAAATGTCATATATCCTGTAACCAAGCCAGATGGATCTCCTTTGCCGACAGACGCTTCTGGAAACTTCGTCACTGACGAGGGCACCATCATTGAGAAAGACGAGGAAGGCAAGCCTTTGGGTCCTGATGGACAAGTGCTCCCAACTGACGACTCAGGGAACTACATCTACCCCGCCGTCGGACCCGATGGAAGCCCACTTCCGACAGATATGCACAAGCGCCCTATCTACCCGGTTGTTGGAAAGGATGGTGCTCCTATGCCCACCGACAGATCTGGAGCGTACATTGCACCCGATGGCAAGCCGGTTCCAACAGACGCCTCTGGAAAACCTCTGGGTGAGGACGGGGCACCGCTGCCCACTGACGCTTCAGGCAACTACGTCGTGGTGTCGGAGGACGAAGCCATTAGCAGGGAACTGCCGACAGACGAAAGCGGAAATGTCATATATCCTGTAACCAAGCCAGATGGATCTCCTTTGCCGACAGACGCTTCTGGAAACTTCGTCACTGACGAGGGCACCATCATTGAGAAAGACGAGGAAGGCAAGCCTTTGGGTCCTGATGGACAAGTGCTCCCAACTGACGACTCAGGGAACTACATCTACCCCGCCGTCGGACCCGATGGAAGCCCACTTCCGACAGATATGCACAAGCGCCCTATCTACCCGGTTGTTGGAAAGGATGGTGCTCCTATGCCCACCGACAGATCTGGAGCGTACATTGCACCCGATGGCAAGCCGGTTCCAACAGACGCCTCTGGAAAACCTCTGGGTGAGGACGGGGCACCGCTGCCCACTGACGCTTCAGGCAACTACGTCGTGGTGTCGGAGGACGAAGCCATTAGCAGGGAACTGCCGACAGACGAAAGCGGAAATGTCATATATCCTGTAACCAAGCCAGATGGATCTCCTTTGCCGACAGACGCTTCTGGAAACTTCGTCACTGACGAGGGCACCATCATTGAGAAAGACGAGGAAGGCAAGTCTTTGGGTCCTGATGGACAAGTGCTCCCAACTGACGACTCAGGGAACTACATCTACCCCGCCGTCGGATCCGATGGAAGCCCACTTCCGACAGATATGCACAAGCGCCCTATCTACCCGGTTGTTGGAAAGGATGGTGCTCCTATGCCCACCGACAGATCTGGAGCGTACATTGCACCCGATGGCAAGCCGGTTCCAACAGACGCCTCTGGAAAACCTCTGGGTGAGGACGGGGCACCGCTGCCCACTGACGCTTCAGGCAACTACGTCGTGGTGTCGGAAGACGAAGCCATTAGCAGGGAACTGCCAACAGACGAAAGCGGAAATGTCATATATCCTGTAACCAAGCCAGATGGATCTCCTTTGCCGACAGACGCTTCTGGAAACTTCGTCACTGACGAGGGCACCATCATTGAGAAAGACGAGGAAGGCAAGCCTTTGGGTCCTGATGGACAAGTGCTCCCAACTGACGACTCAGGGAACTACATCTACCCCGCCGTCGGACCCGATGGAAGCCCACTTCCGACAGATATGCACAAGCGCCCTATCTACCCGGTTGTTGGAAAGGATGGTGCTCCTATGCCCACCGACAGATCTGGAGCGTACATTGCACCCGATGGCAAGCCGGTTCCAACAGACGCCTCTGGAAAACCTCTGGGTGAGGACGGGGCACCGCTGCCCACTGACGCTTCAGGCAACTACGTCGTGGTGTCGGAGGACGAAGCCATTAGCAGGGAACTGCCGACAGACGAAAGCGGAAATGTCATATATCCTGTAACCAAGCCAGATGGATCTCCTTTGCCGACAGACGCTTCTGGAAACTTCGTCACTGACGAGGGCACCATCATTGAGAAAGACGAGGAAGGCAAGCCTTTGGGTCCTGATGGACAAGTGCTCCCAACTGACGACTCAGGGAACTACATCTACCCCGCCGTCGGACCCGATGGAAGCCCACTTCCGACAGATATGCACAAGCGCCCTATCTACCCGGTTGTTGGAAAGGATGGTGCTCCTATGCCCACCGACAGATCTGGAGCGTACATTGCACCCGATGGCAAGCCGGTTCCAACAGACGCCTCTGGAAAACCTCTGGGTGAGGACGGGGCACCGCTGCCCACTGACGCTTCAGGCAACTACGTCGTGGTGTCGGAAGACGAAGCCATTAGCAGGGAACTGCCAACAGACGAAAGCGGAAATGTCATATATCCTGTAACCAAGCCAGATGGATCTCCTTTGCCGACAGACGCTTCTGGAAACTTCGTCACTGACGAGGGCACCATCATTGAGAAAGACGAGGAAGGCAAGCCTTTGGGTCCTGATGGACAAGTGCTCCCAACTGACGACTCAGGGAACTACATCTACCCCGCCGTCGGACCCGATGGAAGCCCACTTCCGACAGATATGCACAAGCGCCCTATCTACCCGGTTGTTGGAAAGGATGGTGCTCCTATGCCCACCGACAGATCTGGAGCGTACATTGCACCCGATGGCAAGCCGGTTCCAACAGACGCCTCTGGAAAACCTCTGGGTGAGGACGGGGCACCGCTGCCCACTGACGCTTCAGGCAACTACGTCGTGGTGTCGGAGGACGAAGCCATTAGCAGGGAACTGCCGACAGACGAAAGCGGAAATGTCATATATCCTGTAACCAAGCCAGATGGATCTCCTTTGCCGACAGACGCTTCTGGAAACTTCGTCACTGACGAGGGCACCATCATTGAGAAAGACGAGGAAGGCAAGCCTTTGGGTCCTGATGGACAAGTGCTCCCAACTGACGACTCAGGGAACTACATCTACCCCGCCGTCGGACCCGATGGAAGCCCACTTCCGACAGATATGCACAAGCGCCCTATCTACCCGGTTGTTGGAAAGGATGGTGCTCCTATGCCCACCGACAGATCTGGAGCGTACATTGCACCCGATGGCAAGCCGGTTCCAACAGACGCCTCTGGAAAACCTCTGGGTGAGGACGGGGCACCGCTGCCCACTGACGCTTCAGGCAACTACGTCGTGGTGTCGGAGGACGAAGCCATTAGCAGGGAACTGCCGACAGACGAAAGCGGAAATGTCATATATCCTGTAACCAAGCCAGATGGATCTCCTTTGCCGACAGACGCTTCTGGAAACTTCGTCACTGACGAGGGCACCATCATTGAGAAAGACGAGGAAGGCAAGCCTTTGGGTCCTGATGGACAAGTGCTCCCAACTGACGACTCAGGGAACTACATCTACCCCGCCGTCGGACCCGATGGAAGCCCACTTCCGACAGATATGCACAAGCGCCCTATCTACCCGGTTGTTGGAAAGGATGGTGCTCCTATGCCCACCGACAGATCTGGAGCGTACATTGCACCCGATGGCAAGCCGGTTCCAACAGACGCCTCTGGAAAACCTCTGGGTGAGGACGGGGCACCGCTGCCCACTGACGCTTCAGGCAACTACGTCGTGGTGTCGGAGGACGAAGCCATTAGCAGGGAACTGCCGACAGACGAAAGCGGAAATGTCATATATCCTGTAACCAAGCCAGATGGATCTCCTTTGCCGACAGACGCTTCTGGAAACTTCGTCACTGACGAGGGCACCATCATTGAGAAAGACGAGGAAGGCAAGCCTTTGGGTCCTGATGGACAAGTGCTCCCAACTGACGACTCAGGGAACTACATCTACCCCGCCGTCGGACCCGATGGAAGCCCACTTCCGACAGATATGCACAAGCGCCCTATCTACCCGGTTGTTGGAAAGGATGGTGCTCCTATGCCCACCGACAGATCTGGAGCGTACATTGCACCCGATGGCAAGCCGGTTCCAACAGACGCCTCTGGAAAACCTCTGGGTGAGGACGGGGCACCGCTGCCCACTGACGCTTCAGGCAACTACGTCGTGGTGTCGGAGGACGAAGCCATTAGCAGGGAACTGCCGACAGACGAAAGCGGAAATGTCATATATCCTGTAACCAAGCCAGATGGATCTCCTTTGCCGACAGACGCTTCTGGAAACTTCGTCACTGACGAGGGCACCATCATTGAGAAAGACGAGGAAGGCAAGTCTTTGGGTCCTGATGGACAAGTGCTCCCAACTGACGACTCAGGGAACTACATCTACCCCGCCGTCGGACCCGATGGAAGCCCACTTCCGACAGATATGCACAAGCGCCCTATCTACCCGGTTGTTGGAAAGGATGGTGCTCCTATGCCCACCGACAGATCTGGAGCGTACATTGCACCCGATGGCAAGCCGGTTCCAACAGACGCCTCTGGAAAACCTCTGGGTGAGGACGGGGCACCGCTGCCCACTGACGCTTCAGGCAACTACGTCGTGGTGTCGGAAGACGAAGCCATTAGCAGGGAACTGCCAACAGACGAAAGCGGAAATGTCATATATCCTGTAACCAAGCCAGATGGATCTCCTTTGCCGACAGACGCTTCTGGAAACTTCGTCACTGACGAGGGCACCATCATTGAGAAAGACGAGGAAGGCAAGCCTTTGGGTCCTGATGGACAAGTGCTCCCAACTGACGACTCAGGGAACTACATCTACCCCGCCGTCGGACCCGATGGAAGCCCACTTCCGACAGATATGCACAAGCGCCCTATCTACCCGGTTGTTGGAAAGGATGGTGCTCCTATGCCCACCGACAGATCTGGAGCGTACATTGCACCCGATGGCAAGCCGGTTCCAACAGACGCCTCTGGAAAACCTCTGGGTGAGGACGGGGCACCGCTGCCCACTGACACTTCAGGCAACTACGTCTTGGTGTCGGAGGACGAAGCCATTAGCAGGGAACTGCCAACAGACGAAAGCGGAAATGTCATATATCCTGTAACCAAGCCAGATGGATCTCCTTTGCCGACAGACGCTTCTGGAAACTTCGTCACTGAAGAGGGCACCATCATTGAGAAAGACGAGGAAGGCAAGCCTTTGGGTCCTGATGGACAAGTGCTCCCAACTGACGACTCAGGGAACTACATCTACCCCGCCGTCGGACCCGATGGAAGCCCACTTCCGACAGATATGCACAAGCGCCCTATCTACCCGGTTGTTGGAAAGGATGGTGCTCCTATGCCCACCGACAGATCTGGAGCGTACATTGCACCCGATGGCAAGCCGGTTCCAACAGACGCCTCTGGAAAACCTCTGGGTGAGGACGGGGCACCGCTGCCCACTGACGCTTCAGGCAACTACGTCGTGGTGTCGGAGGACGAAGCCATTAGCAGGGAACTGCCAACAGACGAAAGCGGAAATGTCATATATCCTGTAACCAAGCCAGATGGATCCTCTCCTTTGCCTACTGACCTCTCAAAGAATTATATTACTGGTGAAGGAACCATTGTTGAAAAGGACGAGAATGGTAAACCCCTTGGTCCTGACGGACGTGTGCTTCCTACGGATGATTCAGGAAACTACGTATATCCCGCCATCGGCCCTGATTTAAGCCCACATGCGACAGATATGCACATGCGTCCTATCTACACAGTCGTTAAGCAAGATGGCAGTCCATTGCCAACCGATAACTTCGGATATTATATTGACTTCGATGGCAAACCCATTCCAACAGACGCCAGCGGAACTCCCCTCGGTGTTGATGGGCTTCCACTGCCAACCAATGGCGCCGCCAATTATGTTGTGTTCTCGGAGGAGGAAGCCATCAGTAAAAGCCTGCCGAGTGATAAATTTGCAAGTGTGATTTATACTGTAACCAAGCCAGACCTGTTGCCCACCACTTCTGAACAAGACGTTTTCCCAACAGATGAGTCCGGAGATGTTTTGTATCCACTTGTTCGACCGGATAAAACCCTTATTGCTGGGGAAGGAACTGCGACTCTTATCAACGAAATACCAGGTCGATATGTTGTGGTGAACGAAGAACGTCGACCCCTTCCTACCAATGAGTATGGGAGTGCCTTGAGAGAAAATGGCTTACCCTTACCGACGGATGCTTTAGGGCGACCTGTTGATCAAATGAATACCCCATATCCCACAAATGTGTTTGGCGAGTACGTTGTTCCACCAATGAGGCGGCACTCCGTGCACTGCTTTGTGAAATCTCACATTGAGCTTGTAGTTGTGCTCGACACATCCAACAGCGTCAAAGTCTTGGACTACAGGGTTATGAAGGAGCTTCTGAAGGGCTTTTTGTCCGACCACTTCGACATGACCAAGGACAAAGTTCGCATTGCCGTGGTGAAGTATGGAGAAACCGTGGAGATTCCCGTTTCTCTTGGCGATTACGACTTTGTGGAGGATCTTTTACACCGGATCAGCGAAACCAGACGTGTGAAAGGAAAAGCGCTATTGGGATCTGCATTAAAGGATGTTGCAGGAGAACTCCTCATCTCAGGAACGGAAGAAGTGCCCAAATTCGTGCTGCTGCTGAAGAATGGAGCTTCTTTGTGAGTGCGATTTATTTTTTCATAGTGACGTGCACTAAATTACATATCTATTGTTCCTGCTGGTCCATACTTAGGAGCTGACTTGAGTATCAGCAAGAAACTTCTTTACCACCTTATCCGGCTAAGTTTTAGCTACATTTTTGCCTTTATGCTCTGGGTATGCCTTATCTCGCAGATTACAGACTCATAATATGTTCCCGCTTCGTCTTCTTCTTCTTCAGCGTTTGTCCCGCTTCGTGGCGGGGTCCGCTGTTCTGGTGTCATGACGCCACCTTTCCCGATCCAGCGCTAGATCAGGGAAGACATCAACTACTTTCAAGTCCTTATGTTACGTATCAGCCCAGCGCTGCTTCGGGCGCACTCTAGGCCGCTTTCCTATTACCTCGCAGTTATGGCCCATTTTGCGGACGCTCTCTTCCTTTCCACGCAGAACGTGGCCGTACCATTGCAAGCGAGCTTCGCGCATCTTGTCAGCTATCGGCGCCACACCGAACTTCTGCCGAATGGCATCGTTTCGGATGCGGTCCATATGCCTGACTCCAGCCGTCCAGCGCAGCATCTTCGCCTCCATGACGCTGAGGCGCGTTTCAGCTTTCTTAGTCACAGGCCAACACTTAGCGTTAGATACTCGGTCTTCTTCACGTTCAGCTTCACTCCAAACCGCAAGCGATCACACCAAACTTCTAGCTCTCGTTCCGTTTATCTTTATCTTCGAGCGAGCATCACGTCATCTGCATAAAGCAACGTCCACGGGACGGACTTCTGAAGACCTCGTGTGATGGCATCCATGACAACAATGAGGGGTGGGAAAAGCGCAGAACCCTGGTGTACCCCGACAGAGATGGGGAACTCCATTGAGGTTCCAGCTGCAGCTTTCACTCTACTCTTTGGATAAGAGTAGAGCATCCGCACCCACCCTATGAGTTCCTCAGGTACGTTGTGTTGTCGTAAGGCGTACCATATAACCTCATGCGGTACGCGGTCGAAGGCCTTTTCCAAGTCGAGAAAGGCGATATGCACTGGTTTCTGTTTCTCGCGATGCTTCTCCAACAGGAGGCGGGCGGCGTGTATAGCATCAATGGTCCCATAACCAGACATAAAGCCGCACTTGTCGGAGGGCTTGACGATTTCACGAATTCGACTATCGAGGATTCTCTCGAAGATCTTCATGCTGTGCGAAAGCAAGCGAATCAGACGGTAATTGGAGCAGCGTGCAAGACTGCCCTTCTTCTTCCAAATCGGAATCGTCGTACTGTTGTGCCAAGACTCCGGTACTTTCTTCTCCTTTACTACCTGGTTGAAGAACTCAGCCAACCACTCAGCATAATACCAGAGCTTCGACTTCCAAACATCGGGTGCCCGATCATCCGGCCCTGTCGCCTTGCACGGCTTCATCTTCTTCAGAGCCGCTTCTGTTTCCTCCACGGTTATCTTGTGTCGGGACCGTGAACAGAACCCACAGAAGGGATGGCCGAGTGAGGAAATTTCATAGTGAAAATTTCCACAAAGTGATCACGCCATCGCTTCAGCGCCTTTTTGCGGTCTATCAGAAGATGGCCGCTCTCATCGTTGATGCCAAAGAACTTTTCAATATCCTCGGTTTGGCGATGGTGGGTCTTAGCAGCTTGGTACAAATACCGCTCACCATCGCGTAACCATAATGAGTGGCTTTCGCAACAGCCACGGCTTTCTCTGCAGCCTTCGGATTCTGATACTTCTGCAAGTTGTCGGCTGTTTTTTTGCCGAGAAACACATGATACAACGACTTCTCCTCTCGAACTTTCGCATTCACATCGTCGTCCACAGCCCTGTCTGCTTGTGGACTTTGCGTCGTCCAGGCTTCGTAGGCCGAGTTCCATCATTGCAGCTTGGCGTATCGCGTCGGTTGCTCTCTTCCAAATTTCCTCGACAATCGTGACTGTCGGTAACCGTTCGCGAGAAATCACAGCTGCTTCCTTCTCTTTCATTCGCCACCACTTGATTCTTGCAGTAACGCATCGCTCAACCTGTACAGACCAGCGGTCGATGCTGTGGGGCGACTGTCTCATACGGCATGATCTTTGCGTCTGTGACAGTGCTTCGGTTGCGATCCTTCACAAGGACAAAGTCTATCCGAGATCTCGAGCTCCCACTATGATATGAGGTAGGAGTCGCGTTTTCGGAAAAAGGTGTTCACAATGACGAGATTATGCGATTCCTCATACTCAAGAATACGCTCACCATCGGCGTTACGGGGTCCGTATCTGAAACCAACATGACAGCCGCTGTTCCGTCTTTCGTAGCACCTACGTGTCCATTAAGGTCACCAGCGACTATGATGACATCTTTCGACGGTACCTTTGTTGTCTTCTCATCAAGCAGGTTCCAAAACTCTTCCTTGGCTTGATCGGAGCAGCCACTCTGCGGAGCATACGCAGAGAAGAAGTGATAGAGTCGCTCCTTAGCGGTGACAACGATCTTCATCAATCGATTGTCAAAGCGTTCGACGCGTGCAATCGAGTCACGAAATCGTTCGGAGACGATTATTCCGACACCACTGGTGGTCCTGGGACTTCCGCATAGAACGGCCTTGAAGCCACGTCCTATGTCCCTTGACTTGCTGCAGGACCACCTCGTCTCCTGCACCGCACAGAAATCAACTCTTCTTCGCTCCAGTGCTTCAACCAACTCGCACGAGCGGCCCGTCAACGTACCCACATTCAGCGTACCCACGCGGGTCCTGCTTACGTTACGGGACTTTCGGACTAGCTCAGTTGCCCCCCGATGCCATCGTCTCATCAGGGACCCTCGCATACTTTTCACACTCGCCGGGCTTTGCGAGTGCGCGTCGGCTCCCGCGGACGCCGCAGCGCTATCTCGAAAAACTTGCACTGTCATGAACCATGTGATGTGACATGGGTCTTCGTAGGCCAGCCTGTCACAAGGGCCTGTCGCCTGCAATCGAATGTCCGTGTTCGGCTTAGCTCGCAGAGTGGGTAGTTTCCAGTGATACCACGTGGAGGAACGGACATCGCCACCAGGTTCCCGCTTCTGCTGCTCTTTTCAAATTTCCCTTGTTCTTTCCTATTCACCTTGTCGCTTTTCGTACGCGTTTTGTTAATAACTAATAGCAAAATGTTTGTGCACTCTACATCGTAGCCTGCCGTCCCCCTCTCTTGGCACATTGACACGGTAACGGGTCACTGAAATTCTCTTCATGTGACGGTTCGATGCAGGAAACACATTGGAATGGCTGCTAGTTGGCGACTTGTGCACTAAGTAACCCAAACTGGTAGAGTCCGTGCGACCACATCCGGTTGATTGTTGGCTATGGCTGAGTGTAGTTCATTCCTGTTCAAGACCATGGCTTTGATCAAAGCCAAGTCGGATTGGGGTGGTCTTCTGAAAACGGTGTTCTTCCGGCGGAGCTTTGTCTTGAGATGAATGCAGAGAAGTGTTTGGCAATTCGCATTGATCTGCAGTGAATATCAGAGATTGGGATGCATGAGGTGCAGTCAGCAGGAGGAACCGGTTGCTGCGTGCACCCTGGACCTATTGCTCTGCTAGGCTGCCCGAAAAATTTTGTTACTTTTCCCTTTCAGTTTTATCGCAGAATATGCTATAGTATCAAGCCTGCTCAACGCCTTATTTGCTATCCATAGCACACTGCACTATCTGCCTTATAGTTGCGATTATCTTTTCGTTCATCTTCTGTCATAGGATAGGGAGCCACGACTGAATTATTACTGCTGTTACATGTTTCGAAGCCAATTTTTCAACAATAGTGGCTTTCAAAAATGATTAATGGAGGATGTATCAGCTTGAAAGACGGTATGAAACTTCTCGTTTACAACCTTCTTCTCAGAACACCTCATTAACCCTATGAAATCGTAGTGAGGGGATCGGGCGTTGTCACGGGGAAGGTGAATACCATGCAATTCGGGTCCCTTTCATATTCATTTCCGCTTTGATCATTTGTCGTTCTTTTCTTGTTCGCAGCACACATTAGGATTAATCATCCCTTCGTTCTGCAACATTTCATTACATCACCTTTCAATATCAGGGTGATTCATGTGTTCTTGTGATTTTGCATCTTGGCTTGGCTTTCCTGGTTGAGACGTGTCATCGATATCGCAATAGGTCATGCTAATGGTCAATGGTCAGCTCATGCCAATGCAACTTATTAGCAATCTACCAGCCGCTTATCTCAAGAAATATGGAATCTTCAAAACACCATCTCCGTCACTCTCTTCTTTACGAGCTCCGGCTGGCGCGCATGTCCACTAGGCTCATCGTAACCTGGCGCTCGTTTTTGGTCAGGATCACGCTGTGCACGTTCTTATGATAGTTGGATGAATCGCTTTAAGTTTATTAGGGGATTTTTCCTTGTCCGAGCAACCCAAGTCTGGACGCGAATCGATGGTCGTCAGCGACTCCCTACTGGCTGCCACCAAAACAGACTCGTTTCAATCCATTCAGGAATTGGCGACGACCATCTCCTCTAGCCAACCCACTGTCGCTCGTAAACTGCGAGAGCGTGGTTTCGTCTGGAAAATACGCCAATGGATTAAGCATGATTAGGCTTTTCGACTTATCCTGCCCTCGCCGTTCTGACTGGTTGCTCTCGCTCATTACAGATGATGAGAAGTGGGTGCTGTATGTGTCACATACAGCAAGTCATGCTTGGACTCCAGCAGAGGAGAAGCCGCCAGCAGTTCCCAAAGGTGATCTGCACCCAAGGAAGGAGATGCTGAGTGTTTTCTGGGACGTTCGTGGTGTTGTGTACTGGGAGCTTCTCCCTTCTGGGGGTGGGGGGATGGTCAGGAGGTACACCCGCCACCAACTAGGGGCGTGCGATCCTCCTCTCATCCCCCTTGATCACCCACCCCAACCGCCTAGGTTTCACCAGGAGTCCAACGGCTGCCTTACGAAACCTCTGACACGCAAAACAAAAGTTTCCGGTCCGCAGAACGGCCGTTCGCCCGGGACCCTCCGGGCGAACGGCCGTTCTGCGGACCGGAAACACAGATTCTCCATCGTTCGCGATCTACAGTAACATCGCAAGACATTGAACCAAATGAGTTTTCGCAGAAACGCAAAAACGCGTTTTTTCGTCGCATTATGATAACTTTTTTCATAGTGAATATTTCCGCCCAAAAATTTACAGTTGCTTTTAGCATTGCCCATTCAATTATATAGCACGTGATTGTCATTTTGGAGTGGGCAGAAACATGAAAAGTAGCATTGAAACCAATATAATATTTCATAATTTTGAAATAAATAGACATTGATATTGAATAAATAAAAATGAAATATTGAAATAAATACAATAATATATAGTAAATAAATATACAAAATTAAGGGGCCTTTGAATTACTTTGTTTTCCCCCACTTGCACCATCGACTCTCGCTTATTTTTATCCTATGGCACAATTAGCTTTTTCCAATTGATTTTTAAAAGCTTTAAATTTAAACAACAAAGCAATTTACCAGTTTCCCTTGATTCCCTGCTTTATGACTGATCCATACTGAATTGCCTTCACGATATTCCACAGAGGTAGAATGCGTGGCGCATCCCAAAGGATATTGATCAGCGCCTTCTTTCATCTTCATCTTTTATTATATTTCTATATAGTTCTTTCTTAGTTCAGCTGTTTCCAACTTTGCTCATTGAAAAAATTGGCTTGAGAAAACAATTAGTGCTTTGTTAATAAAGGCAAGGTTTTTAGCTCTCTTGAGACTTTGCATTGTATTGGAAGAAGATTTTGGAGGAAGTTCCCTTTTTAAGGGAGTCTAGCGGTCGTGGTGAGCTAGCCTAATAATTATTTTCGCTGGGCAGTTTCTCTACATCGTGTCTGGCCACAAATCTACGTTGAAGACTGATTTGTCCTCTCGAAAATAAGGTATCTACGTGCAAATATCTCTGTATCTCTTTAAAAACTGGTTAGTTCTTCTCTTTGCCCCTGACTGACCTAGAAGTTGAAATTATAATGTATACAGGGTGGCTGAAAAGTTCGGGCAATTTTTCAAAGTATTTCAGCAGTACGAAAAAACTACATAAACGCCAAAGATTTACAAACAAAAATAACAGAAACTTCATTAGATCAACAACAACATAATACAACAGGAAAATTCACAACAAGTGCTCAAAATTTCCTCCTTTGGCTTCAATACATTTTCGCAGTCGTTTTGGGAAGTCGCTGATGATGGTCGCACACTGCTCCGCTGTAATCTCGTCCCAGGATCTCAACAACGCCGATTTCAGCTGCTCAACGGTGGCGTATCTTGTAATGGAGATCTTCTGCTCCATGATCGACCACACAGAATAATCCATCGGGTTGAGATCAGGCGAGTTGGATGGCCAGATGTCCCTGCTCCAAAACCCTGGGAAGAGCTCCTCGCAAACGGCGATCGTGGATTTGGCGGAATGCGCTGGTGCCCAGTCCTGCTGAAGAGAAAATCCGGTTTCGCCAAAATGGCTCGTCGCCCACGGCTCCAGTACGTCGCGGAGGACATATTGCTGGTAGCTGGCAGCGTTAATTTTGACGTTCTGCTCCATGAAGACCAGCGGCGTCTTTCCGGTAGCGCATATTCCAGCCCACACCATCACCGAGGCTGGAAAATGGCGGCGGCTGATGGTCCTTGCGGCCGACGTCTTCTGCTGACCCTTCTTAAGCAGCTGCCGGCGATTCTGATGGTTGTGAACCGGCTGGACCGTGAAGATCTTCTCGTCGGTGAACAGCACCTTCGACAAGCGACCATCGCCGACCAGCTGACGCATTCGCCTGCATTTCCTCAACCTCTCAGCTTTCATCGCGTCGTTGAGGAAGTGAATACGAGCTACTTTGTAGCTGCGTAATCCCAGCTTCCTCCTGGCAATATGCTGGACTCGTTCCCTACTGATCCCGAGATCCGTAGCCATCTTGTTCATCGACACCTCAGGATTACGGCGAATGCGACAACGAACCTTGTTGATGTTCTCCGGTGTTGTCGCAGTGGTGGGACGGCCGCTGCGGGGACGGTCCGAGGTCCCGCCAGTCTCCTTGTAGCGTCTTACAATCTTGTAGACGGTCCTTTGTTTGAAGCCGGTTGTTCGAACTATGTCCGCGGTCCTCATTCCCGTCTTGTGCAGCTCGACGACGGTGATACGCTCACTTTCACGAGACATAACGCAAGCACAACTGAAAACGAGAAAACTGGAGCAACAGATTCTAGATCAAAATTGCGCGAGGAATACAACGGAAACAACAGAAATAACAAAAAACCTCAATTTCAAGGCCAAAAGTAGCGCCGCAAAAAATTGCCCGAACTTTTCAGCCACCCTGTACATTACTGTCGGGAGAACCAGCGAAATTCGGCCTTCTAACTAAAACGGTACGGTTGCAAATAAATAGCAAATATAGGAAAAATGCCAGTTCAAATTGCAAGGAATGCTGCAACAAGAACTATTTTGGGCAAATTCGGCATCAAACCGATCGCAAAGACGCGACCGACTAAGCCTAAGATTAGCAAGAGACTCATTTTTAGAAGCGATCAATTTTTTAAAATTCAATTTGCTAGGTTCATTTCTTTCTGAGCATAATTAAGCAAAACTCACCTACAAATGTGGATCAGGTCAGAGTAATTAAGAGCTTGCCTGATTTCGCTGAAGCTTCTCAGGGTCCCGACGATCTGTGGCAAACGCATGCCAAATGATCCAAGGGCGATACTATAGCCCTTATAAATTCTCGTGAGGAAAACTTTGCTTTGAGAAAAGTTATCGTAATGCGAGGAAAAAGTTTCTATGTCGCAAACGTCATTTGGTTGAATGTTTAGTGGCGGTGCTGTACTGCAGCCTGCTTCCGAGCCAGAATTCCGTGTCTTTGGATTCCTGCAAAACCAGAAATACTTGAATATCCAGGTGTTCTATATATTTACTAAACATTTACTAAACAGTCAAAGCCATTGACAAGGAAGGGCCATTTGCTAATTGCGGCAGCGAAGCGGTCGCGGCGCTTTGGATATTCACTGCTTTTTCACATGCGATATACCATTTGGTCTGCTCCCTGGCAGGTCGGTCAGCACTATGCGTGAAAATTCAAGAAGAACTTTGCCTCACTCAGAACAGGCCCATTGCGGAGGAGGCATCCCGGTTCTATCAGCAATCAGACAGACGAAGGCCATTTGTCGTGGCAGTGCATGGCGGCTAGATGTGGAGTTGGCAAATTGGGTTCTTAATAGAAACAGAGAAAATCTGAGGGTAATCGCTGAGGCTGCAGACCAGGAAAGTGCAATATCCCTTCTCTGAAATTCGATTTTCGGCCGCTACAAACACTGCATCTTTCTTCCGCTTTTTTTTGGCCGGAGTGGTGAGCGGAAAGGGATTCTCTTCATCAGGCAACTTTAGTACATGGAACACCTTAAATGGGAATGAGTTATTTATTTATTTATTTATTTATATCTTAAGTTCGTGCGAAACATAAACAATTCATGAGGATATTAAAAGAACTGTCAACAAACATCTTAAAAGGGGAACATGATGAACAAGAAGATTGATTGAAAACATAGATTCCTACATTCATAGAAAGATAAACAATTAGGCGTTTCGGAAATGTCTGTTTATAAGCCTTTTGAAGTTACTTAAGGAGCCAGGAATTGGAGATGTCTTCTCCAATTCCTGACTTCTTAAGAGATAATTTGATGAATTCGGAGCCAGCCCTTTGTGTAGGAAAGGTGGGGAAGTCCTAGATCTTGGAAAATGAAGCTTTGCCTGTGCACTCCTGGTGATGGAAGGCAGAATCGTGTAAAACTGTTCCATAGATAGACCCGTCATTGAATATAGGATTTTGTAGATCGTGTTGATGAGGTCGTACCTTTTTGTTCGAATAGCGAGCGACGAGATATCGAAAATTTTATTGCGTGCAGGGGCGGGCGGTATGGTGGAGTATTCATACCCATGAAGCCTTATCCACAGCTTTCTAGTAAAGTTGTTCTGCACTGCTTCAAGTTTTACTATGTTGCGACTTGAGGACGGATTACATACGGTTGTGATATTCAAGTTGTGATCGTACATAGGACTTATACGCTCAAACTAAATGTTTCACTGAATTAGTGCTCAAGGACTTGAATATATTGTGGATAGTTCTATTGGTTTACTGGTGGCGATGTCCGGTCCTCCACGTGGTGCCACTGGAAACTGCTCGCTTTGTGAGCTAAGCTAAGCACGGACACTCGAATGCAGGCGACAGGCCCTTGTGACAGGCCGGCCTACGAAGACCCATGTCACATCACATGGTGTATGACAAGTCATGTTTTTCGAGATTGTGCTACGGCGTCCGCGGGAGCCGACGCGCACTCGCAGAGCCCGGCGAGTGTGGAAAGTATGCGAGGGTCCCTGATGCGAGGACGGCATTGGGGGGCAACTGAGCTAGTCCGAAAGTCCCGTAACGTAGGCAGGACCCGCGTAGCAACGCTGAATGTGGGTACGTTGACGGGCCGCTCGTGCGAGTTGGTTGAAGCACTGGAGCGAAGAAGAGTTGATTTCTGTGCGGTGCAGGAGACGAGGTGGTCCTGCAGCAAGTCAAGGGACATAGGACGTGGCTTCAAGGCCGTTCTATGCGGAAGTCCCAGGACCACCAGTGGTGTCGGAATAATCGTCTCCGAACGATTTCGTGACTCGATTGTAAGCGTTGAACGCTATGACGATCGGTTGATGAAGATCGTTGTCGCCGCGAAGGAGCGACTCTATCACTTCTTCTCTGCGTATGCTCCGCAGAGTGGCTGCTCCGATCAAGCCAAGGAAGAGTTTTGGAGCCTGCTTGATGAGAAGACAGCAGAGGTACCGTCGAAAGATGTCATCATAGTCGCTGGTGACCTTAATGGACACGTAGGTGCTACGAAAGACGGAACAGCGGCTGTCATGTTGGTTTCAGATACGGTCTCGTAACGCCGATGGTGAGCGCATTCTTGAGTATGCGGAATCGCATAATCTCACCATTGTGAACACCGTTTTCCGAAAGCGCGACTCCCACCTCATCTCATGCTATAGTGGGAGCTCCAAGTCTCAGATTGACTTTGTCCTTGTGAAGGATCGCGACCGAAGCATTGTCACAGACGCGAAGATCGTGCCGTATGAGACGGTCGCCCCACAGCATCGATGGTGTGCACCTTTAAGATCACCCCTCCGAGGGTGCAGCAGGTTGAGCGATGCGGTGCTGCAAGAATCAAGTGGTGGCGAATGAAAGAGAAGGAAGCAGCTGTGATTTCCCGCGTACGGTTGCCGACAGTCACAACTGTCGACGAAACTTGGAAGAAAGCAACCGACGTGATACGCCAAGCTGCAAGGTTGGAACTCGGCATAACGAAGCCTGGGCGACGCAAGTTCGACAAGCAGACATGGCTGTGGACAGACGATGTGAAAGCGAAGGTTCGAGAGAAGAATTCGCTTTATCATGTGTTTCTCAGCAATAAAACAGCCGACAACTGGCAGAAGTATCAGAAGGCCAAGAAGGCTGCAAAGAAAGCCGTGGCTGTTGCGAAAGCCACTCATTATAGTGATGTCAACGAAAAGCTCGCGTCGCGCGATGGTGATCGGTATTTGTACCGACTTGCTAAGACCCGCCATCGCCAAACCGAGGACATTGAAAAGTTTGTTGGCATCAATGATGAGAGCGGCCATCTTCTGACAGACCGCAAAAAGGCGCTGAAGCGATGGCGTGATTACTTTGGGGAAATTTCCACCATGGAATTTCCTCATGCGGCCATCCCTTCTGTGGCTTCTGTTCACAGTCCCGTTCACAAGATCACCGTGGAGGAAACAGAAGCGGCTCTGAAGAAGATGAAGCCCTGCAAGGCGACAGGGCCGGATGATCGGGCAGCCGATGTTTGGAAGTCGAAGCTCTGGTATCCTCATGAGTGGTTGGCTGAATTCTTCAACCAGGTAGTAAAGGAGAAGAAAGTACCGGAGTGTTGGCACAACAGTACGACGATCCCGATTTGGAAGAAGAAAGGCAGTCCTGCAGACTGCTGCAATTATCGTCCGATTCGCTTGCTTTCGCACAGCATGACTTGCTTTCGCACGTCTTCGAGCGAATCCTCGATAGACGTATTCGTGAGATCGTCAAACTCTCGGAAAACCAGTGCGGCTTCGTAGCTGGTTGTGGAACCATTGATGCTATACACGCCGCCCGCCTCCTGGTGGAGAAGCATCGCGAGAAACAGAAGCCGGTGCATATCGCATTTCTCGACTTGGAGAAGGCCTTCGACCGCGTACCGCGTGAGGTTATATGGTACGCCTTGCGACAACACAACGTACCTGAGGAACTTATAGAGTGGGTGCGGATACTCTACTCTTGCCCAAAGAGTAGAGTGCAAGCTGCAGCTGGAACCTCAATGGAGTTTCCCATCTCTGTTGGGGTGCACCAAGGTTCTGCGCTTTCTCCACTCCTCTTTGTTGTCGTCATGGATGCCATTACGCGAGATCTTCAGAAGCCTGTCCCATGGACATTGCTCTATGCTGATGACGTGATGCTCGCTTGCGAAGATAAAGATGATCTCGAGCGGCAGGTGCAAGCTTGGTGCGACCGCCTGGCGATGTTCGGACTCAAATTGAACGTCAAGAAAACCGAGTACCTAACGACTGACGTAAGCGAGTCCGGCTCCCTTAAGATTAACGGTACTGAGCTTGCACGCACTTCGGTGTTTAAATACCTGGGATCAGCAATAGCATCTGACGGGGGTCTGATGGTTGAAGTGAACTCACGCGTGAGTGCAGCTTGGTCCAAGTGGCGTTCGCTGACTGGTGTGCTCTGCGACAGGAAGATACCAGAGCACCTGAAGTCAAAGATCTGCAGAACAGTCCTACGGCCGGTAGCAACATACGGCGCTGAGTGTTGGCCTGCGACTAAAGAAGTTGAAACGCGCCTCAGCGTAATGGAAACCAAGATGCTGCGCTGGATGGCTGGAGTCACGCGCCTGGACCGCATTCGAAACGAAGCTATTCGGCAGAAGTTCGGTGTCGCGCCGATAGCGGACAAGATGCGCGAAGCTCGCTTACGATGGTACGGCCATTTTCTGCGTGGAAAGGAAGACAGCGTCCGCAAGATAGGCCTTGAGTTGGAAGTATCTGGAAAGCGGCCTAGAGGACGCCCGAAGCAGCGTTGGTCGGATACGTTACACATGGACATGAAAGTAACTGGCGTCCACCCTGATCAAGCGCATGACCGGGAAAGGTGGCGTCATGACACCAGAAGAGCGGACCTCGCGACGAAGCGGGACAAACGCTGAAGAAGAAGAAGAAGAAGTTCTATTGGTTTTACTGTATACATCAGCACAGTGAGAATTAAAAAAGAGCATAGAGTTATTAAGGAAACCTAGATCCCGAAGGATAACGGTGCTGCTGATTTGGGGCTCTCCAAGGTAATAAATGTGCCTATTGTCAGGACTTCCAAGATGAAGCAGCTTCGTTTTAGGCGAAGTGTGTGGAAGCTTCTTGTGAGCTGTTGCCGACCAATAGCGTTAATATCAGATTGGAGTGCAATACAATCCGATGTCTTTTCAACACTTTTCTAGGTCTTTATATCGTCTGCAAACATTTTGCAAGACACATTATACATTTGAATTACTTCTGGTATTTCAGAAGTCTAGATGATGAAAAGAATAGGAGAAAAACTCCACTCCACTTGTAACTGGATATGATTCTGATAATAATTCATTGATTCTGACTTGAAAGGACTTTCCTGTTATATAACTTTTTATCCAGTCAACTACTCGGGTGCAAGCCTATTCTATGTAGCTTAGAAGATAGAGGATCAAAAGGAACCTTATCAAAGGTCTTAGTAAAAGCAAAATACACAACATCAATACTAATTTTACGGTCTAGCGCACTCGTCCAAACATTAAGTGCAGCAAGCATCGCAGTTTCTGTAGATCTCCCTGATCCGAATCCATGTTGATTGTCAGGTAAAACGCCATTAATTCAATATTCCTGATGACAGCTTTTTTCAGCACCTTCTCAAACACTCTATAAATGACTGACGCAATGCTTACAGGCCTATAGTTGGATGCTTAGGGCTTCTTAGGAATATGAGTGACGTATGATTGCTTCCAGCTCTTGGGTACGGTACCGTACATGAAACTGAAATTGAATATGTGTACCAGAGGATAAGCAACCGCAGCTGCGATACCACGAATAAAAATGGAGGAAGCTCATCAGGTCCAGGAAAAGTGGGTAAAAATTGCACAACAGTCCGTAAATATCTTCCTTATAGACCCACACTTCGCTGTCTCTTAGCGATGGAACACAAATGTCGAATTCTGCGCAGGAGTTGCAAAAGTGGTCAGAATAAGACTTCGCAAAGCTCTTTGCTGACATATCTGCATTCGCTGAATCAGTATATACTGCCTTCACTAAACCAGTATATGCCATTCTCATCTTTAAATGCAGGAATTTGAACGTTCTGCTTTAATCTCGAGTTTAGAAATTTATAGGGCGAAATTTTTCTCGAATTTCTAAGAACTTTACGTTCTATATAGTTGCTATATTTTCGGAATAAACTATCGAACTTCTCACTAATAGCCCTAAATTTATCAACGTTTGCCGGAATAGGATTCTTTGAGATTTATTCCAAGCCTTCTCTTTATGGTCACGAAGTCTGCGAAGATGAGGTGAAATGTTATCATGAAATAAAGCTTTTCCTTGGTAGGAACGAACTGATCCACGCAACTGTAGAACTGATAGAAAGAATTCGTGCTTGTCATCAATATCCGTGAAATTCTCTAAGAGTAATCGCTAGTCTAGGGAAATCAAAAAAAATGAAAAATCAAAAGACAGATATGTTCGCAGTTGGCTTTGTGATAACATACGTTTTGCATCAATTTGATGCCATTTGAGACCGCTCGAATTACGAATGTAAATAATACTCGCATGGTCACTGGTGCCGATTGGAGAGTTTATCCGAATATTCCTTATTAGGCTAGCGTGGCTACCAAGAATCAAATTCAAAATGTGGTTGTCGAGAGTTGGATGACAGATATTCTGCAGAAACTCGTTAGAATCACACATATCAACAAAACTTTAGAAGTAGACGAACCAGCATGAGTCGGAGATTGCGACCAGTTTATGTCGGATAAATTAAATTCATCTGTAATTACACATTGAGCATTACAAGAGGTTAGGTCGCCTAAAACTTTTATGAGCAATATCGTACCACTTAAATTACAACTAGGAGTTCTGTGGACGACAACTAATGTCAATATCATACAATGCAATTTCGAAAGACTCAGGCACAGATTCAGGCCACACAATATCATAAGCAATGGATTTCTTAGCGAGAATGAGTACACTGCCACCTTTCTTTTCCTTCCTGTCACATCTAGCATGATTGAAGTTCTTAGGTTCTTCACCTTGGAGTGGTTCCAAATCACAGTTTCCGTTTTCAGTAATTGTAACTAGGTCGTACTCGGAGTTATTAATGGTAAATTTCAAGAAAGACCTATTTTTCTGAAACGAGCGCGCATTAAAATAGAGACATTTAAGACCTGTGAAAGATTTCCGAAGACGGCTTAATTGTTCACCGGGGCATTAGGAGATTTTTGCAGCTGAACATTAGAATTGTTAGTTTGAGAACCAATACAAGCCAATGAGCCAGCCTTGATCTCGATTACGGTCCCTCTCTTCCTTAATGAGTGAGGGGCGTATAAACACTCCCTTATGAGAGAAAGTCCGTAAGCGAGCAGCTCTTCTGAAAAGATTCTGAAAATACATTGAGGGAAGCTCAACTTTGATAAGGCGAGTGCGATCTTGCCGCGAACAGAATGAAGCCTTCGGTTTTCATCGCAAAAACAATGAGAATTATTCGAGTTAGGTGGAGTAGACTGCGAAGTTAGCTTTCTTTCGGCATCAGCAAGAGATAGTTTTAATGCACAGTTCTCGTCCCGAAGGCTGAGAACATGATCATGAAGCTCTTGATTTTTTGCGAGAATAAGGCTTATTCGATCTTCTGTATGCAATATGTGGTTGACAAAAAGCTTGAGAAATACCGGCACTTTTTTGTCGGCTTGGAGCTGTTCAAGTGCGGAGGCAATGCCCATTGTTATGCTAGGTTATCGTTATCCATCGGAGCAGTGGTCCTGGTCTTCTTTGGCTACGATGCCGATGATGATGCAGGCATCGTTGTTGTAGATATCGTTGATCGCTGATCCCAATGAACGCCAAAGATCGATGTCAAACTGTATTAAGCAGTGCCCTTTGCAAAGTGGAAAATTCGACGAAATCACCTTTTTCGGTTTCTCGATGAGTTCAGGAGGCAAGAAACAGAACCCAGCCACAAGGTTCTTCGCATTTTCTTCGAAAATCCGGGTTGAGATCAGCGATGAAGTGATGCCACAGCCGTCAGAGCGTGAATTGGGCGACCGCTCGCGAACCCGAATGATTGACGAAAATAATAATAATTAATGATTGATAATCAAATAATAATTGAATCATTGACGCCAGCTTTTAACCAGTTTTCTATACATCGTAGACACCTGCTTCATGCACAGGAAATGCAAAACAGAGTCTTCCCGCTACAGAACGAAGCAACTTCAGAAACATTAAATCTGCAGACGGCAAATTCAGTAATTCAACGCCTAATCCTAGACAGAGCTTCTTGGTCCACCTATGAAGGAAGCGAACTCTATATGGACTCTTGCACAGTTTTGCGTTAGCTCGATTACTTTTTTTCCATTTAACTGCTTCTAGATATGCTTTCTTTCCAACTGCAAACATCTAAAGCGATCTTGTTTCAGCGATGAATTCCGCGAAGAAGCAGAGGTGCTTAAGAACGACATCGGAGCGGAGATTTTTGTTGTGGAGGCCGGAGATGATGCCAGCTTTGACGAAGACTCCCAGATCACTAGCAGCGCCAAGGTGATACGAATTCCTCGCTGGAGAGGAACAGACTCTGAAGTTCTCGGACCGATTGCCGACGCCATCTGCAAGGTAGCACACGTTTAATAGTAGCTGCGCACCCAGTTCTGAAGTTTCTAGTCATCATTTATCCACTACAATAAAGTGCTTGCCTGGGATATTGGAGGATTATCCTCCATTCCTAAACAACGAGCTTGGTGTGTGTACAGAGCAGCCATGCATTTGTGTGAGTGTAAAGTAAGCGCGAGGTTCATTAAGTGTTCAATAAAAGCGACAGAACGCTCAAAGATGGCACATCCTAGGGCAACACTAGCGTCTTGGGGGCATTTGCTTTATGTCCATTTTTGTTTGCGCTGAGCGTCGGACGCGCTCTCTTCCACTGCTAAAAGCGGTCTCCCTCTAACATTAAGGACATTTTAAAGGCAGTTACGTTTTGTAGATCAGGCATGCTGGCACTTTTTCTTGTCACACAGTCGCTAGGCACGTCTTACCTCTAGGAACCATTCGAAGGCGCGGCCGTTCACTTTGCGATTAATTGTAAACTTCGTTCCTAATGTAAGGATGAATGAATTGCAGCTCTATTTTCATTTCTCCTTTAACACTGCCTCGGAAGGCTGCGTGGAGTGCAGTCAGAGAAGAAGCCGGCTTTCACAATGAATCAATGCATTGCGCGGATTCGCCTAGTTTAACCAAGCCTTCTATGTTATCAGGATCGATGAATTGCTCCCAGGCGAACCTTGGAAGGATTGTTCATAGGCTGAAGACCTTTGCCCTTGTAGCCTATGAACAATCCTTCCAAATACATGCTCAAATCACCTCCGCGAGACTCGCAGACGCATTAGGCTGGCTGGAACGTCATTAAACAAATTTTTGAAAACTCTAGAATTTTCTGGAAAAAAAATTGCAAAATTCCGGGTCGGTAGGGATCGTGTATAAGGTTCCAGAATATGTATTGGATTAGACCTAAAATCTTCGGATAATTTTATGACTCGGATAAGGGCAACTTTGCGGACCTCGGACTACTTTGCAGATATCAGACTCATTAACGCAAGATGCAGTTTATCAGAATACTAGCATTTCTTAAAGAGGAACCCGTTCTTTCACAATGCCAACAACAGCAACAACAACAGTTGTTGTATCGAAAGACTCCCACTTCTCGTCAAGGGAGGATACATTCAGAACTTCACTTTTTATTTCGTTACACATGAAATTGGCGAACTTTCCGAGTTTCATCACTCCTCCTATTACTGCTACTTATTCGATTTCTGAACAAATGTGCCTTGCTTTGGTGTGTTCTGCATAGCGTGTGGAGTGTAGTAGTGAAGTCGGCTGAATTAAGGGAGGTTTGGTAAGGTTTACATTTTGTCCGATCACGCTTCCTCTCTTCAATACTTTCCTTCCCACGCTCACATATGATGGACCTCGGGGAAATATTACAAAAGGATAACGATTGCATGGTCCAGCAACGATTTGTCTTAAATTGATTTGGACCGACGGCGGTCAACAGATGCTACCTGTTATATTAGGTCCAGCAACGATTACCCTGAATTTCCACTCGACATTATGGTGGGCAATCAGGGGCCGGATTCCTCAACGACTTACAGCAATTCAAGAGAGAAAATACAGCCGAAATACGTGATAGCGCGGCGAAATGTTTCATCATATCGCTTGATGAGCCGTGCTATCAAGGATTTCGGCTGTATTTTCTCTATTAAATTGCTGTAATCCTTGACGAGTCTGGCTCCAGTACTCAGTACTAATCTTCTCCCGTTTGTAAGTTTATCAGTGGGGGGTAAGGGGATGGTGAAGGAGAAGAGAATTATAGCAAGAAAAAAGGCGCAAATTGGGTCGGGGGGGGGGGGGGAGGGAAGTCCCCTTGTATTCAGTAATTCTCCTCTTTCATGAAAAGGCCCATGAATGTCAAATTTCACCAGAAACAGCCTAACGCAGTTCACTAATGAAATAGTAGGATACACCAGTGTTGAATAAAAAATCTAATTTCGCTGCTTTACATGGTGACCATCCACCTCCCCCAACCCAATTTGCGCCCAATACTACAATGTGAAATAGCAAAGCGCGCTTAATCCCTTCTCTCCCTTCTTGTCCCTCGGCAGCGCAACATGATATTTGAAGAAAAGGATGCCAAGATTGACGTAACGTTCAGCAGCGTGCTAAATATATTCAAAGTCATTACGCGCTATTTCACAGTGTGACGCGAAAACGTGTGACTCAGCAGCGTGTTCGCCCAAGAAATTCGTTTTGAATGTGTTTTTATCCAAGGTTCGCGATTTCGAAATGGAGCGAGAAAATTGAGCGGGTTATCCGATTTTATCCGAATAATCGCATTCCGCAATCGAGGGGCAGGATAATTGGATGATTCGGAAAATGGCAATTTCGCGGACCCCGGATTTTTTGGATGATTCGAATAAGGACGATTTTGTGGACACCGGATTTTTGGATGATTCGGATAAGGGCGATTTTGAGAAGCCCGCATTTTTGGATGACTCGGATAAGGGCAATTTCGAGGGGGTCGAATAATTGGATAATTCGGATAGAGATATCCGAATCGGACACCCGAAAAAGATTCATTCGGAGCCAATGTATTAGGTTGGCATCTAATTTCGTGGACTCTCAAGAATCTTCAGCAAAAGTATTTATTAACAAATAACTAATGACAATCTTTAATTAAAATAAGATCCCTCGGAACGCAGAAGTGCTTCCCATATATCAGGTAGCTGGTCTATCCCACGGCCATAGAATTATTGTGCTTTTAAGGCCAAGAACCTTCGGTGGTGCATTCTGACCCGGTCCACATTATTAAATCGTCTTCCAACCGAGAAGTACTACACCTAACTAAAAATGTGGTAGTCACTCGGCGCAAGGTCTGGGCTGTAAGGTGGATGAGTTTGACGCTCCCAGTCAAGGTCTTCTATTTTTTGAGGCGTCCGGTTCGCTACGTTCTCTCCGTTTGGTGGTGTCAAGAAGGTATTCACTTCTGGGAGCTCGTCAAGAACGGTTCCAGCATTGATGCTGTAATCTACTCTTCTCAACCTGGCCGCGCGCAGGCTGAACTCCTCTAGAATCGGTTCAATCAGATTTTCAGGAGCGGAATTATCTTTCAGCAAGATAACGCCAGATCACACGTCGCGAATCGGAAGCTTCAAGAAATCGAAGAACTTGGCTGGGAGCGTCTAGGTCACACCTTACAGCCCAGGCTGTGCGCCAAGTGACTAGCACCTTTATAGCTCGCTGCAGCACTTCTTGGTTGGAGGACGATTTATTAATGTGGACCATGTCAAAATGCACCTCCAAGGATTCTTGGCCTCAAAAGCACAAGAATTCTACAGCTATGGGATGGGCCAGGTGGCTGATAAATGGGAAGCAGTCCCGCGTTCCAACAGATCTTACTTTGGTTGAAAACTATTGTTCGTTATTTGTTTTTGAACACTTTTGTTGAAGGCGCTTGAGAGTCCACGAAATTAGTTGCCAACCTAATATTAGGGTGTACAGAAAGTTTTGCAAGAATTGTGTAATTTTATTCAACAAGCAATAACATCAATAGAAACGATGGACCACTATTCGCAGTAGTCGTCATCTGTAGCCACGGTCTTCCTCCAACGACTGGGTAAAGCAGCGATCTCGTATCTCCAGAATGAAGAGAAGCATAAACGATCCAACGCTCCACGCTTGACGTCATCACGATCGTTGAAGCTCTTGCCTGCACAGAAAGCTTGGAGGCTCCTGAATATTTAATAATCGCAGGGGGTAAGGTCTGTAGAGTACGGCGGGTGTGATTGCCGTACGGTACCCAGCCTGCGCAGCTCGTTCTATCGTGGCCTTGCCCATGGTCATGCTATGGTAATGGTCCGCGGACTGGTTTCAGTGGCCGGATTCATCAACGACTTACAGCAATTAAACGGAGAAAATCACAGCCTAAATCCATGATAGCGCGGCTTATCAAGCGATATGGTGAGCAGTAAGCCGCGTTATCTGAGTTTTCCGCTGTGAATACTCTGTTAACGTTATGTAGGTCGTTGATGAAGCCGATCCCTGGACGCTTAGCTCGGTATCCGCCTCTAGCAAGAATCGCTCAAAGACGGAAAAAAAGAGTGCCTGTAGCCTAGCGCAGTTCCCTTAAACTCTGTCCTAGATTACTCTGCACCCAAGCCAGAACAGCACTGGTTTTTAAAGAGTGCGGACGTCGGAATTCCTCCAAGGAAAAGCTTCCCTCATCGAATCTCTTGGGCCATCAGTAGTAGGTAGCGTAGGAAGGGGCATGGCTTCCCATAGATGACACCAACTCGCGTTGGGCTTGAGCTGCAGATCGGCCAGAACGATAGCAATGAAGCAACAGATAGCGGCGATCGTGACGATCCAGCATGCTTTGTACAAGGGTATTCAGCGATGGCAACGGTTTCAAAAAAATAACTGGCTGGTGCTTATATATACTGACTTTCCCGCTTAATATTGTCTTTAAACTGTGACATCAATTTGACGCGTCAGCACGCTAAATTCGTTCAAAGGAAGACACTCAAATTCTTGCAAAACTTTCTGTACACCCTAATATATCATAGAAGCTCTCGCTGTATGAGTACATATGTAAGGGCCCGCGCGCGTCATTTTGGTGACATGTCGAACATGATTAGCCAACAACAGCTTCGAGTGTTCACCTTGTACGAATGCCGACACTCCAACGCAAGCACAACGGTCTCTTATATTACCGATGCGTTTGGAGAAGGGACTGTAAGCCGAACCACAGTGCATCGTTGGTTCACTCGCCCTGGCTCAGGAGATATGAACCTTGAAAACGGAGAGCGCCGTGGACGACCTTCTGCTTTCGATCATGATGGATTGCAGCTCGCTATCAAATCCAATCCAGAAGCAACTACGCGGGAACTGGCAACAACCCTCGGCTGCATCCACACCACCACGAGCTCCATCTCCACGACCTCGGCTATCGAAAAGTTTGGACAACATGGATATTTCAAAGGCTGACCGAGGTACATAAGCAGGTGCGAATGAAAATACGCCAGTCACTCCTCGCGCGGTCGCATCGTAAGGAATTTCTCGAGGATCTAGTGACTGGAGATGAGATCTGCATAATCAACGATAACAGCGCACGTCATGCCGTCTGGCCACGCGACGTAGACATACCAGTCCAGACCCACACCAACGCAAACATTTACTTCCCTTTGGTGGGATGCGAAATAGCCAATCTACCATGAGCTGCTGGCTGCTGGCAAGACGGTCACCACTTCTATCAGCTTCAGAAATTGGTCGATGCAATTCGAGAGAAAAAGCGACAACGATCAAGTGTCCACCTACTGCACGACAACGCACGCCCACACGTTGTATCGACAACCTGTGAAAAGATAGCCGAACTTGGCTGGCATCCGGTATCTCGTCTACCGCATTCGACGGATCTTGCGCCATGGGACTACTATTTGTTTGGACCGCTGAAGCATAATTTGAGGGGAACATTGAAAGATATGATGACCTTAAAATGGCAGTCGACAGCTTCTTCAAGTCGCAATCCGCTGATTTCTGGACGAAAGGAATCAGCGATTGTCGAGCAGATAGGAGAAGGTTATATCGCTCTGTGGTACATTGTTGATTCCTAGTTTGCATTTAGGAAACTAAGGTTGAATAAAAAAATGATTTTTTTTTTCTTCAAGACTTTTCTTCCAGCCCAAAAGGTTTCCAGGCGCACCCCACGAGGATTTGCTTAGCAGCAAGCATTATCCTTTTTGTCCTTTCTCTCGTGCTTTATCGAGAGTCTCGAAGATGTTGGCCGTCGTTCCGACCCCTTTTCGGGCCTCTACAGAGTCTCGCGGCAGCATCCCGAGAACTCGTCCATATTGCTCCCGCCGCAGTGGGACCCACGCTGCCACTGTGGTGGAACCCGCGGCGGGGACGAGTTGTCGCGGAATCCGCCGCTCGCAATGGTCCCCAGGGCTGCCGTAGTTTACAGCGGCTCTCACCCGCAGTGCCAGGAGCTGCGGGTGAGACCCGCCGGGGAGCGTGGTCGGATTTTATGCTTAGGGGACAGGGTTTTCTTTGTGTTTCGGGGCGCAAAGTGGCTCGGGGAGGGCCACCACGTGAGACAACCTTACTAAAACCTGGCTTAAACACTTTTAGGTAGAGATGCGTAAAGATGAGGGATAAAGGCCCGCGTTATTTAATCTTTTAACGGGATTCGCCACGCATTCTACTTCCACAGGATGTCGTGGTGGCATTTTGAATTCGTATTTGGCCCTATACAAGGCGATCTGCAGTGTGCAGACCACGAACAAGTCAGCGTTCTATCCTTCCTGGTACCGTTAACCAAGCTCGTAGGAATGAATGACCTGGTTAGCATGAGCTGGAAATCTGAACCAAGAACCTGGAGTCGGGTGCACTCCGACACCCGGCACCTCCTCACCTCTGGCATCTCCAAGCAGTTTGAAACACTCAAAAATTCTTTCCAAGTACGATGCTTACCGTTCTTTCGATTTCGCTAGTGATTACTATGAGTCTTATTTATGGAAAGAAATGGGGCTAAAATTTGGCAAATCTGAATTCGCTTTCTCAGAAATGCTTCCATTACTGCTAAATAAATTTACCAGCCGTCATATTTTCGGATCGTTATCTGGAATCTAAATGTAGAGAGTTGTTCGCTCCGACACAAACAAAGAAGAGGAATTCTAGCCTCCAACAAAACCAGAGACTTATCCTTGCAGATCGCTCCACCCGATCCCTCTCGCGAAGTCACATGGCCGGCTAGGAAATCGACCGTTTTATCATCCGTGCCTGCTCGATCGTGCACTCAAATTGACTACCAGGTACGGTGTTCCACTTAGTACTGGCGCCGTTATTATCGATCCATCCCTATTCGCAGTGGTTTAAGGCCGACGTTATCATCATGCTGGACGCATCTGAGAACTTCTCTCCGGACGCATTCGAACAAATGCGGGAAAGTGTGGCCGAATTGGTCGACGCAGGATTTGATCTCGCTCCGGACGTCGTGAGAGTCGGCTTTGTTGTTTACAGGTAGGCATCTGCTGACTTTAGAGCTCGCACTGAGTATGTAGCTAAGATGGAGAATACGTCATACGAGCTTTTCATCGAAAACTGATGAGAGGAGCGTGCTCCTAGCGATAACATGGAGAACAAAATAAAACATCCCTATGCACTGCGAACTACAATACCGCACGCGTCGCGCGGTAAAAAGACAAAGAAAAGTCGCATGCTCATAACTCCTTCAATTTTAAGTTGTTCGAGAAACTGTTGGCACCATTCGATTCGTCTCCTCGAGATCCACAAAACCGTGTATTAATCTTTACCAAACCACCGCATTTCCGCCGTGGGTGGCCTAAAAAATAACTGCAGCAGGCTTTTGGGATTAGAGCACCTCATTTTCAACGACGTGCATTTGACGTAACTTCTATCTTCCCTTACTGGAAAATGTAAAGCATTCAAGAGTATTTTGAACCGTTTGGAGAATTTTATCAGCAATTTCAAGCCGCCCTACTCGGGAATTGTTTCAGTCTGTCCCGGCGAAACTTAAGTGTGCGCCGAGTGCAATGAGTATATAGATGAACCTATCAATCAATCGAGCGGGTTCGACAACTGGTAGAGTGAGCGTTTTTGGAGCTCTATCATAAATTTCCGGCCGCTCTACTGAGGAATTGCGCTAATACTGTCCAGCTAGGCCTTTGGAGTGCGCCGTGAACAATGCATATAGAATCGAACCTTTCAATCGAAGGGGCGACCGCTTGCAAATTGCACGCGCGGGCGTGTTCGGAGCGCAATAACTCTTTCAGGTTCAAATCGTTTCGGCTGCAACTTGTAGGTCTTGTAGGCAGTGAAACACTCTAATAGTATTCTAAATTAGTGCAGCTTAGGAAGAGGCAATGTTACAGGGATGCGAAAATGCGGTTGAGGTTTGTGTGACACATTTTTTTCCGGATTTCGGTGGACCACTGCGGGAAGACCCGCGACCAAACGGTTTTGAAATACGTATACAAACAGAACGCTTAAAGTACTTCACGATGACGTGCTCATATCCCTCAGCTCCCTAAACTGCCTTAGCCTCAGCTGCCAGTTTAAAGTGGCGGAAGATCGCGGTTAGAGTTTCTTACGCTCTTACTCGCCCAGGTTTGAATGTTTGTCACTCGCAATGGCACCACTCTGTTCAGCATGAAAAGTGCTGTCGAACGGTACCAATATCGACGGATTCTGGAGATATCGATTTTTTGACAGATTCGCATCGAGGACAAGGCCGCTCGAGTCCGCGGCAGACGGACGATGACGTCATCGAAAAACGATGTCTTCGAATTGGGCCATGCTTGCCATTCGATAGAGCTTTTCATGCTGAATTGAGTGGTATCAAGAATTAGGGAGTAGGGAAAACTGTAATGTGGGCGCGTAAGAGCGAGGAGAACATCGACCGTTGTTGTGCCAAATTGCTCTGAATCCTTTACATTTTCCATTAAGTGAAGATAGAAACCCAGTGGGCATGCTTGCGTCCATTCGATTGATAGGTTCGTTCCTATATGCATTGTGCACGGCGCACTCTCGGAGCATTCCAAGCATGACAGAGCACTGACAACGTACGCCATGCTTGAGATACCCCGAAAACACTGCACGTCAAATGCACGTCGTTGAAAATAAGGTGCTCTAATCCCAAAAGCCTACTACAGTTATTTTTAGGCCACCCACGGCGAAAATGCGGTGGTTTGGTAAAGATTAATACACGACTTTGTGGATCTCGAGGAGACGAATCGAATGGTGCCAACGGTTTCTCGAACAACTTAAAATTGAAGGAGTTATGAGCATGCGACTTTTCTTTGTCTTTTTGACCGCGCGACTCGTGCGGTATTGTAGTATTTTTTAATGCTTGGCAGCCATCAAGAAGCCCAAATAGAAGTAGCCTGAAACAACGAATGATCAAAAAATAGAATAAAGATAATAGGAAAATTTGAACTATTTATATTTTAAGGAAATAATTCGATTGCAGTAGAACAGTGCAGAGGTCAGTTAGGTAACCAGTATAGCTATGGCGTGATTCCGAATATATCAATGAATCACTTTCGAGCAGCCTAAAAGATAGGAGTACCTAGGAGTTCGGTGTTTTTTCCGGTCATATCTAGGAGAGCCACAGTCTTATTATGCTTCCATTCGATGCTGCTTCCATAGGAACTGAGTTAACTTAACCGACTTGCAATAAAACATTGTCTGAATATAGAAGCTTATCGAATATTGAGCATATGAAAACGATATGAATATGTGATTAATGGATAAAAGCATCAGGGATTCTACGGGCTTCTCCGTACTAAGCTCCTGACCGTCGCTATCATCAGATGATAACAAAAAACAAGGAGGCATAGTGACTTAGTAAAGGATACTATGAAGAAAAAGGAAGACAAGCCATCGATTCCTGGGCAACATATCACACCAGAAGGGATGTAACTTGCATAAGAAATAATGCAACCATGAAAAAACCCTAAATGGAGAAGAGAGCATAGAACAGGAAGGAATTTATGAGTTCCCTGCGTCTGATAGCCAATTGGTCGAAAACTGTGAATAGAACTAGCACCGGAAATTTTTGGAATTGCCGTCACGATCGCTTCTTTCCACATTTGCGGTACCTCCCTCATCATCATAGAGAGGTTAAGCAGATGTGTGAGCGGCTTCGTTAGGGAAAGGTAACATTTTCTGTAAACGATCTGGTTTCCGTCGTATGGCTCGGAAAGAAGTGGTTTCAGATGCTTAGGTATGGAACAAATATCTTCCGGAAGGAAATAAATGTCACAGCACCTGTGTTTAATGGAGTGATACTGAGCAAGATGGATATGCTCGCAGTGGCCTTTACGATAAAATACACTGGAACAATACTCGGCTAGTGCAGTAGCTTTATCCTGAGCAGTATAAAATCTCACACCATCTTTATTTGTCAACGTTGGTAACGAATTTGGGCCCGATTTTATGCCGCAAGTGCTGGTATAGTCGTTTACTGGAGCTTAATCGGCGCTCATAGTATTTCTTAAAATGATAACTAGCTTAGTGCACACATCTTTATAAGCTTTGCTACGTAATGGCATGTTTAGCTGGTGAACGAGAAGCTGCTTTTGCACTTCGACACCTTAAACTGAACAAAAATCGAAAAGGCATCATAAAAAGTTCTGCAGTGTATTTGATAAGCATCATCATCATCATCTTCTTCTTCTTCTTCCTCAGCGTTTGTCCCGTTTCGTCGCGGGGTCCGCTCTTCTGGTGTCACGACGCCACCTTTCCCGCGCTTGATCAGGGTGCACGCCAGTTACTTTCATGTCCGTGTGTAACGTATCGGACCAATGCTGTTTCGGGCGTCCTCTAGGCCACTTTCCTGACACTTCCAATCTTGCGGACGCTGTCTTCTTTCCCACGCAGAACGTGGTCGTACCATCGCAAGCGAGCTTCGCGCATCTTCTCGGCTATCGGCGCGACACCGAACTTCTGCCGAATGACATCGTTTCGAATGCGGTTCATGCGCGTGACTCCAGCCGTCCAGCGCAGCATCTTCGTCTCCATGACGCTGAGGCGCGTTACAACTTCCTTGGTCGCAGGCCAACAGGCCCCGGCCGGACGACTGCTCTGTAGATCTTCGACTTCAGGTGCTCTGGCATCTTGTCACAGAGTACTCCATCCAACAAGCGCCACTTGTATCAAGTTGCTCTCACGCGTGAGTTTACTTCGAGCATCAGACTGCCGTCAGACGCTATTGCTGATCCCAAGTATTTGAACGCCGAAGTGCGTGCAAGTTCGCTACCGTTAATCTTACTCGTTCACGTCAGTCGTTAGGTACTCGGTCTTCTTGGCATTCAATTTGAGTCCGAACCTCGCCAGACGGTCGCACCAAGCTTGCAATTGCCGCTCGAGATCGTCTTTATCTTCGCAAGCGAGCACCACGTCATCAGCATAAAGCAGCGCCCATGGGGCGGGCTTTTTAAGATCTCTCGTAATGGCATCCATGACGACAACAAAGAGGAGTGGAGAAAGCGCAGAACCCTGGTGCACCCCAGCAGAGATGGGAAACTCCATTGAGGTTCCAGCTGCAGCTTGCACTCTACTCTTTGGGCAAGAGTAGAGCATCCGCACCCACTCTTGAAGTTCCTCAGGTCCGTTGTGTTCCTCAAGTCGTACCATATAAGCTCACGCAGTACGCGGTCGAAGGCCTTTTCCAAGTCGAGAAAGGCTATATGCACCGACTTCTGTTTCTCGCGATGCTTCTCCACCAGGAGGCCTGCGGCGTATATAGCATCAATGGTCCCACAACCAGATACAAAGCCGCACTGGTTGTCGGAGAGCTTGACGATTTCACTAATTCGACTATCGAGGATTCGCTCGAAGATCTTCATGCTGTGTGAAAGCAAGCGAATCGGACGGTAACTGGAGCAGCGTGCAGGACTGCCCTTCTTCTTCCAAATCGGAATAGTCGTACTGTTGTCCAACACTCCGGTACTTTCTTCTCCTTTTACTACCTGGTTGAAGAATTCAACCACTCAAAAGGATACCAGAGCTTCGACTTCCAAACATCGGCTGCCCAATCATCCGGCCCTGTCGCCTTGCAGGGTTTCATCTTCTTCAGAGGCGCTTCTGTTTCCTCCACGGTTATCTTGTGAACGGGACCGTGAGCAGAACCCACAGAAGGGATGGCCGAGTGAGGAAACTCCATAGTGGAAATTTCCTCAAAGTAACCACGCCATCGCTTCAGCGCCTTTTTGTGGTCTGTCAGAAGATGGCCGTCTCATCATTGATGCCGAAGAACTTCTCAACTTTTCTTTTCTTTTTCGGTTTTTTGGCGATGGCGAGACTTAGCAAGTCGGTACAAATACTGCTCACCATCGCGCGATTCGAGCTTCTCGTTGACATCTCCATAATGAGTGGCTTTCGCAACAGCCGCGACTTCATTTGCAACCTTCTTCGCCTTCTGATACTTCTGCCAGTTATCGGTTGTTCTGTCGCCGTGAAACACGTGATACAGCGACTTCTTCTCTCGAACCTTCGCTTTTACATGGTCCGTCCACAGCCATGTCTGCTTGTCGACCTTGCGTCGTCCAGGCTCCGTAGTGCCGAGTTCTAACCTTGCAGCTTCGCGTATTGCATCGGTTACTTTCTTCCAAGTTTTATCGACAGTCGTAACTCGTCGGTATCCATAAATCACAGCTGCATCCTACTCTTTCATTCGCCACCACTTGATTCTTGCAGCACCGCATCGCTCGACCCGCTTCAGCCTCGGAGGGGTAATCTTAAAGGTGCAGATCAGCGGACGATGCTGTGGGGGCGACCGTCTCATACGGCACGACCTTCGCGTCTGTGACAGTACTTCGGTCGCGATCCTTCACAAGTACAAAGTCTATCTGAGACTTAGAGCTCCCACTACAGTATGAAATGAGGTGAGAGTCGCGTTTTCAGAAGACGGTGCTCACAATGGTGAGGCTATGCGGTTCCGCATACTCAATAATACGCTCACCATCGGCGTTACGAGACCCATATCCGAAACCACCATGACAGCTGTACCCGTCCTTCGCAGCACCTACGTGCCCATTAGTGTCACCAGCGACTATGATGACATCTTTCGGCGGTACCTCCGCTGTCTTCTCATCAAGCAGGCTCCAAAACTCTTCCTTGGCTTGATCGGAGCGGAACTTTCGGACCAGCTCAGTTGCCCCCCCGATGCCGTCCTCGCGTCAGGGACCCTCGCATACTTTTCACACTTGCTGGGCTTTGCGAGTGCGCGTCAGCTCCCACGGACGCCGTGTTTGACGCATACACCTCGATAGATGATGCTTATCAAATCGCGGACGATTTGGTAAGCATCATCTAGCGAGGTGTATTCGTCAAACAAAGTAAGCCAATTAATCCTAGATAAGTAGCTGTTCAGCGCGGAATAATTTACTTTTAAAAAATCTTGGTGAGGTCAATACTCGTGCTATCGATGAACTCAAAGGAGACGATGGAATGATCAGAACTTGATAGAGGCGGAAGGATCTGGACATTCCGTAGAAGTGGAGCCCGTGAAGCATCCTAAAAGGAATTGTGTGACGCCGTCCCTTATCCTTTATCCGTTGACTGAAGAGAACGAAAATGTCCTGTCCCAATCACTTCACCTCCAAGGTCGTTCGACTACTCATCCTAGCGTTTCATTCACTAGGTTGCCGTTGTGGACGATTGATTCGTGAGCGTTGTATTGTCTGTGCTGCTCGCCTCTTGTCTATAGTTATGGGATGACAGCTGGGTCTGCAGTCTGACGTGGTGTTATTGGCTCGGCCCCCATGCTGACCTCACCAACAGATTTATCTGCGCACTTCCATTCCCGGTCGTTGCCGACCGACTTTGATAGGTGAGACTCCCGCGCCGGACTGTCCGCTAGCTGGCTTGCTCATCCATCGATGGACGGCCGTTCCGATCTGAAATAGAATGGTACCGATTCCATACCTCACCAGTACTTAACAGCTATGACGATATTCTGACACCAGGTCATGTACAGCAAGTAAACCGCTCTGGATATAATGTTTATGAAACAGATATGAAATTATACTACACAACACCACACACACACGCTGACAGCTTCTCTATATAAGAACCTACACCCATCGATGTCGGATGGAGGGCGCGCTCCTTTGAGCTCCTGGTTCGTTAGGCGGCACAATAACTGCGACGCCTTGCACAGAAAGGTGCCGGCGGGGATGTTGCCATTCCGTAGCTCCCAGATTCCTTTCCGGTCCACAGGCTTAGCTGGGAAGCTCTGGCGGTCCGAGGGATGCCAGCTGTCCGGCTAGCAAGCGAATGAACTGAGTGAATGGACGCTGACCCATGCCGGACGGGGGTGCGGGAACTTTTAAGGCCTTCGCACACTTTCGCCGCCACGCGGCAGCCCTAGCTTTAGGTCTCTGTTATACTCCCGCGGGAGCATCCGCGGAACGTCCGCGGACCAATGGTGCACGGCGGAGGCGGGCGTAGCGAGGCGCGGCGATTGGCCAGGTGAGGAGTCTCGGCGCGATTCCCGCCCTTCCGCGGATGCTCCCGCGGGAGTATAACTCAGGCCTTAAGCATGGGGCAGAGACGCAGAATCGCCTCGCGAGGCAAATCGATATTTATGGCAATCGTGGTGCCGCGTCGCGTGGCGGCGAAAGTGTGCGAAGGCCTTTACTCAATGTCGGCCGCGCGCCTCGGGCGCGACGCCGCTGAACGCGGCAAGCCCGCGATGGCGCGACGAAAACGCGTACGGCTTGTTAGCTCCGTGCGCGTGGGTCCTGCACCGATTGTCGACGGCTGGCAAATTAACAATCATCGTCTTGCCCTCGCTGATTGTCTACGTTTGCAGTATATACATACAAGTATCGCGCCAAATTGGACACTCTTCTAGACAGGTCTAACACTTTTGAGATTAAAACGAGCTTCTTCGACATTAAACTGGAATCAAATAAAAACGCTACGAGCTAATCAGATGCATGGCGCGATCTCTTTTTAATATACTAAATTATTGCGCCTTATTGTGCTTTAAAACAAATTAAATTTATTATTTTTGCTCAAAATACAAAAATGCCTAACAAAATTATTACACTCACCAGTCGTTCGGCGGCCTAGCGGCCGCCTACGACTGGTTGGGGGCTTCGCCCCCAAACCCCGAGAATAGGACGCCATGGCCGCTACGGGTTTCCTATTCTTCCCTAGGCCTTCTGACCATTATATTAATCGAGATAGATCGGCTGATCTTCCTCAACGTGATCCTCAAAAAATCGATAATATCGATCGATATCGATTGGTCGACTTCAGATTCGTGCTCAGCGACCTCGATTGCCCCCAGGGCCGAAGTTTCGTGCCGCTTGAACGTCATCCTCAAAAAATCGATAATATCGATCGATATCGATTGATCCGACCTCAGATTCGTGTTCAGCGACCTCGATTACCCCCAAGGCCGAAGTTTCGCGCCACTTGAACGCCATCCTCAAAAAATCGATAATATCGATCGATATCGATTGGTCGGCTTCAGATTCGTGTTCAGCGACCTCGATTACCCCCAAGGCCGAAGTTTCGCGCCACTTGAACGCCATCCTCAAAAAATCGATAATATCGATCGATATCGATCGGTCGACTTCAGGTTCGTGTTCAGCGACCTGGATTACCCCCAGGCCTGAAGTTTGTACCGCCGACGTGTTCGGCACGTCTACGGCTCGCCATGCACGGTTGCCGACGTGTTCGGCACGTCTACGGCTCGCCATGCACGGTTGCCGACGTGTTCGGCACGTCTACGACTCGCCATGCACGGTTGCCGACGTCTTGAGCACGTCTTCTGAATCCCTAAGCTCTGCACTTGATCCCCATTCTTACCCTGACGCGTTGTTCGCTGAATACATCGTAAACTTGGGTGATCCGCCGCCGGGGTTTCAGTTCGCTGGCAATCGCCCATTGTTAAGCTGAAAGAAAACCCGGCTGGCATACGTCGCACTGTCTTAGGCATATCTTGGCTTCAGTCCCCCTCCCCGTGACTGACAACGTGACCGACGGATTAAGCGAATTATATATAGTGAGACACTCATTAGGCATATCAACTAAACAATTCGAAAGAAAATTATACCAAAATTTCCCTAAGCAAACAGTTATCCTGCTCTCCTTAGATCTCCTCTAGTTTGACCGAAAGACGTTCACTTTGATTTGAAAAGCATCACGCTTGTTTAGAATAATTCCCAATTCGACGTGGGAAGCGTCAAATTTGACGTGGTAAAATGGTGTAAATAAGGTTTCTACTAATGGTCTTAGGCTATCAGATGTACTGTTATCACTAACCTTCTTCTAATAGTGAAGACCTTATCAGAACAGTAGTCCCAACAGTAGTCAGCTGTTAGTGTTAGTTAGATTGCTGTTAGTCAAAAGCGAAAATTCGCAGCAGCCAGTTCTCGTCCGGAAGTTCATGCAGCAAGAAGCCCACTGATGGAACTCGTATGAGTAAATCTCGTGAGCACCGCCAGTGAATGGCTGGCGACGTCGCGCATGCGGCGTGCGCGCGCGGCGGCCGGCGTGGCCAAAAGTGAGTAAGGCCTTTGTCATACTCGCTCACCCCGAGCGACAGCTAATGATATGCACCCATATCGATTCCATCGCGCCGCCCGATCGATATGGTAGCACATCATTAGGCGTCGCTCGGGGTGAGCGATGGCATGACAAAGGCCTAAAGGTACCGTCCCCGCCGGACGGCCTTTTATGGAATTATGCACCCGAGCCCCGCCCATAGCCGTCGATTGGTTCGTTCGGCGGACTCATATGCCCCCCCCCCAGACATCGCTCACAATCGACTAAGCGGACGTATCGAACCAATAACGATAGCGAAATCAGCAGGAAGACAGCATTACAACACAACATGTGGATACCCCTTGCCTAATAATATGAGATTACGATCCGGTGGAGAAGGGCCAGTTCCTACGCACTTCTTGCTCCTTGTCAAGTGTACGTCCCACAGATTCTACAAATGCTGGTAGAAGTCGTCGCGACGGTGTCAAGAAATTGAAAATATTCCGTTTGAGTTTTGGAGGGGAAGACGTGAAATTTAGAACGCGGAAAAGAAAGAAGTTGGCTGTAGACTGCCCTCCTCACTCGTTTATTGAAGGGTGCACTGTTGTGTCCGGAATTGAGCGATGTTTCTTCAGTGATAAAGTTGCTGTACCCGTTGCGCTCGGGCACTACGAGGACAAGATCGACCTCATCCAGCAAATTTCGGACGCGGAAAAGATCAACGATGGAGTCGCCATCGCCCTCTATGGCCTCAACGCTGCGCGGCAGCAATTCCAGGTACCTAGCTCGCCATCCTTCCTTCCGGCGCTTAGCTTATCTGACTCTAAACCGCATTCAGCTTCATGGACGAGAAAACGCCACTCGAATTGTAATCATGATCACGAATGGAAGAAATAGGTGCGTTGATTGAGTTGGCTGAGTTTCGTTCGATTGCTTCAGACGTCGAACAGCGGCAGTGAGGGCGTTGTCGTGATGCATTTGATTACAGAGGGAATGCTGCTCCGGCGGCAGAAGACCTTCGTGAGAGTTACAACGTCCAGTTGTTCGTTCTTGCTGTTGGAGCGGACTCTGAAGGAATGTCAACCCTGAAACGCATCGCTGGTAGGATGCTTTTTTTGGTTCTCGCTGAAGTGAGGATGCGTTAAGTGCGCTTCTCCTCTCGAAGAAGAATGTGCTCTAAATTCGTATGACTGCAATATATTCGGTTTCCGCTGCCATAAGCCTTTATTCTATCTCCATAGTTTATCTTCATTCGTAGCATATACCTTAGCTGCTCTTCTGCCTTTTGGTGTCTCTAGAAGTATTTCTTCCATATCATCGGTCTGTTTGCAATAATCGCTTGCTTCCAAATGCTAGACGACTTCCATTTGCTCCAATGGTCTGTACTCAAAAACAGCTAAGAAGGGCTTTTGCTGGAGTAAAACGTTAGGGGCACTCTGTTGTCATTCCTACGTCCCACGAGACTTGACAGGACCAACTGGACATCAGCCGTACTCTGTTCGCTTATTTTGTTAAGGGTTACCCTCCCTGAAATTCTCTAACGGAAGGACTTCATATCATATACAAGCTGCGGATTTGTAAAGAAGGTCGACATATGGGTATTCACTCGTCGATGTGCAAGCGCTAACTTGACAAATGAAAGGCAACGTAGTGGGTGCTTCTTGCCCTGCCGAAGTCATCGTGAGTCCACGGCTTCCAGCTTCAAAGCCAGCTGTTGCAGGAAACGAGTATCCAGATAGAGTGTACGAAGTGGCGAGTGCCTCCAAGATGGACGAGCAGACGGCGGCCATAAGTCGGCATCTCTGCGGCTACACCACACCAGCTCACGGAGTCACTCCAACCGATGCAGCCTTCCATCACACAACAAAGAGGGACGTCCAGGCGATGAGGTCAGTTCTGCCCTTGCGGGCGCCAGAGGCGTGACGGCTGCGTATCGCGAATAAGCTTCAGCTTCACCTCAATCCCATGGGGAGCTCCACGCTCATTCAAATTTTCGCCGCTCTGTAGCGACGGCATCAAGAGGCCCTACCAGTTCAACCTCCTCGTTGACGTAACAGCTCGCTCCTCGCCAGAGGTATCTAGAAATTGTTCCATAGCGTTTTCCCTCCCTCTGCTGCTTCACGTGCAACTGCTGCTTTCTGCAGGATTTCCGCCTCGTTATGGACCACCTCTCCATGTTCTTCCAGAAGCGATTCGCGCCGAATGACAACATGTTACTGTAGGTGTTGCGACACCATCCCCCATAGTCATAGCCTCAACATTTTATACCCGTCTTCAGGTTCAATATAATGACAGTGAACAGTGAGAAGGTGCTGGACGCGCGTGCAAGTTTGACAGTTGGGGAGATCGGCTTTGCACTGAATGACATCAGTCAGAACAGGTGAGAAGGCACTACTATGACATAGCACGATCCTCTGTATGCTAATGCTAATAATTCAGCGAAGATGTCGAGTCAGCTAGGTTGGGATTGGGTATCGACAGTCTTGCTGAGATGTCAAACGAGAACTACATCTACGGCTCGTACAGGATTATGCTCATTATCAGCGCAGATAGCACCAGCAGGTGGGATCGACTTATCTGCCACGACTAATCCATAGAGATACCACCACCTGCTCGTTTTCAGAGATCCCGCTCTTCCCTCTGCGGAATACGCTGCTGGAGACTTCAGCCACAACGTTATTGGGCTGTCGGTTCGAAAACCGTCTACAGATTTGCTGACACAGATGGCTGGAGCAGGAACTAGGTGCGTACTTTCTGCCTCCTTCGAGAATACGTAGTCACGCCTTCTCTACTGTACATCCCTTGTCATTTGCGGCAAAGAAGGGCTGCGTAATATGTATAACGAGCGTCCGTCGCCGGCTTCGCCGATGACTGACGCTGGACGTTCGGGCCACGCCAGGCTAGCGGTCTCCGGGTATGGCGGGCAACGCTAGCTAGGAACGTACCCCAAACCTAGATGGGGTCAGGGCTGGGCGGAAATTTTAAAAATTTTCCCAGAAAACAGAAAATCGCGTTCGTCAGAAAACAGAAAGACCAGAAACGCCAGAAAATCAGAAAACAGAAAATTTCAAAATAGTTATTTAAGTTGCATAAATTGCTTGAATCTTACTTAAACAGGAAGCTTATTATTATAAAGGTCTAGAAATCGTAAAAATCACTCTAAGGACATAAAATTTTCAATTAGAGGACTCATCAACGTTTCAGATTACTTCATAAGGAAAATGACATTTAGCTAGCGCCCATTTTTGACAGTTCCGTTTTCATTTTAATTCAAATTTTGTCTAAACATTTTAGAACTGACAATGTTTAGCACTACCTGAGTGAAGGCTATTACAAATTGCTATCAACAAAAGCCTTCAAGCTCACGAAATCGCTTCACAAAACGATAAATAACGTGAGGAAACAAATGAACCTATATACCCACCTTCAGTTCAGGATCTGAGATTTACACATAGTGACAATAGGAGGTAGACAAAACGGCGCAAATAGGGTCGGGGGGGGGGGGGTCAACATGGCCTGCCGCGGCGGGTAGCCACATACAGCGAATGTGAATACAGTCTTATCTCCTTGTTTCGATTACATATCCGTGTTTTATGTGCTTCCGAATTGGGCAAGGGAGGAAACTCCAGGATGTAGGCAATTTTAACACGGGCGCGTCACTCGAGCCACACCCTGGAGTCCCTTCCCCTGCCCAAATCTGTGCTCTGCTCCGCGTCAGCGGATCAGCAGCCTTAATAACTCCCCCCCCCCGCCCCGGGGTAAGTTTGGTCAAAAAAACCTTTTCGACCTCTGGAGTCCTGAAAGTACAATAGTGCCATAATTTTGCTACACCTTCTTTGTTTTGTTAGTTGACGAGCCAAAACAAGGAGGACATAGCAAAATAATTCATCTCGGTGGTGAATCTCCCACGCCACATCGAGTCTGCCGCAGCTGATCGCGCCGCGCCGCGTCCTTCTCTCCAGCGGCGCGATTCGCCGAATACCGTAACCCAAAATTCCGTCAAATGTGGTGTTTTGAGGCGGCGGAGTATGAATGCGATGCGGCGCCGCCGGGCGGCGCGAAAAATCGATAGCTATGTCAACCATCACGCCGCGCCGCGCGGCGGCGCGAGTATAAAAGGCGCTTTTTGTACTCCGGCCGCGGAGCGGCGCGTCAATTCTGGGCGCGGCGCGACTGGCCGCGTCGCGCCCCGAATTTGACTCGCCGCTACGCGATTGCAGGTAGAAGAGGGGAGCGTCGGAGACGCGTGGCCACAAGCTTCTGCTTACCGTGAACCATAGTTGACGAAGGAGACTGTCCATGAGTCATTGGAGGACCAAAACAAAAAGATCCGGCTATTGAATGAATCTTACTAATTTTAGTGGAGGGCTTTCTGTGGGAGCGACGAATTCTCTCTTAAGGCTGGGGTCGAAATCGTCCGCTCAAACTACGGTTGAAACTAGTAAGTGTGGTACTGAGAGGGAATCCCCTGTAATCCAAATGGCACTAAACAACCCTTTATTTTGCAACATGTGCGGGTCCAAAATTAAAACTGCTGGAAGGTACTCATCGTCGAGAATCAGTCAGAATTCCCTCTTATGTGGCCATTCCGGTGTCATTGTGCACTACACATATCTTTAGCGTAGTAGGTGAGACTTCGGAAATGTCTGCAGACCTCCATTTTCTTCCTAGGTAAGGGCAGGTATCACCTGTATCACCTGTCCTCCCGTTGATCACCGACTTGCTCGAGCGGGCGCCAGCAGCGTCTCCATTCGTCCCTCTCGCGTGCCAGAGTGCTCCAGTGGATCCTCCTCGCTCGAGGGACACGAAGAGCGTCATATCGGTCGTTCAGGGATTTCACGAAGAAATCCGACCAACGCGTTGGTGGGCGTCCTGGTGTTCTCTTGACATCCCGCGGAATCCAGTCGATGACGGCTCTCGTCCAGCGGGTGTCTGCGAAGCGCATTACGTGAACGGCCCACCTAATTTTCGACAACTTGGCCCACGCGACAGCGTCTCTGATCTTCGAACGTCGGCGAAGCTCGGAACTCCGGAGGCCTTCTCCCACTTGCGTGAGTCGTGTCACTCTGAGCATCGTCCTCTCGATTCCACGCTGCGCGACGCTGATCGCGTGCTCATCCTGCTTTCGTATAGCCCAGGTCTCTGAAGCGTATGTTAGGGCAGGAAGAACGCTAGAGTCGAATAGGTGGGCACGGAGTCGGACGTTCTTCGTCTTCTTCATGAGTTCTCCGACGCTCTTGAAAGCTCCCCAAGCCACTCGTTTCCTCCTGGGGCATCAAAAACATATTCGTTCCTCACGAACATCGTCTTCGTAAGACTCAGCTGCAGTCCAACGTTCCCACATACACGATCGAAGTCGGCCAGCATTCGCTCCGCCTGGCTAATGCTCGGTGTTATGAGCACGATGTCGTCAGCGAAGCGAAGGTGGTGTAGTTGCCGGCCGTCGACTTTCACTCCCATGTGCTCCCATTCTAATTCGCGCATGACGTTTTCGAGGGTGGCGCTGAAGAGCTTCGGAGATATGGTATCCCCTTGCCGAACCCCTCTCTTCAAGTCGATGACGACGTCGTTTTAGAATGGTGAGATCTTGGTCGTGAATACACTGTACAGCTCTCAAAGGACTGATGTACTGACGATAAGTAGGAACCCCCTGAGTGAGCAGGGCGTTGATGACCGCTTCAGTTTCGACGGAGTCGAATGCCTTCTTCAGGTCGATGAACGTAAGGCACAGCGGCAGCTTGTTCTCTCGCGACACTTCGTTGAGCTTCGTAATGGTGTGAATGTGGTCGATCGTGCTGAATCCTCTCCGAAATCCTGCTTGTTCCTATGGCTGTCTTCGTCCAGCGTTCTGCTGATCTTATTCAGGGTGACTCGAATAAACAGATTGTGGACTACGGACAGCAGGCAGACTGGGCGATAGTTGCCAATGTCGTGCACGTCTCCCTTCTTGTACAGCAAGACGGTCTTGCTGATCTTCCACTCTGATGGAACCTTGCACTCCGACAGGTAGCGTGTGAAGAGCCGCGCCAAGGTGTTGATTAGCGTTGGCGGGAGATTCTTCAGGTGTTCGGGTCTGATCTTGTCGGGACCGGGTGCTGTACGTTTCTTCACCGACTAGATGGCGTGTCGGATCTCGGAAGGGAGAACAGAGGGAACGACGTATCCATCCTGCGGAAGATGGCTTGGGGGCAGGTGGACGTGGCTATTGAAGAGATCGGAGTAGAAGTCGTGGATGACCTTCTCCATGGTCCTTCTGGAAGAGTCCTTCTGGACGGTTCCGTCAGGACATCGGAGAGCGGTCATCTTGGTCTTGAAGTTGGCGAAGTTCCGGCGGGCATTGCGGATGCTCAACCCTGCCTCTGCTGCTTCAGCCAACACTTCCGCCCTCCTCTCCTTGAGATCTTTCTTTATCGCCGCTCTACATAGCTTCGCAAGCTCGGACGTCAGTTGGTAGTTGCCTGACGCTCGTGCTGCTCCACGCTGCGTATAAGCTCGAGAGTTTCCGTATAAGCTCGAGAGCCGAAGAGACAGGCGTCTCTTCGGCTCCCTTAGCACTCGGCTCTCGGCTCCCTTAGCACTACCGCGAAGATGGTGCACGATGCGGTCGTATTCCTCGTCGATGTTGTCCATGACGGCGTCTTCCCAAAGGTCGGCAAGAGAGGTGTAGATGTCCCAGTTGATGGTCGTTCTGGACTTCCTCTTCTTGAACTTCGCGGTCTTCTCTCCTTGACGCGAAAAGCGGAACCTCGCGCGAAGGCTGGCAGTACGAACATACAAGTTTTCGCCGCGCGCGCGGCGGTCTCTGCCGCACACGCGACCAGCCGTCAGTGACGCATCCTTGCCTGGATGAGCGGTTATGAGGAAAACGGAGCTCTAACGAACTCCTGAGTTATGCTGTGATGTATCTAGATATGTGGCTTTTAGAAAGAAAGTCTTTTAGAAGCTTCTTATCATAAAGGGAGACTAAATCTTCTCACAATGGAAGCAATCGTTTATTTCTTCGCCTAGGTCATCCAATTCCCTCTCGAAATATCCATTTTCTCTGATTAAGTCCACCGGGGGCCCTCAAATAGCTGAACAAAGGTAGCAAAAGAAGCTTTTGCAGTCACAAGAGCATTAGACATCGTGACTGTAGCAGCACATGCTGTGCAGATGTCGCGCTTGCCGCAGCAGTCGCCGCTGCTGCCGCACGCTTTTGTATGTTCAGCTTGCTCCCCTCGCGCGAAGGGGGCGGTGATCCGATCCCGTGTAGAACTTGGAGACAACGGAAACGTTGGTCAGGCAATACTTGCGATTGAAGATGATGTGGTCGATCTCGTTGTGGAACTGGCAACCGGGGGATTCCCAGGTCCATCGTAGGGAGGGAGGCTTCTGGAACCGTGAGTTTCCGTGAATGGTCTTGGTTGACGTGATAAACTCAGACAGCCTTTCACCTTGCTCGTTCCACTCCAAACCGTGGGTTCCGATGTGAAGTTCTTCCGGCGACCTTCGTGGCCCGATCTTGGCGTTGAAGCCGCCGGATGAAGTAAGTACGGCAGGTACGGGTGACTAAGGTCATGATTACGGATCTTGCCCAAACTCCAGCGTGACTAAAAAATGGATGCTAGGTTCGTGATCTGCACCCCCAAGTAGACCCCAAGGCGAAGTTTGCGCGAGATCGGTGATTATAACCTTGGCAGTCTTGGTCACCCGAACCTTCCGTAATCAATTTCAAAAATGGACGTCAGATTCATGGTCAACATCCTAGAGAACCCTTCCCCCGCATGAAGTTTGGTTGAAAAACTTTTTTTTCGATCTCTCCTCTACCTCTGGAGTCCTGAAAGTGCAATGGTGCCACCATTTTGCTACACTATTTTTGTTCTGTCGATCGGTGGACCTAAACAAAAAGGCCATAGCAAAATGGTTCATCCCGGTGTGAAATCTCCTAATCCACGCCGAGTCTGCTGCAGCTGATCGGCGCCGCGCCGCTCCCTCCCCTCCCGCGATTCGCCGAATACCGTAACCCGAAATACCGTCAAATCTGGTGTTTTGGGGGCGGCGTAGTATGAAAGCGATGCGGCGCCGCCAGGCAGCGCGAAAAATCCATAGCTATGTCAACCATCACGCCGCGCCGTGCGGCAGCACGGGTATAAAAGGCGCCTAACCAGGATACTATCTCAACAGTAGGTCGGAACGGCGAAAGTGTTGTATATGGGCAGAACCGCCTCTCTCTAAGTAGTAACAAGCTGCTGGTATCTCGACCCCAATACAACTCTGCGCAGAGTTAGGGGCGGCGGAAGTCGCGTGTTGGCGCCCTGTTGATTCACGTGCTCCACAGTTGACGGGCGCCCGCGGGATGAGGGCTCGTATCGCGGATCGGCGCAATGCACAGGTGGCGAACTAGGGAAGAGCTCGGGCTCGTGAATGAAGGGTCGGGGATTTGGATCAAGCAGACTGCGCTTGTTTTGCACTTTTGCAAAATCCATGCTTATCATATAGGTAGGTAATCCACCTAGGGGTATTATAGTATGTTATAGAGCATGTTTACATATAACGTATGCTTCAAACTACAGATTAGCTAAAATGTTCACTTCTATGGTTCACTTATTTTAAGCCTATTTTGTGTGAAGCTATAGTTATATAACGATAGATATTTTGCGGCACTAGTTAAAAGTTCCGACTCCACCGACAAGACTTCGGTCAAAAAAATTTTTTTTCGCTGAAATTTTGTCTAGGGGCGTTATTTGGGGTGCTGATCACGAATCTGACATCCGTTTTTCACGATTCTGTCTCTACCTGCCGTCACCGGCAGAAACTTTAAGAATGTAATCCTGTGCCTTCCTGTATCTATATTATCCAGCCGAATCAGCGAAATCGGTGACCGTGCTTGGACCCTTGTTAACGGTATGAGTGGCATGTTATATGTAAACATGCTCTATAACACACTATAATACCCCTAGGTGGATCACCTATATGATAAACATGGATTTTGCAAAAGTGCAAAACAAACGCAGTCAACGCAGTCAAAACAACGGACCAAACCCACGACCCCTCGTTCACGACCCCGAGCTCTTCCCTACTACGCCACCTGTACACTGCACTGAATTGCGATACGAGCCCTCATCACGCGCGCGCCCGTCAGCTGTGGAGCACGTGAATCAACAGGCGCCAACACGCAACTTCCGTCGCTCCTAACTCTACGCAGAGATGTATTGGGGTCGAGATACCTGCAGCTTGTTACTACCCAGAGAGAGGCGGTTCTGCCCATATACAACATTTACGCCGTTCCGACCTACCGTTGAGATAGTATCCTGGTAAGACATCTTAATCACGCAACACCCTCCTCCACCCCGGTCGATAAAGTCTTAGAAACGATAACACCAGCGATCGACAATATCAATCGATATTGAATGTCTGAGCGACCTTCCACAATCACGCTACACTCACCTCGTTCGATTGGGTCTGAGGAAGAACTGACAGCACGACCGATGGGCAATATCGACCGATATTAAATGTATGAGCGACCTTCACCGCTCAAACGATCAATAATATCGATCAATTTTGATTGTCTGAGCGACGTTTCGACTGCCATCATAATCACCCAACACCCACCCCATCGTTCAAGTGTGTGAGAGAAACTATTGCACCGCTCAAACGATCGATAACATCGATCGATATATCGACTGCCTGATCGAAACACCTTCGGCCACCATAATATGATGTTGCTAATGTAGGGAGCTTAAGGAAGAAGTACACGCTAGCAAGAACGCGTAAAGCAGAAGTGAACGGTACGCTATACCCAGCCGTTCGTTGTATCGCCGCCGCCAACCGTAAATGCCACAACGTGGCAGCGCTTCTGCTTTGCGCGTTCATGCTACTAGTGTGTCCTTCTTCGTCCAGCTCCCTACACATTAGCAACAGCATATGATGGCCTAAAGCGTTTCGATCAGGCACTTTCCAGGTGGGCGTTGCATGATTATGATGGCCCACGCAAGGTCTATAACGCAGTCAGCCACCATGGTGAAGCTTCGATCACGCAGTCATTACTAAGCGATATTAATGATTTTTTTCAGCGGTGATATTGGTTTCCCGTCAGACCTTATATCGGTCGATAGATCTTATATCGATCGATATTCTCCATCGTTTCAACTGTGTTATCGGTTGTCTCTCAGAATTAATCGATCGGGGTGCGTGTTGCGTCATTAGCTCAGACCTCGAGCAGACTATCTATATCATATATCACAAGTGCTGCGACACGCCTAACGGCGTGTCTCGCACTTGCCCGCTTCGCGGGGTGATACAGTTAGTCTTTTTCTCAGGAACTACTCTTGTACAAAGAAGGATGTGCGCTTCAAAAAAAATTTATTCATAGCGCAACGAAAATGGTTTAATTTTTACTCAAACATCTTGGTGAATACTACGTTTGATATAGTCTTCCGTCCTGGTGGTAGCCAAATTTTCAGATGGGATCTCTGTCGAACACGTGAGCACGCCACGTACAGTTGACCATGAGAAAAAACTGGGCTGGGGAGGTATACACCGACCCAGTTGAATGTTTGTCCCTGACTCTTGTTTATTGTCATTGCGTAGGCCAAACGCACAGGAAATTGTCTCCTCTTAAATCTGCACGGTGAGGTGTCACAGGCAGGCGGACAGAATATTATTCTAGGAATAAGGACGTATTGTCCTTTGTTCGCTCCAGTTGCAATTTTGCAGCCAAGAATGTACCTATCCATATGTTCAGCGGTGAGTCGCGTACCATTGCATAGACCCTGGTTGACTCTAAAATTCCGCAGAAGCATTATGACTGCTCCTTTCTTTAGATGGAGTTCATGTGGAGGGTATCCCTGGGGTGTCAAGCTGTTTAGAAACTCCAATGAATACTCTGTGTCGTTGTTAGCGTCAGTTTCGTCATTCATAACCTCATCTATGCTTCTGTAAATCTTCTCCTGCCCAGGTAGTTTCGAAAGCACTTTGTTGTTTATCTCCAAAGAGTCGAAATTCCTAGGCGTCAAAATCGCTCTACTGACTGCAGCGGACATATCCTCTAAGCTCACTATATCACCAAATATCTCATCTGCTATATCTACAGAGCTCAGCATATCGTCGGGCACTTTCACTTCATTGCAATCGTTTTGGAGCTCTCCGTTTCCAAGTTGAATTAGAAAGTTAGACCAACCGATTCCACCGCTGGACGCCCTCACGTTCTCAGTCAATCTGTATTTAAAGAAATGAGGCCACAGTGGGCAGCTCTTAATAGAAACGTTCAGAATTTCGGACTGTCCTGCTTTTGGCACGACAGGAGGAATTTGTCTAAAATCACCTCCTAGAATAATCCAGATGCCTCTAGCGCTACGTAGAGGACCTTTTTTCTGAATCGAGACGTTTAGAAATACGTGTAGTTGCCGTTTGTCAGGCAGGAGAAGGCTATACTTCCTCTGTAGATCAGCATCCCATGTTGAATTCTGAAAGCGCCTGCACGCCGGTGACACAATTCCTTAATTCAGATGCTTCTAGGGCGGCGTAGAGGACCTGTCCTCTGAAACCAGCACCACAGAAGACCCACCTTCTGAATGCAGAGGATCAGAAGCGCGCACAGTTGCCGCTGTGTCGAGCATGAAGAGGCTGCGCATATGGCAGATTCCTTGTTTCGCGTATAAATTTTCTTAGGGCTCCCTTCTTGCTGGTTCCCCGTCCTGGTTCCGCCTCCAGGTCCCTTGTTCCTGGTCGATCTCTCCCCCCTAGGGATCCTCGTTAATACTCTCCCCAATTAAGTAGCTCTCCCACGCTCACACACAACGACGGCGAGCGAACGCCCATTGCGTGTCATCGATGTCACATCTTCTAAATCCGTACTCTCTTATTGGTAATGGGTCCCCTTACTGATCTTTTTAACTGCTCCCCCCCCCTGATTGCTAACTCCCTACTGGTCCCTCCTTAATGCTTCATTGATCCTTCTATCGACCCCCCCCCCCCCTTCCCGATGCTTCCTCCAAGTCGCTACCTCCTGGTCGCTGTCGATTCTCCACCCTCGAAGTTCCCCCTTATACTCTTCCCCCTTTAGTGGTCTTCTTATGCTAATAGCACGAACTCGGCAGGTGGCTTCTGAATCTGGACGCTCAGGAACGCGCGTAAGTGCTGTTGTGTCAAGCAGTAAAAGGATGCGCTTTCCATGCTGCAGCAATTCCCACGTTCAATGGGAAATTTCGACCGCGCTGTGGATGAAACAGCGTACCTCACTTATTAGATTAGATAGATAGGTAGACCATTCGACCGCTCTCGCTGTGGATGATGCGGCCTTCCTCACTTAGGTTAGATCACTCGACCGCTCCCGCTGTGGGTGATGCAGCGTACCTCACTTAGGTTAGATCATTCGACCACTCTCACTATGGGTGATGCGGCGTACCTAACTTAGGTTAGATCATTCGACCGCTCTCGCTGTGGGTGATACGGCGTACCTAACTTAGGTTAGATCATTCGACCGCTCTCGCTATGGGTGATGAGGCGTACCCAACTTAGGTTAGATCATTCAACCGCTCTCGCTGTGGGTGATGCGGCGTACCTAACTTAGGTTAGATCATTCGACCGCTCTCGCTGTGGATGATGCGGCGAATGCGGCGTATCTCACTTAGATTAGATCACTCGACGGACAAACTCTTTTATATATAGGTGGTGATTTTCACGTCGAATGGACACTTTTCAAATCAAATTGGACACTTTTCACGTCGAATTGGACCTCTTCCAAGCTGGCCTATGAACTTTGAAATCAAATTTAACGTCTTCCTATTCGAAGCGCTTCTTACAGGTTAAACCTCAGAGTATTCAAGATGGTTAGAATATTTTTTGTGTGAGGAAAACTTAGAATAACTTTAATGATTATTTTTGCTTTAACTGCCGAATGAGTTAACAATTTTATTAAAAACTTGAGAAAAAACCTGCATCGAAATACTGGATGCACTCAAAAATTTCAACGCAAAGTTTATTAGATTGACTCAGACTTATTCGATCTGGATGGGCGTTGCGTGATTATGGTGGCCGACGCAAGGTCTATCAGGTAAATATTGGCTACCCTCCAGACCTTATATCGATCGATACCATCGATCGCTTTACCTGTGTTATCGGTTCTCTCTCAGACTTAAGGCCCTTTCAGACCGGCACAGTGGCGGCGGCGGCCGCAGACAAATGGTTTAGCATAGGGGGGCGGCGGCGATGACGTGCCCGAGCGGCGGCCACGGCGGTGGTGGGGTTTTCAGACCCGCAGCGGCCAAGTCGCCGCGGCCACGCCCCGCCACGCCCACGGCGGCGCCGCCGCCTTGGCCGCCGCCCGAAATGACTGGGGTCATTTTTTGAAGGGCGGCGAGAGCGGCGGCACATCGAGACGTGGAGTGTGCTGCGCTGTGTGCACACTGCAGACAATGCGCGGCTCCACGCCAGCCGAGGGAAATCGGCGTCATCGAAGATCATCCTCTCCTCTTTGCCCCGTTGCGAGACCGCTGCGCGCACGCATGCCCCAAACGGAATTAGCCTGGCGGCGGCCGCCGCCACCCCTAGGCGGCGAGAAAGGACACCGCCCCTCCACCTGCCGCTGGAGCGGCGATAGCCGCCGCCGCCGCCACTGTGCCGGTCTGAAAGGGGCTTTAGTCGATCAGGGTGCGTGTTGCGTTATCAGAGCTCGATCAGACAATCTATATCAACCGATATATTGGTATCCCTCCCTGACTTTATCGATCGGGGTGGGTGCTGCGTGATTATGGCCCAGATCTATAATGTCTGAGAAAGAAACGATAGCACTACTCAAACGATTGATATTATTGATTGATACTGATCGTCTGAACGGTCTATCCAATACTGCCACCCAGACTTCATCGATCGGGTGGGTGCTGCGTGACTATCTCGGATCTCGATCAGACAATCTAGCTCGTCGCGATTTGGAAAACGTTCAATTTGATTTCAAAGTTCATAGGCCGCATAAAAAGACTGGATCGCACCATGCACTCGAAAATTCAATGCTACGTTAATTTGATTGAGGAGAGAGTTAGGACATGCGTGTTTATTACAATTATTTCTGTTGCACCGTTTGCATGTGTGAAACTGCATGCAAACAGAAATTTTGGTATCAACCGAATGAAAATCGAGAAGTCGGGGCATGGCGCAATCTCTATTTTGGCAATATATTGTAAAATGGGCACTTTCCTGCTCCTCAAAACAAGCTTTAATTCTTTGTTTTTCCTCAACAAATAAAATTTCTATAAATTTTCAAACTACTTGTTCTCATATTGGGAACTAAATTTAAACTTCAAAAAAAGTTATACTAAAATTTTCCTTGAGAATCAATATCGATCGATATTATCCATCGGTTGAAGCGGAGCTATTGGTTCCCTCAAGATTTAATCGATCTGGGTGGGTGTTCCGTAATTATGATGGTCGACGGTAGGTCGATCAGGAAATCAGCCATAATGACGAAATTTCGAACAGGCAATCAATATCGATCGATATTATCCATCGCTTGAGCAGAGCTATTGGTTCTCTCAAGACTTGATCGATCTGGGTGGGTGTTCCGTAATTATGATGGCCGACGGAAGGTCGATCAGCTAAAAGGTGTTTCGATCGGGCAGTCGATCCTATTATAGTCGCTAAGACAATCAATATCAATCAATATTATCCATTCTTGAGCGGTTCTATCGGTTCTCTCCAGACTTGATCGTCCTGGGTGGGTGTTCCGTAATTATGACGGCAGACGGAAGGTCGATCAGGAAATCAGCCACCATGACGAAGCTTCGCATAAGCAATCAATATCAACCGATATTATTGATATTTTGAGAGCTGATATCAGTTTCCTCTCGGACCGGTTTCCTCTCAGATTGCCATTATCGATCGTTTCACCTGTTCTCTCTCAGACTTAATCGGCCGGGGTGGGTGTTTGATTATGATGGCCTACGGAAGGTCGACCAGATAACCAGCCACCATGGTGAAGCTTCCATCAGACAATCAATCTCAACCGATATTATTGATTGGTCAATGTCATCGTCTGGAAGACGCTTTTGATTTGGAAATTGTTCACTTTGATCTCAAGAGCATACATACTTCGCGCGCTGGGTTACTAAGCTATTTCTATCTGCCCAGGTGCTTCAATTTTCAGCGGTGGACCAGGGCAGGTCAGCGAAGAAAGTTGGAAGGACCTACGCTCGATCCGCTACGCTTTCAACCAAGTCTTGCTCCTTGGTCCTCAATTTTCGGAAGTGCTTTACCCGTTTCCATACTACACTATGCAGAGGAGGATAGTATTTTTTGTCCTAAGTTACCCTTTCCGAAATTCATCACATCTTATGGCTTAAAGCACAACGACTGGACAGAAACGTCAGAAATTTAATTAGGCTTCACAAGCTGCAATAGGGTGTGAACATAATCCTAGACGAAGCAGGAGTGTTGCGGACATTTTCCTGAGTGCTGTACTGGGATGTGACTGATACTCAGCAAGGCATCAATCGATTTGTAGTAGGCGTTCGTTTCAACGTGTTCTACTTTGACGCTGGGTAAGGAAGCATCCCTAGCTTGGTTTGGGCTACGTTCCTAGCGTGGTCCGCCATACCCGAAGCCGGCAAGCCTGGCGTGACGCACAGAATCCTGCAGTGGTCTACGTAGACATGGCTTTCGCGTCCCTCCTTCTAGTCAGAATACTTTTAGTGAGCTACTGCTGCAATGGAAATTCGGGTTATTTTCTAACGGGAAGCCGCGCACGTCACTAGGCGTCTTCAGCTTTGGTTCGAGAACATCTAAATGCAAGTCGTTGTCAAGACTGTTTTATTCAGCTGTCGTGCGATTACATATTTCCTCTTGTTCTTCCTTTAGCACAGACACCTGCGCGCTATTTGGCATGAGGACACGAGAGAGACGCTAGGAATTTGAGAGACTTCATTTTAAGAAGCGTGCTGAAATGTAATGCCTTAGCAATGGCTCATTTTGGGGTCACCAATTAAGAACAGCGAATGTTTGAAATTGTGAAGTCCTACGGAGATCAAGGATTGGTCCAAAGGATTAGTTCAAATGGGATCTTGTTGCAGGTACACCAAAATCGGCTTTACTCCTCTGCAGAGGAAAGCGTCTGTTCCGTCCTTTAAAAAATTATTACGACACTCCTTTTTAATATATTTTACAACCTGATATGAATGTTGTATGACCTACAGTTCCTTCTAAAAATTTGAAATTTAATTTTAAAAAATAAATAAAACAAATAAATTGTATCTGGAATATGATTATCCAGGAAGCCAATTTTCTAAAACATCACACATGTTTAACACGGTAGACAACATGGTTACATGTAATATACACCTTTAATCTCGAAACGTTCAGAAGACCTGCAGAAATTTTGGTCGTTTTGACGTCCGCCGTCCGAAAACCCCATCACTTTCTCTTACTCTAATCACCTCAGCAAGGACCAACCCTTTGGAACAAAAAAAGGAAAATAGAAGAATACGTTGCAAAGGATCCAACACCAGGTGTTGTTAAGCCGTTTGCAGCGTCTTCTTTTGTTTAATGATATATGTTTTAAGCGGAATAACACCCGCTTTAACACTGAGCTTGTACGCCAGTACGGCTTTCTGCATGTCCCGTTTTTTCGCCTTTTATTAAGTTGCAAGGAAAGTTTCCATTGGAGTTCCGCCAAATTTTTGAAAAGTTTCTGGAACCTTCTCCCAATAGCACACATACATTGACCTACATTTCCCAGTGTTGTCGTCATATTCCGCTACGACTACGGCAGAGAAAATGGTTCTCGACTGCTAGCCAGTTCGATTGCTACTGCTTTACGAGTTCAATATACAGTGCGAGAGTCGCGGTGAATAACATGTGTGGAACGATGAGTACTCCCACTGCCTCCTAGCCCACAGCGCAATTATGATTCCGGAACTCCAAGAACGGAGACTTTTGCTTGGAGTGCCAACCACGGTCTGTAAGGCCAGTTGCAGTGAAGGAGGAGCGCCTTGTGGAGCTGGTTCAGAAGGATCCCCTGCGTTGCACCCGTGGACTGGCAGCAGAACTCGGCTGTAGTCCCATAGCTGAACAACTGCGTGGTCTTGTGAAGACATACAGATATGGTGCATGGATACCGCACGAACTTGGTGGTCACCAGCAACAGGTGCGCCAGGATGCGTGCACGGACTTCTTCACTTTACAGCGAATTTTTCTTGACCCGAGAACCTGATCGCTGGCGACGAGAAGTGGGTAGTCTACGTTACCCACACGCGAAAGCGTCAGTGGCTCAGTCGCGGCGAAGCAGGAATTCCCTACGCCAAGACCGGAACTTTACCCAAAAAAGTAATGCTCAGTGCCTGATGCAGTTGCAAAGGAGTCATTCACTGGCAGCCGCTGCCTGCAAACACTACTGTCACAAGGGATGTCTACTGCAGGCAGTTGGGTCGCGTTGAAGCAGCTCTTCGTGGGAAACAACATCTTGCCTTTCACGACAACGCGCGGCCACATGTTGCAAGGGAGACTCAGGAAGAACTCCAGTTTTTTGGATGGCATGTTCTGGGCCACCCACCGTGTGCACCGGACCTTGCTCCGACGCACTACCATCGGTTTACTTCGTTGTCGAACCATTTGCAGGAGAAACAATTTGACGACAGTGGACAACTGAAAAGTGAGTTTTTTTATCAAATATCCAGGAACTCTATAGAAGCAGGATTTACAAATTACCTGATTTTACCATGGCAATATGTCGTAGATAATAATGGTGCATGTGTTCGTTAGTTGTTGTATGTGTGGAACGAAAGAAAAAATTGAAGAAAATGCACAAGTGGCGGGATACGTTCCTTACAAGCTAATAAATTGGACCGACAAGACCAATCGCTCCTCGCTGTGCCTCTGTTGTTATTAGAGCTGGGGGTTTCACAATTAGAAAAGTTGGAACCATTGTGCAGATCCTGCGTTTGTCCAATATATCCGCCCCCATTCTGAAATGGTATGATTGCAAATTGCTGGATTCCGATTATCGACTGCAAGTCACACTCACAGGAAACAGCAGTGCTGTAGCAGAATTCATGAAGCGGCGGAAGCGGGAAGACAAGCGAGATCTTCCCGCCCCAGCTTCATCCCATTTCCGGCCTCTGAGCCCCGTGACTGGTTTTCATGTTCATATTCGTTCAGCGAATAGCTATTTCCAGCTCCCGACACGGGCCGGATTCATCAACGACTCACAGCAATTTAACACAGAAAATACAGCCAAAATCCTTGATAGCGCAGCTTATCAAGCGATATGAGGCGTCATTCGCTGCGGATTTTGACTGTATCTTTTCTGTTAAATTGCTGTAAGTCGTTGCTGAGTCCGGCCCCGGTCGCTTCCAGTGTGAAGTCGTGAACGCCCCTGGGTTCATGAACCGTCACTGTTGGTATGTACTGCCTCAGTCACTTCCAGATGTGCTGTCTGTAACAAAACGTCCATGTCAAGAATGTTGTGGGTCGGTCGGTGTCTCTGATAGTTTCAAGCGTTCAGGGTGATTCATCTCGACTGGACTTCACCGAACGAGCTGTTCAACAGCTGGTTTGCATACGCGATCTGCGACTACGTGACGGCTAGTACGCAGAAGACCACTGTTGCAACGACCAAGCTGAAGACGAGCCTACCGAAAAAGGCAGCAAGTATGTTGGCTACTCGCAGAGCTACACTCCGATATCAAGCTCTCTGTCTTGCAGCGACCCCATCCTCCCTCACGCTGCCCACAAATGTGGAAGCCGTGCCGTTGTCCCCGTCGTCGCTCTCCGTTTCATGGACGTGCTGCACAAACAGAAAATCGGTAATCCAAACGGCTCTCCACCGTTCTTCAGATTGTGAACGCTCCCTTACTTAAGAACTACACTATACTCTACACCCACGACTCCTCTATTCCGCCGAAGCACTGGCAGCGACGACTCGCCACTTGTAGAGATAGTTTCGGGACAACGATCACGGTAGGCTTTCGGATGAACTCCGGCGTGCGGAAGACACCACTTATCTCTTTGTTTAGGGTCTTCCGAGCGATCACGACTACACCGTTTGCGTGATAGCGAGCGAACTGATGAACAACGCGTCCGCCTTCACACCGCAGAGCGACAACTGTGCACAGTTGGCTCTCAGTGCAAGTGCGACTTATATTCTATTTGTTGATCCCATTCTCTTGACGAAGACGACGAAGTGTATGATTATTTTCAGACACAACTAGGCCTGGAAGCTTCGAACCTGTGGAGATTGCGCCGTGCAATTGCCTGTGTGATCGTGGAGAGGCCATTCTCAGGCCGACGTGCGATCTTGCCGTCGACGAGTATCGTCCCATTTCCACGCTGCCTCCGGCTACTGAGGGTGAATGCCCCTGCAAGGTGCGCCTCACCCGATTAATCCCGTTCGCTTGGTTTGGTTTGCCATGGAGGTCGTCTTGAGAATCTGACCCTGGTCGTCTCCAGAATACTCGAATGTTTGTTTGCGCAGAAACTAAAACGCCAGTTCGCGCTTCTTCTGATTCTACCTTACCCTCCCCAGACACTTTTGATACAAACTACCAACTTCTGAGGCACTGAACGCCACGGTGGACCGGACCGAACCTGTTTCATGTATTGAGTCGGTGTACAAGCAGGAGCCCGCGCGCGTGCACACACCATTCCTAAAAAGGAAAGGTTCCCAACACAAGCTGAGTTTTTGCGATGCTATTTTGACGGGATGAAGGGCCGCATGAGCGGAGTTCATTTTTGCTGAACGCCTCTTTAAAGACCTGAAAAAGAGGTGTGGAAACGTGTGCGCAACAGTCATCAAACCGTATGACACCCCACGAGATGTGCCTCGTTGGCGCAGTCGGCAGGAGTACCGCCTCATAGCAGTACACCGGCGGGATTTTGAGTTCGAGTCTGCGTACTGCTTGTTCAATTTCAGATCATCGATGGTAACAACAAACCAAAGCTGTCTTTTTGCGCTTTCACATGTGCTAGTTTTTCAACGATTAGTATCTGCACCATATCATTTCTCTGGAAATAAAAGGTCTTATTGGTGTTCCCTTTTAGTCTACAGCTATGGTACAAAACTAAGGAACAAGTAAAACACAAACGGATGTCACACCAGCAGCACCTTACAAAAGCAAGTGTGGAGCAATCTTCTCCCTAGCAAGGAATTACCACTTCTACGTCCTAAAACGCGTAATCCAAGGGTGTAGAGAAGAGTCCTGGTGAACATCGACGTAACCAACTGCTTGCCACGAAAAAAAAACTAGCACGTATGAAGCGCAAATAGAAAGCATTGGTTTGTTGTAAGCATTAATGGTCTAAAATTGACTCCTGTGATCATGAGAAAGCGTAATAACAGCAAACTAATATGTGCAAAAATAACGGCAGTACGCGGACTCGAACTCAAAAGTCAAAAGGTGTGCTTCTATGGGGCGGCGCTCCTACCGACTGCGCCAACGAGGCACACAACTTGGGGTGTCATAGGGGTTGATGAGTGTCACGCACACGGCTTCACACCTCTTTTTGAGGTCATTATAAAAGCGTTCAGCAAAAACTATATTTCTGGACTCCACTTACAGGACCCTACATTCCATCAAAAAGCATCGCAAAAGCTCGCCTTGAGTTGGAAACCTTTCCTTGCAAGCTAGTTTACCGCGCGCAACTTTCTGCCACTTCTACAGCCCGAAAGGAAAATAGTCTGCTGGAAGATTGTCATGGTACCTTCAGTTGCTGGGAAACGAGAAGATATGATTTAGATCAACTTTAAAGAGGAAGGCATTTCCAAAATTCGAACACTTATCTATCGTAGAGTAAATGTGGAACCTAAAAGATTGAGTGTTTTCAGAGATAATTTTGAAACTTGGTTCTCCTCACCTAATGGTGTTCTGCAAGACTTTTCTTTGAACTTCTAAGTGATGTGCCTAATTCACTCCCCCTGACGAAATTCGCTTGGCGCGGTTTCTAAATAGCATCCAATATGGCACATCGCGGTCGTCACATGATCTCGAGGACGGCGGTCCTCCATACGGTATGTCCTTCTTCCCTGAAAGCCATTCGCATCCACACTGGTCACAGTAAGTGACCCTGCTGGGATTGCTGGTACATTGGTGATCTGGCCATACACTGAGGATATCCTACTTCGCAGGTCTTTACGAACTAGTGAAGATTCGTGAAGCAATTAAGCCTCAGCACATTTAGGCATTTTGGGCCATTCACCTCCAAATGAAGGGACAGGTTATGCTGGGGCCAGCAGTAGGTCCCAGCAATTCCAGCATTAATAACTCTAGTATCGAGCGAAAAGCAATAAAGGACCATGAATCGCCTGGGAGTCAGACGTCTGCCTTTAAAAAGGGCGCTGTCGCACAAGCATTCTAGATGAACGACGATGAATCCGTGAACTTCAAGGCGACGGTCTGGATCACTCACTGGTCGACTGGGATCCTAGCGAAGCTTGATCTCTGGCGAAGAAGCGAGCATTTTCCGTGCACCCGCAGAGCAGCAGCTAAGGCTTATGATATACTCCCGCGGAAGCGTCCGCGGACGGGCGCGAATCGGATCCCTCACATGGCCAATCACCGCGAATGGCCACGCTCCCCGGATCGCCGCCGTCGGACGTTGAGGGGGCTCGTATACATACTTCAGCGGAGTGACATTCTTCCCCCCCCCACCGCCCTTTAAACAGAGGCGTAGCAAAGTCTGCGTCTCTACCAACTCCGTAAGGCCTATGTTATACTCCCGCGGGAGCATCCGCGGGACGTCCGCGGACGGAAGGTGCACCGCGAACGGTCGTCGTCGCACCAGGGCAGCTTGCGTCGCATTGGAGCGCGTTTTTGGTGCCGAATTCCATGGGACGACAGCGGTCCGCGGTGCAGTGCACCGCCGATGGGTGCCGTCCCACGGACGGGAAGTATAACAGCCCTCTCGTCGTCTGTCGGCGACGATCCGCGGGCGGCGGGCGTGGCGGGGCGCGGCGATTGGCCAGCTCAGGGATCCCGGCGCGATTCCCGCCCGTCCACGGATGCTCCCGCGGGAGTATAACATAGGCCTAACATAGGCCTAAGGCAGCCACTGGACTGACGAGCAAGCCGTGGGGTGAGCGGGCAGGGGACGAGGGGCTCGTCCCCGGTATACTTCCTGCGGAGTGCAGCGCGCAAAATGCGCTCCAATGCGAGGCGGACCGCCCCGGGTGGACGACGACCATCCGCGGACGTGCCGCAGATCCCCGCGGCAGGATACCATAGGCATCTGGCATATCTCCGAGTCGCTCCAGCGATTGTCCGAATCGCTGCGCATTGCACAGCGATTGCAATCGCTGCAGCTGTATCGGTCCGCGGAAGGCTGGTCGGCGATTGGCCAGGTGAGGATCGTGGCGCGATCCCGCTGCGCTCAAATCGCTGGAGCGACTCGGAGGTATGCCAGATGCCATAGGCCTTGCGTTTTCAGCCCGTTCCGACTGCATTGCTTACGCGGAGACACTGTACATCCTAGAGCCAGCTCTTGAATGTGGTCGCCATCAGGAGTGTGCGTAATTACGATCTACGATTTACGACATTTTGGGTCGTAAATAGCAAATAATCGTAAATGTGATCTTCGGTCCACGGATGACAAACGTACACATAACGTTATACAATTCGGATTATGACGATGTGCCAACTTTTAAGGACTTCCCCCATAGCTCATTGCTATTTCCTGTTTATTTTTTAAAGTTCCTCTGTGGCGGTATCACAGAAAAACGCAGCTTTGTAGATAGGCCGCTCTAATTAGTTCCTGGCAGCGGAACTGGGCCAGCCTTTTTTCCTGGTCACACTTTAGCACAACATCTCACATTCGAATGGCCTCAGAGCATTTCGTTCCTGTCCACAGAAAAACGTGAAAATTCGCATTGCACTGGAAAGAAGATGATCACCTGCTGAATCACATTCTATGCTGCAACCGCCGCCTAGTCAACTTGTAACTTTTTCACTTGTTCACATTCACATAGACGACTCTTTCCAATGTACACGAGTAGAACTCATGCAAAGCCATCAAGGAATGTTGGACTTGATTGGAGACTGTGGAATAATTGCTAAACTGTTGGAAAGAGTAAAACAATCATGTTTCAATCTGATTATCTCTGCGCGTCATGGCGCGGAGTGGTGGCGATGTCCGTTCCTCCTCGTGGTGCCACTGGAAACTGCTCGCTTTGTGAGCTAAGCTAAGCACGAAAACTCGAATGCAGGCGACAGGCCCTTGTGACAGGCCTGCCTACGAAGACTCATGTCACTTTACATGGTGTACAATGAGTCATGAATTCGAGATTGTGCTACGGCGTCGCGAGCCGAGGCGCACTCGCAGAGCCCGGCGAGTGTGAAAACTATGCGAGGGTCCCTGATGCGAGGACGGCATCAGAGGGCAACTGAGCTAGTCCGTAAGTCCCGTAAGTAAGCAGTACCTGCGTAGCAACTCTGAATGTGGATACGTTCACGGGCCGCTCGTGCGAGTTGGTTAAAGCACTGGAGCGTAGAAGAGTTGATTTCTGTGCGGTGCAGGAGACGAGGTGGTCCTGCAGCAAGTCAAGGGACATAGGACGTGGCTTCAAGGCTGTTCTTCGTGGAAGTCCCAGGACCACCAGTGGCGTCGGAATAATCGTCTCCGAACGATTTCGTGAAGCGTCAAGCGCTTTGACTGTCATTGATGAAGATCAAGCTAAGGAGCGACTCTATCACTTCTTCTCTGCGTATGCTCGCATACTGGCTGCTCCGACCAAGCCAAGCATGAGTTTTGGAACCTGCTTGATGAGAAGACAGCAGAGGTACCGTCGAAAGATGTCATCATAGTCCCTGGTGACCTTAATAGTCACGTAGGTGCTACGAAAGACGGGTACAGCCGTCATGGTGTTTACATATACTGATCCCGCCGATGGTGAGCGTATTCTTGAGTATGAGGATTCGCATAATGTCGTCATTGTGAACACCGTTTTCCGAAAACGCGACTCCCACCTCATCTCATACTATAGTGGGAGCTCCAAGTCTCAGGTAGACTTTGTCCTTGTGAAGGATCGCGACCGAAGCATTGTCACAGACGCGAAGATCGTGCCGTATGAGACGGTCGCCCACAGCATCGACCGCTGGTCTGTACAGGTTGAGCGATGCGGTGCTGCAAGAATCAAGTGGTGGCGAATGAAAGAGAAGGAAACAGCTGTGATTTCTCGCGAACGGTTACCGACAGTCACAACTGTCGATGAAACTTGGAAGAGAGCAACCGATACGCCAAGCTGCAATGATGGAACTCGACCTACGAAGCCTGGACGACGCAAAGTCCACAAGCAGACATGGCTGTGGACGGACGATGTAAAAGCGAAGGTTCGAGAGAAGAAGTCGCTGTATCACGTGTTTCTCGGCGACAGAACAACCGATAACTGGCAAGAGTATCAGAAGGCGAAGAAGGTTGCAAATGAAGCCGCGGCTGTTGCGAAAGCCACTCATTATGGAGATGTCAACGAGAAGCTCGAATCGCGCGATGGTGAGCAGTATTTGTACCGACTTGCTAAGTCTCGCCATCGCCAAAAAACCGAAAAAGAAAAGAAAAGTTGAGAAGTTCTTCGGCATCAATGATGAGACGGCCATCTTCTGACAGACCACAAAAAGGCGCTGAAGCGCTGGCGTGGTTACTTTGAGGAAATTTCCACTATGGAGTTTCCTCACTCGGCCATCCCTTCTGTGGGTTCTGCTCACGGTCCCGTTCACAAGATAACCGTGGAGGAAACAGAAGCGCCTCTGAAGAAGATGAAACCCTGCAAGGCGACAGGGCCGGATGATCGGGCAGCCGATGTTTGGAAGTCGAAGCTCTGGTATCCTCATGAGTGGTTGGCTGAATTCTCCAACCAGGTAGTAAAAGGAGAAGAAAGTACCGGAGTGTTGGACAACAGTACGACGATTCCGATTTGGTAGAAGAAGGGCAGTTCTGCTGCTGCTCCAGGCTGCTCCAATTACCGTCCGATTCCCTTGCTTTCGCACAGCATGAAGATCTTCGAGCGAATCCTCGATAGTCGAATTCGTGAAATCGTCAAGCTCTCCGACAACCAGTGCGGCTTTGTGTCTGTTTGTGGGACCATTGATGTTTGTGGGACCACACGCCGCCCGCCTCCTGGTGAAGAAGCATTGCGAGAAACAGAAGCCGGTGCATATCGCCTTTCTTGACTTAGAGAAGGCCTTCGATCTCGTACCGCGTGAGGGTATATGGTACGCCTTACGACAACACAACGTACCTGAGAAACTCATAGAGTGGGTGCGGATGCTCTTCTCTTGCCCAAAGAGTAGAGTGCAAGCTGCAGCTGGAACCTCAATGGAGTTCCCCGTCTCTGTCGGGGTACACCAAGGTTCTGCGCTTTCTCCACTCCTCTTTGTTGTCGTCATGGATGCCATTACGAGAGATCTTCAAAAGCCTGTCCAATGGACATTGCTCTATGCTGATGACGTGATGCTCGCTTGCGGAGATAAAGATGATCTCGAGCGGCAGATGCAAACAGGGGTGACAGCCTGGCGATGTTCGGACTCAAATTGAACGTAAAGAAGACCGAGTACCTAACGATTGACGTAAACGAGTCCGGCTCCATTAAGATTAACGGTACTCAGCTTGCACGCACTTCGGTGTTTAAATGCCTAGGATCAGCATATCCTCTGACGGCAGTCTGATGGTTGAGGTGAACTCACGCGTGAGTGCAACTTGGTCAGAAGTTCGGTGTGTCGCCGATAGCGGACAAGATGCGCGAAGCTCGCCTGCGCTGGTACGGCCACGTTCTGCGTGGGAAAGAAGACAGCGTCCGCAAGATAGGCCTTGAGCTGGAAGTGTCAGGAAAGCGGCCTAGAGGGCACCCGAAGCAGCGTTGCTCAGATACGTTACACATGGACATGAAGGTAACTGGCGTCCATCCTGATCAAGCGCAGGATCGGGAAAGGTAGCGTCACGACACCAGAAGAGCGGACCCCGCGACGAAGCGGGAAAACGCTAAAGAAGAAGTCATGGCGCGGAGTGTATTCACGTATGAAGTGCGCCTTAAGCAAAACGTCTGACATTTTCATGATAGATGTGAAACGTTTGGCACTTTGGTCTCCTTTTCAGTGGTCTGATTAGTGTTGCTGCGTTCGCCCTAGGCGATCCGTTCAGAATGCTGAAGACTGAGCAAAGGATAGGATAGCGGTTGTTACAAAGGTAAAGCAGGACTGGCGAATGCAAGCATTCATTATTTAGTAATGCAATATTTTGGAGTTTCCGAAATCTAAGAACTGAAAGCAAACCTGCGAGCGAAGTAAATGCCGAAAGTAGTTGCCTGGTATCGCCGAACGACGTTCTCTCATTCCAGAGCTGTGGATGCCTCCAAAAATTATAAAGGATAAAACATGACGTTAAGAAGTCCCTGTACGAGATGCGCCATCCATTCGTTCTACCTCTATCAGATATCGTAGAGGTTATTTGAGTGTGGGTTTGCCCTATAGAATGAATTGCGGTGGCCAGTCGATGTAGAGATCAGTGTTTTATCCTTCCCAGAGAAATCAGGTAGCAATTCACAACCCAGCAGGTGTGGAAGACTTGATTGCCCGTGGAAGGATTCGAATCAAGAACTATTCTGGAGCACGCGATGGCCGTCCTCCTCCGACTTCTCTACCCTGGGTTTCCCCTGTGTGTTTAAAATGTATCTTGTACGAATCAGTTGAACCACTTTCAATTCAAACTCCACCTTGCTTCTCTACTCTACTTTTAAAGAATGCCACAAAAAATATCTTCTTTTATAATTTTAAGTCAAAAATCCGACTATGATGAGTGTCGAAAGATGTGATCATGTTCTTTCAATCGTCGCACATTTCCTCCCGTCTGCTACAAAAATGCTGTTGGATACAATTCAAGACGTGGGAAGGCTTAGAACTTTAGGAGTGTCATACCATCGAAATGTGCCATGCGTTCACTCAGTAGGGGTGCTTGTTGGATTATTTGTGCAAACGTTGTTTTCATCGAGTTGGCCAGCGATCAAATTATTTTTTGTTTTTGGTTTTGGATGGAATGGTTTTTGTTGATTTATTCGAAATTGTCATAGTTTTATATGCAAGCCAATGGCTAGTAGAATGATAAACGTTTTTGATCGGCCGAGCAGTGTAAGCTTTTTATTTGGGCACCGAGTATAGGCACCTTTTAAGATAGCGTTTTTAAACAAGCAGTTCATCTTGGTTCTCCAAAGACTTGTCCAGCTTGATTTGGAATGTGCTAATTGGTTTTAATGGCTTCCATCTTAATTAGAAAAGTGTCCAGCTCGAGCTGAAAACGTCTCAATGAAACATATTTAGCATCGATTAGCTTCAACATAATAGAAAAAGCAATGAAATTGGATGCACTATTATTCAGGCACCTCTTACGATTTACGGTTTAGATTTACGATTTACGAAATTTCGGATTTCATTCCTTCCCCCCCCCGGGCCGTCATATGTTCTGTGCAGAGAGCACTTCCGCCTCCATGTTTCTGCCTTCAATCGCAGTCCATTTTCAGATCAAGGCTCACGCAGGCAGGTGTCCGTACGGCTACGTGCTAACAAATGGACAGTGCTATGGTAAGGAACCCCTTAGGTCTTCGGCGCAGGCGTGTAGGCAGAGAGATTTCTGCTTCAGATGTGGACGAGTGTGCGGCCGCCAACGGCGGCTGTTCACATGGATGCGTCAACACTCCGGGTGGACACTACTGCGCCTGTCCGTATGGCATGACCAGAGATCCGCTGGACCCGCTGACCTGCATCAACGCCGCCAATTCGTAAGCCACCGATCCTAGCCTGGGGCTGGGTATGCCCTATTCTCGAGGTCTTCCTGAAAAAGTCGCGTTCAGATTTGACCGCATCGCACAGCTCTTGGCGCAATACCTCCACGCCAACTCTCAAGAAGCAGGTCCGCCATCGGGAGCCGGTGCTGCCCTACCTCCGCAGAGATCGAAGTTCAAAGTGAGTACCATCGTGTTTCCTCGATGGCTTCAGCCACTATAGTCTGCTGTTTTCGGAGCTGTTATATGAAGTCCTAACCCTCCCTTTCATGATTTATCACTTACAAATAAAAGGTGACAGCTGTATATCAGTTCTTGACCCTAACTATTAGCACTAAGCTACCTTCGTTAGTATTTGCATTTCTTCAGGGCTACGTTCCATTTTCTAGACAGTGAGTAGTAGCCGACGATATGCGCAATCGTGTCCTGGCTCGAGTACAACCTTCCAGTTAGCTTCTAATAATCGCATTTTATACCTCATCGGGGATGTCACCGCACATACAGCTGATATGGCAGCTACTTGCGCCTATTGTCGGTCCTTCAGGATGTGGTTTAGGGCAGTGTACCTTTCAGAGGTAGTTGAGCCACCAAAACGATGCCAAGCAGTGCATCTCATCTGATAGAGGGTGAATATCACCGCTTTCCACCCTAACTGGCCGTCAGATTGGCAGACGAACACTGGGGGGGGGGGGGGAACAGCGGTACCAGATTATATCCAGGATCACCGAAAAAAACAGAATCTCGTGGAGGTGTTTCAGGCTACGATCAAATCTAGCGATGACAAGAGCATCACCTTCGAGTGGTCGTCGGCTCCTGCGGTGGTGCGTCGAGCGTTCAGATGGCTGTTCTAATTATCAAATTGTCTTCTCAATCATCTCAATGCGACAGTCCTGATCTTCACTAATTGCTTTCGCAAGTGATGCAGTTTGTATAGTGCACAACTTCTTCGCTTTTCCCTTTTCGTTTCGTATCGATCGAATACTTTTATGTTCCGTTTCCTTTGCCATTGCCGTCCCTGTACAACTCTCTACTTATCATCATAACTGCCCCGTGTTTTACATTGCCTTGTCAGTAGGTGTTTTGTCATTATTGCAGGTTAAAAGACTTTAACATTGTTCTATGGATTTAAATGCACCTCTGTGTAGCCACATAGCGATACCAGGGGCTGTTGTGGAAGACTTGAGCAGCAGACTCCTCCCAGCCCTGGTATGAAACATATGCAGGTGATTCAGTCCGTGTTTATTCTTGATGGGCTGAGAAGGTCAACGAATCCGTACATAATAGTCTGCTGCCTACGTCGCCGTCTTTTCTGCACCACGTCACGATCCGCTGACGTTTTCTGCATCTGACTATTGCCGCGACCAGCCACTCGTTTCTGCAAGTAACACTGACCATACACAGTTGAGCAGCTTCTATCTTCTTCCACTACCCACTGAACCAGTGGTGGGAGGAATATTTGTTTTCTGTTTTCTGGTCCTAGTCGTTTTAGGAAAATTTCCTATTTTCCAGGAAACGGCTAAGATTGTCCAGAAAACAGAAAGTAGTGCTGCGCACAAAATTTTACCACAGAGATCCAACAAAAAATGCGGAAAAAATTGTCGTAAAACCATAAAGTTTTAAGGCAAAAGTGTTCCTAGAGTTTTTGGAATTACAAGAATGTGGCGCCTTTGGTGCCTTCATGTAGAAACACGTCATACAGTTACCACCGGCTATACCCTTTGTTTGTTTGATTGGTGGTGTGAGTGATGCTGCCATGGAGTTCCTTCATAGCACATTTCTTGGCTTTCATAATTTAGCTTCGTCTCCCCTCTAATTGCAGCAGAAGTCTAGACCATACAGGATCACTTATAGCTGTACGTTAAGGCTACAAGGCTAGTGCTTTAAGGAGCATTTATAGGGTGACAGTATCTGCAGGGTAATCACATAACTTCATCAAGCGGGAAGAGTGTCTCTGGATGGGAACTCTCGCAAGAGCTTTGCGACAGAAGTTATCGTTGATAAATCCAAGGCCCGTCATTAACCCCATACTCTGCACTACTGCACTGCTGCTGTACTGATTCTTTGAATCCTGCACGAAACAAAGATAACATGTTCTGGCGCAACACCATGTCCAGGTGGCTACAGACGGACAAAGAGAAAAGTGGAAGACTTCTATGTGGGAGTGCCGAAGACGCCCTTAACTTAGGCTGACGTGGAAGCACTCCGCTGAGGATATTCGGTGCATTTAGATTAGCGAAATCAAAAGTGACGGAAGCTTTTCTTCTTTCACTAATTTTTGTACCACCAAATGAGGAAGATTTCAAATTTAAAAATAGCGATGCCGAAAACAATGCACCGTCGTTGGGCCTGAGTGGCCAACAGTTTTCAGTTTTCATACCTTGAGGGGTGGATAACCCTATCCACATTCATTCTATCTCTCTGTACCAGATGAAGCGACAACACGCGACTGACCTCTAAAATAGTAAGTTGATCCGGCTAGTTCAAAGGCCTGATGATTGTTTTTGAGAATTGCTGACTCTGTTCATTTCATCCTGAACATTTCGACAGTCGTCGCATCGATTGCTGATTTGCTCGGTCGTCAGCCAGCAACGTAACTTCTCTGTTCGTCCCTGTCGCATGCCAAACTAGCTCAGTTGTTCTCTCGAGGAACACGAAGAGCTCATATCTTTCCTCGACTTGAACGAGGCGCTAGCGTGTCTGACTTCCGGATGTCAACGGATATAGAGGGTGATAGAGGCGTTTAGGACTTAGCGTCCCAGAAGAGGTGGTTCAGTGGCTTTATAGGGAACATGTACAGAAGCAATGGAGGAGGAACGTCTTTATTCTTTGGTAGCCAGATGGCGAATGCCTTAGCGTGGGTTGGGGACAGGCCCCGCCCCTGCCATCGTCGTCTTCGGCGACAGCTGAGCTATAAACTTTAGAGACCTATCGCATGTATTAGCCGTGTTACTCTGTTGTACTCTCGACTCCTTGTGCGGTGCGGAACCAGGGTTCATCCTACTTTAGTAGTGGTCAGATTGTCGAAGCGTATATTAGCGCAGTGGGGGAGTGAAATACGCTTAGGAGTGGACACAAAACCTGGCCATCACAGCTTGTTCAGCACTTCTGAATAGCTCGTTCCTCCCAGAACAGTTCCATTACCGCGTAGCTCTCCGGTGTAGGTCGACGGCAGCGCACGACCGAATGTGTAGAAGTGCATGTATCAAGCATGTTCCTCTCAGAGTTGAAGCTCTGAAGGAGCTGATCACGTATCAGTGGCAGACGTTAACCAGAACCACGATGTCGGATCTAGTACTGCAGTAGTGATTTTAAGCCGTTATATTTTGATTTGAAAGTGATAGCTAAATTCCATATCATTTACAAGGCAGCAGAATCGCAGTCTTACGATTACAGAAGTAATCGATAGCGTTCACTGAAACAAAAAAAAAACTGAGGGTAATTTTGCACACTTCGAATATTGGGATCTAGAATATGTGAGTTGAAATTTACAATTTACAAATCGTATTGAATTTGAATTTAGTAGGAACTTAACATGTAAACGCTAAGTAAATAGAGCCGTTTGTCCTTGACTACATCTCCAGTCTTACAAAAGCATTCGTTGCTGGAGAAATGCATTCGTTTTCCGATTTTCCGTTCTCTGGCGTTTTTGTCTTTTCTGCTTTCCTACTCCTGCTGTCTGACGATCGCGGTTTTCTGTTTTCTGGAGAAAAATTCAAAATGTCCTCCCGTCCCTGCACTGAACTCACTCTGCACTCGTTTGTAGAATTGTTTGGGTGCCTCCATACGCTGCGTTTCTACCGCCATATGCAGTGCTGCCCCAAAAAGATGCATTCTCCAGCGCTCAGCTTTGCAGTGGCCCATTATTCCAGTTAGCTCTTCCTCAGATAGAAGGAACGGCTTGGTAAATTCTGTTCAGGTTGAATGCAGATCGGTAACCGTAGAGAAGTATGGTGACGTATGTTTCAGAAAAGCTCAAAATACTACAGGTCTACAGTTCTTCAAAAATATGTTAACGCGAAACAAATCCGGCAAATTTTAATTGAAATATAAGAGAATTTCAGTACTGCCTGAATTTTCACAATTACGTTGTGCATCTGTGGTCGTTTAGGACGTCGGAAACTCAAATCTTCTCTCATCACACTAAGTCTGTAGCGGAGGTTCATCAGAAGAGGACTTCTGAACTCCGGACTGTTTGCGAAACACGCCTTCAGACCGCTAGCAAAACAATCCGCGAAGTATAGACCAGAACACGACAACAGCGTTTCCATCTCATCCGCCCCCAATTTTGCTCTACTTCGCTCTGAGGTAGCTGGCGCTTTTAGAGTTTTTTTCTACTGACGATAAGTACTACTCATGCAGCCCGATTTCCCGGCATACATACACCGCTGGAGTTGAATTCGGACAGAACGGCTTTGCTGGTACTTTTGAGCTTGCTGCTTTCACGGAACGCTCAGCATGATACGCTTCGAGAAAACAATAGTGGAGTGTTCTCGACGAAAGGACGAGAACATAGCTATAGCACTTGTGTGGGATCGATTTTATTCAAAAGTGCCAATCGGAACCCAGACAGAATATATTGCAGCCACTTCTTCTTGGGTGACCAGCCCAAGTTGAAGTGAAAATCACACCACACACAACACGAGAACACTCAGCACTATCTACAAGGAAAGGAATGTATTGGAGAAGAAGGCGAGGCCGTTGAAGCCTAGCACAAGCCGCAGGTGGCAGCGCACTTCGTCTTCAGACTTGCCCACTTTTCGTCGAAACAGAACTGGCGGAACACCTCGCAGTGGCTCCCTAGAACGGAAGAAACGCTGCAAATGCTGGTGATCTAGACCTAATGAGGCACCTACCGAGCTCGTCGTTGCAGGCGGCCGCCGCCTCAGCGTACACGAACACAACAGCGACAATGCAGAGAATAACGAGGATCTAAACGAGATCGCTGTGACTCTCAAATCACGCGGCTCCAGAAATTGAAGGAAGTGGAACTCACGAAGTTCTGGATCATTTTCGAAGTGTGGAGATCTGCTGAGCGGCCTCTTTATAAAGGGTTCGCAACAATGGACTCTGCTCTACGGCCTTTTTGCTTGACTGTTTGAACAGCAGCTCTCCTTCATGTGCGCGTAATGACTGAGCTGTTCATGATGTCTTTCTTGTGAGCACAGCTGCTGACGAGATTGCCGCCGGCGGGAAGTTGCTGCGAGAGAATATCCAGCGCGAGAGCCGCTTGTAAACAGCACGGGGTTCTTCGCTACTCTACATGTCACGGCTTGGTTTAAAGACAAAAGATAGCCACGTTAATCAATCCCTTCAGGGATGGGCCATATATTCTACTTCTTCGGGATGTCGTGGAGGCAATTTGAATGCGCACTGAGCGCATAGCATGACTTTCGGTGACCAGCCGACGAGCAAGTCTGCGTTTTATCCTTTCTAGGCAAGTCTGGTTCCAATCCACCGACCCCGGAAGGATTAAGAGCTTGCTTGGTCTGGCGGGTAGTCTGAAACAGGAACCTAGGTTGCATGCACGTGGCAGCCGGCGCCACCGAATGCTCTACCATGCACCCATGCCTACCCGACTACTAGGACAACGCGCGTCCGCACGTTTCAAATATTGTTGCTCAGAAACCGGATGAATTAGGATACGAAACTGTGCCACATCCAGCACATTCACTAAATCTGTTTCCTACTGATTATGCAGGCATTTATATCATTATGTGGAGGTTAAAAAATTCAGCAAACAATATGATGTCGCAATTGGCTTCTTACGTTATATTAATTTTAGTTCTGATTTTTACAGCGATAGAATATTCAAGCTATTGTCGCGTTCGGGAAAGCGTGTTAATTGTAATGGTGCATATTTTGATTAAGCAAACAGCTTCCAAGCAAAGTTATGATCAGTCAAAGTTTTTAGTCAAAATCGGCCATCTCATATGTAAGACCTAATACCAGGCTGTCCAATAATTCTTGTCCGAAAATTTCACCATATTTATTTTTTTCAGCTTTATTGAAAAACAAGTCTAATCAACAATCTAATCACCACAGTTATCCACAACAGTGGCCCATCGATTGGGCAGGTCGCCCATGCCCTTCGCCCAGAACTCCGGGGGCTGCGACTCGAAGAAGTCCGCGATGTCGGATTTGAGGTTGTCGTAGTTGGTGAATTTTCTTCCGGTCAAATGATGCTTCAGCGGGCGGAACAAGGGGTAGTCGGAGGGGGCGAGGTCCGGGGAATACGGCGGATGGGCAACCGTCTCCCAGCCGAGCGTCGCCAACTTCTGCTGGGTCTCCTTCGCCACGTGGGGGCGCGCGTTGTCGTGCAGCAGGTGGACCGAAGCCCGTCGGGGACGCTTTTCTCAGATGGCGGCGGCTAGTTTCTCGAGCTGATCGGTGCAGATGGAGGCGGTGACCGTCCTGCCTTGCGGGAGCAGCTCGAAGTACAGCATGCCCTTAGCGTCCCACCAGCAGCAGAGCATGATCTTCAGCGGGTGCAGGTCGGCTTTCGGCGTCGTCGGCGGCTCTTCTCCGCGCGGGATCCAGACGGCACGGCAGGCGACGTTATCGTAGAGGACCCAGCTCTCATCCCCAGTGACCAGGCCCTCGAGAAACTCCTTGCGATGCGGACGAAGGAGGAGGGACTGGCAGACGGCCACGCGGCCTTGGTGCATTGTAGCTTGTACTGGTAGCTAGACGCGGCGACTGCGCCTTATATACCCCAGCGTGGAACTCTGGAGAACCTTCTAGAAGGTTTTTACACTTGCCTGATATTATAACACTTCTAAAGAAAATTATAGAATTTTGAAAATTTTCGGACAGGAATTATTGGACAGCCTGGTAAAACGACAAGAAGATGGAGGACGGCGTTAATCAATCTTCTTTGGGATGCGCCACGCATTCTACTTCCACGGAATGTCGTCGGGGCGAATGTGTATTTGACCTCCGGCTGTCATGTGCACCCGAAACCAAGTTCTTGGTTAGGATTTCCTGTCCAGGGCAAATAAGCCTCACATCTCTCAGTGAATTGGCTCTAGATTTGTATGGGAAGGGTAAACCACTACTTCCTCATCGGCTGACCCACGCAGGTCATTGTATATACTAAACAGGTGCTCCGACACGCTTGTCGGCGTGTCTCGTACCTGCGCGCGAACTTGGAGAGTCACTAAGCCAAGATCACTCACTTCAAGCAGCTGCTCTGCTTGTGCAGCCTTCTCGGCACCTTAGCAGTGAAAAGAGGTATTTGAAAACCTTAGTAATTTCGAGCCTTGGTTTACCTTCTTTAAGATTAGGTGAGTAGTTCTTCAATATGAAGCCGTCCAGCTCTCCCTCCCTCCATCCTCAACATCCCTTCAACGTCGGCACTATCTTAAGACAGTTCAGAAACGTAATTTATTTGCATTAATCAGTGCTTTCGTCCTCAGACTGTTGTGGAGCACTCCTTCGGCCATAGTACCCGCGTGTCTCCCACCCCCCCCCCCCATCCCACCCCGATCGGTTAAATCTGGGAGAAAACCTCCGGTCATTCGATCGAAAATATCGATCGATACTAGCCACCACATTGAAACCTTCCACCTGATGCGGAGCACTCCTTCGGTCATAATACCCGCCTGTCTCCCACCCCTTCCCCACCCGATCGGTTAAATCTGCGAGAAAACCACCGGCGTGTCCCACCCCCTCCCTCTTCACCCCGATCGGTTAAATCTGGGAGAAAACCACCGGCGTGTCTCCCACCCCTTCCCCACCCCTCCACCCCGATCGGTTAAATCTGGGAGAAAACCACCGGTCACGACCTCGATCAGGGCTGAACTTTCGCGCCGCTTGAACGACATCCGCAAGAAATCGATAATATCGATCGATATCGATTTTCTCCCCTGCTGTGAAGGCCTTCCGTCGATGATCATCTAAATGCCCAGGCACGGTTGCCGACGTCTGTTCAGCGACCTCGATTACCCCATGGCTGAAGTTCCGCACCACCTGAACGACATCCGCAAAAATCGATAATATCGATCGATATCGATTTTCTCCCCTGCTGTGAAGGCCTTCCGTCGATGATCATCTAAATGCCCAGGCACGGTTACCGACGTCTGTTCAGCGACCTCGATTACCCCCAGGGCTGACGACACTCGGACCTCTTGGACGACATCCATAAAAATCGATAATTTGATCGATATCGAATGATGGTGATCTACACCTCAAAAACGAACTTCATAATCAGGTTCAGCGACCTCGATTACCCCTAGGGCTGAAGTTTCGGACCGCTTGGACGACATCCATAAAAATGGATAATTTAATCGATATCGATCGATGGTGATCTACAGGTCAAAAACGAACTTCATAATCATGTTCAGCGACCTCGATTACCCCTAGGGCTGAAGTTGGCGACGTGTTCGGCACGTCTACGGCTCGCCATGCACGGTCGCCGGCGTGTTCGGTACGTCTATGGCTCGCCATGCACGGCCGCCGACGTGTTCGGCAGGTCTACCGAGTCGCCAGGCACGTAGAAGGCGTCTTGATATTTTCCGCTATTTTCTTGCCTTAATTTGTGCCCCGTTTCCCCGTAATTTCCCTTATTTTATGACTCATCGCGTCGATCGATAGTGTGACTCATCGCTTAGCGGATTATTATAGAGTATGATACGCATTCAAATCGTCCTCACGACATCCCGAAGTAGAATGCATGGCGCGTATAGTAGTGGATAGAATAACGCAGTCCTTTATCCTTTATTTGTTATTATTTGACCTATACATTTATCTGTATCTGTCCAACGAAGAAGTCAGTGTTTTGTCCTTCCCAAACAAGTTTTTTGATTTAGCACAGGCTTAAAAGTTTTAAAAGCAACTACATTGTGATTAGAAGATCCAAAAGGGGGAAGAACGAAACTACTGTCGAGACGTTTGTTTCAGAAAAGCTCAAAATACTACAGGTCTACAGTTTTAACAAGAAATCTGAGAGCGTCGTCTTCGCAAGTGTTCACGTTAGGAAGGCGGTAAACTAAAACTTCTCTAAAATCAACCAGATTTTTAGAACCGAAGATATCGAGACATAGGATGTCCGAATTGAGGCAAGAAGAGGTGTCAAGAGCATTCAGACTTAACGTATTTTTGGCTAGGCAACATATACCGCCACCTTTGCTGTCTCTGCGGTCATTTTGAAAAGCTTGTATGGAAAGTCAGCAAAAATTTCCTATTCATTTTTTTTTGCAAAAAACTTCCCAATCAAAAAAATCAAATTTCCTAATCCTAACTTTGTTAGAAAGCCAAGTTTCAGCTACAAATAGCAAATCTGGTTCGTAGTTTCACAGGAAAAGGTGGAGGTAATGTAGTTTGTTGAACAGGCTGCGGGTATTGAATAGAAAGGATTTGACGGCTTTTGGAGGTACACCGTGTCCAGTCAGACGTTTCCCGGAACCCTCCGTTTAGGAAGGTCATCGACCCGTCTTAACTCTCCACGGTATACCACCCAGGCACGCTTACTAGACTGCTTGTTCATTTCCCTTCATTCCTGCGTCAATCGTACTCCACTGACGTTCCTCGGAGGTTATGCTGCGGCGAGCATGAACATTACTGAAGGCAGCGGAAGTCCCGAAGTCTCCAAAAAATTGTAAGAACAGCTGCCCAATGGAACTTTGAAGGTAATACTACCTTCACCTTGCGAGTACGGTCGTGCTCCTGTTTATACAAGCGATACATCTCCAAGGAACGACATTCAAAGTTCAAACTATCGAAAACCTCACTTAACTTTCCCTCAAGGTCCCTCTGTTTTGCTGTGGGAAAGAGGTTTACAGGAGCCTCAAGGAGCCACTCAATAACAACGCTTCGTTCCCTTTTTTTCGCCTCGATTCTTTCAGAAACCTCCTGAGACAAATTAGAAATTAGTACACACATAATCTTTTAAACGACAGGGTCCTTATTTCTATTTTTTGGAGGCGATGTCCGTTCCTCCACGTGGTCCCACTGAAAACTGCTTGCGTCTGCAAGCCGAGCCAAACACGGACAATCGAATGCAGGCGACAGGCCGTAGTGACAGCCCGGCCTACAAACATTTTGTCACATCATATGGTTGATGACGTTTAAGAGCTTTCGAGATAATGCTACGGCGTCCGCTGGAGCCGACGCGCACTCGCAAAGCCCGGCGAGTATGAAAAGTATGCGAGGGTTCCTGATGCAAGTGCGGCATCGGGGGCAACTGAGCTGGTCCGAAAGTCCCGTGACGTAAGCAGGACCCGGACGTCATCAAGAGAGATCTCACCGAAGTCGGCGCCACGGCAGATGACGCCCTTGATAGGATGAGGTGGCGACAGATCACAAGAACAGCGGTCCCTGCGACTGCGCGGGACTAAACGCTCAGGAGAAGAAGAAGCCCCCCGATGCCGTCCTTGCATCAGGGACCCTCGCATACTTTTCATACTCGCCGGGCTTTGCGAGTGCGCGTCGGCTCCAACGGACGCCGTAGCATTATCTCGAAAGCTCTTAAACGTCATCAACCATATGATGTGACAAAATGTTTGTAGGCCGGGCTGTCACTACGGCCTGTCGCCTGCATTCGAATGTCCGTGTTTGGCTCGGCTTGCAGACGCAAGCAGTTTTCAGTGGCACCACGTGGAGGAACGGACATCGCCTCCAAAAAATAGAAATAAGGACCCTGTCG
>OX375867.1:57324851-57430141 GCA_947359475.1 Heligmosomoides polygyrus bakeri | reverse complement strand
TCGCGTGCACCCGGATTTAAGGCTTTTGGTCCGACAACCAAGTCTTCCATCCCTAAGGGATCGTTTAGTGTGTGCGCATTGCGCGACGCGATGAATCGATATGGGAGCCTATCATAACATCGCGTCGCGCAACGCGTGCGCACTAAGGGCCTGTTCATACTTCGCGACAAGAGCGACGAGAGCGACTGGAGTATAGTTGTGCTCGAATGACCTATTCGAATAGGTATTCGAATGATTTTCATTCGAATTTGAATATTCGAATTCGAATGTTCAAAAAATCGCGTTTTTCGAATACATTCGAATTCGAATGTTCAAAAAATCGGGTTTTTTGAATGTATTCGAATTCGAATGTTCAAAAAATCGCGTTTTTCGAATGTATTCGAATTCGAATGTTCAAAAAATCGCGTTTTTCGAATGTATTCGAATTCGAATGTTCAAAAAATCGGGTTTTTCGAATGTATTCGAATTCGAATGTTCAAAAAATCGGGTTTTTCGAATGTATTCGAATTCGAATGTTCAAAAAATCGCGTTTTTCGAATGTATTCGAATTCGAATGCTCGAAAATTGCGGGTATTCGAAACCTTCGAAAACTGCCAAAAACACACAATTATTCGAATGTTCAATGGATGCCATTCGAATAGGCAGGTTAGGATCTGCATTGTTTTTCGAAGCCGATGCATGGATAATTTGCAGTGAAAGTCCAGAAAATGTAAGCACGTCGTCTCCCTTTCACTCCATATATGATGAGTCTCCTAATCCCTCTTCCACAACACTGCGCAGGAAACAAGAAGCACGGCTGAATCAGAAGCTGAACCTTCAGCTTTATTCACAGAAGGGCTTACACTTTCATTCGTATTCGAACTTTTCCTATTGGACTTCAGGAACCAGTTTTCTGTTTGGCACTACCTACGACTAATCTTGTTTTTCGTCCTCATCTTTGCATCATTGAACTTTGCTTGATCTCTTGTTCTCTATAGGGGACCTCTAGTATAGATCCGAAAACATTAAGGGCTATGTTATACTTCGGCGACGCTGGAGACGTCGGTGACAGTGTTGAGCGCGTGCTACGCAGTGCGCTCAACACTGTCACCGACGTCAGCGTCACATGCGACAACAGCGTCGCCGAAGTATAACATAGGCCTAAGGGTTTTGTGCACCAAGTATTGACCTTCGCGCTCCAAATTTCCCATCTTCACTGTGATCCTATCGTTGATCGCTGTGATGTGCTGTGATCCTATCGTAGCCTTTCTAAACTTTCTTTTCACATCAAGTTTCTTTTTAATCCTAAAGTGAAGAGGCCACCTTGTCTCCATGGTATGTTCGCCGCCCGAGGGTTGGCAGACCAGGATCACTATGCGATGCAGTTGCATTCACTACTAGCTGAGCAGTAAACCATACAGTTGGGTTGCAGTAGGGACGATAGTATAGTCGGGCTAGTGGGTATAAGATTTCTAGGTGATAGATCAATTACAGCAACCGGTTTTTACAACTGCTCAGACACGTCCGATCAGAGGTGCTAACTTCATAAGACACAAAAGACGCTATGAAAGGGTTTTTCGAAACAAGGGTAGGCCTTCCTTTTCGAGCCACTCTCCTTTGCATCCAGGTGAACACTTATGGACAGCTTGATCATTAAGAGCAACTACCTCGGGACCATTTCCGTGAGGCATTGCCTTTTCATTCCGTGTACACGGCCATGCAAAATGTTTCTTAGGTCTGCCTTTCTGCCATTTTGGATGAAGCGAATGTTTATGGAAAGAATGTAGTTTCTTTTACGTGCTTCTGTGCCGAACGAGGTCGTAATGTTGATCAGTCTTTACTGAGTTTCCTAACATTCCGACCATCATCGTTTTTGCTCGCCAAAATTACTCAACGATTCGGACATTACCATTTAATCCATCAAGCACTTAATAGGTTGGAGCTTTCCGGCTATTGTTCAGACGCGTAACTAGAAACCTGAATCTACTAACAAGTAGTTCAATTGCTGATCTACACACTCTTTGGGGACTTATTAGGACTATCAATACAAGGAGGGGGAGAGGTTAGGCTGCTCAATATTGATCTTCCTTGCAATCCTATATGGCGTAGAAGCATGGAAACATCTAATCGCGAAGTTTTCCTTAAGAAACGCTGCTTCTGTTTGTTGGGTTTTGATTGTCACTTAGTAACACACTTGCTTCGTTCAGGTGGTCTTAGGCATCGACAAGAAGAAGTCAGATCACTCAATGTTTCTCGGTTATGCTCTTCTTGGTCCTGGATTGGCTGTCTTTAACCCGAAAGTACTTGTCCATTTCACCTTATGTCGCACATAGGATATGTTGTTGTTCAAATATCGGCAGGACAGCAAAAATGCGACACCACTGTTCTTCAGTTCTTGATGTAAAGTAATGGCAAAAATATTGGTGCCTATAATATGTATCCGTCACCCCTATCGGCGTGCCTCGTGCTTGCGTACTTCGCGCGATGTTGCAGTATCACTAAGGTAAGGACAATCATATCAAACCAGTTGCTCTGCTCATTCTGCCTTCTTCTCTCCCTAGCAGTACAAAAGGCAATATTTAAGAACCTTGTTATGTTCCAACCTTGCTCTACCTTCCTTAAGACCACGTGAGTAGTTTTGCGGTATGAAGCCATCCAGAACCCCCCCCCCCCACTGCCACTGCTCTTCTCAACATCGGCATCATCTTCGGACGGTTAAGTGACGGTCGGCGACATCTGAGTCTCCAGTCACGTTGAACGACGACTTCGGTACGTCTTCTGAATCCACATGCACGTTGGGTGACGAGTACGTCACGTTTTCTGGATCCCCAGACACGTTGGGCGACCTCTTCAGCACGTCCTCTGAATCCCCAAGCACGTAGAAGACCTTTGGATATTTTTCGCTATTTTATGACTAACTTTCTCCGATTTTTCACCTATTCTATGACTAATTTCTGCGCGGCGCCGATCAATAGCTCTTAGCGTTTTATTGTATAGTGTGGTAATTATAACAAACTTTCTTTTTTTGCGCAGCATATGTACTCCTGGGATCTATCAGCTGTACAAAACCCAATCTGTTGCATGCTGCAGACTGTAGAGCAAGAAAATGGCTGCTATTATAAAGTATTGAAACTTTGAAACGTGGCGCAAAGAGCACTAAAGAGGCGGTTCCATAAAAAGGGTGGTGCTGAAATGTATTGCGCGGAGGCGCTCATTGAGGAAACTTAAAAGAAACTTAAAAGAAACAGGCCATGCTATTTTATTCGTCGGGACGTACGCCCGAGCTGACTATGGGTCTGACTTTGTTGAGAGTGGGGTCAACTGCGGCCAAGTTTTCGGCTTGAACAATCGTTATGTAAACACTGTAGAGAAGGCAGCTATTATATTATACACATCTATTCGACGACTACGGAGATAATTTAGACCTATAAAGTTTCCGCACTCTCCGATGCCATCAAAAATAATTCACAAACAACACTCAAGACTTCTCAGGGATACGCATAACTCTAAGCTCCTTCTTATGTACACTTCATGTTTCTTAGAAAATGTGAATAAAAAGGTGAAGCAGATGGCACCTTCCGGTTTCGAAGATCTCCATCATGATGACCTTTGTCCAATGAAGCAAATAGTTTCATTGAGAGTTTCCAGGGGTTCCATGCTAAGGGGTCCCATGGTAAGCCGAAAAGGTGGATGCCCGTATGTCACTCCCAGTAATTCTAACCAAAGGTAAGCGCTTTACCATACACCTGCTATATCCCGTGCGATTTCACCTGGCCCTTTATTGGGCTAAGGTAAGGTATGGCCTTTGGAATCTATTTATTAGTCGACCAGGAAACAGAACTAAACTTTTTAAGAACGTGTTGTTTGGCTTGATGACCCGTAACATATTTCATCCTTTCAGGCATAGAAGAATTCGGCGGAAAGATCATTCCATTAAAACTTCGTTAAACGCTTTGCAAACGAATGTAAATTTCCTACTACGTCAGGATAAACCGTCTATTGGTCATTGCCACCAAAGCAGCAGCCATGTATTTTTCCTTTCTGTAACCCAATGTTCCATTCGAAAATATTCGAATATTCGAATCGATATTCGAATTCGAATGTTCAAAAAATCGCATTTTTCGAATGTATTCGAATTCGAATGTTCAAAAAATCGCATTTTTCGAATGTATTCGAATTCGAATGTTCAAAAAATCGCGTTTTTCGAATGTATTCGAATTCGAATGTTCAAAAAATCGCATTTTTCGAATGTATTCGAATTCGAATGTTCAAAAAATTGCATTTTTCGAATGCATTCGAATTCGAATGTTCAAAAAATCGCGTTTTTCGAATGTATTCGAATTCGAATGTTCAAAAAATCGCGTTTTTCGAATCCATTCGAAATTCGAATGCTCGAAAATTGCGGGTATTCGAAACCATTCGAATATTCGAAAATTTTGCGAGAGCACAACTATAACCTGCACCCGCTGAAGATCATGCTCTGCTGCTGGTGGGACGCTAAGGGCATGCTGTACTTCGAGCTGCTCCCGCAAGGCAGGACGGTCACCGCCTCAAGGAGACCCAGCAGAAGTTGGCGACGCTCGGCTGGGAGACGGTTGCCCATCCGCCGTATTCCCCCGACCTCGCCCCCTCCGACTACCACTTGTTCCGCCCGCTGAAGCACCATTTGGCCGGAAGGAAATTCACCAACTACGACAACCTCAAATCCGACATCGCGGACTTCTTCGAGTCGCAGCCCCCGGAGTTCTGGGCGAAGGGCATCGGCGACCTGCCCAATCGATGGGTCACTGTTGTGGATAACTGTGGTGATTAGATTGTTGATTAGACTTGTTTTTCAATAAAGCTGAAAAAAATAAATATGGTGAAATTTTCGGACAAGAATTATTGGACAGCCTGGTATTAGGTCTTACATATGAGATGGCCGATTTTGACTAAAAACTTTGACTGATCATAACTTTGCTTGGAAGCTATTTGCTTAATCAAAATAAGCACCATTACAATTAACACGCTTTCCCGAACGCGACAATAGCTTGAATATTCTATCGCTGTAAAAATCAGAACTAAAATTAATATAACGTAAGAAGCCAATTGCGACATCATATTGTTTGCTGAATTTTTTAACCTCCACATAATGATATAAATGCCTGCATAATCAGTAGGAAACAGATTTAGTGAATGTGCTGGATGTGGCACAGTTTCGTATCCTAATTCATCCGGTTTCTGAGCAACAATATTTGAAACGTGCGGACGCGCGTTGTCCTAGTAGTCGGGTAGGCATGGGCGCATGGTAGAGCATTCGGTGGCGCCGGCTGCCACGTGCATGCAACCTAGGTTCCTGTTTCAGATAATTAATTACTTTATTTTGAGCCCTTAGCTTTTGTTTCATTTTTCTTAAGAAATTTGGTTCCATTCAAGTGCACCTATAATTATATCAACGTCAATATATGTCAACGAAGGGGCTCAAAAATTGCTGAGGTACTAGATTTTTGCAATCCACGTGTCGCGGCGTATTAAATACTAGAGCTGTGATTGTTTCAGCCTAAGCTTTGGAATTTTTATAGAAATTATAATTATATAAATTATACATTATAATTATAAATTATTAAATTATGATTATATATAATCTTAGACCTATAATCGTGTAGGTGCAGCATACATATTAGCTTGTCCAGAAAGTTCTCAACGTTTTGAGCCTACTATTTTTTATTCGTCTATTATTAAGTAAACATTCAACTTATATTGCGCGTTAATGCTACTTTCTGTACAGAATTTTTCTCTCTATCTTACTTAATTATTTATGTTTCAACGTTGTTATGTATTTCTGTTGTTGAAGGGCTTATTGAAGTATGTTGAAGGAGCGATTTCAAACGATATTTTATTTCAACTTCGAATAGGGACAATCCACAGCTTTGACAGCTCGGTAAATCAATCAAGTGTGAGGCCTAATAGTGATGGAGGAAAGCACTGTGCGCCTGTGGTGCAGTAAATTTCGGACCGGAGATTTCAGCCTTAAACATGACCCTATAGCGGTCGACCTAGAGCAATCCTGGACGACCAGTTGAAGGAATTGGTGGAAGCTGAACATCCCAAACAGTTCGCGGGATCGTGGAAGAGCTAGACGTCAGTAAAACTGCTGTTGCGGATGCTTTGAAACGCCTTGGGAAGGTAAAAAAGCTCTAACATTGGTTGCCCTAGGAGTTTAGTGAGCGATAAAAATTGTCACGTTTTGAGTTTTGTTTTCCCTACTTTTACGCAATAAAACTGAACCGTTTTGAATCGAATCCTCACTTATTTATTCGATTTATTTATTTATTCAAGTACATGATTATGCACTCAATACCAATCGTTGAACACAAACATTAGAGCAGAACGACATTAATAATGGCAAGCTGTTAACCAAGCTATACATTCAGAAACAAATGTAAAACCCTAATAGAGAGAAAAAAGAAAGCACGGAATGCGATTTGGATTTTTTAGTGTAGCAGAAGAATTTTTATATAAAAGCCTTTAAAAACATAAGAGGTCAAAGCAAAAAGCTTCCGTAAAGACATAATGTCCGTAAGCTATAATGTCCGCTAGGATACGACCTTCTACATGCACGATTCCCGGGCGGGCCCTGCCCAAGGGCCTCTTTAAACTGATACGCCCCCCGGAAGATGGGGTAGAAGGGAGCCACGCATGTTCGAATACACATGTCGATACGGAATAGCATAATTCAAAAAAGAATATATAAATCGATTAAATCATAATCATAATCCGAAGCTACTCCTAGGCAACCCAAACTAAAACTTCTTATTTGAAGAATAGAAAGAGGCAAGAAGATAACCAAACAGTGCAGAAAACTCAGGTCTTGTTAAAAACAAAACTAACTTTGAAAATACTAAACAATAATTTGCTCAAATGGAAGGAAAACAGTCCTGAAAAATAAGCGAATAAGCTTCACTAAAGAAAACACTCGCGAAGGGCAGAAAACAGATTAGGCAAAAATATGCGGTGACATGGACGAAATTCTAGCATGGTCAATCACTTCAGACTCACTCAACTTTTATTAGATGTGGAAAAAACTGCTAACTAAGCACACTTCTGGTGGACGGTTATCATGAGTAACCTATCTTTCTACTGGAGAACACCTGTAAGAACTCTTGAGAAAATTTAAGCCTTGGCGAACCCTTTGGTCACTCTATGCATCAATGGCTGAAAAAAGCGATCAAATGATCACCTAATGAAGTTGGCTTAACCACCTCGTTGTGCTCATGAAAAATAAGTGAAACGCAAGTTTTTTAAACTGGCGGTTTAGTTTGCGGTGCTGTATTGCAATCCTTGCTGTTCTCCCACGACATGGCTTAAAAATCCAGTGTTTACTAACACTTAGTTTGATTTCCATCCAAATGATGCGAAAAACAAAATGTCGAATCCTTGACAACTTTTCTATACTTGAGACTCCTAATACCAAGTATTTGAAAATTTCAATTCACGAATCTCGAAGAGATGGAAGGCTTGGTTGGCCTGGGCGGATTTCCCTGTTAGGAAGGGACCAGTAATGGGGACCAGTGAGTTGGGGGAGGGGTCCAGTGAACGAGGGACCGATAGAAGGTTGACCAGTGAAAGAGGGAACCAGGTGAAGGGGGACCGGTGAGGAAGGTACTAGTAATGGGTATCGGTGAATGGGGGAAGGGGTCCAGTGAAGGGGGATCGGAAAAGGGTTGATGAATAAAAGGGGGACCAGTGAGGGTGGGACGAGTAATGGGGATCGGTGAAGGATAGGATGACCAGCGAAGAGGGACCAGTAAAGGAAGCTCCAGTGAAGGTGGGAGCAGTAATAGGGACGAACGAAGGGGAAGGGGGACCAGTGAAGAGTGAACCGGAAAAGGGCTGACAATAAAGGGAAACCAGTGATAAGGGACCAGCTAGGGGGGTCCAGTGAAGGTAATGGACCTGTTTTGCCCTATTCCGCTATACAATTCTATATAGCAAGACCAGTTTTTTTGTATGAATGAGAGAAGGTCTAAAGAGGAGAAGAAGACCTTCGGGTTGTTCTATTCTCCGGGTTTGACCAGGTATAGTCCCCCTTCACCTGGTTCCCTCTTCACTGGTCAACCTTTACCGGATCCCCTTCACTGTACCCGTCCTTCCCCTCCTTCACCGGTTCCCTTCACTGGACCCCTCCCCCTCCTTCACCGGTCCACCCTTCACTGGATCCCACCCCCCCTCCCCCCCACCGGAAGCCATTGCTGGTCCCACCTTCACTTGTCCTTCCCTTATTGGTCAACCCTTTACCGGTTCCCCTTACTGGAACCCCATCCTTCACCGGTCCCCATTACTGGTCCCACCTTCACTGTTAACACACCGTCTATCAGGAACCCTCGCGCGACATCGGTGACACCTCTCCTCAACCCGAACTTCCTTGGTGGAACATCGATGACACATCTTCTGAACCCAGACACCTGTTGACCCACCTCGATGACACCTCTTCTAAACCCGTACGCATGTTGAAGGAGGTGGAGGACATCTCTTCCCAACCCGCACCTCCTTTGCACGACACCGGTGACATGTAGTCTGAACATGGACGCTTGTCGACAACTTCAACAGTTGACAACTGGTGACAACTACAACCCCCGCCCCCCCCCTCCCCTTCCCCATGCTTCCTCCCAACACACTCCTTCAACACTTCGTGCAAACAAACACACCCACAAACACACGCACTCACCCACAGACAAACGACCGTTCTCGCTTATATATAGTAGGATATGCTAATTTCTGGATGGCGGAGGAATCCAATAATTTTTCCTTGCCAAAGTTAACAAATGCTCTTTACCGTAATGAGCATTGGATGTGTGTATGTTATTACAGGTAATTATTCTGGCGAGATCCGAGTCGTCACTCACGTAGATAGGTTTTCTGGCGTCATATGGTAGTGATACCATATGACCATATACCATACTCGGATCTCTCCAGAATACGTGAGTAACGACTCGGACTTTTGTAGGCGAGATTGGTAACGAATTACCTCGAAGTTATCCCTAATCACTTTCTGCTGTGAGAATTGCTTGCGCAATTTCTCCAAATCCATATTTTTGTGTAGCGAATGGACTATCAATTTTCACCCAGCATTATATCACCACAATCAATTTCCTCTGTGGTGCTGAATTTATCAATCACATTGATTGCGGTAGATCTTTCGGCACATGTCGCGTAGGTGAGCAGCATTGGTAGATGGGAGTGCGCCAGCCAATAATAACCAAGCAGAGTACAGCCCGAACGTAAGCCAGCCCATTAGGGTACCGACCCTCCCTGAACGACATACCCATTAAATGCAGTCTGATGGGTTTAGGCGTTCCCACCTTCCTGCTCACCTACGCTGCATATACAGATCCTTCGTTATTACAGCCCAAAATCCACTTATGCAGTAGTTTTCCTACTCTTGCTATTGTTCGCAATGCTGTTTTGTAGCGAGAGAATCTGCACAAATCGGTTAGAGACTGTTCTTTCTCCAGTTCAAGAATAATGTTTTCTTGAACTTCTGCTCCTATAGCGATTACCTCATCATCTACGATTTCTAGCATTTCTCTTGATTGAATAGAGCGCAGCAGTCACCACTTTTGATTATCGTTTTGGATTCATTGCGGTCCCCTCACCCAGTCGTGAGTGTTAATTTGAAGGACTGAAGAGCTCTAGTACCACCATCTGCAGGGTTACAGTCCCCTCCCGTTATAACGTCTCTGGATAAAACTCGACTCTCGATATAACATAGATTTTCTCTGGGCCCTGCCAGCTCACCTTTACGCCAATACAAATCAGCTCTGCTTAAGACGCGTCGGATACAACGCTCTACCGCTATAGCGCGGTTCTGGGAGGAACTCTGTGTTCAAAATGACTCCCGTTATAAGGCGAGCAGGGCTCAACTGTGGTCCCACACAGAAGATGAAGACGAGCAAGATGCTGATTGCGTTTGTGATCAGACCTGCCCTTCTATTGCCTCGTTCACAGCCTTGACCAGCACAGGAGTGGCATGTTTTAGATGCATGTAGACGTTTTTCATTCGTGCGCGTCCTACATAATTATTCATAGTCAGCAATATTCGGGCGCGTGTAGCGCAGTCGGAGGAGGCGCGACTGTCGCGTGCACCCGATACCAGGTTTCTGGTTCGGATTTCCCGCCCAGGCCAACCAAGCCTTCCATCCCTCCGGGGTCGGTGAATTGGTACCAGACTTGTCTGGGAAGGATAAAGCGCTGACTTGTTCATCGGCTGGCCACCGCAAGTCATTGTATGGCCAAATACGCATTCATGTCGCCTCCACGACATCCCGTAGAAGTAGAATGCGCTGGCGCATCCCAGAAGGGATTGAGTAACGCCGTCCTTTATCCTTTATCCTTTATCCAGCAATATTCGGGCGTAGTATAAGACCAGGGTAGACGTTAGAAGCAGCAGTAAATCGGAGTGTTTCCTCTATCAGAAACAACTGAAAGTGTGGATTAAAGCTCAGATTATTCGAAACAATTTTCTAGAACAGCTGGTAGTGACGCTACTCGCTATCACATAATGTTTCGTTCCGATCAGATCACGCCATGCAGGACTTGTACCTGCACCTTCTGCTTTCCGGGCAGGATTACAGCAACAGCGCTGTTAGATCACAAGCAACATCCCGATGTCATGATAGGGTGCTGAGTGGTCGCTAGAGCGAGGATAAAAGTTATAAGTTTATTATATTTGCAAAGGGCAAATATGCAAAAAAAACTATATCTCGAACACCACAACATTGATTAAATCATAACATAACATCCTTTCATGAACACAACAACCAACAGTAGTAACCGGTATTACTCTACGGTTCACCTGGAAGCGTCATACTGAAGTAATTTTTAACTGACTAACCGCTTTAACTGGCCTAAGGAGAGCATATTTGGGAGAGTCTTTGTAACCTTAATGTATGCAGTCCTGCTCTATACGTAAAGGAGTTGGCATATATTCCAGATTTAGGACGAGCTTTGGGTGCACAACCCCTAGTGCGTGAAATCGTAACACGAAACAGCTGTTCCATACTATACTTCATGTCTTTGTATCCTCTGAACAATATCTTATGAACCATGCATACATCAATTATTAGGTAGTCCTATAAGCCTTCCATCCCTCCGGGGTCGGTGAATTGGTAACAGACTTATATGGGTAGGATAAAGCGCTGACTTATTCATCGGCTGGCCACTGCAAGTCATTGTATGGCCAAATACGCATTCATGTCGCCTCCACGACATCCCGTAGAAGTAGAATGCGCTGGCGCATCCCAGAAGGGATTGAGTAACGCCGTCCTTTATCATTTATCCTATCCTTTATCCCATAAGTCCTTGCCGTTTTTTTTCAACGATTCACTGCAGATTTCGCCGGCAGTCTTTTGCATAGCTTTGCATAGCTTTCGAAAGAAAATAATATGCTCTATTAAAGCATGTGTTGCGTTTCTTTTTCCATCATGAATTTTGTAATTTTTTAGGTCGTTGAAGTGAAAAGTGGAAAAGTGAAAAAGTAGACATTTGTGCATTTGTTCTCTCCGCTTAGATTTGTAATTTTCGCGCAATTTTTATAGCAGTTGAAAGACAGTGTTCTTTGCTACAAGGATATGTGTTGGTCCTCTTTTCTACACTTGTCCTTTGCTGATTGTTAGGCCATCAAGAGGGACGTCCGAAGGAGGAGGATTATTTTTGCCGACAGCTCCTGCTCTGTGGTTGAACTTTTTGGGTTGGTGTTATATGTCATTCGAAAGAAAACGTCTTGCTCTATAAGATTATGTGTCGCGTTTATTGATTTCTTTTGAATATCAACAAAATGCCAAAAAGAGAAAAACCGTCTTCACCAACAACTCCTTCTCCTTATTCAGTCTGTCTTGCTCAGCTTTATATGACACTTGAAAGTGGGTGTCTTGCTCTACCACGGCGTATAATTTGTTTTTTGGTCATTTAAATTTTTGATAATTTTCAGGTCATCAAAATTGAGTGCCAGGTCGACAAGGATGAGCACTTCCGACAACTTCTTCTCTTCGCTTTCAACCAGGGCTCTAACGATCTAGAATCCTGGGGCCGGATTCATCAACAACTTGCGTAATTTTAACGAAGAACTGTAAGCTTATCAAGCAATATGGTGAGCGATAAGTGGCGTTCAAAGCTCAGATAACGCGGCTTATCGCTCACCATATCGCTTGATTCTCCGTTAAAGTTACGTAAGTCGTTGATGAATTCGGCCCCTGGTTAACCTTACAAACACTATTTTTCATCGCCAGTTACAATTCTGTGCAAAAGTCGTTGAATATGTCCGTGTGATGAATGAACATCAGGAACCAGCGAGTGACGATTGCTGCCGGCCTGCTTATCCGTCGCCATTCATCAAACTTACATATTCAACGATTTTTGCACAGAATTGCAACTTGCGATAAAAAATAGTGTTTGTACGGTCAACCAGTGTTCCAGTGCCTTAGCCGCACTAGGACCCTGGTTGAAAGCAAAGGGAAGAAGGTGCCAAAAGTCTCATCCTCGTCGACTTGGCACTCCATTTTGATGAATGAACCACAATGGCGGCTGAAGGGTAATTAAGCGGCATTGCTGCTCCTGTCTACTCCAGATGGCAATATTCCTGCGGCACCAAAACCCTGGTCGCCCTTTCCACTCGCGGTGTGACCCTCGCACGCCAGGGATCGCGGCAGATTTCCGTATAGGGACGACGACGGCCGACGAACATAAGGAACGTAGTTCTGTATCAGAATTGCGAGCTCTGTCTAATGAGCTTTTTTCGTTTAAATTTAAAAAGCTACAAACTTATCACAACTATAGTTGTGCGAAATTTTAAAATTTAAAAGGTTAAAATTAAGGTTTTTAATTTTTTTTGTTAAAATTAAAAACCCAAAATAATTCTTCACAAACCTGCTGCTAAGGTGTGCAATATGCATCTCTAGTCTCAAGTTTCACATATAATTCGACTACATAGCCGCTGAGTTGAAATGTTGAATGGTTATAAAGGAAATCCAGAAATCTTGCACTCCTTGGCAACAGGCTTGGAAGAGAATTATTCCTTGGTTTTTAAAAAATTAAAACCTCTGTTTTAACCTTTCAATTTTAAATTTCGATCAGCGATAATTGTGATAAGCTTGGGGTGGAGCTTATTAGATAGAACTCGAAATTCCGCTAAAGAACTACGTTCGTTTTGTTTGTCGAGCCGTCGTCGTCTCTACACGGAGACCCATGGCGCGAGTGAAAACGGCGTGCAGGCGTTTGGCGCCGCAGATATTGTCACCCGGACACGCGGCCGTGGCGCTCAAAATAGTACACGGAGTTTAGCCGTCATCATGTTGAAAAACTTTTACAAATGTGTTTGCCAGCAAATTCGATTTGTGCTGTGAATTTATCGCTATGCCTCTCACACGTTTCAAACTCCCGACATAGCTTGGTTCACGTATTTTGCTATTTATGTACTTATAAAAACACTGCCCGTCTCAAGATTCAACTACCTTCTTTTCTAAATGAGTATTGTATTTTCTTAGTTTTTGAAGAATTTTTCAGAAATTTTTTATATTGAGACTCATTCGAACATCTGAAATAAACAATTTCTATGGTCCAGCATATTCTGTAATATTGAGGTAGGTGTGCACACTTAAAGGAAGTAACCATCTCCCATGGAACGTATAGTATCATAAAGTATCCATATAAATAAAAAGCTCGTATTTTTATTCAAATTAGTTTCGCATTCAAAAAGTTCAATGCAAGATATGCATTCGCTTCATGAAAGTTGCATTTTGAATACACTCGTCGACCGGCATGCTATGAATTTGGAAATATTTAATGTCGAAGGAAATACTACAGTGATTGCTCAGACCTATAGGACTTAGCATTTTGACGCTACTGATTAGTAAATCATAACTAGAAAAAAGAAGGTCCAGTATGTTGCTCCCTCTCGTCGGTTCCGTTACATGTTGAGAAAGGTTGTGACAATCCACTAATTTTTCTAAGCATGGTTCGATAAAGGCAAGGAATTACCGCTATTCAAATTGGGCATATTGAAGTCACCTACAATAATATTTAGAATGTAGTTCACAAGCCAGCCAAGTCGCTCGGTACTTTGCAAAGTTGAGCTGTCATAGCGGCTGTGCAGGAAGGGACTCTATACAATAATATTATCCGAAAATTGGAGCCCTCGTACATAATATCAGTGGAAAGGACTTTATACGACTCTTCAAAGGATTCCCTGAAAACAACAGGTACTGATAGCCTACTATCTACCAATAGCATAACACCACCGCCAGATTTCTTAGGTCTGTCACATCTATGAATTTCATAATTGGATATCATATTTCCCAGAATTGAAGGTATGCTGTGACTTGGCTTTAGCTACGTTTCCAAGAATGCATAGATGTCATAGATGCCTGAAAGTATAGCAACGTGTTCCGAATTTCTCGAAATAAACCTAACGTTCGCACAAAAACACTTCAAGGTACCGCTATCTAGTTTTCTTGAGCAGCAGAGAGACGTCTCACTACAGGTGTGGGGTAGAAGTGGAAAGTGACCACTGGACATGTCAGGAAGTCAAACTACGGTATGTGGGCGCACTTGTAGTGCTCCTTCCTTCACGCCGGCGCTATATGGCGGATGCGGTGCGGTTTAACAGCGCTGACAGCGTAATGGGCTAACATCCTGCTTGGAAGGTAGAGAGTGCATGCCCATGTCCCGCCTGGCGCTAGAGTTTTGATGGCGGCAAAAGATATTGTAACCTCAGGTTACATGGCCTTGTTGTTGGTCATGTTCAACCTACTTCTGGAACCCGTTATTCCTTACACATATCTACATATAATGGTAATGCATACAGGAGAGAGTATCTCTGAGGACAGGACTTCATTGATAATCCAAAGATGTTCCTTGCCTTCACCTCTCTTCATGGTCACACATTTAATCACTATCGCTATATTTGGCTATTATATGTGATTTTAAATAAATCTATGCGTAAGCGAGTCTAAAAAAGGTCAGCTCAGGTTAGGACGTGACTCCTGTTATAATGCGGATTTTTTTTCTAGTCCCTTCAAATGCGCTATAACGAGAGGGGACTGTATTTTGAGTAGGTATATGCCGATATTTTATGTTATTCCTGCACTTTCGAGTAAAGACTGAATTTTTGCAATTCTATCCTTTTAGTTCGTTACAAAAATTGGCAATTCCTTGTAGATTTTACCCAGTATAAAGCGATTTCCCTATCGCTTACAATATCCAGCTCTTGATTAACCAAATCTGCTGCGTTGCAAATAGTTTTTGCTGCTCTCATTCCGATGAGAATTTCCAACAATTCCAATTTAGAAACGGTCTGAGGAGTCCTTTTTGGCGTTAGTTTAATTTTAATTTTAATTTTAATTTCCTTCTTGTTAAGAGAAGAAGTCGCTGTATCAATTGGCTAACCCCCTTTGTACTGCAATTTTGTAAATATGCGCAAGTTGATATTGCTAAGTTGCTAGCAGCACAAAATAGCCATAGGGCTGCTTTAGCGGGATCGCTGTGGGGCTGACCCTCTTCCTTGCAAAACTCTGATGTGCAAAATACTGCACATGGCGTAGTCTTCTCTGATGAGCGAAATACTGCCTGTGACAATGTAACGCGTGCATCTCTGACCAATTGACAGTACTCTATCATTCCAACCAATATTTATATCTCTCATCATTGACTTCAAGTTGATCATCAGTGGAGCTACGATTCTTATAGGACCGTATACGGAGTTGATTTGACTCACTATGTCCCGCTTCGTAAGTTTAATTTTTGGTGGTATGCGCACTTCCACAGTAAATTTGTAGTTCTCGACATTGTTTCGAGCACCCAATATGTTTATCGGACCAGGTGGTGCGCGATCATCTTCTGCGATAGCACTGTTTAGCTTTTTGGAATTCGATAGGTATTGCGTAAGTTCAACTTTTAAAAATAATGTTTTCGATTCCTTGGACTTTTCCAAGGCATGCTCCTCACTGTCGGCTTTCAGTAAAATGTTATCCACATATATGTTTTTTGCGGTCTCCCTTGATATAGGAACATCCACTGTGTTCAGGTAATGCGATATCACCATGTTCAATATATTCGGCGATGCCGGATGCCGAATGGCAGACGGCCGAACCGATAAATAACTGCATGTCTTCTATCGGCGGGCGCTGTACATCTTTCACCAGAAAAAGTGACAAATGTCTTTGTAAGTGTCTATAAGCCTGATTTGAGTATATGCAGCTTCGATGTCGCACAATAAAATAAATTTACTCAAGCGGCAAGATACAAGGATATCGTGAATTTTGTTCATGAAGGGTTCACCTGTGTGCATCACACCATTCAACGAGACGTTTTCTCTCTTAGGCATGCTTCTCAAACTCCTGAATGAGGCATATAAAAAGTGCCAGCCGCTCATTCTATTAAGGCATCAACTTCTTCAATAATGATTTTATCACATCATTTCCTTTGATCAGCATTGTTTTGCAGATTTTTGCACAGCGGCGGTATGCCATTCCATAATTATCAGACAAGTCTGTTACGTTATCCTTTAGAGGAAAGGGAGCAGTGGCTACTCCGTCTTGGAATAATATATTTTTCGAATAATTATTGAAGGTTTTCTCGCGTTTTTTTCTGTACGAAGCTTCTTCTGCGGTAATACCGAGACCGTCAAGTTCGAAAAAATTTTCAAGCAGTTCTCTGATTTATGTTCTACAAGCGTGAGATCGTATAGCATTTCTAAACACGGACATTCTTTCGGTAAGGAGCCTCGACCGTGTAATGTCGGGCTGAATACTGTATGAGCAACATACAAGCCGGACGGCAGCCGAGATTTGTTGCTGCTTAAAGTGAGGTCATAGTAATAATCTAGACTGACCAGTATGTGAGGGATATTGCTTTTGCCTCTAATTCCTGGGTTACACAAACAGATATCATTATCTTGCAAGAGCTCCACATCTTCGATAGATAGCCGAGCTGAAAGGAATCCATTCCTGATAACTGGCTTTATTTGTACATTAAGCACTAGTCCTCTCCCATAAGCGGTGCTTATTTTCAATGAGACAAATGTTGTCATGAAATTTTCTGTATGTCCGCCGATTCCGGAGATTGTACAGATTTCGCTCCCCTTTTTCAGAAGGTCTAGGTCGTCTGCTACAGTTTCCTTTATATTTGTTCTTTGTTCTAGTATCAAAAAATAACATTTTCTCGAAGCAGCTTGTTTTGTAGTTCCAAACGTTTCCTTCCGCAGTCATGAGAACCACTTGATCCTATAGTTTCCCCTCATTTGGGTGTTTCCCATGGTATCGCTTCGAATCGCTTTCATCGAATGCATATTTGTATTATCTTCTATTCTACGAGCGTCTTGTATATGGTGCCATTGACTTGGACCGCTACAACGAGCGTCTCCGGGCGCCCTCGGTGGCATCCCTCTATTAGAATGTAGTGCTGGGTTACTGTAACGAAATGTGCGGGTACCATTGTGATTAGACCCTTTTTCGGCATCCTTGTTTTTAGCGAAACACAGGCTTTCCTGGTGCATCCACTGGCACAGTGGGCAATTTTTTCCGCACTGATTACTTGTGTGGTTGTCCGTGAAGCACATCCAAAATCTGTTGGAGTCTACCACAATGTTTCACTTTGCCTTCGAACGGCAATTAAGTAAAGAATGGTCTTGGCTACAAAAAATGCAACCCGCTCCTCGTCTCGGCTGATCACGCTGTACCGAAAACTGAGAATTTTTATTTTGGATGTCCTCCATTGTTGATCTATTTTTTTATTTTTCTATGAATCGCTTTGCGCTGATTTCCTTTTCAGTTTGATTCATTACATCTTCCACTCGGACTTCTTCCTTATTTTGAATGGAAATTAGGACGTTTTTCTTACGGAAATTTTTATGGGATTTCGTACGGAAATTTTTTGAGTATCTTCTCTGTCGATGCTGATCGCGTGTTCATCCTGCTTTCGTATAGCCCTCTGTCACCTGTATCACCAGGTGATACAGGTGACAGAGAAGATCACCTGTATCACCTGGTGATACAGGTGATACAGGTGATCTTCTCTGTCAACATTGCGTTCTGCATATTGGATATATCTTGGCCCGAAGGTGACCACTATGCTGTTGATTAACATTCGCATTTTGTCGAAAATATTAGCACAACTTTCTGCGGTGTTTTCGCCATCGATCAATTTCTGAACAATTTTCGCACGATTTGTTGGTTTATTGCCATATTTCGTTTTTACTGTTTCAGTTATCCACTTGTCGTTTTGTGGGATGAGTTGTATACCTTTAATAGTATTTTTAGCTCGACCTCTTAGGCTATCTTTTAGCAGGAGCATGTTTTCCACCGTACCCAGCACTTTGCTTTGGCGTACTAACGTTTCGTAAATAGCCCAGAATTCAGTGCTCGTCACTGTAGATCCTCGGGAGTTTGAGTTGACAGGGTCTTAGTGTGCGGCAGGTATGCTCTTCTGCAGCAAATTCACCGCTGCTGACAGAGTTCTTTTCTGACAGCCAAATTTGGTCGCTAGGATTAACCACCTCATCCTTTTCTGGATTAGTGACTGTATTTGCCCTTGAGAGTGGCACACCCAGTTTTCTGGCCAACCTTTTGCTTTGGCATCTGGCCTCGCTTGCTCTCAAGGTGGGCATTAAAATCATTTCATTCGTTTCTGCAATTTTTTCACGGAATTTGTGCTTTTTCCGATCTTTTCTACCTCATTCGTGAGATCTTTTTTTATTGCCTTTAATTTTGGCTCCGTCGAGCTGACACTGCAGTTAGTCGACCAATTTATGTAGAGAGTTTTGGCCCATTTCTACAGTGTGACGCTGCTGTTGATCAATTCAGCAGTTAGTAAAACTCACTTGAGTTTTTCTTCATCTGTACCGGTAGGATTTACTTCCTCCGTGTACAATGTAAACTTTTCCGGAATTGTCTAAAGAGCCCGCGCGCTTAGTGCTATAGGTTTCTTGAGAAACACAAGCGACATTTTATTTATTTCTCTTAGCTTAGTCTTAGCTTGCTGTGGGCAGCTATGGGTGGGCTGCATTTCTTCTTCTTCAGCGTTTGTCCCGCTTCCTCACGGGGTCCGGTCTTCCGATGTAGTGACGCCACCTTTCCCGATACTGCGCTTGATCACGGTAGACACCAGTTACTTTCATGTCCGTGTGTAACGTATCAGACCAACGCTGCTTCGGGCGTCCTCTAGGTCACTTTCCTGACACTTCCAACTCAAGGCGCGTGACCAGCGCAGCATCTTCATCTCCATGGCGCTGAGGCGCCATTCAACTTCCTTAGTCACGGGCCAACACTCATCGCTATTAGCCGGACGACTGCTCTGTAGATCTTCGACTTCAGGTGCTCTGGTACCTTCCTATCGCAGAGCACGCCAGTCAACAAAGGCCACTTAGACCAAGCTGCACTCACGCGTGAGTTTACTTCAACCGTCAGACCGCCGGCAGACGCTATTGCTGATCCCAGGTATTTAAACACCGAAGTGCATGCAATCTCAGTGTCATTAATCTTAATGGAACCGGACTCGTTTACGTCAGTTGTTAATACTCTGTTTTCTTGACGTTCAGACTGAGCCCGAATATCTACAAACGGTCGCACCAAGCTTGCACCTGCCGTTCGAGATCATCTTTATCTCCGCAAGCGAGCTTCACGTCATCAGCATATGTCTATGGGACAGGCTTCTGAAGATCTCTCGAAACGCCATCCATGACGACAACAAAGAGGAGTGAAGAAAGCGCAGAACCTTGGTGCATCCCAACAGAGATAGGAAACTCCATTGAGGCTCCAACTGCAGCTTGCCCTCAACTCTTTGGGTAAGAGTAGAGCATTCGCATCCACTCTATGAGTTCCTCAGGTACGTTGTGTACCATATAACCTCGCGCGGTTCGCAGTCGAAGGCCTTCTCCAAGTCGAGAAAGGCGATATGCACCGGCTTCTGTTTCTCGCGATGCTTCTCCACCAGGAGGCGGGCGGCGTGTATAACATCAATGGCCCCACAAACAGACACTACTCTTTGGGCAAGAGTAAAGCATCCGCACTGGTTGTCGGAGAGCTTGCCGATTTCACGAATTCGTCTGTCGAGGATTCGCTCGAAGATCTTCATGCTGTGCGACAGTAAGCGAATCGGACGGTAATTGGAGCAGTCTGCGAGACTGCTCTTTTTTCCAAATCGAAATCGTCGTACTGTTGTGCCCACAGTCCAGTACTTTCTTCTTCTTTACTACCTGGTTGAAGAATTCAGCCAACCACTCAGCAGGATACCAGAGCTTCGACTTCCAAATCGGCTGCCAGATCATCCGGTCCTGTCGCCTTTCATTGTTTCATCATCTTTAGAGCCGCTTCTGTTTCCTCCACGGTGATCTTGTGAACGGGAGCATGAGCAGAAGCCTCGGAAGGAATGGCCGGGTGAGGATGTTCCATAGTGGAAATTTTCTCAAAGTAATCACACCATCGCTCAGCGCTTTTTTGCGGTCTGTCAGAAGATGGCCGCTTTCATTTTTAATGCCAAAGAACTTTTCAATATCCTCGGTTTGGCGATGAAGGGTCATAGCAAGCCGGTACAGATTCCGTTCACAGTCGCGTGACTCGAGCTTCTGGCTGACACTTCCATAATGAGTGACTTTTGCAACAGCCACGGTCTTCTTAGCAGCTTTCTTCGCTTCTTGGAAATTCTGCCAATTGTCGCTGTTTTGTCGCCGAGAAACACATGGTACAGTGACTTCCTCTCTGGAACCTTCGCTTTCACATCGTCCGTTCACAGCCTTGTCTGCTTGTCGACTTTGCGTCGTCCAGGCTTCGTAGTGCCGAGTCCCAAACTTGTAGCTTGGCTATTGCGTCGGTTGCTTTCTCCAAAGTTTCATCGACAGTTGTGACTGTCGGTAACCATTCGCGAGAAATCACAGCTGCTTCCTTCTCTTTCATTCGTCACCACTTGATTCTTGCAGCACCGCATCGCTCAACCTGCTGAACTCTCGCAGGTGCGATCTTTAAAGTAAAGACCAGTAGTCGATGCTGTGGGGCAACCGATCTTTGCTTCTGTGACAATGCTTCGGTCGCGATCCTTCACAAGTCTATCTAAGACATGGAGCTCCCTCTACAGTATGAGATGAGGTGGGAGTTGCGTTTTCGGAAAACGGTGTTCACAATGGTGAGATTATGTGATTCCGCATACTCAAGAATACGATCACCATCGGCGTTATGAGACCTGTATCCGAAACCACCATGACAGCTGTACCCGTCCTTCGCAGCACCTACGTGCCCATTAAGGTCACCAGCGACTATGATGACATCTTTCGGCGGTAGCACTGCTGTCTTCTCATCAAGCAGGCTCCAAAACTCTTCCTTGGCTTGATCGGAGCCGCCACTCTGCGAAGCATGCGCAGAGAAGAAGTGATAGAGTCGCTACTTAGCGGCGACAACGATCTTCATCAGTCGATCGTCAAAGCGCTCGACGCTTACAATCAGTCACGAAATCGTTCGGAGGCGATTATTCCAACACCACTGGTGGTCTTGGGACTGCCGAATAGAACGGCCTCGAAGCCACCTCCTATATCCTTGACTGGCTTCAGGACCACCTCGTCTCCTGCACCGCACAGAAATCAATTCTTCTCCGCTCCATTGCTTCAACTAACTCGCACGAGCGGCCCATCAACGTACCCACATTCAGCGTTGCTACGAGGGTCCTACTTACGTTACGGGACTTTCAGACTAGCTCAGTTGCCCCCCCCCCCCCCGATGCCCACGGACCATCGCATATTTTCCACACTCGCCGGGCTCTGCGAATGCGCGTCGGCTCCCGCGGACGCAGTAGCACAATCAATTCGCCTAATCTGGTCCAGCGCCGCGTGGTCGTTTCCGGCCCCGGTCTGCTGGTTGAGACGGTGTACTGTTTTATTGGCGACTTCTGGTATTATCCCATTGTATTCGTTGGCTGTCTAGTCTCAAGTGTCGGAAAGCTGTGTCTCCGGTGGCAAGGGGGCAAATCTAGTCGAAGTTAGCCGTTTTGCCACCTGAACAGGTGACGTCTTTCTTTCACAGGACCCGGTTTCGATCGATTGCGTGCAGCGCATCGAATCCTGGATCAACTATGCCGCGTACTAGGTCTTCGCGTGTTCCAGCTACGCAGCCCAAACGAAGTGGCTCAAGAGCAACATCTACTCCTGTTCATCCAGAGGAGTGCGAATCAAGCCTGAGGACGTTTGCAGAGGACGCTTCGGCTCCAAGTTACATCAAGGTCATTATCGACCTATTGATGGAGACAAAAGAAGAGATCAGGGAGCTGAGGCTCATCAACGCTGACATGGCTCAACAGGTATCAGATCTAAGAAGAGATAATGCGGCTCTCAAGCAGGAATTAAATGTTTTGAAGTCCAATTCTAATGAGTGATTGTTTCGGACTTAGTCACATCGTTCGTGCACGCAAGCAATGTAGTTGAGGATCCCGCTTTCAAACGTTTGCGCTTTGTTAGCGGTGTACCTTAATTACTTTGTTCAAGTGCTAGAATGTATCATTATTTTAATAGTATAAGTGACATTCTAGTTTCCTCAACGTTGAGTGCTTGCCTGTTTCTGTCTGTAGCTTAGGAAAGCCGAAACCTAACAAGCCTAGACTTCTCAAAGTCGTTTTACCTTCTGCTCGCCTACAAATGAACGCTGCCAAAGGACCCCACGCTTGCGCTCTTTTCCTCATAAGGGAATTTTCATACACCCGTCCCTTACCAGAGAGGAACGAGAACGCAGACGTGAGCAATAGTTTGCGAGCAAAAGTAGCTCTGATGTAGAACGTTCTCAACATAGTAGTGCTCCTTTAATGTCTCCATCGATGGCCTAAACTCCCAGCCGGACGCAGCATTTTGTCCTACGGGTGTCCCTTCCGGGACTCCATAGGAGGACAAACACTAAAGGAACGAAAAGACTGCAGATTTAGCTGTATGTTATCGAACGTGGGGTCTTTAATCAAAAACTCAGCGGCCTTCATAGGGAATATGTGTTGTTATGTTACACCTCCACCAATGTTATGTGACAGAGCACATAACATTGGTGGAGGTGTGGTCATCATTTTGAAAAAGAGTCTGGAGTACAACATTGTATATGTATAGTCAGTCATGGACGGCTACGAAATATTGGTTTGCGATATTTTTGTGAAGCTCGGAAGCGTGCGATTCATTCTAGTATATCGAGCTCCTGGTTGCGATGTAAGAAACTCTAATAAGTTATTTAGAGCTATCATTGATTTCTGCGTATGTGACAACCGATGTGTCGTCCTAGGAGACTTCAACTACCCAAATTTTGGTGTCGTAAGTGCTTCAAATCAATCTCTAGGTGCCCCGCGGGCTTTTATAGAGCTCGTGACAACCCATAATTTTTTACCTCATGTCCCACTAGAGAGCGCTCCAATCTTGATCTGATATTCAGCAATCAGACACTCAGTTAATAAGTTCAGTCACTGTTGCTCCCCCCATAGGGCGTAGTGATCATGCTACTGTGCGTTTCAAGTTGAGCGTCATCGAACCGCCAAGAGTAACTCGATGGAGACGAGATTTCGGTCGTGCAAATTACAATGGAATTGAAGTTTTCTTAACGGATATTGACTGGCTCGCTAGTCTCAATTTTGCTTCAACTGTGAATGATATGTATGAGACCTTCCTTGCAATTCTTCATCACTCCATTGAAAAATTCGTGCCAAAGCGTAAAATGGTAGAAGGTCAAATAAAGCTCCCTAAGTATTTAACCGGAATGATGCGCAGGCGTTCGATCTTTTGGTACAAAGCAAGGTAGCAAAATACGAACGAGTTATGGAAGAGCTATGGGGCATTTAGCCTCAGAACCGATAGAGCGCTAGAAAGGTATCTTATCTATCTTGAAAAGAAGGTTGTTGAATCTGGGGATATGACCGAGTTTTGTCGCTATGTCAACCTGAACAAAGGACCGAGTTCAATACCCTGTCTGTTGTCGGAAAATGGACGTCCGGTAACCTGGAATGAAAACAAAGCCGAGCTCTTGACCCAAGTTTTTCAAGATGCTTTTAGCACTTCGAATAGCGGCGACGCACCAGTAAATGTTGAGCTTCAGACTTTCCCGATCATGGACTCCACTTGTTGGTTCCGGAGGACATAATTAAGCTTCTGGAGAGCTGGGGTCTGCATCGTCGCCCGCGATGCCCGACTTTATAGCTCTTAGTTATATTAAGAGGATACTTCCATTCATTGGTTTCCCCCTTGAATACATATTTAACCTAAGTTATATGAGACCGGAAGTAGCTGAACGGTGGAAACATGCTTTAATTACCCCGGTTGCTAAGAAACCACCGCTGAATGATTTTACAAACTACCGACCTGTGAGTATCACTTCTATTTTTGCCAGGGTATTTGAGAAAATGGTGAAGCAACATGTAATGAGTCATTTGGCTCAATATGGTGTTATTCCAAAAGCCCAGTTTGGCTTCGTAGAGGGTCGGTCAGTTGAAACGGCCGTTCTTATGGGAATGAATGATTGGACTAGAGCCAAAGAACGTAACAAGAGAGTAGACGTAGTTTTCTTCGATTTCCGAAAAGCGTTTGACAAGGTTTCGCATATCAAATTAATATATTAGGTTGTCCCATAAGTCTTCGCCGTTTTTTTCAACGATTCACTGCAGATTTCGCCGGCGGTCTCTTAGCGCTGCACAGCCTTCGAAAGAAAATAATTTGCTCTATCAAAACTTATATTGCATTTCTTTTTTCATCATGAATTTTGTCAATTTTTAGGTCGTTGAATTGAAAAGTTAAAAAGTGAAAAAGTAGCTATTTGCGCACTTGTTCTCTCCGCTTAGGTTTGTAATTTTTTTGCGCAGTTTTTATAGCATTTGGAAGACAATGTTCTGTACTATAAGAATATTTGTTAGTGTTATTTGCTCATTTGTCCTTTATTGATTTTAAGGCCATCAATTTGGGACGTCCGAAAGAGGATGGTTATTTTGCCGACAGCTCCTGCTCTGTGGTTGGACTTTTTGGGTTGGTGTTATATGTCATTCGAAAGAAAATGCCTTGCTCTATAAGAACATGTGTCGCGTTTATTGATTTCTATTGAACGACAACAAAATTCCAAAAAGGGAAAAGTCATCCTCACCAACAACTCCTTCTCCTTGTTTATTTGTTGATATTCGACAGAAATCAGCGTGAGCCAATAAACGCGACACAAATTCTTACTGAGCAAAACATTCTCATCCAATCGACATATAACACCAACCCAAAAAGTCCAACCACAGAGCAGGAGCTGTCGGCAAAATAACCATCCTCTTTCGGACGTCCCAAATTGATGGCCTTAAAATCAATAAAGGACAAATGAGCAAATAACACTAACAAATATTCTTGTAGTACAAAACATTGTCTTCCAAACGCTATAAAAAACTGTGCAAAAAATTGCAATCCTAAGCGGAGAGAACAAGTGCGCAAATGGCTACTTTTTCACTTTTTCACTTTTTACTTCAACGACCTAAAGATTGACGAAATTCATGATGAAAAGAGAAATGCGGTAAATAATCTGATACAGCAAATCATTTTCTTTCGAAAGCTATGCAGCGCTATGCAAGAGACCGCAGGCGAAATCTGCAGTGAATCGTTGAAAAAAACGGCGAGGACTTATGGGACAACCTAATATAAACTGTCAGCTGTTGGAATACACCCCAGAAGTATCTCTTGGATCCGGAATTTTCTCACTGCCAGAACTTACCAGGTTCGAGTAGGCAACGCGTTCTTATCCGTATACGTATACGTATACGAAGCGTGTAGTGGTGTACCACAGGGGGGAGTGCTATCCCCCATTCTGTTTCTAATATATATTCGGAGATTCCGAAAGCTATAGAAAGTCTGGGAGTTTCAGTCAGTATGTATGCCGATGACATTAAGATATATATATATATATATATATATATATATATATATATATATATATATATATATATATATATATATATATATATAAGGTCACTGAGTGGAGCCTAGTTAGCCTAGTGGTTAGAAGTGTAGTTTCATGCACAAACGGTCACAGGTTCGACTCCCGGCTCCGGCACGCCATGCACTGCAAAAATTGCAAAAAATGGCAACGGTTCCAGCTTTAGGCCCAGGTTGACAGGCCGGCTTATGGGGAAGCCTCGTCACAAACCATGATCACAAGTCGCAATAGAATCAGTGTAAAGGCTAGGACGTCACCTGGAAGTGGCGCACAGAACCCCGCCCGAGTTCTGTGGCGAGGGCTACCGAGGGCCGAACGACCCTCGGTAGCCCTCGCCACAGAACTCGGGCGAGTTCGACTGGGGACTCTGAATGTGGGAACGCTGACCGGAAGATCTAGGGAAGTGGCTGACCTGATGAAGCGCAGAAGGATACAAGTTTCTGTGTCTGCAGGAAACGCGATGGAAGGGGCGAAAGCCAGGGAGATTGGAGAAGGGGTCAAGCTGTACTACAACGGAGAGGGCACCAAGAGGAACGGGGTAGGGATAGCTGTCGCGGAGTCCCTCAAGGATTCAGTAGCGGCTGTTCAAAGAATAAACGACCGCATCATGTCACTGCGGCTGGACACGAAGGAGGGTTACTGGACCATCATGTCTGTCTACGCTCCGCAGACCGGATGCTCCGAGCACGACAAGGATGACTTCAACCTCTCGCTCGAGGAAGCCATAAGGTCCGTACCAGAAGGCGACTACCTCTCCATAGCAGGGGACATGAACGGGCATGTGGGAAGTGGCAGAAGAGGAGTGGAAAGGGTTCATGGAGGTAAAGAGATCGGCCTGATAACCCCGGATGGAGAACGAATTCTGGATCTGGCTATCGCCCACGACCTGGCTGTCTGTAGCACCTTCTTCGCGAAGAGGGAGAGCCAGAAGGTGACCTATGCTAGTGGAGGAAGAAGGACGGAAGTCGACCACATCCGGGTTCGAAGGGCTGCCCTGAAAACAGTCCGGGATGTGAAGGTCATTCCGGGAGAAGACGTGACATCACAGCATAGACCCTTGGAAGCCGACCTTAGCATACCTCTACCCACCAGGCCCAAAGAGGGCGGAACCCAGGATCCGATGGTGGAAACTGCGGGGTTCAGAGCCGAACGAGCTACGAAGGGCATTGCTCGCAGCAGGCCTTCCAGATCCAGCTGGTCCCGTGAATGAGACCTGGAGGAGGGTAGCCCAAACAATCCTGAGGTGTGCCAAGGAAGCCCTGGGAGAAACAAAGGGAGGAACCAGAGGGGATAAATCGGCATGGTTCTGGAACGAAGAGGTGCAGGCTGCGGTGAAGAGGAAGAAGGAGGCCTACAAGCTGTGGCAGAAGACGAGGGCACCCGAGCATCTCACAGCCTACAGGAAGCTGAAGAGGCTGGCAAAAACAGTTGTAGCAAAGGCAAAGAACGCGGAAATGGATGCACTGTACGAGAAACTAGACGGGCCAGAGGGAGAGAAGTTCGCCATTCGCCTGGCCAAGGCGCGTCATAGAGCTAGCCTCGACATTCGAGTAGTGAAGACTGTGAAGAATGCTAACGGTAGGGTACTAGGAAGCCGGTCGAGGTCAGAGAGAGATGAGAGGAGTACATCAAGGAACTCCCGAACGAGGAGTTCCCTCGTCGGGAGGCCGAGGAACAGCAACCAACGGAAGGACCCATCTCACCCTGGACGCAAGAAGAGGTTCGCAAGGCCACAGGGAAGATGAAACTCGAAAAGGCAGCGGGCCTGACGGTGGGCCAGTAGAAGCTTGGAAGGTGCTCGGGGACCTCGGAATCAACTGGCTGACGCAGTTCCTCAACAGAATCACGAAGGAAGGTAAGATGCCGGATGACTGGAGGAACAGCACCATAGTCCCCATCTTCAAGCAGAAGGGAGGCGCTTCCGAATGCTCCAACTACCGAGTGATCAAACTGATCTCACACACGATGAAGATCTACGAACGACTGGTCGACTCAAGGCTGAGGGAGATGGTACCCATCTCCCAGGTGCAGTGGGGCTTCATGCCCGAGAGGTCCACCACAGACGCCATCTTCATCGCTCGTCAGGTGATGGAGAAATATCGGGAGAAACGAATACCCTGCTACCTGGCATTCCTGGACCTGTAGAAGGCCTACGACAGGCTAGCTCGGGCCGTAATCTGGAATGCCCTTCGAGGGAGGGGTGTCCCGGAACGTCTGATCACGGTCATAAGGGACATGTACGAGGGCTCGAAAGCGGCAATACGAACTCCACACGGGGTGTCAAGAAAAGTGGACATCACAGTGGGAGTACACCAAGGGTCGGCTCTGGGCCCGTTCCTCTTCCTGCTGACGCTTGACTCTATAGTGAACCACCTTGAGGAAGGCTCTCTCAGAACGATCCTCTACGCGGACGACATTGGCCTAGTAGCCGACAACCATGAGGAGCTGGAGGAGAAGGTGCAGCTGTGGCAGAGAGCCCTCGCAGACAACGGCCTACTGCTGAACGTGAAGAAGACGAAGTTCATCAGCTCTGAGCAGTGCGCTGGATCGATCCTGGACTGCCAAGGGGAAACGATCGAGAAGATGGAAGAATTCCGCTACCTCGGAAGTGACCTATCCGAGGAAGGAAGTGTGGACCAGGCAGTCAGTGGACGGATAAACGCAGCCTGGCTCAAGTGGAGGGAGTCCACAGGGATCCTCTGCGACTGTAGATGCTCCAGGACGCTCAAAGGCAAGCTCTATAGAACAGTTGTGAGACCTGCCCTCCTCTACGGCAGTGAGTGATGGGCCCTGGGTGAGGCGCAGGAGCGGCAACTGCACTCGGCGGAGATGAGGATGCTGAGGTGGGCATGTGGATGGACCCGTCGGGACAGGGTGCGAAACGAGGATGTTAGGGCAGTGATGAAGACAGCCCCGATCCAGCTGAAGATGAGAGAGCAGCGCCTGAGGTGGTATGGACATGTCCTCAGAAGACCAGAGGATCACCCCACAAGGTTGGCCCTAGATTTCGAGGTACCCCGGAAAGCGTCCGAGAGGAGCCCCAAGAAAAGATGGAAGGACGTCATCAAGAGAGATCTCGCCGAAGTCGACGCCACGGCAGATGACGCCCTTGATAGGATGAGGTGGCGACAGATCACAAGAACAGCGGACCCTGCGACTGCGCGGGACTAAACGCTCAGGAGAAGAAGAAGAAGAAGAAGAAGAAGAAGAAGAAGAAGAAGAAGAAGGTCACTGAGTCACCTGAGGATGAGAGTAGTGTACAAACAGCCATTGATTTCAGTAATTGGTCTGAGTTGTGGGAATTACCTCTGGCCGTGAATAAGACTCATGTTCTCGTCATTGGGAATAAATCCGTGTCAACAAATTATTCTATTAGATCCGACGCTTTAAATAGGGTGGACGAGATTAGAAATTTTGGTTATCGTATTAATAGCAATCTGGATTTTACACCTCATTACAGAATGTTAGCATGTAAGGGTCTGACACGTACTTATAATCTTTTCCGATTTTTAAAAACAAGAAATCCCACGTTACTAGTAAGTGCGTATAAAATGTGTATTAGGCCAATTCTTGAAAGTGGGACCACTGTTCTCAACCCATAAAAGCTCAAAGATATACGGATGCTTGAAAAAATACAAAATAATTTCACCCGAAAACTGATGATGAGGTGTTTTGGATTGGACTACACCTCTATCCCAAATGGTACAAGACGAGCCATTCACCTGGGCTTACCGTCCTTAAAACGCAGAAGAACAATATTCGACCTGGTAATGATGTTTAAAATTCTGACGGGCAGGGTTAAAATTGATGCCTCTGAATTCTTTTCAGTAGATCCTCTACCTAGAACAAGATCTGGCAGTGTAAGAACTACGGATGCAGTTGTGAGAAGCCAAATCAGACAACAATTCTTTTCAAACAGCACTCTTCGCATTTTCCGTCTGTTGCTGAAGGACAAGGTGCTTGAGATGTCTCTCAGTAGTTTTATGATGCTTGTCGATCAACGCATTAAGGAACTCTGAGTATGTGATGTGTTTCTCTTTGCTACTGTTCTTTTCTGCATCTCCTGTATTTGGCGTGGTATTAATTTCATTTCATTTGTTAGTTCATTGTTTGTTTCTTTTATGTTAGTTTTACAGGGTGCGATATGGATTGTAGCACTGCGCGATAACTCGCGCCTCAAAATAAATAAATAAATAAATAAATCTCGAAAAACATGACTCATCATACACCATGCGATGTGACATGGGTCTTTGTAGGCCGGCCTGTCACAAGAGCCTGTCGCCAGCAATCGAGTGTCCGTGTTTAACCTAGCACACAAAGCGAGCAGTTTCCATTGGCACCACGAGGTGGAACGGACATCGGGGTGGGCTGTACTTTACCGGCTTTTTTTCGGCCGATGCACCAATAATTGTAGTGTCTTGCTCCTTTATTGGAGTCTTTGTGTACTACTCTTAATGGGCTTCACTGTGGTACAGTGGTGTAGACAATTATATAGTTATCTGATTTAGAGTTGCGGCTCTGGATGGCTCAAATAGACGACCCTGCCCATGCCCCCCGCCTGAGCCGGTCCCAACACATGGCACAGATTGCGAGAAGGTCGCGCTCTTTGTGCGAACACCTGGTCCCTGCTTGACTGCAGTGTTGCGAGAGTGGAACAACCTGTGTTCGTGGTCTTCGGGAGAAAGTTTTCACCTTTCCGTAATGATTCGTCGTGGTCAGAGCTTCCCAATAAACAGCCTCACGGTTGTGGACCACCGCCGGCCGCGCCTGGGTGGGTTATTCGTACACAGTATCCGGAGGAGGACGATCAGGGGCCGAATTCATCAACGACTTACGTAACTTTAACGGAGAGTTGTAGGCTTATCAAGCGATATGGTGAGCCATAAACCGCGTTATCTGAGCTTTAATGGCTTATCGCTCACCATATCGCTTGATAAGCTTACAATTCTCCGTTAAAGTTACGTAAGCTGTTGATGAATCCGGCCCTAGGACGTACGGAAGGGAGGCGGGGGACATTTCAAGAGGATCGTTAAATTTCGTTAGAAAAAATACAGCTAGCGCGTTGTATGTTCTTTTAGGTGGAAAACCTGTTGAAACGTTTTCAGTGCGATGTTCACCCCAAGGTTGACGCTTTTGAAGAAAACTGAACATTTTTATATCAATCTGTGCAGCTTAGTCAAGATAATTTTCAATTTGAATGACTAATTGATTTTTTTGAAATTTTGCAGCTTTGTTGCTTCAAAACATGATCACAGTGTTTGAACTGCCATAAATTATTTTGTTCTCTTCTAGCTATAGAACTGGGGTTAAGCTTACTTCAAAGTGCAGAAGCCATTGAATTGTTATGTGTCTTAAGAAGGGGTTACTCCATGAGACTTTCATTTTATTAACGGAAAAATTACGCGTGACCAACGGCCAATTAGGCATGGAAGAAAAATTTATGGAAAACAAAACTATCTTCACTTCGCAGCTTCACGATCAAACAAAGACTGTGGACAGGTGCATGGAGCTGTCTTTTTTGTAACATTATGCCTTGAAATTTGCTGACTTCTCATTTTTGAATAAGCTCAAAGGACTATTCTTCCCTCAAAAAAATATAATATTTATAACACTTTACTGTGGCCACTTTTTGGTGAGTTAAAGATTTTCAAAGAAAGAGTCGAGCATGGCTTCCCTCTAAATTTAAGTGTTACGACGTTTCGTCCTGAAATCAATTGTTTTGAACAGCGTTTTCTAATTTATATGGATTTTTCCCATAAGCTTCTCCTCATATTGAGAATGATTCTAAGCTGAGAACAGCAAATTTGTCAATTTGGTCTTTAACCCAATGCAAATTCGAAGCAATCTGTTAAAAATTCCGCTAAGTCGTTAGGGTAGATGTTAACGGAGAATGCCGTCGAATCATTAAAATCATTAAATCGTTAACCGCTAAGTGTACACCTCTGTTATGAGTTTGCCACAAATGCTACGTAATTCGAAACTGAAAGCCAAGTTGTTGTGAGGTGCCATGTACTGTACCGCACACAGGGATGTGCGAGATTTCCGTTTCCGTGTTCCGAATTCCGGATTTCGGCCATTTTAGGATTTCCCGTTCCGTTCCGTGTTCCGCCTGTCTTGGCCCGGAAGGCGGAAGCGGAAATGGGCGCTGTTCCACACTGTTTCTATTGAACACGATTCATATAATTGTAAGAGAAATACTGTTTGACAACTTTAGTATTAATATTCTGGAAATTGGTTAGGCTACCAAAAAAGCACTCAGAAATGGCAACGGCTGGGTGCAGGGCAAAATTTATGTGCCACAAAGGCTATGTATGCACTGCATGCTAAGAAAATGCACTCAACGTTTGAATGATTATAAAATTCTTCACCCATTTGTTACAAATAGCTACAAAAACATTGTAAACATATAGCGCAGTATCATGAAACAAAGGGTTCAGTGAAGGTTGTGGTATGCGGTTTGTGCTCCAAGATCACGTCAGTTTTCCTTATCAAAGGTGCAGATTTCAATTTTTAATTTCGTTATGTGTATATTCATCCATATAGAGTTAAGCGATTCATTTTTAATGAAGGATCACGAATATCTAGCATGAGCTGTTATTTTGACTGACTATGATGACTTATTGAAAACTGGCACAAAACCATTGCTTCGAGAACCATCTTGGAACTGTCCAGCTGTGTCAGCTTGGGCGTAGGGTTTCTAGGCTGGCACAGACTGAATATTCCTGTGGAAGTGTGGACCCACCGTGACTAATCAGTCATCCAGTTATCATCTTAGATCACAGAATGAATTCTGAGTACTAGTTTTGGTGATTACAATGTAACTGCTATTGTTGAATATGCAGATATCTGTGCGGTCACTACGCCGTCCATGACGCTACAGCTTTCTAAAGGTGTTGAGAGGAATCTCTTTTCTGGACAGTAGACATGGGATCCGAATCATGCATTTTCGGATATCCGGCCGGATTTATCCGGTTTCGGATTATCCGAAATCCGGCTCGGTCGAAAATGGCGTTATCTGAATCATCCGAAGATTCGGAGTTTTCATAATTATCCTCATCTGAATCATCCGAAAATCCGGGATTTTGAAAAACGCAATGATTCGGATAAAATCGGATAAAAATCGGATAATAGGAGGTTAGCGCGCCTTGCTGCCGAATTCTGCGCCGTTAATAACCTGTCGTTTTCGGCAGGATTTTGCAATCATTTGGTTCGAATTCTCTCACAAAGGAAGGTCTGAGCGTATGTCTAAACGGGGAGAGCGAGTCATATAGGAATAATCCCACCCCTCAATTAGTATAAAAATGTTTCTTTTCTGCCAAGTTGTTAAACCCTAGTAGGAGGTCCTTGAAACTAGAATGGAATCGGCTCCCCACGAGTTCGGGGTCTTGTACGCCAGCGATGCCTTCGAGGGCAAGCGGCTCGGAGCGCAGTGGGTAGTGACGTTGCTTTATGAGAGGCGCCGGGGGTTCGATTCTCATGCGCTGCTGTACTCTTCTATTTCGACTGATTGGTTAGAATTTGAGGAATTTTGACGTCATTTCCATTTTCAGATGGTTTGGGCGCATTTTCCAGCTGCATACTGTGGTATTCAGCATGATGATCTATTAATGTTCAACACCAGTGATACACGGTAACAAAGTGTATGAAGCAGCATTGGTCACAACAGCAGCATATAAAAGCTACAGGCTCTGCACAGTTTGTTACCCTACATTGATCAATGACCTCGAGTAAAACCATCCTGCTCGGATCTTCAAAGCGACCAGGATGTGACGTCAGAGGTGGTTAAAAGGTGAAACGAGGTCTGTGAATTCAGCAAATTAACCGAAACGGCATCGATACACTCTTTCCTTAATCTTTGTCTGTCATCTGGAGGTCTGCTAAAGGTTTTCTAGAACCCAACACCGACAATGTCACCCATGCTCAGTAGAAGCTATGAGGACCTGTAGCCTTTTATATGCTGTCCGTATTGTGATCAGTGCTTCTGTTTCATGCAATTTGTGTCTGTGCATCACTGATGTTAAACGTTTATACATTATTATGTTGAACTGCTTTCTCATTGCCTTTTGGTTAAAAAACCGGCCAGTAATGAACTAGTGTCAACAAAGTTACTCTCCCCGGCACACATCGGAAAAAACTGCGCAGAAAATATCTAAAATGGTATAGACGTCAGAATCCCTAAAATCTCAACCAATCAGTTGAAATGCAAAAATGCAGCAGCGCAGAAAAGTCGGACCCACCGACCTCCTTCTCATGGAGCAACGTCGCTATCCACTGCGCTCCGAGCCGCTTCCCGCCAGCGACATCGCCCGAACTCGTGAGGCGCCGATTCCATTGTAAGTTCAGGGACTCCCTACTCCTTGAGTTAAACGACTTCGCAAAAAAGAAACACATTTTTATACTAACTGAAGGGTGAGGATTCTTCCTATATGACTCGCTCTCCCCGTTCAGACATACGCACCAGACACTTCCCTCGTCAGAGCTCGAGAAATCTCTTGCGGGACGTTTTGTAATCGTTTCATTGTCCTTTACACGGCTTCGTTGTGCATTGCCAACTCATTATTGAGTGGGTAGTGGCTCATTGGGGTCTTAATGCTGTTTTTTGCTTGTTCTGGAGGCGTAAAAGGGAGGGCCCCCCTTGTAAGGAAGCCAAACACGACATCTGTACGTACTACTGGTGTGTTCTACTCCAGTGGTGAATTGAGCTAAACCAGTAATGATGTAATTGAGCATTCATGTGTCTTGCTACCACGACATATAGCCACTTAATTCAAGGTGACACACTACAAGCTGCTTTGCGCACTCGTGACTTCTATTGGTCAACGAAATAAACAAGGAGTTACTGATGTGTTCCGTTTTTAAGAGGTTGCGTGCCCCTCTTATATCACTTATCCGGTTGTATCCGAATCGGATATCCGAAATCCGGCTCGGCCGAAAATGGCGTTATCTGAATCATCCGAAGATCCGGGGTTTATGAAATTGCCCTCATCTGAATCATCCGAAGATTCGCGGTTCTCGAAATTGCCCTCATCTGAATTATCCGAAGATCCGGGGTTTGAAAAAATAGCCTATCCGAATCATCCGATTATCCGGAAAATCGGCGTCGGATCCAATGTCTACTGGACAGAAAACGATTTAAGCGGCTACTCTTGTTTTACTAGAGAGTTGGTTAGACATTACCCAAGTCAGTTTTTTAATGCGGGTCTGTAAGTAATCTCAAGTGGTTAAGTCGGTTAAGTCTGCCGTTCAAAAAATAGCAGCATTAAAAAAGTCAGCGAAAAACCCGTCGAATGAACTAGACATGGAAAGACTGCATGCTAAAATAGAAATAGTAAGATAAGACCCTGAATTTGTTTCGTTTATTGCTCTAACCATAGCTAAAAGATTATCATAACAATATTATGATGTTCATGTTCATGTTTCGTTATGTTATGTTATAATGAGGATGAGCATTAAACTGTGGAAGATTCTGCTGCTCGCAAAGTTCTGAGCAAGAAAAAGCGCAAAAGAAGCCCCGTTTCAGATGCACTTTTGAAAAAATGGCGAACATGTGTCATTTCCGTTTCCGCGTTTCATATTCCGGTTTCCAGCCATTTTTAAGCGTTTCCGTTCCGTCTTTCGTCTTCCGCTTTCCACACAGCACCGCCCGAATGAATACTCATTTTCGCCTCCGATATACTCCGGCGAAACTTTCGCTTTGAAGTTTCTACACATAGAACGGGGAGAAGGCTTTTTCTCTCGTCGTCGTGCATATATACGTTCTCGTTATGCATGTTATACGTTTACATACATCCATGTGGTACGTGAGATACATCGTTTCGTCGTTTCACGCAAAGGATACATACATACATGTGAAATTGTCGGATCGTACGCGTACTGAAGCGTCACAAGATGATGTATTAACTCTGAACGTAACATCGCTAGGGTCGAATGGATTATACATGCAAGGCATGAGAAGATTAGATGTTCTGATTAGATTAATGACGTGTACGCCATAGTGTGTCCATGAGCGTCGGCGGAAAGCTGAGAAGCTGTAGTGTCGACGGCCATGTCAGTTGAGATGCTGCCGGCCCTGTGGAAAAGTGGAGGTACAAGCTGACCGTATCCTGAAGGTAGAACTAAATTCCCTGAGGGGCTGGTCAGTTGAGACTGCGGTCACCCTAGTATGCCAATAAGGACGGTTTCATGGGGCATCCAAATGTCTCAAAGGACTTATCGGCGGAAGGCTGAGAAGGCTGTAGTGCCGACGGCCATGCCCGTCGAGATGCTACCGGCACTGAGGAGAAGTGGAGGTACGAGCTGACGCATCCTGAAGGTAGAACTAAATTCCCCGAGGGGAAGGCCAGCCGGGCACCCTAATATGACAATGGAGAAGGTTCCATAAAGAATCTAAATGTATCGAACGACTTACAACGACCAGCTAAAATGATTCTCCCACTGGCGATCCCAGTTCTTAATGCGTGGGTAGCTGCCCTAATAAACCAGGCAGCCAAATTTCCATTGGCTTGCCTACGTTGCGCGAACTGAATAGAAATGAGTGTGGCAGCAGAGGGTTTCTGGCTTTACAGAATTGCTGCCATTATAAGATCTGGGTCAGACCTAATTTACTCGCCACCTTAGATCCTACTGCAGCCTGATCGGTCTTGGACCTAGCGATCAGAATCCACCATACGCTCTCACCTTCATAAGAAAAGTGTTGGAAGTGGAGGGTGCAAAGCTCGCTGTTCTTCAACGGACCCTGGAAGGCGATGAGGACCATGGTAGGTCCTACGGCGGCTTGGTCCGACCTTTCGTGGAGGGTTGTTTTAACTATTATATCTATGTGGGCCTGGAGGCCTTGGGATGGTGTTTAGCAGGTGGGCAGACTTATTCGCTGTCCTAAGCAGCGCCTTCAGAACGTGGGACGTCTGCATCCTCCGAAGGCAGCGGACCGAAGAAATGTGTGAGGGCGCTGATGTGGATCAGATGAGCCACAGAGACGTTCTTCAATTCGGGGAGGGCTGATATGGGGCCCGAAACTTGGAAATAAAATCCAAGAACTGGGTCCTACTCGCTGGTAGATCTTGAGCGTTCCTGGCGCTACAGCGAGATCGATACAAGCCTCGACAATGGTGGCTACTTGCTGAAGACCCACTGCTGACGACATGTGACCCGCGTCAACGGCTGCCGTACGGCGTAGGCAGCTGTAAATGGATTTTTTCAGCCTTTTCCAACTCAAATGGGAGGGCAGGTGGGGTCGCTAGACGAGAAAAAGCCGGAATGGGTTTAGCCGAGGCCCTCCCTCTTTCGTCAGCGCTGGCGCTTGCTGACCTCAGCAAGCGCGAGGCGCTGCCTCGTGACTCCGCAGGGGCCGGTACCGTATCGCTGGTACCGGTACTTGCATTCGGGGCCTAATGCATCGACCGCTGTCCATGAGACATGTGGAAATTCAAATCATCATTTTACGGTACTTAGCGAGGGATCGAGCCCGCATCGCCGAGGCAAAACGTTTTCACCCGCGTCAGTGGAGGAGAACGCGCAGAACTTCTCCGTGATTGCCATCTTGACGGGGGTCACGAGCACTCAACATTCTCTTCCGACGCCGAGCAGCATAAATAAGCTGCTAGCGGTTCACCAGAAATGCCCTCCTCGCGCTCGCCGCGTTTGCCGAAAGTTGTCTGGTTCCATGGCCAGCTTGCGAAAGTGCGCTATGTATCTCGCGCTGTCAATCCGAGCTTGGACCAACAACTTTAGCAGAAGTTCGCTTTTTAAAAGGACCCAAACCTTCGAAAGTGGTGAGCGGTGTAGCGTTGGACCATCTCGGACTTTCTGCGGTGATATGCGTGTGAGGTAGCTGTTGTTTTGGTCAGAAACATGAACACGCTCAATTTGCGCCATCATCCTTCGATTCAGAGACCGATCACATCTACTCCGGTACGCCAATGGTGTGTGTCAAGCCTTCAACAGCAGTATGCTCGGGGTGAAAGGTGAGTTCGGATGCGGAGCAGGAGAAGCTCGAGATGACTGGAACAAAACCTGTTGCGAAATGTTTGGATCCGGACCTGCAGCAGGAAGCAATCTCTATCGACGTCATGTCGCACGGGCGCAGCCAGATGTCGGAGCGAAGCAGGCCCACTGATATCACCTATCAGTTCGCTCCGCTGCTCTCGCCATGCGCTCGCTTGTGGTTCTCCTGGTGCTCGCCTCTGTGGTGCTCGGCTCAAAGCTCTGCCTTCAGTCGGCGTGCATTCCTCAGGTGCTCCTACTCTTCGGTCCGCCCTCCAGCTGCCACCCTTCCACTGGAATATTTTAGGGGATAGATGTCGATTACACGTTCGTCATCGACGTCTCAAACGCAGTGTCCAACTCCGACTTCGTTCAGGTACAAATTGGTGGTCTCCGCAACTTTTGCTAAGCACTTAATCTCTGTGGCAACGTGGACACAGGTTCATGGAGATAAGGCAGGCGTGGGAAAACTCCATCGCTATCATTCTCGGCAAGTCAAAGATTGAAAACTGTTGCAGATCAAGCAGTGGCTGCTAGACTTCACTTCACAGCTCACTCTCTCAAACTATGACTCCCAGGTAAGCAATGCAATTGCCTGCTGGCTTGGAAATGGTTGAGTGCGCCGAGAAAAAGAAAGACTGCATGAAAGCCAGAAGATTAGGATAGAAAATGTTTCCTGAAACGAAGCGGCGCAGATCAGGAGGCCAGCTCCTGCAACATCTCCCCAAGCTCACTTTTGAGATCTATTGGCAGGTGCTAAGATATTTGGAGTGTGTTTTGAGAAGAGCGTTAGAAGTTCTTGTGTTCTGCCCAAGCCCTCTTAAATGGTGTAGCTTTTCCAAAGCTGGTCAGCTTTGATTTTTTTCAGGTCACCGTCTACGCGTACGCTTCCGTAGCCAAGTCCTACGGCACTCTGTCGTCAAGCAACAACAGATCAACATTAGTCAGCTCCATCAATGCTATCACACATGACAACACGAACGATCGGCAGCTCTATCTGTGAGACCATCGAAAATGGCCGACATCTCCGACCCTGATCTTTTGGCATTTTCAGAGCTTTAACGAAGGAGGAAGCAGAAGTACAAGCCTCCAGTGGTTTCCGCGTCGGCTACAAGCACGTGCTGGTAGTGTTGTCTGCAGACGCGTCAGTTTTCTCGTTTTATTTCGGGTCATTTCCTCTCTAAGCTGGCACTGCTTTAGGTGGACTGGCACCACCGTCCTCGGAAGCACCGTCTTGACGCAAGTACAGAGCAGATACAACATGGTAACGGTTTATGGCGCTCACGATTCGCGTTTCAGAACAGTGTTCAATGATCACCCTAACAGAGTCTTAGTCAATGAAAGATTAAGCCGTGTAGGCGAGCTACATTGCCTCTTTCTCGTCATACGTTCCGCAACTTACAGAGGGCGTTAGGAAAATAAGCCAAGTGAGGAAACGTCAACAAAGTTCTCCGTTGAATGACACGTGACCTAAGCAGATAGCAAATGTTAATGCTTTTGTTCCGCTGCCATCCCAGACTCAGTAGCAAGCGAAAGTTCGCTTTGCTCGCATTTACGCGTTATGCAAAGTACAGTTCTCATCTTCTTATGTTATGTTTATGTTTTTGCGATTTTTAACGAAACTCAAATTCGGTGGTGTTAGAAGAAGAGAGTGGATCGAGAAGGCGTTCCCTAGAAATAAACAAACCGTCAGTGAAAATTTTCTTGCAGACCAAACTACGGCGTAATAATAAGTCCATTCCAAAATCCAGCATCGAGCTTTGGCAAAAATCTCCTTCTAAGGGAGATCAGTTTTCGAAAATTTTGCACCACTTTGGGGCGCAAATGTCGCACGTCGATCTTTTCCAACGTCGAGAGTTCTTTGATAATTGAAGCCACTACTTGTCGAGAAGATCAAGCAAACCGAAAATTGTTTTCGTGGACCACGCCTATTACAGCAATATCCAAAAATGAAGTGCACATACACAAAAAAATCCTTCAAAACACTTGAATCCTACAAGAAAAGTAAATTACAAGGCTGTGACACGACATCGCGTCACACGGTCCCGCGTGGCCGACAGGGGTCCCGACCAGGAGTGTGCGTTAAATTTTCTCGGTAAATTTTTATCGACTATTTTTTAACGAAAAATTTTCGCGTTAAAAACGGTAAATCGTTAAATTCGTTAAATGGAATTTCCCTTAGGTACAGTGTGGCTACATTTTGGGAGGTAAAAAGCCAGATATTCTCTTTATTGACTTTTGTCGACTTCATCTACATGGTAATTATATGACTACGTCTTCAACAGTCCATCTATCATCAACAAAATTGCTAAACGAAAAAAAAATCATTCAGATTCCAAAACCAAGTAGTGCCAACAAGACTATTGAAATAACAAATTTCTCAATATAACACGGTATTTCGCCCAGCTTGTGGGAAGCAGTTCAACTTCTGGAAATATTCTAAGTACTATGCGCCATAGCGCGGTTGAACGTTTTTGAGCGTTTTCATTTGTCTTGACAAAACCTCTTCTAAGCATTCCGAGAAACATATTTTAATGATGAATTCAGGTCGGGCAGTAATCACAGTGAACTCTTTGGTGCGGTCCGTCTTTGGCAAAACAAATATTTGCAAAGTCCATAGATCTGCCTTTTTCACAAAATGGTTCCTTTTGTCACCCAAGGTCCTGCTCTTATTGCAGACGACAGTAGAGAATCAAGTGAACAGCCACGCACCGTCGACGAATTTTAATCGAATCGAATTCTGCTGCATTGAGTATTTCCGTCTTTGCCAACGTGGATTTCAATTGTTGAGTCTTTGTCTTTCAAAAGAAATGCATAAGGAAGTACGTATTCAATAGGCCGCTTCTGGGCCTACACTAACAGTACTTCATCTTGTCTTTATCCTTTTTAATTCCTCCAAATACATAGAATCCGCCACTGTCTATCACTCTTCTGCGAGGTTCAGCAGTTGACCACTCTGATTTTCTTCTTGAAGCACGTGGTACCGTATACTGTAGAGTACATTTGCTTCAGGTTTGAATGTGCTTTGGGCTTCTTAATTTCTTTCCATTTTTGAAAAGCACACTTAAGATTGATGAAAGGTGTTATACTAAATTCGCAAGTTAGGCAAAAAAAGCCAGAGACATAAAGGACCTTTCTTTTTAGAGCCAGAACTGCACCTTTAAAGATATACCTTTTTTGGTAACTTTAGAAAAGATCGTCAATAGGATAAAAAGGATAAAGGACGGCGTTACTCAATCCCTTCTGGGATGCGCCAGCGCATTCAACTTCTACGGGATGTCGTGGAGGCGACATGAATGCGTATTTGGCCATACAATGACTTGCGGTGGCCAGCCGATGAACAAGTCAGCGCTTTATCCTTCCCAGACAAGTTTGGTACCAATTCACCGACCCCGGAGGGATGGAAGGCTTGCTTGGCCTGGGCGGGAAATCCGAACCAGGAACCTGGTATCGGGTGCACGCGACAGTCGCGCCTCCTCCGACTGCGCTACACGCGCCCATCGTCAATAGACTACATGTAAAATGAGAGTTTTGTAAGCTCGTGTATATAATAAGAACTGACGAAGAGTGGTCATCGGCTTCTTCTCAATTCATTTAATTTTATTGCTTTCACGTAGATATGTTCACTGCTTCGCGTGCACTGACTGTGCTTCTCTACAAGAAAACTGCAAGAGAACTGCCGAAGAGGTTAACCAAAATCGTTGACATGAGCGGCGTGAAATTCAATAAAAACGGAGCAATGACAGTACCAGCAGCCACGCTCTATCAGTTAGGCGAGGCTTAAAATTGCCTCAATGTAGTCCAACAGTCAAAACTTGATGCTGCACGGCGAACACGCCCGAACTTCCGGAAACCTTTCGGGGAGGAGGGAGAGAGCCTTTTTCTTCCCCTGATCAGTTTCTTACACTTACTTCCCACATTATTTCGGTTTCGTAACGTTTTCTTCGCGTCTTGTATGCCTTTTCAACTGCACTTATGCAATAGATATCACAAAAAACTGTGAAGAAACTGACTGTTGGAAAGCGTGAAACACTAATTTGTAGTAATCAAGCACTAGCACTAACGGCATAGGAGTCCTTAAAAAATAAACTGGTCAAGGAGCAAGGAAATGCCAACAATTCACGAAATCTGAGAACGATATCGACTGCCTCTTTCCACCGATTTAAGTTAGTAAAGGCTATCGTCCCTATCGCAACGATGTTTTTCCAACTAAAGAAAAATACAAAGTATTTATAATAGAATGATCCTTGGGTGAATAATTACTCCGACCCCTCTTCTGCTTTCCATGCTATGAAGAAGCCGATTGTGCGAAAAAATGTTAGCCGACTAAAGTCTACATAACAGTTTGGTTCCGCATCTTGACGAGACTCTGCTTCTGTTCGATATTATCCCCAGATTCAAGCACGTTGGAGGTGGATTTTACTAGGATGGACAAAATACTAGCTTTCTATCGGCCAGCTACTGCAAGTCAGCGCGATGTTCAAATAGGCATTCAAATGACATCCAGGCCGTAAGAAGTGGAGTATATGGCATACTCCTAAAACGAAATGCTTCCCCACATAATAGGCAAGCTTCTATTGAAAACTCACAAATCAAAATGAAGCAGCATGTTTTGCAGGCACGCATGATGGGAAGTTACTTCAGTACAGTTTAATTGCACCATCTGGATTTCTAATAGAAAAGGCTGATGCCTTAATATTACAAAAGCACCACCGTTATCAGCGGGAATCGGACAGAAAATGCTTTTGGGAGATCACTTCTGTACGAGTACCTCAACTAAAGACAGAAGACGCGCGTGTCGGCTGTGCGGTCGGCGTGCCATAGCATCGCACGTCCCCGCTCCCATCGCTAGCGATGCTAGCACGGCGCTACGCTCGGAGTGAGCGATGCTATAACATAGGCCTGACTGGGCACTTCAGTCGTGGAACCGCAAAGGGTGCGAAGGTCGACGCTTAACAATCTAGGATGCGGCGGGCCCGCCACTTCTAACAGTCGGTAATACTATCGAGGCAGCTTGGAAGCGTCCTTGGTCTGCGACTGACTCGCGGTAACAAGCCGTGAACATTTCAAGGTTTGGTAGTTCTCATAGGTGTAAAGTTCAGAGAACCTGGATGGACGGAAGTCAGGCATCCTTCCGACCATGCCCCAATGAGGAAATATGTAGCTCGCAGAGCCTTTTCGGGTATAAAGGCGTCCTGTTGTTGCTCTCCACTCTTGTGATTGTGAAGGTTCTTCAACGCAGGCCATCTAACAAGATGTTCAGGCCTGACATGAGTGTCAGCTAGTTTGCTGCTTGCTATCCGGACCCAAACCCGCCGGATAACAAACAACAAAACGATGGGCTAAAACCGGAAACGGGATAACGGTTAATCCCCCATCCCTTGTCTGTATCTTGCGTTCGATCAGACAGCGCTGATGGTGTAGTGGCGTAGCAGCAGTGATGAGCGAGTTAACCGTTATCGCTTATCCAGTTTCCAGGGTTTTTGGCCGATCCGTTTTGATGTTCGTTATCCGGCAATTTTGGGCTGTTTAACCAACAACAAATTTGCTGACTCCTCAGATTTTGGCGCACGTTGGATCATGGGTGGAGAAGATCCCCTTCGCAACTAAAAGAGCTGATCGCGAGCAAAATAGGAGGCGTTCAAATCCAGAAGGGTTAGGTGTCTTCAAGCACAGATGATGTGCTTGGAAAGATGCCTATCTTTCGTCCCTCCAAAGTCGCTGACTTTGTGCCACACATCTGCGATACCTGCTAAACACTGGTCTGCCCATCGGCTTCTCACCGCAAGTCATGTGTAAAGCGAGAAAGCCCCCTACTGGATCGTTACGAGTGTAGGCCCCGCGGGCATTCCAAGAAGCGTCGACCTTATAGAAATGATTCTACCATACAATTTCTACACCGTAATCTTTTTAGGCGTTCCTTCGTACGCTCCATCGCGGACGTTGCTCCTTTAGGCTCTTATGTGTTCTTCTCTGCCTTGACTGGAGGGTCACTTTCCCAATACCTACAACTGTTGATTTTTTCGTTGTTCGGGTATCACTTCACCATAAATGTGCTCTGAACACCTGGAACCAGGCAAAGAGTGATACCGAATTAATGGCTAACGCAACCGCCCAGTGCAGTGCCGACGTGGAGAATGGGTTCTTGATGACTTTGCGAATACCAATATCCGTATTTATGAAGCCGATAAGGTTACGATAAGCGATAAGGTTACGGTGTAGATTTTATGACCGTATGGCAAAATCATGCTTGTGTCGACCTTTGCTTCCTATCCTTTGTGGTTCCGCGACTGCAGTAAGTTTGATTAAGGATAAGGATAAAGGATAAAGGACGGCGTTACTCAATCCCTTCTGGGATGCGCCAGCGCATTCTACTTCTACGGGATGTCCTGGAGGCGACATGAGTGCGTATTTGGCCATGCAATGACTTGCGGTGGCCAGCCGATGAACAAGTCAGCGCTCTATCCTTCCCAGACGAGTCTGGTACCAATTCACCGACCCCGGAGGGATGGAAGGCTTGGTTGGCCTGGGCGGGAAATCCGAACCAGGAACCTGGTATCGGGTGCACGCGACAGTCGGCGCCTCCTCCGACTACGCTACACACGCCCATCGCAGCATATTAGCGATATACTATTATATTAGCAAAAGGGAAATATGTTTAATCCAGATAAAAGAAGACAGCGACGCTTCTAGATTATTTAGTTGAGGTATTTTTACAGAGACGATTTTCTAAAAACGTTTTCTCCTGATTCTCGATGGTAATGGAGATGCAGACGTAACGCTAACGCATTGATTTTCTCCATAAACAATCTAAATGGCGCATTTAAACTATACTGATACTGAACTCTCATCGATCGTCAACAAACACGTAGATTGACTTTGATTTGTGAGTTTTCTGATGAAACTGCACTACTATATAGAGAACCGTTCCCTTTTAGGGATGCGCCGGCCATTCTTCTTCCGCCATTCTGGTTCGTAACCCTTTGAGTGTGTTTGTCCTACACAATGACTTGCAGTTGATCAGGTGACAGCCGACGAGAAAGCCGCTATTCTATCCACAACACAAATTTGACGTTCCACTGCGTTGAATCCTGAAATACTGTCGATCAAAGTCGTGGTTCTCATCAGGCTGCGAGCCGTCGTTATGCGGCTCGCAGCCTGATGAGTACCGTCGCCTGGTATTTCGGCGCCGCCGGCCTCTTCGTAGCATGAAAAAGGCAGAAGATTGGAAGAAGTACTCATCCGGTAACACTCAATGTTGCAGCAGCTTTGAGAACAGAACTGGGGACTGGTGAGTAAACCAAGCCAGCCGACACTGTGGAAACAGGAGAAATGTGGGTGAGTTGCTGTCGGATGAAGACAATGTGAAAAAGAGAAGAATGAACCGACCTCCAAGGGTGTCTTATCAGCCTTTCAACTGTTTCCATGCGGTCAGCTAGAATGTAAATACAACGTATTTACATAGTTGGACGAACAATTTCTTCAGCACCTTGCCTTCTCAAGGCTCTGAAGAAGGGTTTCATGTCGGCGAAACATCAGTAGGGAGAGTGGCAAAACATTGCATAGCAAAGTAGCTCTTGTTCCACAGCCAGGCGGTCTTGATACCGTAGCTTCCCGATAAGCTTGGCACAGTTCACCTACTGTACAGTTTTGGCTGGCTTGGGAGCAAATCGAACTTGAAATCGGATCCGAGAGCACAGAAGAAACGAATTTTCCTGCTTACCGGCTCAGTCCCATAGAACGTAGTTAATATAGTGAACGCACTAGGTCTAAAAAACACTATTTATTTAGACTCCATGTCCGACTTTCCATGAATCTCGGCATGATGTTTCGTGTTGAATTGTTTGGAGCTATGCACCGAGATTAATTATTCATGGCTATGGATATTATGGCTATTTATTTATTTATTTATTTATTTATTTATTTGTTTATTTATTTATTTATGGTTGCACTAAGCTGTCCGCAATAACATGAACACGGCGTAGACAGCATAATGATTAGAAAAAAACTTAATTCCTGAACAACCCAGTATTTCACATTAATAAATGGTGAGGGCAAACTTGGAGGAAAAAAGGAAAAACAAAACAATAAACAGACAGTGAGGCACACAAAGCCAAAAATGCAGAAGCCAAGGGTTTGGGGAGTGAGAAACCTGATGGAAACGAGCAGTGGCCCGCCAACATCGCAGGTCGCAAGAGAGAACGGCTCCGGATACCACCTTAATAGGTCCGCCGCCTCCATTAGTGCCCACACTTGTCGGCTGAGAAGGGAAATCGTAAGATTTATTTAAATTCAAATGATATTTAAATGATTAGGAGTTCCTTATAATTTAACTCGGCGTGAACTCATTAGCAACTGTTGAAATTAGAGCAATATAAAACCAGCTTTAATTTATGCTGTTTGTTCGTTATCCGTTTTTCAGTTATCGAACAATTTTTGGCAAAATTATCCGTTGTCCGGGTTTCAAAATTTTGCTATCCGCTCATCCCTGCGTAGCACCCTGACCGGTGAGTGGGTTTGCGAGTTCGAGTCATGTCTAGCGCTAGAGTTTTGATCGCAACGAAGCGTCGTTATAACAGCATGCTAGAGTATAGCATGGGTCTAACGGGAACGAAAGTGCGCTGGACGGCTGGTGTTGCGTGCCGGGGCCTATTTCGCAATGAGGCAATACGTCAGAGATTTGGTGTCCCGCCAACTGCTGGCAAGCTCGCCTTCGGTGGTATGGCCACGTTCTCCGCGCTAGTGGTGACACCGTTCGGAAGATTGACTTCAACATAGACGTGCCCAGGAAAACGGCCTAAAGAGTGGCCGAAGCAGCGTTGGCTTGAGACGTTGTATGCTGACATGAGAGATGCTGGTACCCACCCCGAGCATTAAGCGTTTGTTTCCAGAGAAATTAGTAGCAAATTCTAAGATCGATGTCTGCTAGTTGCAAGGAAATCTTTGGAGATTCTTGGGAATAACCGGTATTGCCTTTTTGAATGGACATACAAGTATGCCTCTTGAAGAACAGGAACGTATCAGTAGGACCGAAACCTGTTGTGAACAACATCGAATAAGCACCACGTATGTCACGACAACAAGTCATAAAACCTCAGAAGTGAACTTAGCATGCGTGTGAGTTAACCGCCTAGACGACTCCTTGCCGACAATGTATTTTTCGGTTGCCAGTCTTGCCCGTAGTTGTTATTGCTAAATTTCTTTGTCGAGAAAACTAAACCAAAAAACCATATCATCTATTAATCGCTCAGCATGTATGTACTACAGGACTGACTGTGGACCACGTCATGGGGCGGTCTAAGCACGGGAATGAAATTGCCGTATTTTTCAAGGTACTCGCAGTTGGACTCGGGCAGAAATCAGTTCAGAATCAGGCTAGTGCTCTGCTGCAGCTCACAGGAGTGCCAGCGTAAGAGTTTTTTTCCTTACTGCACGGACAACATCCAATATTGTGCACTGTTCGTTACAATTTCTACTGCAATTGCAGGTACGTATTCTACGCATACAACTTGGAGCAACTGCAGTTCGTCTCCCAATGGATGTACATGAATGGATGCCCGTAAGAACTTTCCCATTTTTGCTTCTCCCGGATATGCGGTTCAACACGGGTTCGTATGTTAGGTGCCCTCTTTGATTACGGTAGGTCCATCGACCGTCCCGATTATGGCAGGGTAACCGCCTGTAGAGCCAGCCTCGGACGACGGAGGCGCAAGAGAATATCTGATTTCGCACTGTAGATCGAACGCAGAGACGGAGGTGGAAGATTTCCTTTGATGCGTTTTGACCTCACCGCTTTCAGTGATTTTGGGCCCCACTGTTGCTGTGTTACTCCAATATCTGTAGTCGATTCTAATTTAGGCGAAAAATGGTCTGCTATAGAAGGCTTTTGTACTTCTTGGTTATCTATCGCATTGCTTCACCTGTGGAATCGCAAACTATCCGTAAGTAAAGCTGGTAGTGAATCGACATCCGTAGCAGTCAACTCAACAGTTGCAGATCTCAACACGCTTTAACATTAGACGAAAGAGGACGAGCATAAACAAAGGGCAATCACCACCGTCTCTTGGTGCACGAAGTCCGCACCAGGGCGCAAATGTGGTCTGGTCGTGGGAACTCGCCCGAGGGAGATACGACGGCAGGCCACGGTACCACAATATGGGGCATCCAAGGACCGAGCGAAACAGCTAAAGTAGCGCACCTGTTCAACACAGTTCCACCCTAGGAATCAAACATCGTCCGCTAGCCTATTCGCCTGCCTCTTACACGAATTATCACAGAAACAGTTCCCAACTTCTCCCTTCTTCAAACCTAGGAATGCTGCGTTGTATGTGTAAGTATCTTGTGTCACGTGAAGTTTGTTGGCAGAACTTTATTAGTGGTTTCTGTCGTCTTCAGAGACCTAGGACTGGGACATAGGTTTTTGTTTGTGCTCTACTCCACCAATGACCTCAAAGCTAGCATCTTCGACTCACCTCTAAAACCACTACGGAGAGGCCAAACGAAAGAGGCGAACCCAAGGGCTGATGATCGCTCACGTTATCTGACCAGTAGAGGCGAATGGGACACACTGAGTGGGTGTTGCCGCCGATCGGTCGCTTATGGTTAGAGTTCACAGTGAGACGCAAACGGCAAAAGGTCGCCCGTAAAAGGGAGGCACTCTTTCTTCATGTGAAGCTTAATTCTTCTGAAAATCCGAAACGCCTGCATCATTTCTCGCTGAGATCTCTCCCTCAAAATACTAAACACTACACTGCGCACCATAGTCGTCGTAGTGATGCGCACCAATCCTATGCCTACAAAGTAGACCAGTTAGCAATCGACGCCTGTTTCTGGCTAAATGTTCCTTTATGCGTACTGCGAGAGCTCTTCCCGTTCCCTCGATATATCTTATATTTAACGTTGGCCAACCACTCGGTAGCTTAAACCGCTTCGATCTTTGAGCAATCTGCCAAACTGCCACTGGGACAAGTAACGCAACTCTCCTATATACGCTGTTGATTTTGAACTATTTAAATGTTCTTTCAAGTTGTCGTTCTATATGTCCGCATAAGTAGTATCGTCCTGAAGTTGCTCATTTTCAGCAGTATCTTTGACTATAGGGCGCGGCAGCGCAGTCGGAGGAGGCGCGACTGTCGCGTGCACCCGATACCAGGTTCCTGGTTCGGAGTTCCCGCCCAGGCCAACCAAGCCTTCCATCCCTCCGGGGTCGGTGAATTGGTACCAGACTTGTCTGGGAAGGATAAAGCGCTGACTTGTTCATCGGCTGGCCACCGCAAGTCATTGTATGGCCAAATACGCATTCATGTCGCCTCCACGATATCCCGTAGAAGTAGAATGCGCTGGCGCATCCCAGAAGGGATTGAGTAACGCCGTCCTTTATCCTTTATCCTTATCCTTATCTTTGACTATCAGCAGTAACTCCAAGGAGATGAAGGAAAGAAGGAAAGGTATCTTTCATCTTACAAGGGAGGCCCATGAACTTCCCCCAAAGGTTCTCAACGTGACCTATATGGTCTTGTAGAGCATCGGACGAGGATCACAGAACCGTGCTTCGTTTTTGCTACGGGTCCGAAAATGGCAAAAAGTGGTATCATTTCAGAGCGTGTTGATAAGGCATAAGTCACACCTGGAATGGCCCTGTCAAGAACTATTCAAGTTGCTGACCACGAATCTGTCACTTTTTTTTAAAAATAAATTATCACTATGCTTGGACTATTTTTCATCAAAGTTAAAGTCGAAGGTTGGAAAATATGTCTGACCACATTGGAGAAGGAAGCGATCCCACTAACGTGCACAGCTTTAGTCACCCATATCCACCGTAACCTACCGTAATCGACCGAAATTTTAAAAATAGATGTCATATCCGTGATTTGCACCCCCAAATAACCCCCGTGGGCGATGTTTGGGCAGAACTTTTTCTTTCGTCCTCTCCTCGACCTTTGGAGTCGTGAAAGGCAGCAGAGCCGGTTATTCTGCGTATACTCCTTTAACTTCCACATATTCACCGTAACCTTCTGTAATCTATCGTTTCACCGAAATTCGTTGCCAAATTGGTGCACTGCGTCTCAAATAACCCTAAAGATGAATTTTGGACAACATTTTTTCTCGACCTCTAGAGTAGAGGGAGTGAGTGCAAGTGCTCTTATCTGCAATGCCACCGACCTGTCTCCCGTAAGTGTGTAAGAAAATGGTGAGGAAGAAACACACAGAAAGGCGACCAATCACACGAGTTGGATAAAATATGCAGTGCTTGGGAATAGTTAGCTGAAATAGTGAAAGTTGGGTGAAGAATAAAAAGCAGTCTATGAGGAAATCCGAAGAGCGACGAGCTTATCTTGATGATGGATCAAATCAATCATGAATGTTCATGAATGAGGTGACAGTGAGAAACACTTCCAAAAGTAATTGAGAACATACCAAAGAGGTCATATGAGGATAGCATCTAACGGGACCTTCGAGACAAGCATCGTTTAATGGACTCGCGATATCGCTCCACACAACAAAACCAGCTTCTTCCACATCTGACAACAGGTTGAAAGCGGGTTAGGACGCGGAGAAGGTACTCTGTCGGAGCCAAAATGTGATCTTCATTTGCAAAAACGCTAACAGGCGCCTAGGGACGCAGAAACCCTACCCTCGGAATCGAACCCTCGACCTCCTCCCGCAAGTCCGCCTCGCTATCCACTCGGCCATCCACTCTCTGCCGCAGGCAACGGCGAATGAACCACTTGAATGCACACTGCAGCTTCGTCTAGGAAACGTAGGAAATTACTGTAACCAAACTTATTTTGAGCTCCAAACGTTTTGAAGGTTAAGTTCCGAGCACCTCAGAGCCATTCCAGGTGTCACTTATGGCTTATCAACCCGCTCTGAAGTGATACCACTTTTTGCCATTTTCGAACCACCCGGTGGGCCGTAGCAAAAACGAAGCACGGTTCTGTGGTCCTCGTCCGATGCTGCACAAGACCATCTAGGTCACGTTGAGAATCCTTGGGGGAAGTTCACGGGCCTCCCTTTTAGAGGTCTCCTTTGGTGGCACCCGTATTCGTCTACGAGCCATTTGACGTTCGCTTCTCCACGGGGTACCACTTCGAGAGTGCTCGCTTTTGCGGGCCGAACTGAACAGGGACACTCAATTGCAGGCGGCAGGCCCGCCCACGAACACACCAGGTCACAGCATATCGTTGGCTGTTTTACGCACTACGACGAACTCGCAAAATCTGTGATAGGTATGCGTGGATTCCTGGGGACATTCAGAATGTACGAAATGTGGCCACGACTCTCGCGGGGGGGGGGGGGGGGGGCACACGCCCTTCGCCTCTGCTTTGCAGTCTTGGTGCAGTTAAGTATGTAGCCATTCAGATTACAAGACTGTTCGCTGCTTCACATACTGGCCCTGTTGGTGGTCAAAAATGCGTGTACCGTTGAATGCAGAAACGCCATTTTTTGTGACGGAAATGTCAGACCTTGGATTCCTGATGCAAGTACGGCAGCGTGGGAAAATGTGTTAGTCTAAAAGCTTTGAACGTAACAAGAATTGGCGACACTTATTGTGGGTAGGTTGTCGAGCAGCTCCTGCGAATTGATGGAGGCGCTAGGGCGAAGAAAGATTGGCTACTGTGCGGTGCAGGAGACGAGTGGTCTTTTAGCAAGTTAAAGGACGTGATCTGAAGCTAAAAAGCCGTTCCGCGAGGCAGTCCTAGGACCAAAGGCAGTTTTGGCATAATCGTCTTCGGACGGTTCCTAGGGCGCATTTGTTAGCGTGGAACATTTTAAGATTGACGAAGGTTATTTTCCCCGCAGAACGGCGTCATCATCTCTATCATCTCTTCTCTGTGTGTGCTCTTCAGACTGGCTGCTCCGAGCGAAACAAGCACGAGTTTTGAACCCCGCTTAATGAGAAGCCGGTCGAGGTACTGTCATTGTCATTGTCGCAGGTGACCCTTGTGATCTTAGGCACGTTGGCGCTACGAAAGACGGTTATGGCTGTCATGGTTGTCTCAATTTTGACGTAATGCTGATGGTGAATGTATCCTTCAATATGCTGACCTCACCATCTATATTCCGACAGATCTTGTTTTGCAGTGGGAATGATAAAACGCCGGTCGACTTTATTCTTCAGCGAAATCGCAACTAAAGATTTGTCAGGACGCGAAGGCCGCGTATGCAACGATCACCACACTACACTGACCGATGATTTGCACCGCCGATGTTTAAGCAGGTCGAGCGCAGCTTTCAATCAAGGATGAAGAGGTTGGCGCCCGAAGGAGAATGAACCAGCTGTGACTTGTCGCATTAGGCCATTCACAATCTCGGCCGACGAGACCTGGCACGGTGCCACCTCAATGCTGTAGCTTCCGAATTATCCATCGCGAAACTGGGCCGGTGTAAAGTCGTTAGGCATACACAAGCAAATAGCAGATTAAACTGCACATTCTTCAGCGAAGACAGCCAGCAAACGGCGTTTTTTTAGGATGCTAGGAAAGCCGCTAAAAGGCAGTAGGCACTCATTCCGATGACGGGAAACATAGGAAGACTTGAGTAGCATGACTCGTGTTATGGTGAGCGATTTCTCTTCCGACTCGCCTAGGTCGCTGTGAGCCAGACTGAGGATGCTGAGTTCTTTGGCATAAACGATGAAAGCTTCCACCTACTTATCGACGGCAAGAAGGTGTTGAATTAGAACCATTTCAGGGAACGACAATGGAGTTAGCCTATGCAGCTACTCAATCTTCTTCTCCTGCATGCTCCTCCTTTCAAAAAATCACCGTAAAAGAGACAGAGTCAGTTCCCAAAGAGGTGAATCATAGGAGGAGAGCGAGCCCCGATTATCTGGTGGCCGACTTGTGGGAGTCGAACTCCTGGTACCCAACTGAGTGGCCGATGCCATGGCAATTCACGATCTTTGTGAGAAACTGTGATGTTTATTACTACGGCACCATATATAAGTATCATTAGTGTTCAATTGGCTTCGGCTAATAAATCTACCACTGAACCATGCTCGAAATACTGTTGATGCATCGATGCACCAACATTATTAGGCCTCCCGCCTAGCAGGCAGGCATTCTACCAGAGTTACCAACACTGTTTAACCAGGTTGTTGCGGAGAAGAAAGGACCCGCTGTTGGCAGCGATGCACGACTAGTCCGATTTGGAAGAAGAAGGGGAGTCCAGCCAACTTCAGCCCATTTCGTTTGCTTTCTTATAGCAGGAAGATATTCGAGCGAATTATAGACGAACGCGTTCGCGATAACATCCAACTTTCTTGCAAACAGTGCGGCTTCGTAGCTGGCTGTGGCACTGGCGTAGCCACAAACGCCGTTTACAGAGAAAAACCGCGAGAAGTGGAGGCCGACGCATCTTGTCATCCTGGATTTGGAGGCCTAATTCGCGTACCGCATGAAGTGATATAGTATGCCTAGCAACAGCACATAGTTCTCGAAGAACTCAGAGGGTGCAAATACAGGGTGCGGAAAAAGTTTTTGGACACGAGTAATTGGCCGCCTAACGGCTGCTTTAAAGCGAATGGGATGAAATCCATAATCTTCTTCTCCTGAGCGTTTAGTCCCGCGCAGTCGCAGGGTCCGCTGTTCTTGTGATCTGTCGCCACCTCATCCTATCAAGGGCGTCATCTGCCGTGGCGCCGAATTCGACGAGATCTCTCTTGATGACGTCGTTCCACCTTTTCCTGGGGATTCCTCTCGGACGCTTTCCGGGTGCCTCGAAATCTAGGGCCAACCTTATGGGGTGATCCTCTGGTCTTCTGAGGACGTGTCCAAACCACCGCAGGCACTCCTCCCTCATCTTTAGCTGGATCGGGGCTGTCTTCATCACTGCCCTGACATCCTCGTTTCGCACCCTGTCCCGACGGGTCAATCCACATGCCCACCTCAGCATCCTCATTTTCGCGGCGTGCAGTTGCTGCTTCCGCGCTTTACCCAGGGCCCAGCACTCACTGCCGTAGAGGAGGGCAGGCCTCACAACAGTTCTATAAAGCTTGCCTTTGAGCATTCTGGAGCATCTACGGTCGCAGAGGATCCCTGTGGACTCCCTCCACTTAAGCCAGGCTGCGTTTATCCGTCCACTGACCGCCTGGTCCACACTTCCTTCCTCGGATAGGTCACTTCCGAGGTAGCGGAATTCTTCCACCTTCTCGATCGTTTCCCCTTGGCAGTCCAGGATCGATCCAGCGCACTGCTCAGAGCTGATGAACTTCGTCTTCTTCACGTCCAGCCGTAGGCCGTTGTCTGCGAGGGTTCTCTGCCACAGCTGCACCTTCTCCTCCAGCTCCTCCTGGTTGTCGGCTACTAGGGCGATGTCGTCCGCGAATAGGATCGTCCTGAGAGGGCTTTCCTCAAAGTGGTTCACTAGAGTCAAGCGTCAGCAGGAAGAGGAACGGACTCAGAGCCGACCCTTGCTGTACCTTCACTGTGGTGTCCACTTTCCTTGTCACTCCGTGTGGAGTTCGTATTGCCGCTTTCGAGCCTTCGTACATATACATTATGACCGTGATCAGACGTTCCGGGACACCTCTCCCTCGAAGGGCTTGTCAGAGTACGGCCCGGGATAGCCTGTCGTAGGCCTTCTCCAGGTCGAAAAATGCCAGGTAGCAGGGTTTTCGTTTTTCCCCATATTTCTCCATCACCTGACGAGCGATGAAGATGGCGTCTGTGGTGGACCTCTTGGACATGAAGCCTCACTGCACCTGGGAGATGGGTACCATCTCTTGCAGCTTCAAGTCGACCAGTCGTTCATAAATCTTCATCGTGCGTGAGATCAGTTTGATCACTCGGTAGTTGGAGCATTCGGAAGCGTCTCTCTTCTGCTTGAAGATGGGGACTATGGTGCTCTTCCTCCAGTCATCCGGCATCTTACCTTCCTTCGTGATTCTGTTGAGGAACTGCGTCAGCCAGTTGATTACGAGTCCCGAGCACCTTCCAAGCCTTTACTGGCCCACCGTCAGGCCCTGCTGCCTTTCCGAGCTTCATCTTCCCTATGGCCTTGCGAACCCCTTCTTGCGTCCAAGGTGGGATGGGTCCTTCCGTAGTTGTTCTTCCTGAGCCTCCCGATGAGGGAACTCCTCGTTCAGGAGTTCCTTGAAGTACTCGTCCCATCTCTCTCTGACCTCGACCGGCTTCCTTAGTACCCTACCGTTAGCATTCTTCACAGTCTTCACTACCCGAATGTTGAGGCTAGCTCTATGACGCGCCTTGGCCAGACGGATGGCGAACTTCTCTCCTTATGGCCCACCTAGTTTCTCGTACAGGGCATCCATTTCCGCGTTCTTTGCCTTCGCTACAGCCGTTTTTGCCAGCCTCTTCGGCTTCCTGTAGGCTGTGAGATGCTCGGGTGCCCTCGTCTTCTGCCACAGCTTGTAGGCCTCCTTCTTCCTCTTCACCGCAATCTGCACCTATTCGTCCCAGAACCGGCTGACATAATTTAAATTATCACTCCGTCCAACCAGTGTTACCCAGCCGCACACTTCACAGCCGGCTTTGGGTCACCAGTGGCTAACCTCAGTTAGCCCAACTCCCTCTTTCGTGCCATATGCTAACCACACGCCTACACGGTAGGGGTACCTGCTGGGTGGAGACCCACTAAATTAGGGGAAGAGGATAGGTAAGTCCCTAAGGGTTTAAACACCCGGTCCCCCTGTAGTGTAGATTCCCCAGTGGGTGCAGGCAGGAGTTGCGCACTCCTGACCTGGTTGCGACGAGTTTAGTCGGCCTGAGTTTCAATTGGCGATAGCGTTAGTGAGAATTTAGGGAGTGCACCCCGGGCGTAACCTCACCTAGTTGAGAGCCTAGTATTAGCAGTCGGGTGGCGACTCCCTGGTGGTGTTGCCCTAACCTGACCTCCTAGGTGAGCTTTTATTGGTACCTAACGTACCCTCTCTCGCCCCGCATTCCCCGGGTTCGGGCTACGCAGCGTCCGCTGCATGGTAGTCGTCCTCACTGCTAAGTGAGATCCGTCCTTGAGGAATAGGTAAGCACCTATTTGAGTTGGTCTCCACCTGGTGGTCGACCCATGTTCCTCCCTCGTCCCATCCGCCCTTAAGCGCGTGAGTGGAGCCCAAAGGGAGTCAAGAGCGAGTCAACCGGTTGGTTTCCAGAGCTCAGTGATCGGACGAGCCCCAGTTGCATTCTCACGTACTAACCAAGTTCTGGTGGTGACGTTTAACTCTTTTGAGTGCATTTAACCTGTTTGAGTCCATTTAATTCATTTGAGTTCGCTAGCATTTACTCATTTTGAAGCCGTTTTGATAACTTCCTCATTCATTGTCGCGTTCGCTTTGAAGTCTTTGTTTTGCTGTTCCGTATTTGTGTTTGTTTTTAAGTTTATCATAAACTTTATAAGACTAAACGGTGTAACTACCGTCTGACATACAATTCAGCCGTCGGATACCTAGAGGGGAGATAAAAGAAACACTAGGGGACCTTAGGTAACCTCTTTCTGAGTTGTCAAGTTGGAATAGGTACCGGTAACTTTGGAAGAACTTAAGAAGATCATCACCATGTCGGCAGACATGCACGGCTTAGGTGCTTCTACAAGTCATTCTGCCTGTTCGCCTAGCGACAGCGCAGACGGCAACCGACTAAGTTCTCCGGGTGGAGACGCGGGAAGGCCGGACGGCAAGGATAACCCCGCACCCATCTGCGGACTGAGTCGGGAGTTGACAAGTATGTCGTGTTCAATTTATACACTATGCCAACAATAACAATCACACAGTCGGCAGCATCCATACTTCCTCCCACAACTCAATCAAATTATAGTCCGCCCAATTTGACAATGCCAATTTATCCCTCTGGTTACTCCCTTTGTTTCTCACAGGTTTTCTTAGCACATCTCAGGATTACTCTGGCTACGCTACTCCAGGTCTAATTCACGGGACCAGCTGGATATGGAAGGCCTGCTTCGAGCCCTGCTCTTCGTAGTTCGTTCCGCTCTGATCCCCGCAGTCTCCACCATCGGATCCTGGGTTCCGTCCTCACTTTGGACTTGGTGGGTAGAGGTATGCTAAGGTCGGCTACCAAGGGTCTATGCTGTGATGCTCCCCGAATGACCTTCACATCTGGACTGTTTTCCGGGCAGACCTTCGAACCAGGATGTGGTCGACTTCCGTCCTTCTTCCTCCGCTAGCATAGGTCACCTTCTGGCCCTCCCTCTTCGCGATGAAGGTACAACAGACAGCCAGGTTGTGGGCGATAGCTAGATTGAGAATTCTTTCTCCATCTGGGTTTATCAGGCCGATCCCTTTAGCTCCATGAACCCTTTCCACTCCTCTTCTGCCACTCCCAACATGATCGTGTTCTTTGCTATGGAGAGGTAGTCGCCTCCTGGTACGGACCTTATGGCCTCCTCAAGCGTGATGTAGAAGTCAAAATGAGATGAAATTCATAATAAAGATAAGAAATTGATAACTGCCGACCAGCCACATATAAAGAAGCAGTTAGATTTCAAAATAGTCTCTTTTTGCACTTTTGACTTTTTCAACAATTTCCTTTCTGGCTTTTCTTCAAGGCTCATTGAAGCGAAGCACTTTCCTTGTGATATGTTCGCAGGTCTTACTGTTCAACATAGGCCAGATCGAATAGCCTATTGGATTGAGGTACGGTCTGCGCGGGGCCATCTTCGGCTGTGACGAAATCTTGAAAATTGTCGGCGAAGCACTTCTGTACAACTTTAGCCTTGTGAGCGGATGCAGGAGTACCGCTGATAAGTCCAGAAGCAATTTTTAACTGAAAAGATGCCAGGAAAGTATTTCATCTTTTAGGATGTCCTCCAGGTAGCTCTGACTGTTGAGTTTGACTTCACTTTCCACAAACATCAGCGGTGCCTTCCCATACGCTGTTATTTAACCAACAACCATGACAGACTGCGGATATCCTGATGTTGGTGCTACTCCTCAATTCCGATTGGCTTCTTCTATGTCCTTGCCAATAACTCTGTTGTTTTTATGGTTTAAAAATTGCTCAGTAGTGAAGAGAACCCATATTGAACAGAATCCATGTGTAGGTCACGGACCAAAACGTTTCAGGAGCGTTCTGTACCTTTTTAGCATTGCAGTCATCATAGAGTCCATCGAAAACTGCGCCTTCTTAATTTTGTGATCACAGATTCCAAGCTTTTTTCATCATTCGTCGGACGGAACGCTTGGAAACGCTCTTTCACGAGCAAGCTCTCTCATGGACCTTCGTGATTTACGGTGAATTTTCTCTCGAATTCTCTTGATGACCTCGGTCTACGGAGAAAATGCCCGAATCTCATGGTGTGCGTTGCGTGCGGAGAAAATGCCCCCATTCATGGGAGAAAATGCCCGCAACCGGAGGGGAAAGTGCCCTCAACCATAAAATGAAATGCCAGGGTCAACGTATCGTATATCAAAATGCATAGAATAGTCGTATAGCATAGCGAATTCTACACTATTCCAGAATATAACGTCATTGAAACTGTTGGGAAAACCGTTTATTTGAAGAGTCTTAACCGGATGCATCGTTAAGCTAATGCATCGGCAATCTATGTTTTGTAACGTTTCAATCAAATTTACGCTTCAATAAGAAGTTGATCGAAAAAAATCATACACGAAAAATGCTCTTTCAAAACAAGACAGTTATATATATATATATATATATATATATATATATATATAACATCCACTAAGGCCATAGTGTTCAGCCTCTCCGAACAGGTCCCGTTGCAAAGATGTCGTCTTCGGAAATTGTCGTACCAGAGGACAATACGCTAGCCATGGTTTTTGTTTTGGCATCATTTCGGCACCAAAACGTGCTAAAAATGCACTAACGATATTTTTAATGAAAGATGCTTTCAATTTTTACATTCTCACCGTATTCTTGTTTAACAATCGTTTGTACTGATTGCATTCGAGCAGAGATTGATGTAGACGCAGGTGTATCGCGCACTTGGAACAATTCTTAACCATCTCATGTTTCATAGAAACTTTAGCGGAACTTCTGGGCTGACAGTATTGACCAAGTCAGTGTTGTAATGAAGTAGGTATCTCTTAACTAAAACGCATGATTGCACCGTCACATTGCAAAAAACATAAAAATCCTTTTATCGTTACAGTGGCAGGGGCTCCATCTCTTGCTGGATCAAATATTTTCATGCATCGGGAGCCACAACATACATAGACGGAAACATCGCAGTTGTTTTTCCTCTTCAAAGTGTATTTGTAGCTAAGCTTTGCTGGTGGGGGTTCGTACGACATTTTCCGAACTTCAAGTAATAGAAAATGGCCACAATGCTCTTTTTGAATATATGGATGAGATCACGGCTCCAGTTGCCATGCTCTTCACAGGCCCTTCCATGACGGAATGAGAAATCACCGTATTCCTGTCCATGTGATCACCATGTGCTTTGTCAGGCCTATGTTACACTCCTGCGGGAGCATCCGCGGGCGGGCGGGAATCGCGCCGGGATCCCTGAGCTGGTCAATCGCCGCCCCCCGCCACGCCCGCCTTCCGCGGATCGCCGCCGACAGACACGAGAGGGTTGTTAGGCCGCTGTTATACTCCATCGGGAGCATCCGCGGAAGCGCGGGAATCGCGAAGAGACTCCTCACCTGGCCAATCGCCGCGCCTCGCCACGCCCACCTCCGCCGTGCACCATTGGTCCGCGGATGTTCCGCGGATGCTCCCGCGGGAGTATAACAGAGGCCTTATACTTCCCGCCAGCGGGACGGCAGCCGTCCGCGGTGCACCGCAGGTCTTTGTCGTACCATTGCTCACCCCGAGCGACGCCTAATGATATGCTCCCATATCGATCGGGCGGCGCGATGGAATCGATATGGGTGCATATCATTAGGCGTCGCTCGGGGTGAGCGATGGTATGACAAAGGCCGCAGACTGCTGTCGTCCCGCGGAATCCGGCGCTAAAAACGAGCTCCAATGCGACGCTGGCCGCCAGGAGACGATGACGACCGTCCGCGGACATCCCGAGAATGCGCTCGCGGGAGTATAACATAGGCCTTAACGGGTTCGTGCTATCGACAACCGCTCAGTGGTCGCGCATATTTTCTACCCTGGCTGCTGCCATTTTCTCCTCCGACCGCGGGCATTTTCTCCCTAGTTTCGAGTATTTTCTCGGACCTAAACAGACGCGGCGCGGTTCGCACATTTTCTCTCGTAATCGGTATGTTGCCTTAGTCTTGCAGTCGAAGGAGAAAATGCTCGAAGCGCGCCGCGTCTGTATGGAATGAATATGAAAACGTTCAAGCCCGCCGCCAAATTGACATCTAAGACTGCAAGACTAAGGCAACATACCACATAGAGGTTTGGATAAGTGAAAAGGATTATCCTATATAATGAGCCTGATGACACAGGAGAGTCCAAGAACTTTTGGCGCACCCAGTGCAGGCAGCAGTAGGCGCTTTGATGGAGTTTCCCATCACTGTTGGACTACTTCAAGGGCCTGTGCTTCCCTACTGCTTTTTATCGTCGTTATGTATGCCATATCTTTTTAAGATTATTTATGCACACATCAACGAAGATGTTCTAAACTCAAAGTCGTGGTCCTGAAAGCGCCTGAGCCGAATGGGCGAAGACCGAACAACGACTTGACTCAACTTACCTCCAGGGCCTGGATTCATGAACGATTTACCTGCCAGCAACGAAAGAACTTACCACGAAGCTGCCACGTACCGCGATTCATCAACGCGTTATGTGGTAGGTTTCCGGTGAAAACCGTTGTAATGGGTAGAGCGTCGGGTAAACGACGTGGTGAAGTACCGGTAATGCTCCACTGTCAATGTCTGACCAGTGGAACCGAATTGGGCTCATTGCCACTGGTATGAATTTACATTAACTGAGAATGCACCATTGAGCGTAAATTTCTAGGGTGCTTGATGTAACTTGTTATTTCTTCCACTTCGATATCTGCGATTTCCATTACTTCTTTCCTAAGTTGGAACCCAGGCCAACAACGCCTTCCATTCCGGATTGGTGAATTAGTACCTGGGTGATGTGGGGGGGGGGGATGAAACACCGATATGTTCATGGGCTTGCCACTGCAATTTCTAATTTTATCTTTATCCTTAAACCTGTATCTTTGTTATTAAATTCCTTACGAAAAACCGCTCAATCTGAAAGAACACCAGAATATTGTTTTTGTTTCCGGTCTGATATGGTGAGCCACTTTGCGCTTGGCTGCCACACAACAAACAACGAAAACAAAGGCTAAGGAGGACACTCCTCGAATGCTATAAATTTCAATGATAACGGAAAATTTAATAAATTAAAAGAGCTCGCGCTTCGATTGGCTCGAGAAACCAGCGCGGATTTCGAAGTGGTGAACTACCGCGGAGTTTCGTGCCCTCGAAAGGCGCCGAAAAGTCGAAATAGTACGCTTCTGCTGGATTCTCGCCCTCGTGAGTGACACTGAAACGCCCTTCGCGTATGGCCAATACGCAACAGCCGTCAAGTTATCTACCCTTCGTTGATGAAACCGAGTCCAGCTAAAGGCAGCTGGTGGGTGAAGTCAACCTCCACTGCTGAGGTTACAATTGCTGGTTCCTATGACATCGACTGTTGACACGACTGTTGGTTGATTAGTTTGCATGGTAACTGCAGTTATGGCCGTACCTTTTGATCAAATCCCGAAAAAGCCGCATTTTCTCGGCTTTTGCATCTTTTGGATATAACTCGCCTAAATTTTGTTTGGCATATTTGAGCTCAGGAGCTCGAGCTCTATCGCTTTGTATACATACAATACCGCTCAAATTCTGCAAAAAAGACGCTTTTCGACGGATTAATCCGTCGAAAAGCGTCTTTTTTGCAGAATTGTATTGTACATCATATGGACCCATGAAAATGTCCCAAATTGTAAACTTTCGCTCCATTGCGAAGGGCGGTCGTGAGCAAGCTGTCGGTCGCAAATCGTCGAAAACCGTTGCATGCCCACAGTTCCTCTAATTTAAAGTTTCTTGAGAAACGGTTGGCACCGTTCTATTCGGCTCTTCGAGATCCACACAAACCTGTCCACATCTATACCAGACCACCGAATTTTCGCAGTGAGTGGCCAAAAATGGCTGGAGCAGGCTCTCTGTCATTGAAGAAGCATATTTTCCAGAACTTGCATGTCCTCGGAGTATCTCAAGCATGACGTAAAGTGCTCTTTCATGCCAGGAATCCTCCGAGAGCGCCGTGCACGATGTACATAGGAGGGAACTTATCAATCGGGTGGCGCAACATCTTGTAGAGTGGATGTTGGGGAGTTTTATGAGAAATTCTCATCCGCCTATTCTGAAATTTCTGTAGTGTGCTGTGAACAATGTTTATAGGATCGAACCTGTTAATCGAGTTGGCGCGACCTATCGCAAATTGCACCCGCCGGCGTGTGCAATTCGTGCTTCAACCTGATGGTTTTGTAGGGTGTACAAGGTTCTTGAGGAACATTAAAGTACAGCGGTGTAGCCTTTGAAGAGACTAAGTTACAGCGGTGCGAAAATGCAGGTGAAGCTTGTGCACCCAATTTTTTCCGATTTCGGTCAACCACTGCGGGAACAAGCGGCAAGCCAACGGCATGCAAATGTTTGGGCGAAGAGATCAATGAAAGCACTTCACGATGACATGCTCACAACACCCTAGCTGCCTATCCTCCTTAGCCCAATCTGCCACATTAGAGCGCCGGACGGCAGCGCCGAAGTTTCTTCTGCCCTTACTCGCCCATATTTGAGTTTTTGACACTTTTTGAAAAGCTGTATCGAATGATATCAATCTCCACCAGTTCTGGGAATACCGATTTTCTACATGTTCGCATCGAGGACGAGGCTACTGAGGCCTTGGCGGATGGGCGATGACGTCATCGATGTTTTCGAGTTTGTCCAAGTTTGATACCATTCGATAGAGCTTTTCGTGTTGAACAGAGCGGGCTTATTGCGAGCGTTAAGAACTCAAATATGGGTAGGGGCCAAGACATTTGAGGCAGACGCGGAGCAGTGAGCACGAATTCTTAAAGCATTTCAAGTGTTCTACTCGCCTACTCACTTTTAAGCCGTTAGCGCTCCGCGTCTTCCCACAGGGGTCAACTGAAATCGGAAAAAAATGGCGTCACACAAGGCTAACCTGCATTTTCGCACCGCTGAAACTTTGTTTTTTTTTTCTTGAGCTAATGCAGTTCTTGAGCTTTTTGCTGCCTACAAACGACACACGACGCAGCTGGAGAGGTTTAAGCTTTACGGAGTTATCGCGCCAAGAACGCGCCCGCGCGTCAAATTTAGCACAACAACAGTCGATGTTTATTTGCCCAGATTACAGTCGCCACTACTCTCAGTAAAACCATTCAGTTTAGCACGAAAAGCTCTATCGAATGGTATCCAACTTGGCCCGGTTCGAAATGTCGATTTTCGATTACCTCATCGCCCTTTTGCCGCGGCCTTGAGCGGCCTCACCTCTGATGCGAAATTGTCAAAAACAGGATTCCCATAATTGGTCGAGATTGTAACCATTCGATAGAGCTTTTCGAGCTGAACAAAACGGTATCATTGCGAGTGTCGAGAGCTCAAATGTGGACGAGTAAGAGCTCTGGAAACTTCACCGCTGTCCTCCGGCGCTCTAAAATGGTAGATAGATGGGGCTAAAGCAATTAGGCAGCTGGGAAAAAAGCACGTTATCGTAAAGCACCTTTAGTGTACGTAGTGATTGCCCACGCGTTTGCATGCCGTTAGCTCGCCGCCTGTTCCAGCAGGGGTCGACTGAAACCGGGGAAAATCTTGTCAAATAAGGCTAACCTGCATTTTTGCACCGCTGTAACTTTGTCCAATCATAAGCTACGTTGCTACGCTTTAGAATGCTTCAAGAACTTTGCGCTGCCTACAAAACGCTCACACTGCAGCCGGAAAGATTCGCTGTTTACAGAGTTATCGCGCTCCAAACACACCCGCGGGTGCAATTTGCGAGAGGTCGTACCCCCTCGATTGATCGGTTCGATCCTATGTACATTGTTCACGGCACACTCCATAGTTTCGCCGGGATAGACTACAAAAATTCCTGACTAGGGCGGATGAGAATTTGTGATAAAACTCTCCAAACGCCCACTCTACTACCTGCCGCGCCCACTCGATTGATAGGTTCGATCCCATATCCATTGTGCATGGCGCACTCTCGGAGGATTCCTGGCACGAAAGAGCGCTTTACGTCATGCTTGAGATACTCCGAAAACATGCAAGTCCTGGAATATAAGTTTCTCCAATCGCAAAGAGCCTGCACCAGTCATTTTTGGCCACCCATTGCGAAAATTCGGTGGTCTGGTATAGCTGTGTACACCTTTGTGTACATCTCGAAGAGGCGAATCGAAAGGTTCCAACCGTTTCTCAAGAAACCTTAAATTAGAGGAACTCTGGGCAGTTTTCGACGGTTTGCGACCTACAGCTCGTTACGACTCCCCTTCGCAACGAAGCACGATTTTAAACGTAAAATTAAAATTTAGAGAAATTTGGTTGAACGTTGAAATTGTTGAGCGTTCTTTTACGCTAGAGCTTGAGGTGTTGAACTCAAAAATGTGTTTGTTTTCTCAATTAGTTAACCTTAAAGGGAGTTATTTCGAAAAGCCGAAAAAGCCGCGAAAGTGCGGCTTTTTCGACATTTTTGAAAAGATTGCCGCCATAACTGTATAAGATGTGTAAGATATAGTAACGCATGTGCGAGTGGTTTCCAAAAGCCCCATCAGACTTTTAACGTTTGAACGAGAACGCCCTAATTCACGACAAACAGGAGGTCGTTGTGAACTGACTGATGTACTAAATAGAGACAAAGTGAATACTGGTCCGTTATGTCTCACAGTTTTGGAGATGGCATTTGTCGCCATTCATAGTGTCCTTGAGATGTCGAAGTCTTCGTTCCCGTTTGTGCAACTTCAGGTGAGAGTGTATCCTTCGTCTTATTTCCTTGCAGCTCTATGTAAACGTGGATAGATCCATTGAGATTGTCAAATTCAAAATTTTACACGGAATCAGAAGTATACTACAGATCAAGAAAATCTTCCATGCAGAGAAACTAAAACAATTTTGGAAACCTGTAGCAGAATTTTGGGCATCCTGACCATGGGTCCGGACGTTAGTCACCCGTTGTTACTCGACTTCTCAGAACATTTCGAACAAGTTACTTGCAAGCTGGATTCAGGTAATAGATTGCCTCAAACTGGTCATTTGCCAGCAGCCGCAAGCTGTGATGTGACTGTGATGTGACTTACATGAAGAACCCGTACGCCATTGGTAACCTACTGCTAGTATACGGCTAGTTTCGATTCAATTATGCAGCCTACATATTAACACTCTATTACACATTTAACTTGCATAACCCTTTGATTTGAAAGTCACCTATTCCGGCTTACTCGAATGTGCTCCCATATTAGTCCATAAAATTCGCACTTGTGATGCTTCCGCAAACTTTTTGAATCTTTCATGCTTTACTGCTTGAGTAATGGACATATCTCGGAAAAAATAACCTGAACTCTACAAACACGCGCTGGCGCGTACGAGTTGCCAGGGGTCGGCGCAACCGCTGTCAGCACCAATGAATGCTAACAAGAGGACTGTCTCTACGGTACGCCGGAACGGCAGGAACGAATACTATGGGAAGAATCTCCGTCCTCCAAATAGTAACAGAACATGTTTTGTTTCTGCCGAATCCTTGAGGCAAACGAGTAGGAGGGTTTAGTGGTTAAGGGTCCGCAGCGTCTAACTTACCACGGCTGCGCAAGGTCCTGGTGTCGTGGGCTGGGTGCACAGTGGTTGAGGTGTTGCTACATAGCCGTGACGTTACGGGTTTGCCTCCAATGCTATATCGCGTTTTTGCACTTTTACCGTGGTAGAGATTTTTAGAGAGTTTCCATAGAGATTACCAAATCTGGACTTTTTTGGAGTTTGCTTATGTTTTCACTACATGTTCCTTGTCGACATCTCTTCAGTGCCCCAAATATGCAAAATACGATGACACATGAAACTTTCACGCAAATCAATGGTTCTAATTGTCGGTGAGGTGAGAGCCACCACAGCGTACTCATGATGTAGGACCTCATGATCTTCAACTTGACCTATCACCTCGATCAACGTTGTAGTCTCTGTTATGCTTATGAAGTCGCGTGGCCATAATAAGCGGCTGTTAACACTACCTCTACAATGTCTCCTAACCCTCGAGTGTTGACCCTGAAGTGACACCCTACTGACGCTGAAGTGTGGATCTCCGCTGGGTGCTGTTCCTTCGAGGGACGAGATAAGCTGGCGGAAGGGATGGCAAGTGTCCTACAGGATTTCGAACTGCAAAAGCTGAAAATTGACGAAGTGGAGAAACTGGAAGTAGTGGAAGAAGAAGACCACAAGTTTCAACCAGAAAAGGATTTTGCTGAAGTCACGACGCCACTAACCAGTAAAGGCACAGTCACGTTTCGGGAGGACAGACAGTTTCGGAGGAAATTGTCTGGCTATACTAGAACTGTTATCTTACACAAGCTTGAAAACCGGAGAAAATGGGACTGTATCGCGATTCCAGACTTGGGCTGCATGGAGTAGCACCTGGCAGAAGCTGTGAAACAATCTCGCAGCAGAGAAAGTACTAGCCGCTGCTTTAAATTTCTCTGGAAAAATGAAACATCATCATCACACATCCTGGTTGCTTCGAAAACCCGAGTGGATTAGCATTCCCGGAAGAGCTAGGCTCAACTAATGAGTCTGATGTGAAGAATATGCAGCCTTCATACGTTGCACATACTGTGACTGGTCCTACTGTTTTATGCACGTTTGCCCATGTATGATTGGTGTTGAAGGTTTTTTCATGAATCTTTCATATATCATCGCGTTTTTCATATTTGGGACATTGCTGGTGCATCACGAGATGTCGACAAGGAATATGTACTGAAAACCGCAGCAAACTCCAAAAAAAAAATCAGATAAAAAAATTTCTGTGGAAATCCGACACCAAGGTAAAAGTGCAAAAACGAGGAGCACAGGGACCTGTCTCGTGACGTCACAGCCATGAAGCACGCCTCTAGCACCGCGCCACCCAGACCATAACAAAAGCTCCTTGCCCAACCCGGTGCTCGGAGCCTTCACCATTACACCTCCTACTCGTTTGCATCAAGGATTTTGTAAGTAAGATCATACGAATGGAGAAGAATTAAACTGCAGTAGAAAATGGTTGTTTTCGAGTCGGACGAGCTGCCGACTCTCTCGGCCACCCCACGACAAAGTTTAGGATTTTGATCCCACTCAGGTTAACAGGCCTTCCCACTGAGTCGTGGAATTGCTATTTGTCAAGGAAGACAAGGACAATGAATTAACCAAAGGTTTGCCACAGCATTCTGTAGGCCGAATACGCACTCTAGTGGCTCCATATCCCATAGAAGTGATAGGTGTGAGCCATCCCACAAAAGGGGTCGATAAACAAACAACAACGATTAAACATTACCCTTTATTCTCTCCTTCAACTCGTACACCTCACAGATCCGCTTCACGAGACTCAAACGGGAGATATAGAGAATCGACTTAGAGCTTAATTGCTAAAGCCAATAAGCTATGGCATAAAATCTAAAGCCGATCTTTCTTCTTCTTCTTCTTCAGCGTTTGTCCCGCTTCGTAGCGGGGTCCGCTCTTCTGGTGTCATGACGCCACCTTTCTCGATCCTGTGCTTGATCAGGGTGGATGCCAGTTACTTTCATGTCCATGTGTAAGGCCGGCAGCAGAGTCTTGCGGGTGCCGCGGACCCGCCATGACAACGGCGGGTGGTGCGGCGCCGCAAGGGCTGCTGTACGCAACACTGCGTACTTTTGCCGGCAGTTACGACCTATAAGAATGTCAGAGATGAAGTAAGCAGAACGCTTTTTCTTTTGTGAAGAAGCGTTTTCTAAGTCAAGTTAGGAGATCTTGAATCTAAGCCCAGAAATCTAATAGAACACTTCTTATAACTCAACAGTTCTGTTCCATTTTGCGCTTGCTCTCATTTTCGTCGATCTACCTCCGCTAAAATTTCCTCGTCTGACAAGCAGCTCGAAGATAATGTGGTAGCCCTTGTGATGACCGCATTCTCTCCGATGCCTTGTTAAGTTCGATAGGTCCATCCGATGCAGTTATACCTCGTACTAAAAAGAACGGTCTGCTTTCTTGTTGCATTTCTGTGCAAAGGTTTTCCTTAAACCTCAAACGACTAACTTGTGACTGGAAGGTCACGGAGATTTTCCAAGCAATTAAGGTTACCTAATATCGTGCTAAGCTTTTTTTGCGTTACGTTTTGAGTGCAGGATTCCATACACCTTTGTCGACACTACCGGTGATTGTATTGTTGGTTGTCAAGCTTCTTTATGGACAGAGATTATGCACAACCTACTATATCCCTAGCATGTAAATTCGTTTTAGAAAATGTTTAGAATAGATGAACCATAATGGACACTCTTCTATCACGCCCTCCGGCGGGTCTCACCCGCAGCTCCTGGCGCTGCGGTTGAGAGCCGCCGTGAACTGCTGCAGCCCTCGGGGACCTTTGCGTGCGGCGGCTCCGCGACAACTCGTCCGCGCCGCGGCTTCCACCACAGTAGCAGCGTGGGTCCCACTGCGGCGGGAGCGATATGGACGAGTTCTCGGGGTGCTGCCGCGAGACTCTGTAGAGGTCCTAACGCATCGGACCAACGCTGCTTCGGGCGTCCTCTAGGCCGCTTTCCTGACACCTCCAACTCAAGGCATATCTTGCGGACGCTGTCTTCTTTCCCACGCAGAACGTGGCCGTACCATCGCAAACGAGCTTCGCGCATCTTGTCCGCTATCGGCGCAACACCGAACATCTGCCGAATAACATAATTTCGGATGCGGTCCATGCGCGTGACTCCAGCCGTCCAGCGCAGCATCTTCGTCTCCATGACGCTGAGGCGCGTTTCAACTTCCTTGGTCGCAGGCCAACACTCAGCGCCGTACATCGCTACCGGCCGGACGACTGCTCTTTAGATCTTCGACTTCAGGTGCTCTGGTATCTTCCTATCGCAGAGCACACCAGTCAGAGAACGCCACTTGGAGCAAGCTGCACTCACGCGTGAGTTCACTTCAACCATCAGACTGCCGTCACACGCTATTGCTGATCCCAGGTATCTAAACACCGAAGTGCGTGCAAGCTCAGTGCCGTCAATCTTAATGGAGCCGGACTCGTTTACGCCAGTCGTTAGGTACTCGGTCTTCTTGACGTTCAGTTTGATTCCGAACATTACCAGGCGGTCGCACCAAGCTTGCACCTGCTGCTCGAGTTTATTCTTATCTTCGCTAGCTAGCATTACGTTATCAGCATAAAGCAACGTCCATGGGACAGGCTTCTGAAGGTCTCTCGTAGCGGCATCCAGGACGACAACAAAGAGGAGTGGAGAAAGCGCAGAACCCTGGTGCACCTCAACAGAGATGGGAAACTCCATTGAGATTCCAGCTGCAGCTTTCACTCTACTCTTTGGGCAAGAGTAGAGCATCCGCACTGGTTGTCGGAGAGCTAGACGATTTCACGAATTCGTCTGTCGAGGATTCGCTCGAAGATCTTCATGCTGTTCGAAAGCAAGCGAATCGGACGGTAATTGGAGCAGTCTGCAGGACCTCCCTTCTTCTTTCAAATCGGAATCGTCGTACTGTTGTGCCAACACTTCGGTACTTTTTTCTCATTTACTACCTGGTTGAAGAACTCAGTCTACCACTCAGCAGGATACCAGAGCTTCGACTTCCAAACATCGGCTGCCAGATCATCCGGTCCTGTTGCCTTGCATGGCTTCATCTTCTTCAGAGCCGCTTCTGTTTCCTCCACGGTGATCTTGTGAATGGGATCGTGAACAGAACCCACAGAAGCGATGGCTGGGTGAGGAAATTCCATAGTGGAAATTTGCTCAAAGTAATCACACCATCGCATCAGCGTCTTTTTGCGGTCTGTCAGAAGATGGCCGCTCTCATCGTTGATGCCAAAGAACTTTTCAATATCCGCGATTTGGCGATGGCGGGATTTAGCAAGTCGATGCAAATACCGCTCACCATCGCGCGACGCGAGCTTTTCGTTGACATCGCTATAATGAGAGGCTTTCGTAACAGCTACGGCTTCCTTTGCAGCCTTCTTCGCCTTCTGATACTTCCGCCAGTTGTCGGCTGTCTTTTCGCCGAGAAACACGAAAGCGCCTTCTTCTCTCGCACTTTTGCTTTCACGTTGTCTGTCCACAGCCATGTCTGCTTGTCGACTTTGCGTCGTCCAGGCTTCGTAGTGCCCAGTTCCAATCTTGCAGCTTGGCGTACCGCGTCGGTTGCTCTCTTCCAAGTTTCGTCGACAGTCGTGACTGTCGGCAACCGTACGCGGAAAATCACAGCTGCTCTCTTCTCTTTCATTCGCCACCATTGATTCTTGCAGCACCGCATCGCTCGATCTGCTTCAGCCTCGGAGGGGCGATCTTTAGGGTGCAGATCAGCGGTCGATGCTGTGGGGAGACCTTCTCATACGGCACGATTTCGCGTCTGTGACGAGGTTTCGGTTACGATCTCTCACAAGGACGAAGTCTATCTGCGTCTTGGTGTTCCCACTATAGAACGAGATAAGGTGGAAGTTGCGTTTACGAAACACGGTGTTCACAATGGTGAGATTATGCGACTCAAGGAAACGCTTATCATCGGCGTTACGCGACCCGTATCCGAAACCACTATGACAGCTGTACCCGTCCTTCGCAGCACCTACGTGCCCATTAAGGTCACCACGACAATGGTGACGTCCTTCGACGGTACATCTGCCGTCTTCTCATCAAGCAGGCTCCAAAACTCATCCTTGGCTTGATCGGAGGAGCCAATCTGCGGAGCATACGCAGAGAAGAAGTGATAGAGTCGCTCCTTAGCGGCGACAACGATCTTCATCAATCGATCGTCAAAGCGCTCGACCCTTACAATCAGTCACGAAATCGTTCGGAGACGATTATTCCGACACCACTGGTGGTCTTGGGACTTCCGAATAGAACGGCCTCGAAGCCACCTCCTATGTCCCTTGACTTGCTGCAGGACCATTCGTCTCTTGCACCGCACAGAAATCAACTCTTCTTCGCTCCAGTGCTTCAACCAACTCGCACGAGTGGCCCGTCAATGTATCTACATTCAGCGTTGCTACGCGGGTCCTGCTTACGTTACGGGACTTTAAGACTAGCTCAGTTGCCCCCCGATGCCATCCTCGCATCACGGACCATCGCATATTTTCCGCACTCGCCGGGCTCTGCGAGTGCGCGTCGGCTCCCGCGGACGCCGTAGCACAATCTCGAAAAACATGACTATTCATACACCATGTGATGTCACATGGGTCTTTGTAGGCCGGCCTGTCACAAGGGCCTGTCGCCTGTATTCGAGTGTCCGCGCTTAGCTTAGCTCACAAAGCGAGCAGTTTCCAGTGGCACCACGAGGAGGAACGGACATCGCCACCAAAATCTAAGGCCGATAAAAACTTAAAAACTGCTTTGAGTGTTTTGAAAGGGTTGATGCGACACGCGAAATGTCTCGTTACGTAGAGTTACAGATGAAAGTTTGCTTTTCAGCCCCTGGAATCATGTTTTGCACTTCACATTGCACACACCTTTCACAAAAGCGCAGTTGGCGACCCGACATTTGGAGGCAGTTTCCATTAGACCAAGCGGTCGAATGCTGACTGTCCTGCACCGCGTAAACTCGGTCGAACTATGCGGGTCTCACCAGCTGACCATGCCCTCTCACATGTCAGGGTTACTAACGTAGCACACCGCTGCATATTCAGAAGCTCATTCCTTTGAAAGCGCTACCTGAGCTGGTGTAGCACAGTGGGAGTATGCCGGCCCTCGTTGCATTACAGTCGATTAGGGTCAGCCCGGATAAGGCAAGATTTCGTCCCTTTGGGTCTACAAATTGATCCCGCCAACTGTCTCAACGGTACGCAGGAACAGCAAGAAAGACACAATAGGAGGAATCACCATCCTCAATTAAGAACAAAGCATGTTTTGTTGCCGCCGAATCCTTGAGTCAAATGAGTAGGAGACGCCGGGAGTTTGCAGTGGTTAACTGTCCGCAAGGTTCCAAGAAGGAGAAGGAGGTGGTGCGGTTGACTGCACGCGCAGACGCAGGAATGCTGCTTCGTGGCGTCGAAGGTTCGATTCCAGAGCTGACCCACGTCTTTGGTCCTTTACCCTAGTATCGAATACCCATGGAGAATCGCAATCTGGGGCCGGATTCATCAACATTTAAACCCGTGGGTATGAGGGGTATAAGAGGTAGAGATAAGATAAGAGTCAGGTAGAGACAAGGCAAGAGTCAGAGACGCAGGCTCCATCGTGGGTATCTCTACCCCTCATACCCACGGGTTAGTCGTTGATGAATCCGGCCCCTGAACGCTTTTTTGGAGTTTGCTGCGGTAAGATGTCTTTACTATTTGTCCTTGTCGACACTTCGTCATTCGCCACCATTGTTCCAGATATGCAAAATACGGCGATATATGAAATATGTTTGAAAGACCTTTGACATCAATGTTATTCAGACAACGAGCACATAAGACAATACGACCGATCACAGTATGGGCAACCTATGAGGGCTTTTTTCACGCTGTGGGAGCCCTCACATCACCGACACTAACAAATTGCGTATCGCATGTAGCGGCTCACATATCTTCCTGTCGCTGTGCCATGTTGTTGCCACGTCGAAATTTTTTCCTGTGACATTGACTAGCAATTATTGCTATAACCGTTTCACACACCGCCGTATTTCGCACTCTTTGACGTTGGTGGTCATCACACGGCGTCGACAACGAATAAGTAGTACCATTGAATTGTGATTCAACCTGTGAACCACTGCAAACTCTCGGTGCCTCCTGCTTATTTGTCCCAAGGATACGCAAAACCAAAGCATGTATTGTCATCATTGGGAGGGTGATGATTCTTCCCATTGTAATCGCTCTTGCCGTTCTGGCGTAACGTTGAGACAGTTCCTCTGCTAGGTAACTATTGCGCTGCCGCTGCCACTCCATACAGCATTCGCTTGCAGTTCCGGTCTCGCTTGCTCTTTAACTGAATTCTACAAAAACTTCCAGCAACGTTGGCATGCCAACTACTCCTGTACCACCCGCTCCTGCTCAACCAACGCAAGATGTCTCTGTACCTTGCCAGCTGTCCGCCCTTAACTACGACGTCTATCTCGTTGTTGACACGTCGGCCGCCATCAGTTCCGGTGACTTCCTCCAGGTTTGTTTCGGCTCTGCTTAACTGAAACGCTGAGAAGCGTACGGCGCTGTGTTTTTACGAGACTCTATGTGATGGACAGAAGGAGCTCACTCTCTTCAGATGAAGCAGATGCTGGTCGACTTTGTGAACCCCTTCGTCATTGGGGACGGTAAAACTCAGTTTGCTCTTGTCGCCACGGCCATCGACTCTGAACTGTATGGGACAGGTTTCCACAACCAGCAGGACAGGTGGGTTTTTGTGCACAGGGCATTTACTACTTTTAGCATGGGGGCTCTCTTGCAGGACGAATGTCATCAACACCATCAATACTCTGACGCAGGACGATTCCACGGGACAGACTCTGAAGCTGTAAGTTGACTTAGCACTCTGCTTGTTTTGCCCTTAAGTGATAAGGATACCAGGGGCCGGATTCATCAAATTTACTGCAGTAACTTTAATGGAGAATTGTAAGCGAAGAGCTCAGATAACGCGGCTTATCAAACGATATGGCGAGCGATAAGCCACGTTATCTGAGCTTATCGCTCACAATTCTCCGTTAAAGTTACTGCAGTAACTTTGATGAATCCGGCCCCAGGGGCACACGAAGATGAGATGTATACCACGAGATGCAGCTTGGAACGCTGATTCCATATTGTGTTTCATATCTGTTAACGCGCCTGGTTGTGGACCATTTTCTTTTGTTTGGCTTCATAGCCCTCTGCCTGCACGCTGAGTCCTTCATCACAACGTTGCAAGCTCAAGTAGGTAGGATACCGCTCCGGTGACCGGGAGTGGCGGCCCAGTGGATAGAAGAGCGTCGTGGCGAGATGGAGTGGTTTCTGGTACGGCTCTCCTGTGGTGCATCGTCTTGCACCTTCTAAAAAGCCACTACAAGCAATCAAAGCACTATGTTTAATCGCAACGAAGAAGATCGCCAGAAAGGAAATCTGATTCATAGGTACTGCTGTACTTTCACGACTCCAGAGTTTGAAAGGTTTCTTCGCTCAAAATAGCCTAGAGCGGTTATCTAAGACGCTGGTCATTGATGTGAGGTTCGATTTTAAAAGTTCGATTGATTACGGTGGGTTACGGTAGGTATGAGTGAGCCAGGGCCACTCACACATGCATGTTCATCCATATCTTCAGTAGCCCACCGTAATCAATCGCAATTTTAAAATCTACAAACAAATAAAAACAGCAGGATTCGGTTCATTTAGGGAGACCAGCTTCCAGCACTCACTTTCGTAACCTCGCAGTTCCCACCATCGCATTCTGTGTCCCTCCTTTGCCTTAGGTTGCCTGGGTATCACTATAGTAAGATCGGCGCCCAAGGACTTATGCCGTGATGCTACGTCTTTCCCTGGAAGGACTTCATATCCCCGACGGTTTTCAAAACAATCCTTCGACCAAGATGTGTTCGACTCCGGGGCTTCGGGTCTGTGGGGCGTAGACCAACACAATGGTCCAGTAACCCTCCTCCTTGTACAGTCTCAGTGACTGATTCAGTGGTTCATTCTTGGAGAGCAACTACCAATTTCTTGAGGGACTCTGCGACGTCCCTTTGACTCTTACTGCAATTTCGCATAGCTTTTTTTCCTCGGCCGAACTAGTTTCTTTAGGTGAGGTCGTTTGTCCGTAGGTTGCCTACTGGTCACGGAACTCGATTTGCACTGTTCAATGGGACTTGTAATCATGGTTTGTCGCGAGTTTTCTCCATTAGCCCTATTGTCGACCTGACCCCGGTGCCATTTTTGCAAGACCTGGCGTGCGCTCCAGATGTCCACTGAACGGCTACCGGCTTCGTACAAGGCCATACAACGATGGGGAGACTATCCCATTAATAGAGGGAGAAGACGTACAGGGCGTCTAGAAATGTAGCCATGTAACTCAGCCAACATCAAATTTTCTATATTCACTTATGTACAATACCAGCCCTATCTTTTGTACATTCGGCGCAAAACTGCGTTTTTTGCGCCGTTTTGGGCGAGAAAGCGCCGCTTTATAATAACTTGCTTCAAAAGCAACCATTTTTGAAAAGAATGTCATATTCGTAATGGTGATCGGATTTCCTATCCGATGAAGTGCAAATTAGACGTCTAATTTTTAGATGAAAATTGTGTAAACTGATGGTTACTGTACTGGCCCAAGGAGACGGTCGGTTTACGGCCTCTCCCTGCTCCCTCGAGATAATTACCTCCTGAGACTTTTTTGCTTTCGGGGCAGTCTGGTGGAAGATTCTACTGCATTCCACAGATTCTACTGATCGTGATCAGCACCAAGCAGACGTCTTTCCAACGATTTCGCAAGATTCAACACTAGGCAGAAGACCCGTAGTGAGCCTAAACATTCCCAGACGACTGTCAGTAGTCTGGAGTGGAGTTCCTTCAAAAGGCTCGAAGTTGGGGCTCCGAGCAGGACTTTACTTTGCCTGCGGAGTCCAACCACAGAATGACAACACGGTTCGAAACCCAAGGAAAGGAAAGACTGCCCTCGGAAAACCAACGTGAATAACCTATGAAAGTATTTGGTTTGCGCCGAAGGTTTTCACTTGCCTATTCCCGCTCCTTGGGAGCACTAAACCAGTACTACAATACTACTCGAGGTTTTGTACTTTTTCAAACAAACGTAACCTGAACTCCTTCTTGCATCTGTTTTAGAAGTGAGCAGGTCGTGTCCTAAGATCCCTAGAAAGCTGAAAACACATCTCAGCTAGTTCAGGAGCACTTTTTAGCGACTTTAGTCACACGATTCTCGATTAGCAATGTGCCTTACTGGAATAAATTCCACAAAGTTGGTAGAAGTATTGCTCCTTTGAACTGTGACTAAGCCATGAGCTTGCATATTGGAACAACAGGTGTAATTCGCCACCTCAAATCCACTCCATGTCAGGGTTTCGTCTGATGGTTGCATTTTCTTCACTTTCGAAGCGACTAAAACCACTTTGTGGTAAGAGGTAGAAAGCCCGGCTTCCACTGATCCACAGTAGGCTTGCAGGACAAAACGAGTTGTTTCGGGTCATGTTGAAGGGCTCTCTCAAGTGCACACTTTTCGCAAAAAATTTTAAGGGTTTAGTTTTTGCGCATTTACTCCTTTGCGTCACCCTTTTTCAAAAAACTAATGCGGCAGATATCTTTCTCAAACGAGGAGCTTTTCAACGATATATTCTTATCTTGATCCGAAGTGATCGATATTTTGACATTTTACTGGGATCTGAAGCGAGCTCAGTCGAGTCTGAGACCGCTACTCGACCTGAGCCCGACGCCTCTCGTTGGGTCACCGACCTTCCTTCCTCGCACCATGGTGTGAGGCCCAGCGGAAATGCGCCATTGCTACGAAGCAATAGAACATCGGCGAGCAGAGAATCGATATAATGATGGTTTCTTTAGCATCGGCATCATATTCCTTGATTTTTCATTGCTTTCAATATTTTGTTTCCGAGTGCACGTTCTTTATTTTTTCCTGGAATGTCACTTGTTAAGAGGGTCTTTATACCATTTCCACGTCGAAATGGATTTTTATTCAAATCAAATTGGACGTTTTTCAAACCAAATTGAACACCTTAGCAAGCTAGTTTTAAGGTTTCTAAAATCAAAGCGAACCCTTCGAAGTCGAAATGACCTTCAGGCAGGTTAAACTACAAACACAATAAGGTGGTGAAGTAGTTTTTTATTCGAGGAACTTTTTTGAAATTTTTAGTTTATCTTTTTCAACAGAAATTCTACTACCAATCGAATAAAAATCACGACGCCTTGCAAGAGAGCATGGCGTAATCTCTTTCTTTCGGTACTAAAAATGGCCACCTCCCTGTTTTTTAAAACAAGCTTTTAACCATTAATTTTCCTCATAAAAGAGAATTTTATAAAATTTTAAACAATGTGTTCACTTATTGGGTAGATGAATTAAAACTTGAAAGAAAATCATACTAAAATTTTTCTTGAAAAAAATTGTTCCAAACTTTTTGGAGAGTTTCTAGTTTTATGTAGAAGAAGCTCATTTCAATTTGGAAGAGTTCGCTTTGCTTTCAAAAGTCTTAGGATACCTGGATCACTGAACGCTAATGGATAGTCGCCACGATGTGCTTTCGTATGCGAGTCATAAGAGGCTTTCTTCGGGTGATGGATTCCACTTTGCTGTATAGAGGTCGTAACGGCTTAGGTGTACTCGCTTAGATCTAAACCTGCGGAGGATCTGCCCTATGGAGCCAATCGAGATTTACAAGCAAATGATCAGGCTCTAATCGACAAAAATCTCCGATGACTTAAGAGCAGCGTCGAAATTTAACGTACATGAATCGATAATTGGTATGGTCCCCTATGCGCATGAAAGCCGCGCTTCATGCATACTACACCGCATATCTCCTTTTGTTAGAAAAAATCTAGTGGTTACAAACTGTTGAGCTCTGCGGGGTCATTGCTTGACCGTACGATCGTGACTGAGGTGAAGAAGAAAAGACGTCTGTTTAGAATGATGCTTCAACTTCTAGCTTTCAAAGAATTTCACTGACGCCTTCTCTGCATCCTATCTGCTGCTTATGACGTGTTCGAATATTGAATGACACTCTTTCATCTGCCGTTGGATCGCACAACAAAATCTGAGCATCATTACCTGTAGGAAAGGTGGTAGTGCATCGAAGTTCTCTAAAATCGTGCGCTACTTGATGCGGACATGTTCTCCAGCCGAACGGGCGAACGATATCTGATTGATGGTCATATCATGTGGCACACTTCGCCTTGTACAACTTCCTCATGAATACACCTTACGTCGCTCTGACAGATCGTAAGCATAAGGAGTGAAGGCAAATTCATGTTTTGGAGATATGTATGACGAGTGAACTACTGAACTTTCAGAGCAGCAAATATTAAGCGCCGTGGTTAGTAACAATTCATACCTATTAGGTTTTTATTTCTAGAGCAAGAGCAAGGCATAATCCGAGGCTATACAGCGTAGTCCTTTAGAAATCTATCATTAAGGTAAGGATAAATTTAAGCGTAAATCAACTACTCTTTGGGATACGCCACGCAATCATCTCCTACAGGCCATCGTGGGGTGGTTCGGGTAGCAGTCGGAACCGTACGATCACTTCCAGAGGCCAGCCGTTCGAAAGGCGACTTTTCAATAGGCAAGAGTCTCACTTTTGATACGCGTCAAAAATCCTTGGTCAAAAGGGAAAATTTTCGCACCTACAATCTTTATTTTATTAGCGTTTGAAAAATAATAATCCCGATCTCCTTGGTATTACTTGAAAACTTGGTGTTCGCTTTTAGCTCACCTGCCCCAATAAGAACAATCATTTTGTATTTTTTTAGGGAAAATAATAAATTAAAATTCGTAGTTTTGCGAGGACGGGCGAATGATTGGAATAAGGACAAACGGACGGAACAGCTTCTTCATAAGTGTTTAGATTTTATTAGCGCTTGAAGTTTTAGTGTTCCTGCGCAGCTGTCAATCCTGGACAGTCAACCGCGAGGTAGATCACGTCACCTATTAGGTTGGAAAAAAATTTCATTTTTTTCAAAGATTTATTACTTCACAACTACGAAGTCAAATCAATTGAGATAAACTCCATTTTGTTCCACTACACTTCTCCAAAGACTGGGTACTTTTCTAATTCCTCTCGCTTAAAGGACTGCAGTTCTGGAGTCGACCATCGCTGAATCCACATTTTGAGGCCTTCGTCCGTTTTAAAATATTTCTCTCCGATGTCTTGCTTGAGAGCAAGGAAGAGATGGTAGTCGGTAGGGGCGATTTCAGGGCTATACGGTGGATGTGGCATTACCTCCCAGCCCAGCCCCTCTGTTGTTTTTCTTGTGAGTCTTGCAACATGCGGTTTTGCATTGTCATGCAGAATCATCACCTTTGACTTCTCAGGCCTCTTTTCTTGGAGACTCCACTTTGTGGAGTTGACCACTGTATGTGGCAGCAGTAAGTGTCTCTCCACTTCTGAGAGTTTCCCAGTAAATCACTCATCTGATATTCCATCAAACACTCAAGAGAATCTGCTTTCGTGAACATTGGGCTTGAGATCAGGCTTAGGGTTCTCTCCTTTTTGTATGCATTGTCTTTTTCTTCGGAAGTTGGCATACAGCACCCAGGACTCATCGATCTGGAGAGAAGAGAAGCAGCGATGGAGAGCCGTTTACCTTTCTGAGTGTCTGTCAGGGCATGTGGAATCCAAGCTCCAAATTTCCATGTAAAAGCCAAGATTCTTCAGATGGATTCCCACTCTCCCATGAGACACTTCGAGCATCTCTGCCAGTTGGCGTGTCGTCCGCCTACTATCGGCGCGAAGGAGATGGAGAAATTCAGTGTCGTCCAATTCAGTTGCTTCCAAACCTTGCTTTGTCCTTGAGCGAAAAATCTCCCTTTAAAATCTTTCCGAACCACTCATAACAGGTGCGATGAGTAATAGATCCCAAGCCATATATATGGTTGGTTTGGTGGGCTGCCTGAAGCGCTGTAGATCCTTTAATGAGTTCATGAAGAACGACTGCCAAAAATGGCCCTGAGGTAGATCTGACATTGATTCCGGAAGATTGGATAGATAACGAAGTACAAGAAGGGTATTGACCTATGTCCGTGTGCGAACGGTAGACGGTAGAAGTGTGATAGGATTGATTGAGTGTGATAGATATCAATATTGGCTAGCGCGTTTACAAGGAGAACGGTAAAAAAAATTTCTAAGTGTGAAGAGACTTTTTTCAACCTAATATATATGGATCTCACGATCTGCCTCGCGGTATGGCTAAGTAATGTCTAATTCCCTGCTTCGTATCCTCCTCTAATCAACACCTCCTATGCAGCAACATTTTCATAAAAGGTAAAGGATAAAGAGCTTCATTAATTTTAGGATGCGCCATGCGTTCTACTTCAACAGGATATCGTGGAGGCCATTTGAGTGTGTATTCGACCCTTACTACGGTTTACGGTGGCGATGTGATGAATTAATGTTCTATCATACACAGGGAAGTCTAACCAATTCATCACCCCCCCCCCCCCCCCGAGGGATGGAAGGTGGCTCAGTTGGCCCGACCGACGAGCCAACCTTCAACCCCTGATACGGTATGCATGCAACAATCTGCGTTATCTCCGTCTGCACAAAAGACGCCTCCAAAACAAGAAATAGAAATAGAAATAAATTCTAATTTGGAAATAAATAGCATTGCTGAAAATAAAACTTTAGCATTCAGATGCTAGCCAGCTGGACATTCCAGGAAAAAATAAAGAACGTGCACTCGGGAACAAAATATTGAAAACAATGAAAAATCAAGGAATATGATGCCGATGCTAAAGAAACCATCATTATATCGATTCTCTGCTCGCCGATGTTAGATTGCTTCGTAGCAATGGCGCATTTCCGCTGGGCCTCACACCATGGTGCGAGGAAGGAAGGTCGGTGACCCAACGAGAGGCGTCGGGCTCAGGTCGAGTAGCGGTCTCAGACTCGACTGAGCTCGCTTCAGATCCCAGTAAAATGTCAAAATATCGATCACTTCGGATCAAGATAAGAATATATCGTTGAAAAGCTCCTTGTTTGAGAAAGATATCTGCCGCATTAGTTTTTTGAAAAAGGGTGACGCAAAGGAGTAAATGCGCAAAAACTAAACCCTTAAAATTTTTTGCGAAAAGTGTGCACTTGAGAGAGCCCTTCAACATGACCTGAAACAACTCGTTTTGTCCTGCAAGCCTACTGTGGATCAGTGGAAGCCGGGCTTTCTACCTCTTACCACAAAGTGGTTTTAGTCGCTTCGAAAGTGAAGAAAATGCAACCAGCAGACGAAACCCTGACATGGAGTGGATTTGAGGTGGCGAATTACACCTGTTGTTCCAATATGCAAGCTCATGGCTTAGTCACAGTTCAAAGGAGCAATACTTCTACCAACTTTGTGGAATTTATTCCAGTAAGGCACATTGCTAACCGAGAATCGTGTGACTAAAGTCGCTAAAAAGTGCTCCTGAACTAGCTGAGATGTGTTTTCAGCTTTCTAGGGATCTTAGGACACGACCTGCTCACTTCTAAAACAGATGCAAGAAGGAGTTCAGGTTACGTTTGTTTGAAAAAGTACAAAACCTCGAGTAGTATTGTAGTACTGGTTTAGTGCTCCCAAGGAGCGGGAATAGGCAAGTGAAAACCTTCGGCGCAAACCAAATACTTTCATAGGTTATTCACGTTGGTTTTCCGAAGGCAGTCTTTCCTTTCCTTGGGTTTCGAACCGTGTTGTCATTCTGTGGTTGGACTCCGCAGGCAAAGTAAAGTCCTGCTCGGAGCCCCAACTTCGAGCCTTTTGAAGGAACTCCACTCCAGACTACTGACAGTCGTCTGGGAATGTTTAGGCTCACTACGGGTCTTCTGCCTAGTGTTGAATCTTGCGAAATCGTTGGAAAGACGTCTGCTTGGTGCTGATCACGATCAGTAGAATCTGTGGAATGCAGTAGAATCTTCCACCAGACTGCCCCGAAAGCAAAAAAGTCTCAGGAGGTAATTATCTCGAGGGAGCAGGGAGAGGCCGTAAACCGACCGTCTCCTTGGGCCAGTACAGTAACCATCAGTTTACACGATTTTCATCTAAAAATTAGACGTCTAATTTGCACTTCATCGGATAGGAAATCCGATCACCATTACGAATATGACATTCTTTTCAAAAATGGTTGCTTTTGAAGCAAGTTATTATAAAGCGGCGCTTTCTCACCCAAAACGGCGCAAAAAACGCAGTTTTGCGCCGAATGGACGAAAGATAGGGCTGGTATTGTAGCTCGTCATAGTGGACGACCTTCCATACAGTAGAAAGTCTGATATCGCAGCAGAAAAAATTGAGGAGGAAAAATCCACAAGAAGTGTAGCAACGCTTCGTGCAGCACTCGCACGATCTGAAGCAGCCCTTTGAGCCAGAAGCGTGCCGCTCTGAACACTTCTGCGTGATGTCTTATGTGTGAGTATATAATGTCTTGATGCGTATCAATTTTTGTCCATTCTAGCCGCTGCTACACGACCAATCTTGGCCCAATACTTGCTAGGAACCCTGCGGGACCTCTCAGTGCATTGTGATCTCTGATCTCTTGAGTTGTTCGTGTGTGGTTAATTTCAGGTTGAGAGGCTACTGCACGGTAGCTTCATGAAAGGGCTTCACGACCGCATAAAGTATAAACGACGGTATTAATCCAGCTTTGCCGGAGTTTTCTATGCATTCTTCGAAATATCGTGACGCCATTTCAACGCTTGCGCCTAAACAACTTAAGAGACCAGAACATGGAAGAGTCAGTGTTTCTTCCTAAGTCCGATACCAAGTCACCGACCCCAGAGGAGGGTAGACTTGATTGGCCTGGGCGGAACCCGTACCAAGAATCTCGATCCAGAACCAAGAACCTCGATTCGCGATGTACGCAACCTCCGTTGCCACCTCTGACTGCGCTAGTGCGCACTCGACTTCAAGTAATTCCTTCATAAAAATTTGAAGAAAACATAAAAATGTCCAGCTTCGGCTAGGATAGCAACTACACGGTAAATGCTAATATTTTACTGTTTTAGCTCCCTGCAAGCGATCGAAAACAACTTCCTCTCAAAGAATTATTCTACGTCCAACAAGGTGATCGTCTACGTAACAGGCACAACAAGGTAGCGTCGAAAGTCTTTGATGCAGTAGAAGTGCAGGAGAAACTGTCGCACTAAACCCTTCCACCTATCGATGTGGAGTTACTTGCAGCTGGGATACTGATCCGGTTCAAACGATGAAACAACTGGCGCAGAAGTACGGCGCGAAGCCGGTAGCCGTTCAGTGGACATCTGGAGCGAGTACCAGCTCGCTTACGTCGCTCACAGGCGGTTCCGCCTGCGTCAACCCCTTCTCGAGCCGTGCCAGTAGCGCCACATGGCTCCAGACGAAAATGTGCAGGTAATCCGCCAGCTGTCGGTTGACACAAAACGGCGATAGCCCGCTCTAGAATTGTCCTCGACTAATTCGAAACTTACCTGATGAAAGGGCCTCCTTCTTTCCATCTCTCCTCTATTTCGCTTTCGTCAACATTCTAATAGCTTGGGGCTAGAAAATTGTCATCATGTAACATCGACTCTTCAGGAGGTCCTTCACAAGGTGGAAAGCTTTCCTTGGCATATGGTCGAAAAAGCACTTGTTCGCTTTGAAGACCAATACACTGCGTGCTTTCAGATCGTTCTGCATGTAGAAATGGATGCCACGACGGCCTCGATGGTTCCACCACAGTAGTGCGCTGTAGATGTAGTCGACTAGATCTAACAGCACCGTTTCGCTGCACTATTGTTGAGAAAATTATAACGCTTTCTAAAGTAGATAAATGCGAGAAGTGATTAAAAGCTATTGACGTGAACCACAACGTGCTAAAACATGGATCTCTTCTTTACATATGTCGACAATCGTAACTGCTATTTATTTATGTTCTTTAAACTACGTCACATGGACGAGCCCTATATGTGAGAGAATGGAACACAGTAGGGGTATTGGATCGTTATTCGATGATAATGGTGCGCTTTGCAACGCCGAAAAAGCAAGCGTTTTCGCTTTTTTCAAGTCGGTCTACAAACAGTGCCCAAATCGACAAGCTGATTGTCTCTCTTTACCCCATCGAACCACGAATTTCGTGATATCAGCAGTGAACTAGTGTGCAAAACCCTCAATGGCTTACCGGCTCGCAACTCCACATCACCAGATAGTATCCCATACACTTTCTTCAAGAAGGCAGCAATTGGACTGGTCCGTGTTCTCACACGTCTCGTCAACTGGGTTCTTCTTGACGGTGAATCTCCATCGATCTCAAAGGAAGCAGTGTTAAACCAATTTAAAAAAAAGAGAAAAGACCGACTTCAAAAACTATAGGCCTGTCTGTCTTACGTTCTCTACAAGTAAGGTGCTGGAGAGGATTGTATGTAGTCAGCTCTATAGCTGTCTTCGTAAAAAGAATCTTCTTGCAAATCTTCAGCATAGATTTCTTGAGAAGTCTACTGTGACAACTCTTAGCACAACTGTTCCTATTTGACAGAAGATAATTGACTCCCGCGGACACGTTACTGTTTGTTACCTAGACTACACCAAAGCACTTGATTCTATTAATTTTTGCCCCAATTTGTCAAGCTTCGCGCTTATAGCATAGAAGAATACCTCTTAAAAATTTCGCAGTCGTTTCTGATAGGACGGACACAGAGGGTATAGGTCAAGTGCTTCAGACACATATGAAACTCCTGGTGGCGTTCCACAGGGAAGGCGTTTTGACCCACAGAAGTTTCTCCTCTACATAAGCGATTTGCCAAGTCGCCTTCCTCGCGGCGTGCACTGCTGTGTTTATGCGAATCACTCTAAATTTTGCTGCTACAACAATGTGGAAAATTCTTAGTACGCTTTAGACACTGTATACATGGGGCCTAGCAAATGGATGCTTGATATCTCCTATGAAAAAACACAAGAACACCATCACAAGATGCAGAAGGCGTGTCACAGATCAGACTTTACGCGGTCTGCATTGGATTTTCAGAAAAGCTTTTAAAGGCATCGTGCAACGATCATGCGCATGCGTGACTCACACTCCGTTTCTCTGCCAGCACATGTGTTTTGGGGTGGGGAGGGCAGGGAAAATGATTGCAGGAATTATAGCTGTGTCATTGTTGTCGGGCATTAAATGGCAATAATGGTCGACCAATACTGATTGATTTTTTGTTTCTGCAGATTAAGCACTTCGGATCGGGACTTCTACGATATGTTTCTTGCCATGTAGAATGGATACTTTCGAGAATAAACCGCATGCATGGGATAGAGGATGAACAGGCTTCATAGGAGCATTTTTGAATATTCTGCCCTATCAAATCCGGTCATACCGTTCTATATAGTAAAACCGGCTTTTCATTGTATTTAGAGCAATAAAGCTTAAAGAAGAAAAGAAGAGCGCGGGGCGTTCTGTTAGGTTGCCCAGAAAGTTCTCAACATTTTATTATGTTTTGTATTTCTGTTGTTGAAGGGCTTATTGAAGTTTGTCGAAGGAGCAATTCCGAACGATATTTTATTTTAACTTAAAATTGGGACAATCCGCAGCTGAGACAGCTCGACAGATCAATCAAGTGTGGGGCCTAACAGTGCTGGAGAAAGCACTGTGCGCCATTGGTGCAGTAAATTTCGGGCCGGAGATTCCAGCCTCGAAAGTGACCCCCGTATAGGTCGACCTAGAGCAATCCTGGACGACGAGTTGAAGGAATTGATCGAAGCTAAACCATCCCAAACAGTTCGCGGAAGAGCTAGACGCTAGTAGAACTGTTGCTGCGATGCTTTCAAACGCCTTGGAAAGGTAAAAAAGCTCGAAAAGTGGGTGCCCCACGAGTAGAGTGAGCGGAAAATTTGTCACTTTTCGATACTTGTTCTTCTCTACTTTTACACAAAAAAACTGAACCGCTTTGGATCGAATCATCACTTATAATGAAAGTTGGATTCTGATGATAACAGGAACCGTTGCGGACAGTGGTTGGACGCCTACGAACCGTCCCCAGGCATTTTCCAAAGGCTCCACCAAAAAAAGGTGATGGTCACTGTGTGGTGGTCAGCGACTGGCGTGATCCACTACAACTTTTTGGCACCAGGCCGAACGATCATAGCAGAGTCCTACTGTAAGGAAATCGACGAAATGCACCGGAAATTGCAATTGTCAACTTCAGCCAGCATTGGTCAACAGAAGAGGCTCTATTCTTTCGCACGGTAACGCCCTCTCACACGTTTCACAAGTCACTATTCGAAAATTGAACGAATTAAGGATTGAAGTTCTGTTCTGTTTCACCCGCCATATTCTCCAAACCTCTCGGCAACCGACTACCACTCAAACACTTTCAGAACTTTCTGGCTGGTAAAACCTTCACCAATCAGGACTAAGCCAAAACAGCTTTCGTGGATTCTGTCGAATCTCGATCGTCTGATTTTTTCGCTGATGGAATAAGTCGACTAGTGGCCCCTTGGGAAAAGTGTGCTGATTCGAAAGGTACTTGTCCAAATCCGATAACATTTGAGAAAGTTATGGTAGTTCAAAGTAGAGCACTCAAAACGGTGAGAACTTTCCGGACAACCTAATATTTTGGGGCTTGGGGGCGAAGTCCACAACCAGACGGTTGGCGGCCGTGAGGCCGCTGGACGTCTGGTATAAATATAATTTAGGGCATGCCCAAAAGCAAAAGAAAGAGACGAAAATGATGTTCTCCCAGGTGGCCTTTTAGAGCAATTGCCTGTTTTGTATGACATCGTCAGCTATGACGATTAGGCAAACGACTAAAGCAGAATGGCTCATAATCTAGCAACCATTTAGGTGTAGTCAGTGTAAGCATTGCTAAGCTGACAGAAAGTTGAGCACTCACAGCAGGTGCAGTCGTCACGCGCTTGAGATTCCTTGAGTGCATAGGTACAATGCACCGCTAGTGTAAATCCTCAATGCCTAAAACCTGCGGTGAATCAATTTTGTCAAATTACATTTAAGGACGCAAGAGTTTCTAGATGCTAGAAACTCAGCAGGTGAAAGGTGGACCCATCTCGCGAAGCGTGAGAAATAAAATTGAACAGGTTACACTCTCAGGCGGTTTCAGTTTACGACGGATCTCAAACTGGCGCCATGTTTTCTCTGTCAGGGCTGACTTCGGGTGAATACCGTATACCCAAGCCACCCGATGTGTTATAGTTGGTTCTCAATGTCGGACCACCTACTTGAAACCTACCGTATTTGTGACGTTATTATGACGTCACAGGCGGATTTTTTAAAAAACGGCGAAAAAAGCCGCAAAAAATAGGAATGCGTTCAACTAACACTAGAGAGGCCAAATAAATTTTTTATTATTTTTTTTTCAAGCATCAGTGAAGCAAAAAACGGCACAGAATGGGAACGACATAGGAGACGCACTTGGCCGTCTGCGGACAGCCAAGTACGCCCAGCAATTCAATTATAGCAATGACAAAACAAATAAAAGAGCAAGTAACACACATTAAAGCCTACAAATGATACATACACAAAAATGCTATGGAAAACACAAAGTGAGAAATACAAATGCGAACTGGAAAAAAGCGACAACTATGCTGCAAGTGAGGATAGGTGACGAAAAATTTCCGGAAGAGATTACTTCTAATGGGATAAAAACCCCCCGTTGCATCGCACGGAGACACAGCACCGAAGCGGCTTAGTCCTACACACTTACTCTTCCACCAGAACACACAGCAGTAGCTTGAGCACGAGCTGAGAGTCCCATAGAGTGAAGCTGAGCCAGCAAACCGAGCAGACCGACGACAGATGACTTGATCACGACCCGAATTGTACAGAGACACAGCACCGAAGCAGCAGCACCGCTCCTTTGACACATCTGCCGTAACCAGAGCACACAACAGTAGCTTGAGCACGAGCTGAGAGTCCCGTAGAGTGAAGTTGAGCCAGCAAATCGAGCAGACGGACGACAGACGACTTGATCACGACCCGAATTGTACAGAGACACAGCACCGAAGCAGCAGCACCGCTCCTTTGACACATCTGCCGTAACGGGAGCACAAATCAGTAGCTTGAGCATGAGCTGAGAGTCCCGTAGAGTGAAGTTGAGCGAATATAGCGAGCAAGAGGTGTTAGTATTGATGAATTTAGCCACAGACGACTTCACTAGGAACCGAGTCTGATAAAGAGAGTTAGGGAAAAGGTTAATATTTTGTTTTCCGAGGAGTGCTCCTAAAATGTCTAAAGAATGCAATTTCGGTAGCCCATTCTAGTCTAAAGCAGTCTATTCCGGAAAGATATCGACACAAAGTCAAAAAGGGTGCAGCATAAAAAATGTCTAACAAACGATGAGCAAGATATACAGTCAAGTAAACATAACAACATCAAAAACAACATCATATAAACAACATCAGAGTTGCAATATGAAAAGCAAATGCAGAGCTGTCCAGAGGAAAAGCTCGCCTGATCTGATGTGCGCTTCCTTTGTGCGGATCAATTCCACTCATCTTCGGCCGATGGAAGGAGACGGTATAGGTGAAGTTCGCCGTTGTAAGACTTGCGGATTCATGGCAAACTGCCATGAAGCCGGCGCGGTTGATAAACAATCCACCTGCAATACATAGTATTTGGAACAGAAGGAAGGCAATGAACGATTTAAAACATGCTACTTACTTATATAAGGCGGCTGCGATGGTTTGTCGTTCTCGTCGACCAGGTCGAATTGGTTCAGGCGGTAGCCGAACTGGTCGAATATCTGCAAGGTGCCATTGTAGACTAAGAACTTTAAGCGGAAGCAATTTTTTCTTAATTACGTGGACCTTGCGTGACGCTGCGTCTTCCACCACAGCCTTACCGTCGTCATCGACAAAGACGCCGGTGGCCCGACGCAAACGCCTAAGCGGTCAGCAAATAAACACAGAAAATTTGAGAATTAATGAAAAAGAATTAATGAAAGCGATTATAATAAGTTTGGGCAGGAATTTGATGATTCCACATTCATCTCTTTTTCGGATCCCGTCTAGGTAGCCGACTATGGGTACCGTTCCTATGAATCCACCCAGTCGGAAACCATTGTTGTTCTTCGGACTCCCTAGAAGAAATCGACTGCAGAAACCGTTCATTCCTGCGAATCGACCCATATGGAAATTTCGAGATTAATTTATAGAAAAAGTCAACCAGACGTTGCTGCCATTACCGCATTAGGTAAGTTCGACTTCTCTACACTCACACTTGGTTAAGCAGTTAGCAGTTATAAACAAACAGAGGGTCTGTAGGGCCTCACATGTCCTTCTTTGCAAGCGTAATACCGCATGCTTACTTCCGCAACACCACTTCTACTGTGCTTTCACTTTATAACAAAAGCTAAACCTGCAATCCTATCCTGCACAATCCTTACTTCTCATAGCTATTTATAGCAGCCACCCAACACTTAATATTGGTAAACCGTGTCAAGCAAGTTCTAGTGACAGAAGAAAGAACGATCGATATGTCGGAAGTCTTCTAGTTTTCTATGCTATCGTTACTCTCCACACCCACTCCTCTTGAAAGTTTCCGCACTGCCAAAATTGAATCTCTAACATCCCTTTATTGAAATCCAGTTCGTTTGGTAACAGGAAACAAGGGTAGTCACATACAGTCACCTCGAAACTTGACACATTTCCCGCTCCACCTTCCAACTAAGGTCCGAGGATTTCACTTCAGCAACTTCACTCACTGGTAGAAACAAATGTACTCCAACGGGACCGTCATAGAATATAGAAATGAACATCCAAGGGAACATAGAAGTCTATTTTTTTAAACCAATCATGTTGTACCCGACAAGATAGAAAAATACCGGACAACCGCAGTTTATATTGGGAGTTGTTTCCATCTTTGGAGGTGATAATGGCTAGACAATGGCTATATCACACTGGACTCAACCAGTTGAGGCATGGCAGCAAGTTCTACTTGAGTTTTATAATTCAGTCCCAAATTAAATTCCTAACATCGCTTAGCGCTTAGTTCATCCGGTTTCTTGGAGCAAATAGGGTCCGGGGAGGTCACCTTATAAAAAGTGTCACCAACACCAAGAAAACGAGACAAGGCGTGCTGATAATAAAGAAAACAAAAAAATAATGCTGTTGCTGTGTTCTGTGCTCTCCTACGCTCAGCGGAGGAGAGCACAGATTTAGGCAGGGGAAGGGACTCCAGGGTGTGGCTCAAGTGACGCATCCGTGTTAAAATTGCCCACATCCTGGAGTTCCCTCTGTTGTCCAATTAGGAAGCACATAAGACGCAGATCTATAATCGAAACGAAGAGATAAAACTGCATTTATATTCACTGCATGTAGTTAGTTACTCGCCAGGCCGGCCCGCCGCGCCATGCTGTGGTGACCCCCCCCGGACCCTATTTGCGCCGGTTTGATTAGTAATACGAGACAGGATAGTCAAAACAGGATACACTGCGCTCCAAATACGAATCAAATCTGCTCAAACAGGAGCGTCACAGAATAAGCAACATGTAACGAACACAAATGCGAACATAGAATTCTGAATTCAAAACAATTCACTACAAATAAGCTTAGTCTGTCGCAAGAGCGCGGCTCTTGCGACAGACTAAGCTTATTTGTAGTGCAGTCCATCTGCAAACTGGACTGCGCAGCCTGAAAACACAACAAAACATTAAAAAACTCACTTACGGGTCGGCCACAGTCCGTCGCGTCGATCGATGACGATGCGCCGACCGCTCCCGCAGCCGCCGTCTCGCCGCTCGCGCCCCTGAGCGTGGTCCCGCACAAAATTCGCCCCACATCCGAGATTTTCTTCCCTTTGGTTCCCCACCTCTTCCAAAGTTGCCCCTATGCAGGGCCCAAACGACGCTAATCAAGCCTCGGTTTTTTCCTTTCTCTATCTCGAAACTTCGCTTTCGGGTCGTAAATTTCGTCTCGCCTCTCGAGCCGCCCTGAGAGGAAATCGCCTGAGCTCCTATTCATCTTGGCATAAGTAAAAGGTATTCATCCGAGATGAATGCGCCGATTTTAAATGTAAGAACAGAGGTTCGGCTGTGCAACGAAGTGTTAAGACCCAAGAGCTTCAAACGATCACTATAGGCAGGAAAGTCCCGTGCGTTCAGCTTCATTCTACTGCACACTATCCTGTTAGACGTTTTTTGAACCTTTTCTAATTTAAGGGCATGCTTCTTTGTAGAAGAGGTCCATACCTGAGAGCAGTACTCACAACTACCAGTATTGTATACTTCATAAATTTCTATATGATCAGCATATAAATGAATGTTCACATATGGTGGCGTCTTAAGCATTAGTGGCAGCTCTGGCTTACGGAAATTTACTTTGTTGAGAGCCTTCGACAAATCAAGGTAAACCATATCAATTGAATTACTTTGACGGCTGAGCTCAAGCAGTCTATCAGCGAGATTAGTGGTTGTCCAAAGACCAGGGACCAGATTCATCAATGACTTACAGCAATCTAACGGTGAAAATACTGGCGGAATTAAGCGATATGGTGAAATATTCCCACACATCACTTGTTGATAAGCCGCGCTATCAGGAATTTCGGCTGTATTTTCTCCTTTAAATTGCTGTAAGTCGGAGTCACTCGTCTCGGCGCATCGCCGTGAGCGGCGGCTCGTCTATCTGTTCTCTGCATTCTCTGGCAACCACCCTATTCCTGTTCCTGCGACTTCCGTAACGCATCTGACATACCTCCGAATCGCTCCAGTGACAAGTCGCGGCGATAATGTTGCACGGGTAGCTTCGAACTGCGTACACTATCGCCGCGACCAGTCGCTGGAGCGACTCGGAGGTATGCCAGATGCCTAAGACTTGTGTTATTGGTTCTACAACAAGAATGGCCCTGCTACACTATCTTTCGTAACTGTATTCGCTCAGGTGACTCAATTACTCTTGGTCGCCCGTTATTCCTGCCGTCGATTTTAGGGAGTTAGGCGCCGAGATCTACTCCGATCCCTGCATCAACGTAGTTATGAGAAGTTCGCATCTGATCGCACCCAAATAGGTCTAATGGTGCTTCATTGCTGATTTCTGCTCGTGGACCACCTGTCGTTCCAATACCTATCCAGGCCGAAGGGGAAAGAAACATTGGTTGGATTTTTCGTCTCCTGCTATAGATGACGATCTGGCTTGAGCAATCGATCTGATCATAGCCAGTCAATCCCTCCCACCGCACCTAAAGGCGGCTATGAGCTGCAAGTTGGAGATGAAGGATCAACTAAGCGCAGTTGTGGCGAAGAACAAGGGACTGGTAGAGGAGAACAATATGGTACCCACAAGGAACAGTGAGCTCGAAAGTGAGGTCTATAGCCTTAGGTCTCGGATTGGCGTTCTCAAGCAGGCTTTGTCTCAACAGAAGTATTTTCAAGTTAGTTCTCAAGAGAGTTCTATGTTGTCTGGCGATTCTGCCGGAGAGATTGAAGGTCGACGCTCCGTTGCTGTTATAGGCGTTAAGGAATGTTCCGCACCTGTCTCCGCAGCTAGGGCAGTACACTGCACCAGTTATATTAGGCTCATTCTCGATTTTCTCTCTATTGAATGTTGCCCGGTTGCTATTTATTGCATGAGGCGTCCGGTACCTGGGAAAGCCCTCTTTTAAAAGTTGTATTTCCAGCGTCACTCTTTGCTGCGCTTACGTTGAAGAGCGCTCCCCATCTTAGATTCTTTTCTGATGAGGTGGTTTTTATCAGGCTCTGCTCTTAAAGCTGGAACGTGGTCGTCTCAAAGTTGAAAAGTTGTCTTGTAATCAGATCATTCATCTCCTTCCGAGCTGGTTCACAACCAGCAAACTTCCTCTGATCCTATGAATAATAGTGGTACTTTGATGAACTCTCGCCTTTCCTTATCGCATTCAATCGAATTCACTCATAATGTTGAAAACATGTAAGGTCTCGACGGATACTAGACCTAAGTAGTTCATGTGTTTTAGCTAGCATTTGTTCAGTGGTAAAACAAAGACGCGCTTGCAGCGCTCCTCAAACGGAAAGTTGACACTGTTATACTTACGGAAACGTGGATCAATCAGAACATTTCTCTGGCGCCTCTTTTGGGCGGCTGCTGCTCTCAATATGTAACACTAAAGTGCGACAGTACTGCGAAAAGGGGTGGAGGCGTTAAAATCCCTATCTCCGGCACTTGTTTTTGAGGAGTAGGTCACAGATGCTTATGAACTCCATGTTATGACCTTCATATCAAACTCTAAACAACACGATCCATCTTTGTCTACAAAACGCCGAGTTGCTCACTTCCTAGCGTAAGGCAATTGACAAAGGCCATAGGCAATCTGTTAGCATGCATTTTGACGGGTGAATTTAATTTCCCCTAAATCTCTCGAAGTCAAAACCCGACGATGAAATTTAATAGTTCTAGCGATCAAGAATTTCTGAATATGTGCTAAACGCATGCACTCATCCAGTACACTTCGAAACACTAGGCAACAGCATTCTTGATTTAGTCTTAACTAATGAGAGGAACCTGCTTTCTTGGGTACGCGTTGATCCACTTCTTGGATCTAGCGACCGCGCTGCGCTTCGCTTTTAAATCAAGGTCCAGTTGACCTCCAATTTAACCATGACAAAGAGAGACTTTGCTCTTGTGGACAACGCCAGCATTATTAGTTATTTGGAGGGGGTGGACACTGGTTTGGCTCGCTTAATAGCGTTTGTACGGTAGATGAGAAAAACGAACTTTTTATCAATATTCTTTACCACTGCATCGAGTTATTTGTTTCCATAAAAGAATGAGGTTAGCTGAGTCTAAGCTTCTACTTTACCTGGAGAGGCTCCATAAAAAGAAGGACAATGCTTAAAAAAAGAAGCAGACAAATAAACCGGAGAACTGGGCCGTTTCAAGAGAATTGAATCTCAAATTTGACGCGAAACTCAGAAAGTTCAATGCATCGTTGGAAAAAGGAACTGTTGGGTCGCGTAGTAAAAATTTGTTTCATAAGCTTTTAAAGTTCCGGCTGCGAGGGAAGTTACACATACCTGCCCTTCGCTCTTCCTCCGACAGAATTCTCCATCGAGATAAAGATAAAGCTGAGCTATTCGCATCGACATCTGAGGAATAGAGTCTCATCTAGTGATGAAGCTGGGCCGTTAACAAGAATGTTCCCCCTAATGGATAATTCGGTTTGTTTTCAAAGAGAAGAAGTCCTTAACCTATTACTGAAATGGCCACAGTCCGAGAGCCTCACTCCCGATCATATTCCTTTGAGCTTCATTAAAAGAATCGCACATGCAGTCGCAAGTAGTCCTTTAGAGTACATCTTAGCTTTATGACGGCTGAGGTACCTAGCAGGTGGGTTCATTCTATTGTCACTTCCATTCCTAAGAAGCCGCCTGACAATGTACCTACGAGTTTTAGGCCAGTTAGTATTACTTCTATCTTCGCAGGGATGTTTGAGAAAATATTACAGAAGGTAATTGTAGAACATCTTCAAAAGTACTCTATCATATCGGAAAATCAACATGGCTTTCAGAAGGGTAAATCTACTGTAACGGCGATGATAGAAACTCTTAATCATTGGACTATGGATTTGGAGGCCGGTAGAAATTTGGATGTTGTCTACTTCGACTTCAGCAAGGCCTCCGACAATCTCCATAACAAGTTGTTAAACAAAATGAGAGCTGTTGGCATCCATAGTTTCCTGGGTTACATCGTTCTTGTCTAACCGAAAGTACATTGTTCGTGTAAACTCCTTCTTTTCCGCCCCTAGATCTGCCATCAGCGGAGTGCCCTAAGATGGAGTTCTTTCCCCGATTTTGTTCAACATTTACACGTATGACCTACTTAAACTTCTTAGCGAGAGTGAGGTTGCGTTTCGTGCAATTGCTGACGATCTCAATGTCTATAGGCCAGCATCTACTGCCGATTACATAAACGTTAATGGGCTTAGGGTTTCTTGTTCGCAGCGATCTCAATTTCGATAAGCATTGCACTATGATAGCCAACAATACTACTAACTACTCAGGGAATCTTTAATATGTTTAGAGCATTATTAACTAAGGATGCCAATGTAATTCTTCAAGCGTACTAAATGTATGTCAGGTCTATTGGAATATGGTAGCCCTGTTTTTAATGCCCACAAAAGGAAGATAATTGCTTTGCCAGAATAGCTTCACAAGGAGGCTCATGGTACGTGCGCTAGGATTCTTGTATCGCCAAATTTCTTAGAGTATTGAGAGAAATCTCAATTTTGGATTGCCCACTCTGTCTGCTGGAAGGAAGCGTAACGACCTTCTCCTTTTCCACAATCGGGAAATTGGCATCAAGCTCTCAGATCTTGTGACTGTGAGAGTAACAAACACTCGGGGTGGTCTAGTCAAATATGACGCTGCTACTGCTAGACTTAATTGTAGGCGTTTCTTTCTTACTCACAGGACACTTTCCTCGTTTGAACACCTTCGCAAGAGGCGCGATTTACTACGGTGCTGCAATGCCTTTAAGACATGCCTCAAATTACAGCTTACCAGGACACTATCTCAACATTAGGTCCGAACGGCTTAAGTGTTGTATCTGGGCAGAACTGCCCATATACAATACTCGGGCCGTTCCGACCTACCGTTGAGGTTGAGATAGTATCCTGGTTAGGCTGTAATACCGTCGCAGCCTCAAATGTCGTCCGTCGAATCGGTCGCTAATCTGTATTCTCCCTTCTTCTTTAGAATCGCTTAGTAGTTGCTGCTCTTGTCGTTTAGTTTGCGTTTACTAATAGATAGTTTATGGTCGATTTGTCAGCGATTTGTGTCCTTACAATAGTTGGTTGTCCACACGATATTCTTCGTGTAGTAAAATAAATAAATAAATATAAATATATATATAAGCTGGCAGAAAGTTGAGCACTCATAGCAGGTACAGTCATCAGGCGCTTGATACTCCTTGAGTGCATATGTAGGTTAAATGCACCGCTAGTGTAAATCCTCAATGCCTAAAACCTGCGGTGAATCAATTTTGTCAAATTACATTTAAAGACGCAAGAGATTCTAGATGCTAGAAACTCAGTAGGTAAAAGATGGACCCATCTCGCAAACCGTAAGAATATAAAATTGAACAGCTTACACCCTAAATCCTATTCATCTTGGCATAAGTAAAAGGTACTTATGCCAAGATGAGTGTGCGGAAGTAAAAGGTAAGATCAACAAAGGTTTGGCTGTGCAACGAAGTGTTAAGACCCAAGAGCTTCAAACGATCACTATAGGCAGGAAAGTCCCGTGCGTTCAGCTTAGTTCTACTGCACACTATCCTGTTGGACGTTTTCTAAGCCTTTTCTAGTTTAAGGGCTTGCTTCTTTGTAGAAGTGGTCCATACCTGAGAGTCCAAAGAGTACTCACAACTATTATACCAGTATTGTATACTTCATAAATTTCTATGCCATCAGCATATAAATGAACGTTGATATATGAAGGCGTCTCAAGCTTAGCGGCAGCTCTAGCTTACGGACATTTACTTTGTTGAAAGCTCGACAAATCAAGGTAAACCTTATCAATTGAATTACCTTGATTAAGGACTGAATTCCAGTCACGCAGTCTATCAGCGAGGCTAGTGGTTGTCCAAAGATCAGGGGCCAGATTCATCAACGACTTAAAGCAATCTAACGGTGAAATTACTGCCGAAATCCCCGATAGCGTTGCTTATCAAGCGATATGGTGAAACATTTGAACACATCGCTTGTTGATAAGCCGCGCTATCAGGAAATTCGGTTGTATTTTCTCTTTTAAATTGCTGTAAGTGGCTGATGAACCAGTTCCTAGGAAGGAAACCTTGTTGTTCTGAAGGGAAAGCATGAAGCCTGCTCAAGTGGTTTATCAATTTTTCTCTGACAATCTTTTCCATAACCTTTATCGTCAAAGCGCACTAGGGGAGGGATTAGACATCCCATGGAACTTTAAGTGGAGAGGAGGGTCATTAGAAGGAGCTCGGAATGTTGATTACAAAAATAGGTGTTGAAATTGCAAAACGAAACTCCTGAACTATGGTAACTCTGACATTAACTTCACCGGGTTCGCTATAGGCCGCCGAGCGAAAGAGCTGTAGTAATAGCGGTGAGGGACGAGGTCTGACAAGTCGGACCGACAGCGGCGGCGGTTGCATAGAGATAGTGCTTTGGCTCGTCAGGACTGAGGTCGTTGGTGCAATTCCGGGCTGCTCGTTACTTTGCACAACATGATTTATCTATCTTGATGATCACCCAAGTGCGTTTGTCACTCGTGCTGAATGTTTTCGTGATCTTCCTACTCAGAAAATTTTAGAGAAGTTAATGCAAGTTCAATGTTATTAAATGATTTACTCAGGAATACGCCACTAGCAAGTAACTTGAAGCAACGATGTGTGTAACTTAAAAAACCCTAGACCAATACCAGGCCCAAGATTAATTAAGTGATTCACTTCATGCATGTAAATTTTATAAAGGTGTACAGTAAATTACATAGAGGTGGCAAGCAGCTTACTTAATTTTTTAAAGTCGCAAGAAATCTGCTCAATTTTTAGTGTCACATGTAACTTACACCGTTTGTAGTTCGCAAACAACGGACGCAAAAGCTAACGTAGCATGCAACTTGATGCAATATCCATCTGTAACTAGGAGGAGGAGAAGAATATCGTCGAACTAGCGACTCTGATAAATCGGGCCACACATAACAATAGATGCATTCGTTCGAATTAACGGTAGAAGGCAAAACCACACATTAGGTGAATCAGGTCTCATTAACGGTTAACACCAGAACTGTTTGGACTATCGTGAAAGTGAAACAAACATTCAAGAAACCAGCGAATTAGAAGATCGCGATGCAATACGAACAGCCAGGAAGAAATTCTGTCGAACAGCCAGGAAGAAATCCTTGGAAGTTTTTACACATCTTGTTCACGTATTTCGGATGGTACAAAAAAAATCTACCGTATTTCTTTCGAAACGCTTCAATTTAACACCAAAACTGTTTGGACTATCGTGAAAATGGACCACAACATTTAAGAAAACAGCGAATTAGAAGATCGTGATGCAGTACGTCTCCATATTCTCTCCTTCTCCTCCCCCCGCCCCCCCCCCCCCCTCCATCCACTCTGTAGCAAACACTTAACAAATGTCGTCCAAAGAAACGAAGAAAATAGTCGAAGCAGCGAAGCTTCAAGATCAGCTCACAAAAAACGACAGATTCCGTTCGAATTAATGGTAAAAGGCAAGACTACTACTCAGGTGTGTCAGACCGCCAGGAAGAAACTTTCCGTAATTTTCTAGCTCCTTTTTCGTCTTTAAGATAGAAGAATGGAAATGTTTTCGCATTTGTTTGGAAAGGGGTCAGCTCAATCCCGTAAGTATTCAGTCCGGTGCGAAGATAGTATAGAACACTTAAGAAATAAGTGAATTAAGAGCTCCTAAATGAAATTCATCGAAAAATATTGTAGGAGCAGTCCAAGAACATCGTCAAAGCCGCGAAAGCCAAACTTAGCGTCGCGTTTTGTGGGTTTTCCCGGACGTCATGACCGCTACGCGCCATGGCATGGGGGTCGGAACCCTTCCCGGGTGGAGGACTGAACTTGCGAATGTCACCGCTAATTGCGGCGACCTATGCCGCAACGCGGTAAGTCTGCGGCTATGTCTGCCGACAGCTCTTCTTGTGCATTCTTATAATAGATCGGTAAAGGGGTTTCACCTTAATTCTTATCCCTATGTTTCCTCCGTTAGTTTGAATCCATTTTCCGAAACCATTTCCAAGCACTACCCCTGATATTCGTTCGATCCCTCCTCTAGCGTCCGTCCTATTTCCTTGCCTATGATCCATTAGCCCAGCTGTTCTCCTTACGACTCAGAAGGTAGTCAATGCCCTTTCTGACGAAAGGAAACCGAAGGTGGCTGAACACCTGTGCAAAGCCAGTGTGAGCTTCAAGCGAAGTCCGAAGAAGTCGTCGCGTACGCGGCGCCGGCTTCTGCACATGCGGCAGTGGCCAGTGGCGTCGCAGCAGCGGTGGACAGTACACAAAATCCCATTACAACCAGTGATTATGACGGTTAAGGTCGTGCCGTTTCTGTTGAACTGCGAAAGGTCCAATGGTAGGCCAGAAATAGTTTTCTGGCATGCCGCCCGCCGCCTAACGGGACGTCGACCTCGCTCCTCAGAGGGATTATGCAGCTGTGCAATGTGCGCCGGGAATGCGGCTACGGTTGCGGCAACGAGCAACTGTTCCTGGTCACTGATCCTATAGGCTCACGACAGAAACGGATCGTGGTTGGATGCCGAAAATCTCCGATGACGGCCCATACTTCTGCCTGTTCATACTTCGCGACTAGAGCGACTCGTCGCCCTGCAAAACATGCAAATCGAGTAAAACCGGACGATCGCGGCCGAACTCTGTTCATAGTCGATTAGAACTGTCGATTAGAGCTGTCGCTCCCATCACTCTTGCCGCTCTTGTCGCCCTCGTCGCTGCTGTCGCCTGTTCATACTTCGCGGCTGCCAAGGCAGCGACTGGGGCGACGGACGTGGATGGAACACGTAATTAATTACGTACTCAACACTATGTTCGTCGCGGACGGAGAATAGAGTACGTAATTAATGGCGTACACCACACTACGTCCATCGCTTCAGTCGCTCTTGTCGCTGCCGTCGCGAAGTATGAACAGAGCCTTAAGACTGATGGAGACCGCGTGTGCTTAGGATACAGCCATCGTCAAAACACGTCGTGAACGTCTTTCCCGAGGCTGCTGATCCCATGTGTGCTTGCCTCCTCTCAAATTGCCACTCAGCCACAAAGGGGTGATACAGGTTCAAAATCGTTATCATTATCGGTGTCTTCGTTCCATCGACTATGCAGTTTCATTCTCGCAGCTGGTAAGTAAACAGCTGCCAAAAAAATAAATTCGCGTACAGAAAAGATACAGTGACAAAGGAGCAAAAGGATTCAAAAACAGTGAGATGAGCCGTAAGGCAGGCAAACGGGACAGAGACAGGAAATTAGTTTCACAGTGAGTTGCAACACATTGAACTCGACCATACAATAATAGAGTTCTTCACGAGAAATTTGTATGTTCCAGACAAAGAGAAGAAGAAGCTACAAAGGAAAACAATACCAAAGAGTTAGCATTTGGAGGTCAGTGCAGTGGAGACTCACAGCGGTAAGCGACATAAATGTTCTAAATGTTCGAAATACAGATGATGAGGTTAGGAGCGAACTCAAAGACAAGTCAGCTGTAATGCTCATTAATTACACGTCTTCCCGAAAGTACTGACGCACAAAGACAGAGGATAATTGCAATCGTGGAACACTCTGTTAGGACTCTCATCAATATCAACCAAGTCTCTAGAGTTGGGCGAGATGAGACCACCGGCTGTGCGAACTACTTCATCGCTGTAATTATGTCGCAGAGCCAACCAACACGAATGAATTCTGCGATCTCCTCGTGACTAAGCCCTGTAAGGAATTTGCTGTAGCTATGGGAACAGGCGGTCATACAGGAACGCACCTCTCTTGATAAGGTATCTTCCTAGACGTTCAACGTCAATTTGCAGATCGACCGAAATCTGCTCTCTCCTGAACAGCCTCATTCTCTAGAAAAAATGCTTTGAACGAAAGTGTGGCTCGTTCTCCAAGGTTTCTAAGGTTTCGTCGATCTTCTGCATAGCGCATACCTCAGCCAGACAAAGCTGAAGTCCCTCAAGACACACAGACAGCAGCCGCCAGCACATGCCGGCTCCAACGACCTAAACAAACAACCCATGAGGTGCTGCAGTTATGTGAGAGCCTGCAAAGATCGACGCAACATTAGTTACCAGGAGATGAAGCGCTTGCGTCTTGTCTCCTGATATCACTGTTAATTTCTCTGAACGTCTGAATAAACCTGTCACCGTAGTCTTTTCTCGCCGCTGTTCCTCGTACATCGACTTTTCACACTTAGGCCCTCCGCACACTTGCGACAAGGCGGGCGGCTTATTCTCGACGTAAAGTTTGCCGACGGCGTCGAGTCACCACAGTTTAATTTACGAATCGGCGGCAGAGTGGCAGCGGCGGAGCCGCTAACGCCGTCGCGACAATAATGATCCACATCGTTGCTGTCGTATGCCGCCTTGACGCCACTGCAATACCGTTCCCGTCTTTCGGTTTTTGGGCGGAATAAACGCGAAAACCGCCGTTTTCACAGTTATCCCCAACTCCCTTCAAAGTGGCATTTTCAAAAAACAAATGTTACCATCCGAATCCAATGAGGGTGGGCGATCTATCCAATGATGTCATCTTCCAGTGGTCTTAGAAAGACTTACTTTTGGTGACGTATAAAACCTGAGGGCGACGACGCTCCTCCTATCGCTCGAGATAACTGCGCCGATTGGGTCCAAGTTTTATAAGTTCTAAATCTTTTTTTTTTCTAAAAACACGATATGATACCTACATCAATGGATAGATCGCCCACATTGGATTCGGATGGTGACTTTTGTTTTTTGAATAGGCCCTTTTGAAGAGAGTTATGGGGAAACCGGCGGAAACGGCAGTTTTTGCGCATATTCCGCCCAAAAACCATAGGCAGGAGCGGAGTTGTACGGAGCGTCGACCACGCCGATCAGCAGGAGTATGCGCTATGCATTGCATTAAGGAGTTCTGGTATTTTTGGTTCCTCCAACTAATCTCATATATCCAGGACGGCTACAAAGTAAGGGAGGATGTGGGCTAAGGTACTTCCTCTCTACGGAGACCTGGGTTGACGATGATGTCAGAAACTCACAGAATCTGTAGACGTGGCGATATCGACTATACGAAAGCAGGTCTCCATAGCAGTTTTGTCGAGCCCACGTTTGCGTCTTTCATAAGGGTCGTAGAATACCAGATAGGAGAGAGGAACGCCTTCCAAAGCAGATGAATCCTGCGGCTTCTCCGTGAGTAAAGACAAGTCCTCGCTGTAATGTTCACGAGAATATAAGGAAACGGATTCAGCAGACAACCATTATGATTAAACGAAGACTCATTGACCTTCTCACTGAATGTGACGACCGATCGGCATAGCCTCCATCCTCCAACGTATCTTTACTTGTGTCCAGACCATCACATCCCTGAACAAAACTAAGTCATCATCAAGTTGGAAAAAAATACCGCCATGTTCTCAAGTCGGAACTCCGCGGTTTGCGTTACATTATGCAAAGCAACAAGCTAGACAGCAGGAGAAGCAAATGAAAATCCCCAATTACCACCATTTTAGAGAAGCGGGTCGATCAACAGACACAATACTACAGTGAGAAGTGAAAATCCCCTTTGCTCACTTCCATATTGAAGAGATCGGTCTCCAATACGCAGACAAGCAGTTCCATTAGGCTGTGGTTTATACCGTCCTCCCTGAAATGAACAAATGTTGCTGAGCCTCAGAAACCCTGGTTCAAGAAGCCCGAGAAGAAGAAGCCTCAGAACAGCAAGCTATGATCACTCGTACGTGAAGGTTTCCAGGATCATTCTCCTGAAATCGGTCACTCTTGACATGAGATTCCGTTCCCTCAGAGCTGAGTCACGTCTACGGGCGGGCACCGGCGGGTCGTCGACGTACGGCGAGGGAGTTGTTAGCACCTGCAGCTCCAGAACTCTGATACGTGCAGCTGGTCATTTAAGCATCCTCTGCAGCTGAGCAGACCACCCACCTGTAGCCAATAGAACCGACCTTCCGCATTGCATGGAGGATACTGATGCAGGAAGTACATGAGGAGGCGATAGACCGCGTCAGCCGAGTCGAATTCCCGCCCGTACTCCGGCTGTGAGAAACAGTTCATCATATATTCCTTAGTGGTTTTATACATACCACCCATTTGAAGTCAAAGCTTCTCAAGGTCTTGGATTCTTCTCAAGATCTTAACTTTGCTTTTAATCGAAATGAATTTGGTCCTCATTTTTGCTTTTTGAAAGGATTTCTCTGCTGCTCTTGTGGTAGCATCCAGACCTTTTTATTAAAATTGCTACCTTATGGCGCACTCGTTGTAGTGCTCGAAATGAAAGAATAGGCAAATACAAATCAATATAAAATGTAAAATAAAATATACAATGCAATATAAAAATGAATCAGTAAACACGACTGAACAGCAAGAAAAGGTTCTCGCCGCACGGCCACGCACGAAGATACCTTTGCAATCTCGTGGAAGAATCGTGACAAGATGTCCGCAGTAGGCAGGAGGGACATGTTGAGGGAATTTTGGATCGTGTTCACCGATTCGAAGCAGATGAAGTCGTGAACGAACGATGTTGGCATGTTGTGCTCCAATTCTACCATAATCGCATCGAGGAATTGTCGGAGACTGTCAGGAAACGAGGACGACTCCTGTAGTCAAACAAAAGAACGTGTCTAGACGACAGGACAACAAAGCGGTCACCTCCAGACAGCAACAAATAGTAACGAAAGGTTACCACTCCACTTCTAGCCAAGGCCTTTGGCACAAGATGGCTGAGTATGGCCACGTTATCACTCCAAGCGCCTGTCGATGCAGGCAATTTCATAGCCTGAAGTACACAAACTTTCATTTGGATCTTTCAAAAGTGTCTCAATCAATAACCTTGTCGTCAAAGTTGATCACTTCGAACAGTCCACACTCGTCCTCGACACCCGACAAGGAAGTACGGGTTTCGCTCATTGCGTCAACAACGATTGAGCTTCGCTGGAAAGCTCATCTTTTTCTAAATTCTTGCCCATTTCGTGTATTTAGGCTGCGCAATAGCGTGCTAGTCAAAGAAACCACGCGCGTGGCCAGTGGGCAGGATGTCGATCCTGCGCACACCAGAACGATTTTGAGTTCGGGGGTCACTTCAACCGAGCACCGAAAAAGAATGTGTATAGGTTGCGCAGGTCTTGATGATATCCCTTGTGGACCTCAGACAGCTCTCGACGTGCGGGCACATGTCCTAGGATGGCTGCTAGAGCTCCACCTCGTCGACATCCACTCTCATTTGGTGACCCGTGGGGATTGCCCAGGCGCCCACCCTGAGCGTTAGTCTTCTGGTTGACTTTAACACAGCGCTTCGTTCTACTATCCTCTTGGACCCTCTGTAGCAAGATGAAATGCGAAGAAAATGAAGAGGAAAATTTGGGAAAAAGTCGGAATAACAAACTATTGTGGAGTTTTCAGTGACCAACTCAAGCAATCGTGAGTGGTAAGACATAGTTACAGCAGTATAGCAATATCACCCCAAATATACCTGCTCTTCTTCGACGGATGCCGTATGCGGACCTCTACCAGGGGCTCCCCTCTCATGATGCTCTCGAATTTCATCTTCCATTTCATCCAACAAGTTGTTGTCGCAATTATACCACTCACTGAAATAGGCGACGACGTGTTCACTGTGAGGTAAAATCGTAGCTCTCCTAGGCATCTACTGGCGTTGCCGCAGATACCTGTCGGCTCAAACTCAATTGACCTTTTTGACAGTGTCCAAGACAGTTTCTAAGCTATTTTTCCGTTCCAAACGCAGAGTTCATTTTTGCCGAACGCGGATCATCACAGGGAGTTAGGGTCTAACTATGAAGTAGAAGGGTGAATCCCGCCTGCTAGGGTGACAGGGTAGTTTGTTTTGAGCAACTCAAAAGGGACAAACCAGCCGAGATATGGAAAATTGTGGTGCTCTACCAATGAAGGTGGTCACCCTCCATTCGGATTTGGTGTGAAAGGACACCAACTAAGATGCTCTCATAAAAGCTGGCCCGCAAAACTTTGCTCACTTCTGTTCAGGCGTCTTTATCATAAACAGTGGCAAAAAGTCTTCAGCAAAGACACTTCAAGGAGTTTCATGGTTGGAACCACTACTTGGTAGAATGAGAAGGCAGCACGAGTACGAGTTCGAGAAGTACATCCAATGGAGTACGAGAAGCTCTTCCCCATTGGATGAGGTCCAGAAGACGGACGCTGCGGTCACCTCAGCAAATACCGGTTGACGTCTATTTCACATATTTCTTTAGCGCTTCCCTAAACCATTTCTGTAACTCTAACTGAGAGGTATTGTGGGCCAGGGATCGTGCTACGTTTCCCAGCGATCTGAGATGATTTAAGCTTCTCATTTACTAATCGTTGCGTGAAGCACCCGTGAGTATCAACGGCGAGCAAGCGGTTTACCGTCATATCATCACAGTTAAATTCCCAGGCGCATCGCCGTGGTATGCCGTACATAGCAATGTGGGCATAATGGCACACAAAAGAAGTGGAAGAATATGTATGTGATTATCAGGGACGTGCAGAATTTCCGTTTCCGTGTTCGGAATTTCGGTTTTCGGCCGCTTTTAGCCTTTCCGCTCCGTTGCCTGTTCCGTTCTCTTTTCGGCCGGAAGACGGAACGGAAGTGGTGACTCACCACTTATTGATTGTCTTGCACTGACTTCATTCATCTCTTGAACTTAAATAAGGCTGAAGAAAGAGATCAACTATGCATCATCTTTTTGGTGACTGTGTTGCCTTCAAACCGGTGGTGCATCCTCGGCCGGATTTCAACGGCTTTACAGCAATTTAACAGAGAAAATACAGCCGAAACTCCTGATAGCGCGGCTTATCAAGCGATATAGTGAAACATGTCGCCGCACAGGGATTTCTGCTGGGTTTTCTCTGTTAAATTGCTGTAAGTCGTTGATGAATCCGGTCCCTGATGTCAAAACAGTGTGATAACTGAATCTGTTTCTTTTCTTCTCTTGAAACGATATATACATATACATATATATATCACACTATATAATAATCCGCTAAGCGATGAGTCACACTATCGATCGACGCGATGAGTCGTAAAATAGGGAAGTTACGGGGCACAAATTAAGACA